>CANTUR010000443.1:0-698730 GCA_947683625.1 Mallotus nudiflorus
GGATGCATGTCACGGCCCAACTCGGGAGTCATGACTGGCGCTAAGGAACAGTAATTCTTTCGAATTCGGAACCCGTAGCAAGCCTTAGAAAATAAATCATGCAATAAATAAATTAAAAAGTATGACTAAATTAAAATTTTTTCGAATCGATATATAAAAATAGATACTCAATATTCTTTCATAAATAAATTAATGTTCATACAATACTCTGAGTACAAAGTATCAAAAATAAAATAATACTCTTCTGATACAATAACATTACTACTGCAGTTTCTAGAATACAAAGAGTTTAAATATAAATTTTACACAATCTAACCGGGGTAGAAGAACACCGATGAAGAGCTCTACTACTATGGTCTGACAATATAAGATCTCTTGAAAAAAAATAATTGAGGGGGGTCAGACCTCACTAAGTGAATTATTATAATATATATACATGCAATCTAAACCATAACAATCAGGCACCTGTATATATATATATATATACACGCACACACACACACACACATTTCACATAAATGTCAAATTCTGCTTTTATATATATAATAAATACATAAAATGTTTATTTTATTGAAGGATCAAATAGAACCCTATTTAACTCAACCTCGATCAATAATACATCACTCTAGCTATATAGACTCACTTAATTCTAAATAAATTCACTTATTCCATATGGATAGTAAACTGGCCTCGAGACACTAAGTCAACCGAGCTCCAGCAGTCTGCCTGTCAATGTGATTGGCCTCGAGACACTTAGTTAACCGAGCTGCAGCAACCACACTATCAATCATATCACATCTCAATTCACCAATCAATCAATCTCAAATAATTCATAATACCATAAAGGTATTTCACTCAACCCTAAAACTATTGCACCGGTATGTACACAGTCCTAGTGCTGCCTACTAGGTAGCACGTTCTATCGATATCCTTCATTTAAAATAAAACATACATACGGGAAAATAAATAATGCAGAATAATAGTCATAATGATAAAATAAACTATATATATATACTAGAAATATATCTAAAATAAACTAAGTATATTTTGAGTATATTGTCACGACTCAAAACAGGGGCCATGACCGACGCTAGGGAATGAGAATTCTTTCGAATTCGGAACCCGTAGCAAGCCTTAAAAATAAAAGCATGCAATAATAATAAAATAAATAAAATATCTTGTAGCGAAAATTAAAATCTCATAAATAACAATATAACTCATCCATCTCATATATATAAAATCTTTTAATACAATTTCTCGGTTTTAAACCTTTAAAATATAAATCTCATACATATATAATACATATAGCCCAAAAAACAACTACTGCAGTGTCTAGAATACAAAATAAAATTAAGTAAGCAGTTTACATAATAAAGCCGAGGCAAAAGAAATCCGGCGTAAATGTCTGCTACTGATGTCTGACGATGAAGACTTTCCTGAAAAATAAATCAACGGAGGGGAGTTAGACATCACTGAGTGAATTGTTATAATATATATATATGCATAACTAAATGACAAATGCACACATTCAATAGTATATATAATAAATATATATACAGGCAAATACACACGGATGCAACAAAAATCATTTTATATAATACTGAAAATAATATTCGTTTATGAAGGATCAAATAGAACCCTAGATGATCGCAACCTCAAATAGTATTTGACAACACTCCAACCATACAGGCTCACTTATTCCAAATAAATTCACTTGTTCCATTTGGATAATAGACTGGCCCCGAGACACTAAGTCAACTGAGCTCCAGCAGTCTGACTGTCAGTGTGATTGGTCCTAAGACACTTGGTCAATCGAGCTCCAACAATCACACTCTCAAATCACATCTCACATCAAACAAATCAATCTGATCAATATCCACAATAGGTTAGTAATTTAACCTACAATCTATCGTCATACTAGTACGTACTCAGTCCTAGTGCTGCCCACTAGGTAGCATGTTCTATTAATATTCTTCATTTAAAATAAATCCATACATTCATAAAATAAATAATGCATGACATTAATTAAAATAACAATATAAACCATATATATACTAGAAATATACCAAAAATAAACCAAGTATATTTCAAGTATATATACGTCAAACATATTCAGTTGAATTACAAAATAAACTAGAAATAAACTATATATATATACTTAAAACATTTTAGGTATAATTCAATAATAAAACATGCATTTAATTTTAAATATACCAAAATATACCTAAAATGTACCTAAGAAAATATTAAATTATTTATGCATATTTCATAACATTTAAACATACATTTCTAAAACATTCATCCTAATACACGTATATATAAAATAACAACTCACAGTTGTGTACTCCACGAGACAGGTTCGACGGGCCTGGTCCATTAGGCCTCGGTCTCGATGCAACTAAACAAATAAATGACAACACGAAATCAGAATAAATCTAACGAAATTTCTAGAAACTCGATCCAGAATTCTATACATAGACTAGGAATAGGGATTTGACAAAACCTCCCCAATAAAAAGGACATCTCTCTACTCAGAAAGTAGAGCCGGTCCTACAAGAAAACACATTTCAAGTATATACAGTCACATAACCCTTCGGTCGAATTCCCAAACTACAATTTCACCGACCGAGGTTCACAATTCATGAGATATACACAGAATATATGAAAATTTCAAAAATACCAAAAATACCCTTTATATACCAAAATATAGAAATTTAGGTATTTAAAACACTAAAAATAATTATTTTACCGATAATTACATAAAAATCATAATTTTAAAAAAAATATTATTAAAAATCAATAATTCTTGGTAAATTCACAAATATTAACCGAAATTCATTTTATAAATTCAAATTACATAATTAGCCCAAAAATATATTGAAAATCGAAAAAAAACTCATTTATTCACAAAAATAGTATATTATAGATATTTTGAAAATAATCTTTGAAAAATAGTTTTAATTAGTTAAAAATAGTAAATAATTTGTAAAAATCATTTTTATACCTCAAATAATTATTAAAACTAATTTAACTAAATTTTCAACCAATTTATTACCAAATTACTAAAATACCCCTAATTATAAATAAATTCACATAATATACAATAATTATTCAAAAATTCACTAAAAATTATACAATTGGTCAAAAATTAATTTATCAATATATAATTAAATAAAATAAATAATTATACTCAATTAATCCATTAATTTTAATAAAATACTTATTTAACCTAATTTTCCAAAATTCACCTAAACTAAATAAATTCATAATAATTACTAAAAAATCATAAAAATTACAAATTAATTTCTAAAATTCATTTCAACCTCTATAAACACCATAAATCATAATTTCACAAATTATTTAATTAAATTACGAAAATTAGAAAATATTAATAAAATAATCAAAAATTCACAAAAATCAAAATAAATTCCAAAAATTCTAAAAAAAATTAGACAATGTAGATTGAGCTACTAGGAGCAACTTTTGTGAAGGAATTTAGCTTGAATCATCAAGATTGAAGTTTAAAAAAATAAAGAAATCAAAATGGCCGAAATGGAAAATTGATCACCAATAAAAATCTAGACCAAAACAAGTGAAACCAAGCTTAGAAATTCACTCACCAAAGCTCAAGGGAGAGATTGAGACTGGCGGTGTCCAATTTGGTGGGGGAATTGGCTTGAACGACGTTAAGTGTGAGTTTCGATTTCTCGGCCAAGAAACGACCAAAACACTCCAGAAAAGGAGGTAGCAGGAGGTAGAGCAAGCTGGAAGTGGAGGTGGCACGCCAAGAGGCACACTGAAGGTGAGAAAATGGGAGTTGCAGTGGCGAGAGGGGAGATAGGGGCGTCGGGTTGTGAGGGAGAAGGGAGAATGGCACACTTCGTAAATTCACTAACTTATGTATATGTATATATATATATATATATATATATATATATATATATATATATATATATATATATATATATATATCACATGTTAATTAAATAAAAACTATATATAATATATACATAAATAAAATTAATAAACCCTAAAAATATTAAATATATATATATATATATGTGCATGTATATGTATATATATTAATATGATAAATATGATCATGCATGGAATCATGCAATTATATAAAACGGACTAACGTAAATAATTATTATTTATTTAGGTTTTAATTTTTTCAAAAATAAAATTCTCGGGAAAATTTTACATAAGAAACTTAAAATAATTAAAAATAACTTTAATAATTATCAAACTAATTAAATAATCAAATATATTTATTAAAATTATTAGCACTGCATATTCCTATACAGTTTAAAATTATTTAAAATCTCGGAATATTACATATATATATGGCAAACAAAATAAAATCAAACATGAAATATACCAAAAATAAACCAATGATATACTTAAAAACAATTTAAATATGAATCAATAGTATAACATACATTTATTTCAAAATATACCGAAAATATACTAAAACTATACCGAAAAGATACTAAACATGTTAAGTTTATAATGAAGATAAAACATGCATTTATTTTGAAATGTATAAAAAATATACTAAAAATATACCTAATTATATAACATGCATACATTAAAAATAAATCCTAAATATACCCAAGATATAGTAAATGTATATTGAAAATACGCAATCATATATATCGAAATATACTAAAAATAAACTGAAAATATACTAAACCATATTATAAATTAAATCACTTTTAAAAACATATAATGAACATGAAAAATCCTAAGTCATGCATCCTAAATGCAATGCATATATATAGTATAATAACTCATTGATTCGCGTTCCACGAGACAGACTAGGTAGGCCTGGTCCGATAGGCCTCGGTCTCAGCGCAACTAAACAAATAAAATAATAATGAAAATCAAAATAAATCTAACTTAAATCTCTAAAGAGACTTGATCTAATATTACAGAACATCGACAAACACAAAATTTTAAAGTTGACCCGATGTCACGTTTTACGATAATTATGTCAAAAATTCGATAGAGATTCCTCTGTAAAACGAACATCTCTCAACTAAAAAGTAGAGCCGGTCCTGCAAGAAAACACACTTCTAAAATCGGAATTCACACAACCATCAGTTGGGATCCCAAACTGCACACTTTCTCCAATCGAGGTCCACAATTCACCAAAAATTCAAATAATATATAAATATATTAAAAATCAATAAATTACACAAATATCCTCAAAATATCAAAATATTACATATTTAACACTAAAACTCTAAATATACTTAATTTCACAATAAATACGTAAAAATTTCAAAATAATAATATAATATTATAAAAAATCAAAATTTCCAATAATTACACATAAAATAATAATAATTCATTTTATAAATCCAAATAACTTAATTAACCCAAATACATAACAAAAATTTATAAAAACCTATTTTATTACCAAAATAATATATTATTTGAAAATAATTTTCAAAAAATTAGTATTAATTAGTTAAAAATAGTAAATAATTTGTAAAAAATCATTTTAATACCTTAAATAATTATATAACCAACTAAAATTTAATATTTAGCTATAATTTTAACAAAATTACACAATTACCCTAATAGTTTAAAATATACATATTAATACTAATATTACTCAAAAATTCTATAAAAATTATACAAAATCATTAAAATTATTTTCTCAACATATAATATACTAATATCAACTAAAATACATATTTAACAAATAATTTCAACAAATACTCAACTTTAACCTAATTTTCTAATATTGACATAAACTAAAAATATTTATAAAAATTACATAAAAATCACAAAAATTATTATCTCAACACTAAAATTAATAACAATTTATAATAACACCAAATATACCAAATTTATAATTTAATAATTAATTTACGAAAATTCAATAAATAATAATAAAATATTCAAAAATTCGTAAAAATTAAAATAAATTCCAAAAATTAAAAAAATATATATTCATGAAGCTCAAGCAATAAGGATCAAAGTTTCTTAAGGGAGTTTTCATGAATCAACCAAAAATCAACTAAAAAAAAATAAAAACCCTAAAAGTTTAAAAATAAAAAACTCAACAAAACTCACAAACGATCGGCTTAGAGCTCAAACGGAGCTTGAATTCATCTTCCTCATGACTCAGGGAGTTAAACGGCACCAAAAAAGCAAGAAATAATGGCCGGAGGAGGAGGAATAGCATCAAAATCCACTGCTGACTCAACTGCTACTGTTGTCAACGTTGCTGGAGAAGAAAGAGGAGGAAGGCAGCAGCGTCTATAGGAGGTGGTTATGGCTAGACGACCAGACGACAAGAGGAATAGACAACAATGGGCAGAGGGGTGGTGGCTCTCGGTGGTTTCGGGTTGTAGTGACAATATGTATGTATATATATATATATATATATATATATATATATATAATATTATTATAATATAAATTTTTATTATATAAAAATAATAATAATGTGGTCAAACTTTGGTTTTAGACAATATATATATATATATACACACTAAATACATATAAAATACACATACCTATAACATTATATATACACATATAAATACTATACAAACCCTAATTATTATATATTACAATAGTACATAAAATAACCTTAAAAAATAATAATAATAATAATGATAAAAATAAACAATATTATAGAATAATTAAATAATAAAAATAATACCTAAAATTAAGTCAATTAATAAAATAATATTAGTACTTAAAAATAATATCATCAAAATAATACTATCCGAAAATAGTAAATATATATAACGCAAATTAATTGCCCAAAATAATAAGTTTCGAAATAAAATATTTACATAGAAAATTATAATTAAACACGATTAATCACAAAATAATAAAATAAATAGATATCACTTTCAAATTTATTAATACTGTATATCTCGTTTAATATTAAAATAATTTAAAAACTAGGGTTATTACAATGCACTTGAGACAAATTCGGAGGCAAAGCCAACCGGTATGCAACCATGCCCACTCTCTCCAGAATCTCAAATGGTCAAATATATCTCAGTGCTAATTTCCCCTTCTTGCCAAATCTCATCACACCCTTCATCGGAGACACCTTCAGAAACACATAGTTTCCAACCTGAAATTCCACATCTCTGTGTCTTAGATCTGCATAGCTCTTCTACCTGCTAGTTGTGGTCCTTAATCTCCTTTTGATCACAACAACTTTCTCCGTTGCATCTTGAACCATCTTAGATCCAGTTAATGCTCTCTCTCCAATCTCATCCCAACTCAGAGGGGATCTACACTTTCTTCCATATAAAGCCTCATACAGTGCCATCCCAATACTACTATGGTAGCTGTTATTATATACAAAGTCAACGAGTGGCAAATGATCATTCCAGCTACCTCCAAGATCCAATACACACATCCTCAATATATCCTCAAGTATATGGATTGTCCTCTAAGACTAACCATTTGTCTGAGGGTGAAAAGCAGTACTGAAATCAAGCTTGGTGCCCATTGCTTTGCAACTTTTGCCAAAATTGAAAGGTAAACATTGAACCTCTATTAGATATAATGGACACAAGTACTCTATAAAGGCACACAATATGCTTAACATACAGCTTAGCCAACTTAACTACAGAATAAGTGGCTTTAACAGGTAAGAAATTAGCAGACTTCGTTAACCTGTCCACAATCACCTAGATGGAATCGTATCCATCCTTAGAACATGGTAACCTACCATAAAATCCATAGCAATTCTCTCCCATTTCCACTCAGGAATCGGAAGAGGTTGAAGCTTCTCAGAAGGTTTATGATGCTCAGCTTTCACCTGCTGACATGTCAAGCACTTAAAAACATAATCAACTACGTCCTTCTTTAGTCCATCCCACTAATACAAATCTCTGACATTGTGGTACATCTTAGTAACACCTGGATGTATGTTATAGGCTATAGAATGCGCTTCTTCAAGGATCTCATCTTTTAAATTATCCACATCAGGAACGCATAATCTACTACTGATCCACAAAACACCTTCATCATTAAATGTGAAATCAGTAAACTTCTCTGCACGAACATTCTCCTCAAACTCAGCTAGAAGAGGATCTCAGCCCTGAGTTGCCTTAATCCTATCTCTTAACACTGATCGGACTTTAGACTGAGCTAACAATCCACCAAATCTGCTAATTTTTATCATCATACCTTGATCTACCAACTCATGCAACTCTTGGATCAAATGTCTCCTCTCCACACTAATGTGAGCGAGACTACCTGAGAATTTCCTACTTAAGGAATCTGCTACCACATTAGCCTTACTTAGATGATAAAGAATATCACAGTCATAATCCTTCAGAAGTTCCAACCATCTCCTTTGCCTCAAATATATATCTCTCTATTGGAAAAAGTACTTAATGCTTATGTGATTAGTGAAAATCTCACAAGTCACCCCATACAAATAATGTCTCCAAATCTTGAGAGCAAAGATCACTGCAACTATCTCTAGGTCGTGGGTAGGATAATTCTATTCATGCCTCTTCAACTGCCTCAAAGCATAAACTATCACCCTACCATTATGCATTAACACATAACCTAGGCTGACTTTGGAGGCATCACAGTACACAGTGAATTTATCTACTCCATTAGGTAAAGCCAAAACTGGAGCTATGGTCAACTTCTCTTTCAGTAATTGAAAACTGTTCTCACAAGCATTAGACCACACAAACTTCACATTCTACTAAGTTAAATAAGTCATAGGAGCTGAAATTCTAAAAAAATCTTGCACAAATCTCCTATAATACCCAGCTAAACCTAAAAAATTATGAATTTTAATGATTGTTGTTGGTCTGGGCCACTCAAACACTATCTCTATCTTTTGTGGATTAATTTGAATACCATCTTTAGACACCACGTGTCTAAGGAATGTAACACTCTCCAATCAGAAATGACACTTTAAGAATTTAGCATAAAGCTTATGTTCTCTCAGTATCTGCAATACTATCCTCAAGTGATATATGTGCTCTTCCATACTCTCTGAGTACCCCAGTATATTATCAATGAAGACTACCATAAACTGATCCATAAACGGTCTGAATACCCTATTCATTATATCCATAAAAGTAGTTGGTGCATTAGTCAACCCGAATGACATCATCAGAAACTCATAGTGGTCATATCGAGTGCGAAATGCCATTTTAAGAACATCGGCCTCACTAATCTACAACTGATGATAACCCGACCTCAAGTCAATCTTAGAAAAGAACTGTGCACCCTGTAGTTGATCAAATAGATCATCTATCCTCAAAAAGGGATACTTATTCTTCACTGTCACCTTGTTCAGCTCTTTGTAATTTATGCACAGTCTCAGTGTACAATCCTTCTTCTTCATAAATATAATTGGTGTACCCCAAAGAGAAACACTAGGTCTAATGAAACCCTTATCTAATAAATCCTGTAACTACTCCTTCAACTCTACAGGAGCCATTTTGTAGGGCAGTATTAAAATAGAAGTTGTACCTAGGACTACATCTATACAGAACTCAATCTCTCTATAAGGTGGTAAACTTGGAAACTCATCAGGAAAAATGTCAGGAAACTCACAGGCAACAGGAATATTAGTGAGAAATAACTTCTCTACTAAAGTATCTCTAACAAATGCCAAGTATCCCTAACAACCTTTCCTCAGCATCTTCCTAGTCTTGATAGTGGAGATGAGATTCTGAGGTGTAGAACTCTTATCACCCACAAACTTAAACTCTTCTTCATTTAAAATTCTAAAAATTACCTATTTACTCCGACAATCCACAACGGCATAGTGCTAAGACAACCAATCCATATTGAGGATCACATCTAATAATACCAATTCCATTGGCAATTCTTTACCTCCCACAAACACTGGACAACCAGAAAGAATAATGTCATTATTCAACGAATCGCTTAGAGGAGTGGCGATAAACAAAGGAAAAGCCATCCTCGAAGCTTGCCAATATGACTTCAAAGCAAAAATAGAGGACACAAAAGAATATGTAGTACATGGATCAATCAAACTCTAGCATCCAAGTGAATGCAAACCCAGTCCAGGGTTCGTCCCTCAATAGATAGCTCAATGATCATAATCTGCTGATACTTAGTATAAGCAGTCTGAGTCCTCATCTCAATGGCATGCAAAAAATCTAAAGGATCTGACGTCCCATTAAAAGCTATATGACCAACTTTGGTATAGAAAAATGTTGCCTTAAGGTTAGACATACCTTACTAATAGACAGGCTACATCTGTGGTGCAATTGGAGGTATAACAGCTTCCTCAAACTCTGGCTTTACAGGTTCCTCATCTTGTAGCTCTCTCTACCTATGGTGACCTTCCGCTCCTTGAGGTCTACCTCTGCCACTACCTCTACACCTAGTTGGCGACTCAGGAGGTAAAACCTCATCCTGAAAGGATTCATCATCCTTGGCCTCAACGATCGATGGAGCTACACGCGCTCGCCTCCTCATTCTGAAAAAAAGACAAAAAAACCAATGGGATACAGATAGAATAGATAATAGACAACAACCTAACGATTACACAAAAAAACTAAATCAAAGAAAACTTATCGAAGACATAATTGAACCTAATTTGCTGTAGTAGTTTCAAAGAAAACATGACTCTGAAAACCTAGGTCCACAACACTAATAACCTAGGCTCTGATACCAGCTTTATCACGATCCAAATCGGGAGTCATGACCGATGCTAAGTAATGAGAATTCTTTTGAATCCGAAATTCATAGAAAGCCTTAAAAATAAAAATACATGCAATAAATAAATAAAAATATGCCATAATTAAAATTTTAAATCGATATAAAAATAAATACTTAAATGTCATATCATAATAAAATATTCATACAGTATTTTGATATAGAAATCTCAAAAAAACAAAACAACAAACTACTAATACAATACACTACTACTATAGTCTCTAGAGTACAATAAGATATCAGATAATAAATTTATATAGTCTAGCCGGGGCTGAAGAAGATCGACAAAGAGGTCTACTATTGAGGTCTGATCAAGAAGAATCTCCTATAAAAAAATATTATGGAGGATTAGACCTCACTGAGTGAATTATTATAATATATATACATGCAACCTAAAGTCATATTCAATTAAGCATCAATATAATAATATACATATACACGCATTTCACATAGATGCTAAAATCCGCTTTTATATATAATAAATGTAGAAAAATGTTTATTTAAATGAAGGATCAAATAAAATCCTAACATATTCGCAACCTTAAACATAAAATCAATAGCCAACTGGTTTATCCAAAACTCCAAGTATTCACTTATCAAACTCAAGGTAGTAGACTGGCCCCGAGTACACTAGGTCAACTGAGGATTTGCAATCTCACTACCGGCATTATTAGCCCCGAGTACACTATGTCAACCAAGATTTCGTAGTCATCATTTCCAATAACCAACATCTCAATAACAAACATCAAAATTTTAACCTAATTCTACCGTATTGTTGCGCAACAGTCCTAGCATAGCCCACTAGGTAGCATGTTCTATTGATATCCTTCACATAAATCACGCATTTATGAAAAATAATAAAATGCATCATTTAAAACATAATGACATTCACTATAGAAGAATATACCATTATATACCATAAATATATCGAACTTATACTAAAAATATTTTAAATATATACGCCACATATAAACCAAATAAACCATAAATATACCAAATGTATATTAAGAATATGTCAGATATATACGTCGCATATATATCAAAATATACCAAAAAAATATACTAAATATATATGTCGAGTATATGTCAAAATATACTGAAAGTATATTAAAAATATACCAAATCATTTAATTTAATAATTCATGTTTAAATACATAATGAAAATGTGAATGCTCATAATCATGTATCTACATACAATGTATATATAAAATAATAACTCACAGGTTTACGCTCCTCGAGACTGACTCGACGGACCTAGTTCGATAGGCCTCGGTCTTGGCGCAGTTACAAAAATAAATAATAATAATAATAATAATATCATAATAATTTCTAACTTATACTTCTAAGAATTCTAAAGGAAGACTCGATCTAAGAATTAAAACTCAGCTAAAATACAAAAACTCAGGATCAACTCGATGTTATATTTTACGAGAATTCTACTGAAAAATCAACAAAGTCTCCTCTGTAAAATAGACATCTCTCTACCGAAAATTAGAATCGATCCTGCAAGAAAACACACTTCTAAATTCACAAAGCTCGAAACCTCAAGTTGGAACCCCAAACTACTCAAATTTTCAACTGAGGTTCACAATTCACCAAAAATCAATAATTAATAATAATATAATAAAAATCATTAAATTCCATAAATATCAATAAAATACCAAAATACAATTTATTTAAATAAAAAAAGATTAAATATAATTATTTTCGCATTTGACTAAATAAAATCTCAAATAAATTATATAATATTAATAAAATCCAATTTTTCAATTATTTAACATAAAATAGTAAAATTCACAATTAATTACTCAAATAGGTTATATATATAATAAAAATGGTTAAAAACTTATTTAATCACAAAATAGTATATAAAATTATTATTTGAATATATTTTCAAAAATTATTATTAATTAGTTAAAAATAGTTTATAATTTGTAAAAATTATTTTAATACTATTTATTATTCCAAAATTATTTAAAACATATAATTTAACTATAATTTCAATAAAATACATAATTTACCCATTAATAAAAAATTCACTTAATAATAAATATTTGCTCAAAATTACTAAAAATTATTTTCTCACATCTAAAATTAATAACTTAAATTAACTATACTAATTAACCTAATTTTCTATAATAAACATATAAAACACATAATTAAAAAAAATCATGTAATTATTAAAAAATTCAATTATTACCCATAGTTCAAATAAATTCAAAAAATAAACTAAAAATATATTTGAGAAGCTTAAGTTCCATATAACAACATCTCCAAAAGGGTTTATCAAGATTCAAACACAATTAAGCTAAAAAAAATAAAAACCTAAAATAGACATAAACTAAAATTGAAGAAAACTCACAATACGGACGTCGTAACGTCGAAATGACTTGAGAATCAAGAAGTACACATTGAGAGGAGTCTAATGAGCCCAAAAACTTGAGCTAAAACCACCAAAAATTTCATATGAGCTACAGTAACCACCTCTTAGCAATAAGAAAAATCTGGCAACCGGAGCTCCCTGGAGGTGACGGGAAGGTGATGGAAAGGTAGGGAAGCGACGAAAAGCAAGGTGGTGGTTTGTGGTGGCGCTAGTGGAGCTCAGACGTGCTGGCAAAAACAAAAATGGTGGAAGAAAAAAATGAAGAAGAAAAAGAAAGTGGGGGGAGAAAGGTTAGTTGACCCATTTTTTCTTTTGACTAATTATATATATATATACATATATAATACATCATAACACATGCATAACAACAATAATAATAATAACAATAACAATAATAGTAATAATAATAATAATAATAATAATAATACTAACATTAACTTCCAAATAAATTATTTTACGTAAGAAAATATATTTAACGTAAAATAACGAATATTATTCACAAATAATGATAATATATAAATAATATTTAAAATATTATTAATACTACAAATATCAAAATAATTTTATATAATTTAAAAATATTAGGTTATTACAGCCAGTTATGCCAACAGTGAGACTATAGGAGCTCAATTGACTTTGTATCTCAGAGCCAGTCCACTGTCAAATTTGAGAAGAGAAATATTTTGGATTTAAGTAAATCAGTTGGCTAGTGAGATTAAGTGTTTGAGGTTGCAGAATATTTTAAGGTTCTACTATGATCCTTCACTTAATTTCCATTGGTGTGCTGATATAAAAATTATTTTTAATCATCTGCTTGAAATACGTGTATAAATTATATAAACATAAACATAAATATATAAATATTATATTGATACTTGATTGCTTGTATATTTAGGTTGCATATACATATATAATAATAATTCATTGAGTGAGGTTTGACCCCCTCAATTATTTTTCAGGATCCTTTTCATTAGAATTCTCGTAGTAGTTCTCTTCATCGGATCCTTTTTTCGTCGGTTGATTTATATAAATTTTGAACTATCACTCTTTATATTATTAGACGCTGCAATAGTAGTATGTCTTATTATAGTATTTTATATTGTTATTGCTAGAAGTTTTGTATTTGAATATTTATATGAAAATATTTTATTATGATATAATATAAAGATTTCTTTTTATTTTAAAAATTTTTAATTTTAAAATATATTTATATTTATGTATTTGTTGAGTTTTATATTTTAGACTTGCAAAAATTATAAAGTGAAAACAAGAAGAAATTTTCTCTTTCAATAAAATAAAAGAAATTTTTTTTGAAGGAATAAAATAAAAGAAATTTAAATTTTTATTAATGAGAAATTTTCATTATGTTGTTTTATTTTTCAACTAAATCATTATGTGATTAACACATCTTTTATATCATATTTTTGTAAAATGATAAATTTTATTGTAGCATTTATTTTTTCTTTTTATTGATTAAAGAGTTAGTTTATTCATACACATATCGAATAATGAAAGATTTTTCCAAAAAGAATGACAAGTTATTGAAATTGTATGAATGTGATGGTATATTTAAAAATTTATAGCCATTCATAAATAATTTAAAATTGAGAATATGTGCTATTTAAAATTTAATATTACACCAACAACTGGGCTAAGTATGGGTATTTGAGAACATGAATTGTCTTGAAAATTTGAATCCAAAATTTCTACCTGACATTTGGCTTTCTTCAAACTGAAACCAAAAATTTTTATTGAGATCAATTTAAAGAATTTGAATTTTTCAAACCAAATCTATCATGAAGCGCTTCAAATTGTAACGAATCAAAAAATAGAAACTAAAACTGACAATTTAATAAAATTATAGTTATATATACATATATATTGTAAAAATTAACATTATATTATAAAGATTTTTACAATAATTATGTATAATTTATTAATATCGGATCTACTAATTTAACATGCAATATAAAATAATGTCATTTTAAATATTTAAAATAAAAAAATTCACTCATCAATGAAATTATTTTAAATCACATAAATAAATGTTAAATTAATAAATAGTATTTCATAATATTATAATATAATTTATTTTGAAAAATTTAAATTCACCTATAATTGTAATGTAATATCTTTTTTTTAATAGCTATGGTGGTGTTATTATTATTTTATGATATATAATAATTGTATGTTATATCCGAATATATTATATCTTTTCTTAAAAAATTGGAGAAAGACCAATCTTCAAACTGAAAATTGTAATCTCAAAATTAAACCAAATTGAATAAAAAATTTGGAGCAATTTTGGAGTTTTAATTTTTAAATATCTTATATTTTGAAGCAATTTCAAAGAATTATATTTTCTGAATCAAATAAGACCGTGCTCACCTTAGCTGATATGATATTATTTTTCTTAAGCAAAATTTTAATTTTTTAAATTCGAATTATGATATATGTATTAACATTAAATTAATAGTTGATAAATTTCTATCATTATGATAATTTTGCTCCAATTATACTGAATTATTAATTGTCCAACAAATTTGAAAATTTCAATAATTGTTTCCTAAAAAAATCAACGATTTTCAATATATATATATATATATTCCGAACGCATTTAAATTTTTTCAAATAAAAATCGAAATTTTACATGTACTAGGGTTAGTTTATTTGTCTTTATCACCTTAACATCTAAAATTCAGTTGATATTGTTTATTATTTAAATTTCAATATACGAATTTTATTATTTTAATATCACATTTAAAATAAATAATTGCTATAATAAATATTGTTTAACATTAGGAAGAGAAATTTTAAAATTCAAATTAAATAGAATAGATCATTATTTATTAATCTATAAAAAAATTAATTGTTAAAATAAAAATTGTTTAACATTAGATCATTATTTATTTATTATCTAAGAAAGCATTAATTTATGAAAAAAATTAAAATGTATCAATAAATATTATTGATATATAATCAATGAAAAATATTAAATATTATTTAAAAAAACTTAAATACCAATTATATAATTGTATTCCAATAAAAAAATCATATAACTGCCTCTTAAAAAAAAATCATTCCACAGGTTCAAATTCAAAATGTGTCTCATTACCAAAATGCCCCTGACCTTCCCTCTCCTTCTTCTTGGACAATCCCACATGCCTAGGGTTTCAGTTTCATACTCCACCTGTTCCTCGCTCGCTAATTACCTTCTTCTAACATTTCACTACCTATAACCAACAGTATCAGTCAATTTCAGTTCTCATTTTGCTTTGATTTCAGCTATAATCAACCATGAGCCACACAACACAGAACCCAAATGGCGACGCCTTACAATCCATGCTAAAAGAATCAATTCACCGATTTTTAACAGAGTATCGTAAAGGCAGAACAGATTTTTCAAATTTCACCTCCATTTTCTCCCGCTTTCTGAACGGTTTACCCGATCCACCTCTAGAAATCATCTGGTTTTACTCGGCTTTAACTTTTCACTCTGCCAAATTTACCGCTCAACACTCTTCAGTAGCTAATGACTTGTTTAAGCTGCTAGTTTCTTGCTCTTCTTCTTGCAATGCGGTTACAAGGATCGCCGTACTTGCTCCTGTAATTTACGAGCTTAGTAGCTCAGTTCGTAACAGAAAAGGGTGTGTAAAAGAAATTGAGAGTTTATTAGAAGTGATTGTTAGCTATATTAGCATTTGCTGTAGCTCGAATTTCGCAGAAAATGATGGAGTTATGGTTTTGAATTCTTGCTTTTTGGACTCAGTGTGCATTTGGGTGGTTGACAAAATTGGGGAAAGCTGTCAATTTAGTGAAGCTCTGAGAGTGTTTTTCCCTCTTGTTAATGATGGAATCCGCAAAAGGTTTGTTAGTGATGGATATGGGATTGAAGTTGGGTACTTAGCCGGGATTGTCATGAGTCAAAGTTTTTTGTTGAATTTGTGTTTGAAGTTTGAGTCTAGGGTTTCCAGGGTGGAGTTCGATAGAGAATTGCAGGATTGGGTGGTTCAGACAATGACTGCATTTCGAAGCTATTACTTTTTTGGTGAGATTTTATTTTGGCTTGAAATTTTGGTATATTTTATTTTAGGTATTTGTTTGCGGACTGTGTTATAATTGTTAATGTGAAGTAGCTACATTAATGTACTTCAATTTAGCTTTCAGTTCCTGGTGATAAACCTGCTTTTTTCTTTACTGGCAGACACTATTCTCAGGATGCTGCTAGAGCCTATCCTGCCTGTCACCTCCTTACCAGTCAGTATTTTAACTTTTTAGTTAACCGTACTTTTACCATTGTTCCTGTTTGTTCACAGAAGTAGCTTCTGGTGCAACTTTGTTGTAAAATGCCTTAAAGTCGTGATTATTGAGCTTTATCTGATATAAACTGTCTATATATAGGGAATTAAGCATAACAATTTCTGTATAAATATGACTCATACTTGGCAGTTGCATAACTTGCTGCATAAGTCTGAGTTACTGTTCAACTGGAACTCAGCTTGAATGCAATTTTGTCTGGTTCCAAGTTGTATTGTTATTAGTAGGGTTCAAGTAGGTGATGTGCCGAGGCTGAATAGCCAAGTGGTATAACTCCCTTCAAGGCATTAATAGGTCAATGGATTGATCTTTGCCTCCCCATCCCCAAGCTCAAAAAAAAAAAAAAAAAAGTAGGTGATACCACAAGCATGCTCTGAGGCTGTTGATTTTTGCTACATCCTATAGTATGATGCTTCTTAATCGATAGTTGTCATATTGTTGGTTAGTTTTCTTGAGCAATTCTAAGAGTCTATATTATTGTCTTCCTTGCTCTAGAATCCTGAAGATGAAGTGATATTGCGAGAAATCCTGTATGATGCTGCAATGATAATTCAGTTTTCCTGCTTTGATTTTCAAAAAGGGTTTCCTCCATGTGATGGGCACTTGAAAAATCTTGCTATAACTTGGTTGCTTGTAGCTGACAATGCCATACGATTTTTGAGGTATGGAGATTGAAGGTTGAGGATGTGATGCAAGAGTCTTTTCCTAGATCATCTGATCTGATCCATCTTATGATTTGATTGACCATAGGGAAAATGGTGACAAAACCAAAGTCATTTCCTATATGCAAGCCTTCTCTGAATCTTGTCTACCATCTATACTGATCAAATGGGTAACCAATCAGCCTGGCATACAGAATGTAAATGCACCAAAAGTTTCCACTCCTCTAGCTATTATCAGTGAGTTCCTCTTTTATCCCCAGTCTTTTGTTTTTTCACCTCATTTGTTAGAGGTTTGGCTCCTCTTGCAATATTTTTGTCTGGTTATGATTCTCAGAATTCATGTTATGACATGGAGAGGCCCTGTCGTATCATTGTAAAAGTGGAGGATTAAATTGACTGGCTGCCCTGCTGGGTACACTGTGGAATCGCCTTCTGTCCTGAAACATGTTCTACTGTCATTGCTAACTGGACAATTTTGGGTAGGAGCTAGTTAGAAAGGAGCCGCCCATATTTGCATCCTTTTCCATTTTCAGATATTGATTGCATTTATTACTTGTATTTATATGATTTATGGAGTGTTCTAACCTCCAGGATGGCTACTGATTGTTGAGGATCAAGGTGCAAGAGTATTTGATTGTGACATCTCCAAGATCCATGCAAAAACTATTGTGTGCAAATCAAAAAAAGAGTATGAATTCTTTGTGGTCGGGTCAAATGGAAAGAATTTGAATGAAAATCACTTGCCTTGTGGTTGTAACGATGATAAAGGGGATGATGAAGTTGATGGTGATCTAAAGATGTGTGATTCTGATGACAATATGTTGTTGGCTACTCGTGGAGTACTAAAAGCGACTGCAACTAACAGGACAAGGAAACGAAAAGAAGAGAGAAATGATGAAGGGGATAAACAAGTTAAGTTTTTCAAATGCCATGTTAATGACAATTGGGCAAGGGATAATGCTTCACCATTGAATGATAATGATACTTCAAGCAGCGGGAGTGAAGTGGACGACCCAACCTCTGATGAACACATAGTATATATGGAGCAGTAATGATGATCATAGTGGAAACACGAAGTGATTATGATGATCTACATAGGAGTGTAAACATACACATATGTAGCAATAGCATCGATCTAGGTGAAAATGTGAACATGTTGCACTGGGAAGCCATCATTGGTGATTGCATTTTGGACAATACTTATGTGCTAGTGGAGGATGAGGCGGAAAATTTTTGTGATTGCGGTCCTCCAGCTTGCAGCAACTGGGTTGGTAGATTATGTTTACCTTCGATTATCATCGAAAGATGACTTGAGTCTTGCATATCATCTTTAAACTCTTGACATTTAAACCAAAACTTAATTCTATCACTCAGTGTAAGAGCCCAGGTTCATTGTTTGTAGCTGTTTTATAACATCGTTGGTTGTAGCTGGAAAGTCATTTTTAACATCTGGTTATACCTACTCTTCTCATTGTCAGCATCTGCTCTTTTTGTGACCTTAATCATCATACCCTTTTACAGGAAATGTCATAAGCTTCAATATATGATGAGAATGCTAACCATGTTTCGAGGTATAACTGTAGATCACAATATTGGCGGACGGATATGTTACGTTGGATGATATTTGGTATTGGTATAATGTCTATATGGAACCGTGCCTGGCCTTGGTGACTGAGGCATTCCTGCACTGGTGTGAGGTCTTGTGTTTGAGATCTCACGCCACCCGGTACTAAGTGGGCTTCTTTGAGCTCTTGCTGTCAAGTGGGCTCATTTGTGTTCCACCACTAAGCTTTGGAAAAAAATAATAATAATAACAATGAATATGTATATAAATTCGATTGTCAGATTCGTAATATTTTATTATATTTTAGGGTTTTTTTTAAGAGAGAATTATATTTTAGTTATTAAATATAAATGATTTTTTTTAGACATAGGATTAGTATTTGTTAGTAGTTAGGAAAAAGATGGAAATCAAACTACACCAAATTAAATCGAATGTTTTTTTAGACAAATTGAAACAAATGTTAAATGTAAATAAGTTTAAATATTTATTATATATCTAATAATTTTATATAATAGAAATACTCGCAATGCTGATAAAAGTGCATAATGAAAAATCAAAGTCAGCTATATAATGGATAAATAGGAGAACTAATTTTAAAAAATAATTATTTAATTTTTGAAAATGAAGTCATAAATGAAAAGTCATAAGTGGATGAGCTGGGAGCCTGGGAGACAGGCATGAAATATCCTGCCGACACATATTGCTTACATATGCCAGAGTCTAATTAAACTCTAACATCTGTTTTCTAAAATAATAATAATAATAATGAATATGATTGGAATGGCAGAAAAAGGGCAGTTATTTATGGATGAAAAGCCTTGCAATTGCATTGAAGTTCGAAAACAGATGGGTTCCTCATCTAACGGACGCTTCTCTTTCTCACCATCTGTGAATTGTGAACACATTAATATCATCACATGTTATGCATGGCGTTAATAGCCTATCCTCCTCCTCCCACGGCTCCACCAGACTTCTGCACTGTCAATTTTTAGTGAAAAAAAAAAAAAAACCGAAAAGCATTAGAGCCTAATGATGACTATAATTGCGATGTTAAAAAGCAATTTCAATATAAATTAGCTTAGCGAAAAGGCAAAGAAAAAAGAAGAATATTATCAGCAAAATAGCATGCATGAGAACGCAAAATGCCACGTTGCATAGTCACTTTTGTGAGTTGTGATGTAACTCTGACGCCACGAACACGAGAACCCTAAAAGGAAGATCATTTCACCCCCTTTTTTCCTCGTTGTACATGCCACATATATCACATATGGGCACATTGGTGCATTTGGAGTCTTGCCCGAGTTTAACCCAATGCAAGAAGTTTTATTGTCACCATAACTGGTCTCAATGTTAAAAAATTTAAACATTTAAAAATGAAGAATAGAATATAAATTTTCAATTTTTTACACTCTTTTTTACCATTAATAATTAATTTATGAAACTTTAAAATTAAAAATTAATTAATAAAAATCTTGTTAATGATATGCACTAGGTCCATCATTTGTGATTATGTATTGACTTTATTATTTTATTAATAAAGAGATATTATATTATCATTTGATTTTATGATAATTACATGAATGGTTAATTCTTACTAAGGCCATCAAGTATGTGACTTGATAGTAAAACCCTTAGATTAAAATAAGAGTTCTATTCTAATTATCCCTAGTCATTTATTCATTATATGAATATTAAAGTATTAAAGCTAGTATGATGTTGACTGATGGTTATGTTTTACTAATCATAAATATGAGATATTAAGTCAACTCATAGGTACATGATGAGAGATCATGTACTGGATTGACCCACTATGAGAATACTACATAGATTATTGTCATAAGTACTTCTTATCACAGTAATTTTATTTCGGTCCTTTGACCTTGAAATCATCATGAATTTCTACATAGTTATTTTATGTTTTGACACATTCTAACATTGTCTTTAACCAGATGATTAAAAGAATGTTGTTGGATATAAAATTAGTTATGTGAGGAATGTGAGTGATTTAGAAGGAATTTATCCCTCATTAATATGAGAAAGATATCTAGAGGCCCCTTGATGAGATAGACTGAATGAAAATGCATGACCATGCTGAAATGAATTGATAAAGAGTTATCATTTTCAGTCTACTTGGAATCAAGTCATAATATTGAACTATATAAGGATGACATTCTATGCCTTATGTTCAATTAAGATATCATGTGATAAAGGGACAATAAAATTCACTGTAATTAGGTTATGTCGGATTATTGACTTCACATGACTTGGGTAGTCATAATGTCTTGCTAGATGCCACTTATGACTTGTAGGCCTAAATAGAGATTTAGGCCCACTATCAATGTTATGTGAACCTACAGGGTCACACACTTAGAACAAGCCCAAAACGGATATGGGTTTAATAAGCCCAAAATAAACTCTGTGGAAATAAATAATTAAAGTGTTTTATTTATTTATTTATTTGTTTATTTATTTAAGATAAATGTTATTTTAAATAAATAAATAAGATATTATTTTTTATTTGTTTTTTAAACAAAATCAGAATATAATAAATGGAAAATTACCAAAAGGTTATTGGTAAGTGAAACCCTAACTTGGAGTCTATAAATATGTTATATTCTCTAGGGTTTCACACACTTGTTTTTGCCTCCAAATTCGTTTTCTTTCCTCTTAGAAAACAAAGACATAGTTTTTCCTTTTGTTCTTAATTTGTGAGACAGTCAAAAGGTTGCTAGCACACACACTCAAATTCGTTTTGTGAAGGGCTGTTCGTGTGGATACCTATAGAGGACGCATCCTTTTGGAGACGTCTTGATCCGAACAACCAAGCCAAAAAGCTCGAGGTAAGGTGTCACCGGTGTGAACCTCCTCTCACCCTTCCAGAGAATCTTGCCTCTTCTGCGTTTTGGTAAGATTATTAAAAACCCTAGATTTAATCAATTAGTCGAATTACATGGATCCTGGCTTAGGAACGTGATAAAATTTTAATTTTTCCGCTGCGTTTGCATCACGGAACCCAACAAATCTAATATAATTTTAACTTAAAAAATTAATCCCTTTAAATTTAAAATTACAAATAAAATATTCTCATATAATTATAATGTAAAATTTAATTATTTTACATATTTAATTATATGAATATACACCGACACTTTTTATTTTATATTTTATGCGTAATAGTTACAAAAAAAGACTAGTAGATAATTGTCAGTCCCTTGAGAGTTAAGCCTAGGCTGCTGTCAAGGATTTGGGCATTATTCCTTGGCACAGCCTTGTCAAGATATGATGGGCATCAAACAATGCAATATGGCTTGAGGCAGCATGTGGCTACATGGTCTGAGTAGGGAGAGGGCTACTTGGACAGCACAATGAGTGTGCAAGGCTAGCATTGGCACTTGGCCAAGCAACTGGGTGATGGGCGTGCAGATTTGGCACATGGACATTGGCTGGTTGAGCAAGGATTCTGATTGGCAAAATAGGCTTGGCAGTTGAGGACAATTATGGCTGCTTCTTGAAATTGTGGGATTCGAATTTGACACATATGCAGATTGTCAACTTGGTAAGGCAGTTTGCTAGGATGTCTGTAAATTATCCCTATGGCAATTGAGGGTGTCAACTGCCACTTTAAAAATAGGGGGAAGTAAAATTATCCTATGTAACCACCTTTGTAACTACGTTGTGTTATATATAGGCAGTATGTGTGCTTGGGAATTTTTGTGAGAGGAGTCCCATTATTGTAATCTTGATTATTATGAGTTGAATAAACAAGTTAAGAGTGATTCCTATATATTGTGTTGCCTTTAAATCGAATTGATTATGATTGATTTGTGTTCATAATTTAACAGCCTGAGAATTTGGCTAAGTACTTGAACCTCTATTTGTGTATGTGTGGCTGAACTAAATGTGTGCAGACTTAGTTGCCTTACAGGTCGAATTCTAACTGTGAGAATTCGACCCTATAACAACTGGTATTACAGCCCTGATTGACGATGGCTAGGGGGTAACAACGAAATTGTGAAAGGGTGGCACGAATTGAAGCCTTAATCGGTGTTGTTCCAGAAGTGGAAGATGATAAGCCATTGCTGGACAAGTTTGCAGACCTTGAGACTGAGATGGAGGGAATTTGCAAGACCCTAATTTATAAGGCTTCAAAATTTCGCAAAGATCATTCTGATTACTCAAAGAGATAACAGTACTGCAAAGGGCTATGTGCAGTGCTTCAGAGAGTGGTGAGTCACGATCTAAATTGAAAGTTCCTAAACCAAAGTGCTTCGAAGTGATAAGGAGTGCGAAGGAACTTGAGAATTTTTTATGGGATATGGAGTAATACTTTGCTACTGTAAAGGTGCCTGATTTGGAGAAGGTGATAATTACCAGCATGTATCTATTAGAAGGTGACAATTACCAGCATGTATTTATCCAGAGATGCCAAAATTTGGTGGAGAACTCGGTTGATAGATGACTCTAATGTTGGTAGGCCTAAGATTGATTATTAGGAGAAACCTCAGAAGGAGATGAAGGATCAATTCCTTCCTAACAATGCATCTTGGGTTACAAGGGATGGATTGAAGTGACTCAAGCACATAGGCACTGTGAGGGAATATATGAAGGAATTCAATTATTTAATGTTGGATATCCAAAACATGTCGAAGGAGGACAAGCTTTACAATTTTATCTTTGGGTTGCAGCGTTAGGCGCAAATGGAGATTCGAAGACATAATGTCTAGGATCTTCCAAATGCTATTATTGTGGCTGAGTCTTTAATGGATTATAAAATTGATAAAGATACCATTGATTCCTCTTTTTCTTCGAACCTGAAGAAAAACAAAGGTAAGGGGAAGAAAGGGAATTAGGGGGAAGAGGGCAAGAAGCAGGAGTGGGATAAGGGGAAAGGGAAGGCTGATTCTGAGTCCTCCAAAATGAAAAGCAACCCCAAGTTTCAAGGCTATTTCTTATGCAATGGCCCTCATCGTGTCAAAGATTGCCTAAAGAAGGAGAATTTAAATGCTATCATTGTGGAGTAAAGACAAGAAAATAAAAAAGTTCCAGCCTTTGTCAATCCTTTGCAGTTGATCAATGCTATTGTTGCTAACTTGAATCATATTGAGGCAATAAGTAATGTTACTGATGGCTTAGTTTCTGCCCATTCTTGTTTAATACATGTTTCTGTGAATGTGAATGGCAGGCAGGTTAATGCAATGCTGGATACGGGGACGACACACACATTTATAGCATATAGAATTTTGCCTTAGTATAGGTTGCGGTGTCTAATTGCCCAAGCTTTACTAAGGCTATGAATTCTAAGGCTCAAGTTATGGAGGGAATGTCTTATAATGTGCCTTTGACTATGAGTAATTGGAATAGGAAAATATATATGCTTGTGATTCAGTTGGATGACTTTGATTTGATTCTTGGCATAGACATTATGCACAAGAACCAAATTGTGCCTATGCCACATCTACATGGGGTGATGGTGATGCAAGAGTGCAACCCCTGCTTTGTCCAATGTGTACATGCCTTTGGGAAGGAAGGGAAGAGAAAGGCTACAGAAGTCTCTAGTGTTGTTGTTGAGAAAGGCTTGAAGCGAGGGGAGGAAACATACCTTGCTACCTTGTTAGAAATCAAGGAAGATAAAGTCGTTGAGGTACTTAATCAAGTGGCAGATGTGTTGAGGGATTTTGCTGATGTGATGCCTTTGGAGTTGCCTAAAAATCTACCACTAAGGAGGGCAATTGAACATAGGATTAAATTGATGCTTGGGTTTTCTCCACCTTCTCGGCCACCTTACAGAATGTCCCCCCTTGAGTTGGGTGAATTGAGGAAGCAGTTGAACGAGTTGCTTGAGGCCAAGTATGTTCAACCATCTAAGGCTCCCTACGGTGCTCCAGTTTTATTCCAAAAGAAAAAAGATGATAGCCTACAGATGTGTGTGGACTATAGGGCACTGAACAAAGTGATAATAAAAAATAAATATCCAATCCTTTTAGTGCAAGACTTGATGGACAGGTTGTGTAAAGTGACATGGTTCACAAAGCTTGATTTGAGATCAGGTTATTAGCAGGTTCGGATTGCGGAGGGAGATAAAGCCACGACAACTTGTGTGACTCGATATGGCTTATATGAGTTCTTGGTGATGCCTTTGGTTCAACTAATGCCCCTACTACCTTCTGTAATCTTATGAATTGTCATGACCCAAAATAGGGGCCATGACCGGCGCTAGGGAACAAGAATTCTTTCGAATCCGGAACCCGTAACAAGCCTTAAAATAAAATAAAACCTGCAGTAATAATAATAATAACATAAATAAAGTATTCTGCAGCAGAAATAAAATCATAAATATTAAAATAATAATCCACCAAATGAAATTAAATCGAACAACTCATCTCATATATAAATAAACTTTTAATACAAATTCCAGTTTAAATCTTTAAATACATAACTCACACAAATATAATACATAAACCCCATAACTTTTTACAACTACTACAGTGTCTAGATTATAAAATAAAGCTCAGGTAAGCAGTTTACATAGTGAAGCCGGGGCGAAAGAAATCCGGCGTATGGGTCTGTTATTGAGGTCTGAAGATGATGACTCTCCTTAAAAATAGTCAACGGAGGGGAGTTAGACCTTACTGAGTGAATTGTTATAATATATATACATGCATATTAAATGGCAACGCACACAATCAATAGTATATATAATAAGTATATATACAAGCAAATACATACAGATGCAACAAAAATCATTTTATATATTTACTAAAAATCACTATTTATGAAGGATCAAATAGAACCCTAGAAAATCACAACCTCAAATAGTATTAGACAACACTCTAGCCATACAGGCTCACTTATTCCAAGTATATTGTAATATCCCGTAATTTTAAAAATATTTTTACACTGTACCGGGATATGCAGTGTCAGTAATTTTTGTATTTTATATGATATTTTTATGAGTTGATATGTATTTTAAACCTATTTTAATTACTGTCTATTATTTTCAGTATTTTACGTAAAATTTTCCCGGGACTTTCATTTTCGGGGAAATTTCCACGTAAACAATGTATTATTAATTATTTTAAATGTATTTACGGACTTGCATGAACTCATACATATTTTTAAATTATTAAATAAAGCCTGTGTGTGTATATTTATTTAATTAGGGTTTATTATTACCCTAATATTTTATTATTTATTTATTATTATTTGATTATTTTATTTATTATTAAATTATTAAAATTTATTATTTTTTTTCTTTTTTCTTTTTTTTTTTTCTTTTTCTTTTCCTTTTTCTTTCTTTTTCTTTTCTTTTCTCTTTCCTTTTCTTTCTTTTTCTTTTTCTTCTTCTTCTTCTTTCTTCTCCCGTGGGTGCCGCCGGACCACTACATTTTGTCACCGTGGTTTCTCCCTCCTCCGGCCACCGTTTTCGACACCGCCGGTCTCTATCTTCTCCTTGAGCTCCGGTGAGTGTTATTCTAGCTTTGGTTTGAGCTAAAATGGTCTAGAATTGCTTAGGTTTTGAGTTGAATATTTCGGCCACTTTTGGTTTTCGATTTTTTTGAGCTTCAATTTGGATGATTTATGGAAACTTCCTTCACAAATGTTGTTTCTGGTAGCTTAATCTTCATGTATGAATTTTTACAGAATTTTTGGAGATTGTTTGGATTTTTGGGTATTTTTGAATATTTTAATATTATTTTCTAATTTTCGGAAATTAATTATTTAAATTATGAAATTGGAGTTTATGGTTGAATTGAGTGTTGAAATGAATTATAGGAATTTATTTGGAATTTTTTATGAATTTCTAAGTATTTATTTTGAATTATTGAAGTTTATGTGATTTTGTAAAATTAAGTTAATTGTGTTTTAAATTGAATTTAATTGGTTAATTGAGTTTAATTATTGATATTATTGATAAATATGTTGAGAAAATTAATTTTGGATAATTGTATGATTTTTGGTGAATTTTTGAAGTAATTTAGGTATATATATATATAGGGGTATTTGGTAATTTTACCCTAAATTGTCTAAAAATGTAATTTAATTGGTTTTAATATTTATTTAAGGTATAAAAATGATTTCTACAAAATATTTAGTATTTTTAACTAATTAAAACTATTTTCCGGGAATTATTTTCAATTATATATATAATATACGGTTTTTCTAATAAAATGAGTTTTAATCGGTTTTTACAGTGTTTCAAGATTTATTATGTAATTTCTACGTATGAAATGTATTTTTATGATTTAAGGATATTTTTGGTATATTTGAATATATTTTCTGTGTTTGTGGACCCCGGTCGACAGATTGTAGTCTGGAGTCCGACCGAGGGGTTGTGATTGATTGTGGTGTTTTATTTTTGAAGTGTATTTTCTTTGCAGGGTTGGCTCTACTCTTTTGAGTAGAGAGATGTCCGTTTTACAGGGGAGGTTCTGCCGGATTTCCGGTAGAATTCTCGTAAAACGTGATATCCAGTCGAACCCTAATTTTCGATTCTGTGTTGAATACTCTAGATTGAATTCTAGGATTTCTGTTAGGGTTATTCTGATGTCGAGTAATTATTTCTTGTTTAGTTGCGCCGAGACCGAGGGTTAGTGGACCAGGCCCGTCGGACCCGTCTCGTGGAGCGCATTAGGTGAGTTACTATATTATATATATATGCTTAGGATGCATGATTTAGAAAATGCATATTTTATTTTGACTAATTATGCATAAATAACATGATTTATATTCAAGTATATTTTTGGTATATTTTTGGTATATAATAAATTATATACATGTTTTATTAATAAAATATATTTAAAATGTTTTTAAATATATTTTTAGTTTAATTCATGATTTGATTGAATTTATTTGACGTATATATACTCAAAATATACCTGGTTTATGTTTGGTATATTTTCGGTATATATATGGTTTATATTGTTGATTTATTTAAATTCATGTATCATGTATTTGTGAATGAATGTTTTATTATTTATTACTGAAGGATATCAATAGAACGTGCTACCTAGTGAGCAGCACTAGGACCGAGTACGTACCGGTACGCCTATAGTATTTAGGCTTTATTACTGAATATTTATGGGTATTGATTTGATATGATTATCGATATGTGTGAGATATGGTTTGGGTGTGATTGCTGGGGAGCTCGGTTGACCAGTGTCTCGGGGCCAATCACACTGGCAGTCAGACTGCTGGAGCTCGGTTGACTTAGTGTCTCGGGGCCAGTCTACTGTCCATATGGATTAAGTGGATATATTTGGAATTAGTGAGCCTGTATGGCTAGAGTGTTGTTTAACACTATTTTTCTGAGGTTGCGATATTCTAGGGTTCTATGTGATCCTTCATAAAAGTGATTTTCAGACAAAATATATAAAATGATTTTTCTGCATCTGTATGAACTTGCCTGTATATATACATATTACTCATATACTGTTGACTGTATGCATTATCACTTAGAGTGTATGTATATATATTATAGTAATTCACTCAGTGAGGTCTGACTCCCCTCCATTGACTATTTTTCAGGAGAGTCAACTCCTCAGACCTCAGTAGCAGGTCGATACGCCGGATTTCTTCCGCCCCGGCTTCTTTATGTAAATTGTATACTTGAGTCTTATTTATTTTATCTAGACACTGCAAGTAGTTGTGATTTTCAGTAGTTGTAAATTAAAGTATTGGATTTAAAGTATTTGTTTTAAAGAGATGTATTATAGTAAAACTGGATTTGTATAAAGATTATACATTTATGAGATTATATATATGCGATGTGATGAGTTTTGAATTGAATCCAGTTGATATGGATGATATTGTAATATTTATGATTTTATTTTCCGCTGCATATTATATTTTTATGGTTATTATTGCATATTTATTTTATTTTTAGGCTTGCTACGGGTTCCGGATTCGAAAGAATTCCTGTTCCCTAGCGCCGGTCATGACTCCTGTTTTGGGTCGTGACAAAGTTGGTATCAGAGCGAAGTTCGTTTCTGAGTGGAGTTCTGTGTCAGGGCTTAGTTATGTGAGTTGTGGCCCTAGTTTTAAAGTTGTGTTTTCTGTTGGACTACTGCAGTGTATTAGGTTCGAGTATGTCTTGATAAGTATTCCTTGCTGTAGTTTTCAGCGTTATTCCTCCGTTGTCTGTTTTGTCTGAATCTTTCTGTTTGTCTTTTCAGAATGAGGAGGCGAGCGCGTGTCGCTCCACCGGTCGTTGAGGCCGAGGATGATGAGTCTTTTCAGGACGAGGTTTTACCTCCTGAGCCGCCAGTTAGGCGTAGAGGTCGTGGCAGGGGTAGACCTCGAGGAGCGGCAGGTCACCGTAGGCAGAGAGAGTTACAGGACGAGGAGCCTGTTGAGCCTGATTTTGATGTTCCTGTTCCTCCAGTTGTTCAGCCTGTTCAGCCTGCCTATCAGCAGGGTATGTCTGACCCTGAGGCAGCTTTGTTCTATGCCAGAGTTGGCAGGATTGCGTTTGATGGTACTTCTGATCCTTTAGATTTTCTGCATGCGATTGAGACTAGGACTCGGACTGCTCATACCGAGTACCAGAGGATCATGATCGTTGAATTGTCTGTCGAGGGATCAGCTTTGGATTGGTTTATTCAGATGATCCAGCCCTATATGATGACGATGACATGGGCTCAGTTTCGAGAGCGATTCATGAGGAGATTTTATCCAGAGCCGCTTCGTTTGAGTTATCGTCTCCGTTTGACTAGTATTTCTCGTGGAGATCGATCAGTAGAGGAGTATACCCGAGAGTTCCTTCGTCTGGGTAGATATGCTGAGGATCTGATGCGAGATCAGTATTTCGCTGTTACTACCTATGTTACTGGTTTGGGTTCAGCTTTTGCTGGTATGCCTACAGCAGGTCTTACTTTGGAGTCTGTGATTGAGCTAGCTAAAGAGATCGAGCTGAGATTAGTTAGGCAGGGAGCGATGCCTGATTATTACCAGTTGGGAGTTCAGTCGAGTGGATTGCAGGCTACTCCGTATTCGAGTTTTCATGTTGGTTCGAGTAGTCAGCAGCGAGGTTCGACTCAGCAGAGTCAGAGACAGCAGCAGCGAGTGCATCGGAGCAGTAGACATGGTCGTGGAGGTCAGCGTAGATCGTTCAGATTTGGGTCAGGTGCTTCGAGCAGCAGCAGTGGTCGTAGTTCTGGATCAGCGGCCAGTGTTTGTCAGACTTGTGGTAGAGTCCATCAGGGACCGTGTTATCTGACACCGCTGACATGTTTCAGATGCGGGCAGACAGGATATTTTTCCAGATCGTGTCCTTACCCCGGATATCAGCAGCAGCAGATTCCGCGATTCCCACAGCAGTCGATTGCTAGTGCTGCACCTATGCCATTTCAGTTACCACCAGCCCAGCATCAGAGTTCTACTCAGTTTGTTTCACAGCAGAGTCGTGGTAGAGGTACTAGAGGAGGTGCCAGAGGTGTTGGCCAGGCTTCTACCAGTCAGTAGGGAGGTCGAGGTCAGGCCAGAGTTTTTCATCTGACTCAGCAGGATGCTCAGGCATCTAATGCAGTCGTGGCAGGTATTCTTTCTGTTTGTTACCTGGATGCTTTGGTTTTGTTTGATCCGGGTGCCACGCATTCCTTTGTTTCTCCCATTTTTGCTTCTAAATCTTGTTGGTAAGCTTCAAGGATGGCTTTTCCTTTGTCTGTTGCCACTCCTCTGAGTGATTCTTTGGACGCCGATATTGTTCTTTCTGGTTGTCCAATTCTCGTGGGAGATAGAGAATTACCCGTTGATTTGATTTTGTTGGATGTGATGGAGTTTGATGTTATTCTGGGAATGGATTGGTTATCTCAGCATTATGCCGTGGTTGATTGCAGGAATAAGGAGGTGATTTTCAGAATTCTTGGTGAAGTAGAATTTAAGTTTGTTGGTGACAGGAGTTCAGCACCTCAGAATCTTATTTCTGTTATTTCAGCTAGGAAGTTGTTGAAGAAAGGTTGTCAGGGGTTTTTGGCATTGGTTAGGGATACGTCAGTGGAGAAGTTGTCACTCACAGATGTTCCTATTGCTTGTGAGTTTCCTGATGTTTTTCCCGAGGAGTTGCCAGGTTTACCACCTCATAGAGAGATTGAGTTCTGTATAGATGTGGTTCCAGGTATTACTCCTATATCTATGCCACCCTATCGTATGGCTCCTGCAGAGTTGAGAGAGTTGAAGGAGCAGTTGCAAGAGTTATTGGATAAGGGTTTTATCAGACCTAGTGTTTCCCCTTGGGGTGCACCAGTCTTGTTTGTGAAGAAGAAGGATGGTACCCTGAGACTGTGCATTGACTACAGAGAGTTGAATAAGGTGACAGTGAAGAACAAGTATCCTCTCCCGAGGATAAATGATTTGTTTGATCAGCTCCAGGGTGCACAATTCTTTTCTAAGGTTGACTTGAGGTCGGGTTATCATCAGCTGCGGATCAGTGAAGCTGATATTCCTAAGACAGCTTTCCGCACTCGATATGGTCATTATGAGTTTCTGGTGATGTCTTTTGGTTTGACTAATGCACCAGCAGCTTTTATGGACCTGATGAACAGAGTATTCCGACCGTATGTGGATCAGTTTGTAGTAGTCTTCATTGATGATATACTAGTATATTCGAGGAGTATGGAAGAGCACGTATATCACTTGAGGATTGTACTACAGACACTGATAGATCATCAGCTTTATGCTAAATTCTCGAAGTGTGATTTCTGGATGGAGAGTGTTTCTTTTCTTGGACACGTAGTGTCTAAAGAAGGTATTCAGGTTGATCCACAGAAGGTTGAGGCAGTATCTGAGTGGCCTAGACCTACTTCAGTTACTGAGATTCAGAGTTTTCTGGGTTTAGCCGGGTATTATAGGCGGTTTGTGCAGGATTTTTCCAGGATAGCAGCCCCTATGACTCGCTTGACTCAGAAGAATGTTAGATTCGAGTGGTCAGAAGCTTGTGAGAATAGTTTTCAGTTGTTGAAGGAGAAGTTGACCACAGCGCCAGTATTAGCTTTGCCTAATAGTGTGGATAAGTTCACAGTTTACTGTGATGCCTCTAGAATTGGTCTTGGTTGTGTGTTGATGCAGAATGGAAGGGTGATAGCCTATGCTTCGAGGCAGTTGAAGAAGCATGAGCAGAACTATCCTACACATGATCTTGAGATGGCTGCAGTGATCTTTGCTTTGAAGATTTAGAGACATTATCTGTACGGGGTGACTTGTGAGATATTTACTGATCACAAGAGCCTTAAGTACATTTTCCAGCAGCGAGATTTGAATCTGAGGCAGAGAAGATGGTTGGAACTGTTGAAGGATTATGATTGCGAGATTCTTTACCATCCGGGTAAAGCTAATGTGGTAGCAGATGCCTTGAGTAGGAAGTCCTCAGGTAGTCTTGCTCACATCGGTGTGGAGAGGAGACCATTGATCCAGGAATTGCATCTGATGGTGGATCAAGGTCTGATGATGAAGATCAGTAGATCAGGTGGACTGTTAGCTCAGTTTAAAGTACGATCTGTGCTAAGGGATAGGATTAAAGCAGCTCAGAGCCGAGATCCTATTCTGGAAGAGCTTGCAGAGAATGTCAGAGCGGGGAAGTTCACTGATTTCACACTCGATGATGATGGTGTGTTGTGGATCAGTGGTAGATTGTGTGTTCCTGATGTGGATGATTTGAGAGAAGAGATTTTAGAGGAAGCACATTCTACAGCTTACAGCGTTCATCCTGGTGTTACTAAGATGTACCACAGTATCAGAGATCTATACTGGTGGGATGGATTGAAGAAGGATGTTGCTGATTATGTTGCTAAGTGCTTGACGTGTCAGCAAGTGAAAGCCGAACATCAGAAGCCTTCTGGGAAGCTTCAGCCTCTTCCTATTCCCGAGTGGAAGTGGGAAAGGATAGCTATGGATTTTGTAGTCGGTTTACCTCGTTCGAAGGATGGATACGATTCCATCTGGGTGATTGTAGACAGATTGACGAAGTCTGCACATTTCTTGCCTGTGAAAGCCACATATTCAGTTGCTAGATTGGCGAAGTTGTATGTGAAGCATATTGTGTGCCTTCATGGAGTACCTGTGTCCATTGTGTCAGATAGAGGTTCAGTGTTTACTTCTCGTTTTTGGCAGAAGTTGCAGGAAGCGATGGGCACTAGGTTGGATTTCAGTACTACTTTTCATCCTCAGACAGATGGTCAGTCTGAGAGGACGATCCAGACACTGGAAGATATGTTGAGGATGTGTGTCTTGGATTTGGGAGGTAGCTGGGATGATCATTTGTCGCTTGTGGAGTTTGCATATAATAACAGCTACCATAGCAGTATTGGCATGGCACCATATGAGGCGTTGTATGGAAGGAAGTGTAGATCCCCGTTGAGTTGGGATGAGATTGGTGAGAGAGTTTTGACTGGACCAGAGATGGTTCAAGATACTGCAGAGAAAGTCGCCGTGATCAAGCGTAGATTAGAGACCGCAGTTAGTAGACAGAAGAGTTATGCGGATCCTAGGCGCAAAGATGTGGAGTTTCAGGTTGGAGATTTCGTTTTTCTGAAAGTATCTCCGATGAAGGGTGTGATGAGATTTGGTAGGAAGGGTAAGTTAGCACCGAGATATATTGGACCGTTTGAGATTCTGGAAAGAGTTGGCACTGTTGCATATCGGTTGGATTTGCCTCCGAGTATGTCACAGGTGCATCCAGTATTTCATATCTCGATGTTGAGGAAGTATATCTCAGATCCTTCACATGTGTTGCAACCTGACAGTGTGGAAGTGAGTGAAGATTTGACGTTTGTGGAAGAACCTGTGGCGATCGTTGATTTTCAAGTTCGACAGTTGCGATCGAAGCAGATTCCGATGGTCAAGGTTTTGTGGCGTAGCGACAGAGTTGAAGAGCATACGTGGGAGACTGAAGCTGAGATGCGAGCTTCTTACCCGTATCTCTTTCCTTCCTGATTCTGTAATCTTGTTTTGGAATTCGGGGACGAATTCCTGTAAGGGGGGAAGACTGTAATATCCCGTAATTTTAAAAATATTTTTACACTGTACCGGGATATGCAGTGTCAGTAATTTTTGTATTTTATATGATATTTTTATGAGTTGATATGTATTTTAAACCTATTTTAATTACTGTCTATTATTTTCAGTATTTTACGTAAAATTTTCCCGGGACTTTCATTTTCGGGGAAATTTCCACGTAAACAATGTATTATTAATTATTTTAAATGTATTTACGGACTTGCATGAACTCATACATATTTTTAAATTATTAAATAAAGCCTGTGTGTGTATATTTATTTAATTAGGGTTTATTATTACCCTAATATTTTATTATTTATTTATTATTATTTGATTATTTTATTTATTATTAAATTATTAAAATTTATTATTTTTTTTCTTTTTTCTTTTTTTTTTTCTTTTTCTTTTCCTTTTTCTTTCTTTTTCTTTTCTTTTCTCTTTCCTTTTCTTTCTTTTTCTTTTTCTTCTTCTTCTTCTTTCTTCTCCCGTGGGTGCCGCCGGACCACTACATTTTGTCACCGTGGTTTCTCCCTCCTCCGGCCACCGTTTTCGACACCGCCGGTCTCTATCTTCTCCTTGAGCTCCGGTGAGTGTTATTATAGCTTTGGTTTGAGCTAAAATGGTCTAGAATTGCTTAGGTTTTGAGTTGAATATTTCGGCCACTTTTGGTTTTCGATTTTTTTGAGCTTCAATTTGGATGATTTATGGAAACTTCCTTCACAAATGTTGTTCCTGGTAGCTTAATCTTCATGTATGAATTTTTACAGAATTTTTGGAGATTGTTTGGATTTTTGGGTATTTTTGAATATTTTAATATTATTTTCTAATTTTCGGAAATTAATTATTTAAATTATGAAATTGGAGTTTATGGTTGAATTGAGTGTTGAAATGAATTATAGGAATTTATTTGGAATTTTTATGAATTTCTAAGTATTTATTTTGAATTATTGAAGTTTATGTGATTTTGTAAAATTAAGTTAATTGTGTTTTAAATTGAATTTAATTGGTTAATTGAGTTTAATTATTGATATTATTGATAAATATGTTGAGAAAATTAATTTTGGATAATTGTATGATTTTTGGTGAATTTTTGAAGTAATTTAGGTATATATATATATATAGGGGTATTTTGGTAATTTTACCCTAAATTGTCTAAAAATGTAATTTAATTGGTTTTAATATTTATTTAAGGTATAAAAATGATTTCTACAAAATATTTAGTATTTTTAACTAATTAAAACTATTTTCCGGGAATTATTTTCAATTATATATATAATATACGGTTTTTCTAATAAAATGAGTTTTAATCGGTTTTTACAGTGTTTCAAGATTTATTATGTAATTTCTACGTATGAAATGTATTTTTATGATTTAAGGATATTTTTGGTATATTTGAATATATTTTCTGTGTTTATGGACCCCGGTCGACAGATTGTAGTCTGGAGTCCGACCGAGGGGTTGTGATTGATTGTGGTGTTTTATTTTTGAAGTGTATTTTCTTTGCAGGGTTGGCTCTACTCTTTTGAGTAGAGAGATGTCCGTTTTACAGGGGAGGTTCTGCCGGATTTCCGGTAGAATTCTCGTAAAACGTGATATCCAGTCGAACCCTAATTTTCGATTCTGTGTTGAATACTCTAGATTGAATTCTAGGATTTCTGTTAGGGTTATTCTGATGTCGAGTAATTATTTCTTGTTTAGTTGCGCCGAGACCGAGGGTTAGTGGACCAGGCCCGTCGGACCCGTCTCGTGGAGCGCATTAGGTGAGTTACTATATTATATATATATGCTTAGGATGCATGATTTAGAAAATGCATATTTTATTTTGACTAATTATGCATAAATAACATGATTTATATTCAAGTATATTTTTGGTATATTTTTGGTATATAATAAATTATATACATGTTTTATTAATAAAATATATTTAAAATGTTTTTAAATATATTTTTAGTTTAATTCATGATTTGATTGAATTTATTTGACGTATATATACTCAAAATATACCTGGTTTATGTTTGGTATATTTTCGGTATATATATGGTTTATATTGTTGATTTATTTAAATTCATGTATCATGTATTTGTGAATGAATGTTTTATTATTTATTACTGAAGGATATCAATAGAACGTGCTACCTAGTGAGCAGCACTAGGACCGAGTACGTACCGGTACGCCTATAGTATTTAGGCTTTATTACTGAATATTTATGGGTATTGATTTGATATGATTATCGATATGTGTGAGATATGGTTTGGGTGTGATTGCTGGAGCTCGGTTGACCAAGTGTCTCGGGGCCAATCACACTGGCAGTCAGACTGCTGGAGCTCGGTTGACTTAGTGTCTCGGGGCCAGTCTACTGTCCATATGGATTAAGTGGATATATTTGGAATTAGTGAGCCTGTATGGCTAGAGTGTTGTTTAACACTATTTTTCTGAGGTTGCGATATTCTAGGGTTCTATGTGATCCTTCATAAAAGTTGATTTTCAGACAAAATATATAAAATGATTTTTCTGCATCTGTATGAACTTGCCTGTATATATACATATTACTCATATACTGTTGACTGTATGCATTATCACTTAGAGTGTATGTATATATATTATAGTAATTCACTCAGTGAGGTCTGACTCCCCTCCATTGACTATTTTTCAGGAGAGTCAACTTCCTCAGACCTCAGTAGCAGGTCGATACGCCGGATTTCTTCCGCCCCGGCTTCTTTATGTAAATTGTATACTTGAGTCTTATTTATTTTATCTAGACACTGCAGTAGTTGTGATTTTCAGTAGTTGTAAATTAAAGTATTGGATTTAAAGTATTTGTTTTAAAGAGATGTATTATAGTAAAACTGGATTTGTATAAAGATTATACATTTATGAGATTATATATATGCGATGTGATGAGTTTTGAATTGAATCCAGTTGATATGGATGATATTGTAATATTTATGATTTTATTTTCCGCTGCATATTATATTTTTATGGTTATTATTGCATATTTATTTTATTTTTAGGCTTGCTACGGGTTCCGGATTCGAAAGAATTCCCGTTCCCTAGCGCCGGTCATGACTCCTGTTTTGGGTCGTGACATATATTCACTTATTTCATTTGGACAGTAGACTGGCCCTGAGACACTAAGTCAACTGAGCTCCAGCAGTCTGACTGTCAGTGTGATTGACCCCGAGACACTTGGTCAACCGAGCTCCAGCAATCACACTCCCAAATCATATCTCACATCAAATCAAATTAATCCGATCAATATCCACAAATAGGTTAGTAATATAGCCTAAATGCTATCAGCGTACCGGTACATATTCGGTCCTAGTGCTGCCCACTAGGTAGCACGTTCTATTGATATCCTTCATTAATATATAAAACATACATTATTAAAACAAATGATGCATGATATTAAATAAAATAGCAACATAAACCATATATATACTAGAAATATACCACCATGTATATTCCGAGTATATATATGTCAAATAAATTCAATATAGTTGCAAAATAAACTAGAAATATACTTAAAAACAATTTAATTATAAATATTTAATAAAACATGCATATAATTTAAAATATACCAAAAGTAAACCTAAGTAATACTTAAATCATTTATGCATACTTTATTAAAATAAACTATACATTTCTAAAACATGCACCCTAAAACATATATATATAAAATAACAACTCACTATTATTGCACTCCTCGAGATGGGTCCGACGGCCTAGTCCACTAGGCCTCGGTCTCGGTGCAACTAAACAAACAAACGATAGCAGAAAATCAGAATAAATCTAATGGAAATTTCTAGAAATTCGATCTAGAACACTAGACACCGAATTAGAATCAGAATTCGACCGGACATCACGTTTTACAAGAATTCTACCGAAAATCTAGCAGAACCTCCCCTGTAAAATGGACATCTCTTTACTCAAAGAGTAGAACCGGTCCTGTAAGAAAATACACTTCGAATAAACATAATTCACAACCTCTCGGTCGGACTTCAAACTACAATTCACCGATTGAGGTTCACAATTCACATAACAATTACAAAAATACCAAAAATTCCCTTTAATAATAAAAATACATTTTATCAATCCAAATTACATAATTAACTCTAATACTTACTAAAAATCAATAAAAACTCATTTATTTAGAAAAATCATATATTATATATATAATTTGAAAATAATTTACGAAAAATAGTTTTAATTAGTTAAAAATACTAAATCATTTGTAGAAATCATTTTTATACCTTAAATAACTATTAAAACCAATTTAATTATATTTTTAGCCAATTTAGTGTCAAATTACCAAAATACCCCTAGTTTCATAAATTCCCTAAAATTAATAAAAAATTCACCAAAAATAGTATAATTACTCAAAATTAATTTTTATCAACATATAATTCAATAATATCAATAAATATACTCAATTAACCAATTAATTTCACTAAAACACATAATTAACCTAATTTCTCCAAAATTACATAAACTAAATAAATTCAAAATAAATATATAAAATTCAAAAAAATTACAAATAAATTTCAAAAATTCATTTTAACACCTATAAACACCATAAAACACAATTTCATAATCTATTTAATTAATTTTCAAAAATTAGAAAATATTAGTAAAATAATAAAAAATTCACAAAAATCAAAATAATTCCCAAAAATTCTACAAAAATTCACAGAGGTATATTAAGCTACAAGGATCAATATTTGTGAAGGAAGTTTGCTTGAATCAAGCAATAATTATTGAAAAAAAATCAAAACCCTAAAATGGCCGAAACTAAAACGAGCTCGAAACCTCACCACCACATGTTTTCAGGCTGGAAGGAGTCCAAAATCAACTTTCTCAAAGCTCCACAAGTTCAACGCCATCAAAAATGTCTGATTTGGTGGTCGGACTGAGGAGAACGATAAGAAAATGTATTTCGGGCAAAAACGGGCAACAGAGGTCGATATCGGCGCCGGGGAAGGTGACAGGGATGGCGGAGCTGCTGGAGAAGAAGGTGGCACACCGGGAGGCACTTTGACAGCTGGCAATCGAAAGTAATAGGTGGTGAGGGTGAGGGTGTGGGTTTGGTGTTTATATGTATATATATTCATAAAACTATACAATATATTAATAAACTATATGTTATATTGTACATTATTATATTGTACAATGTTCACACTCCACACACTTAAGTATACACATATATACATATGTACACACATATATTACACACTATATTCATATATATATATATATATATATATATAACAATAAACCCTAATATTATATATTGCACACACATAATTCAATGAGAATGCATGAAATAATAAAATTTAGTAAAATGAAATAAAATTAAACAATATAATATTATTTAAATATTATTTCTTAAAATAATAAGTTTTCAGAAAATTTTATGTAGAAAACTTTAAATAAACTTAAAATAACATTAATTATTAACAAAGCAACTAAATAATCAAATATATAATAAAAATTTATTAACATTGTATATCCTGATGCAGTTTAAAATTATTTAAAAATCTGGGATATTACATGAATGATGTGTTGTATGACTTTCTTGATGATTTTATTGTTGTTTACTTAGATGATGTTGTCAGCTATAGTAAAACTTTTGATGATCATTTGATGCATTTGAAGATGGTGTTATAGAGATTGTGTGATCATCAGCTCTATGTGAAGATGGAGAAATGTGAATTTGTTATGTAGGAAGTAAAGTTCCTTGGCCATCTGGTTGGCAATCATGAGGTGCAAATGGACCCAAAGAAAATTGAAGCCATTGTGACTTGGCAAGCTCCTACAAAGGTTGCTGAATTGAGATCATTCTTGGTTTTGGCCAACTATTATCATAAATTCATTATTGGATACTTAAAAAGGGTTGCCCCCTTGACATATTTATTGAAGAAAGATGTAAAGTGGGTATGGTGAGATGTGTGTCAAAAGGCCTTGGACAAGCTAAAAGCTGCTATTGCATCAAAGCCTATCTTAAGGCTGTCTAACTTTGAGTTACCTTTTAAAGTACATATTGATGCCTCAGACAAAGCTGTTGGTAGAGTCCTTGTGCAAGATAGGCATCCTGTGGCTTTTGAGAGTCGAAAGTTAAATCCAGTGAAGTAGAGATATAATACTCATGAGAAAAAAATGGTTGTTGTTGTACATTGCTTACAAATATGGTGAGTGTACTTGCTGGGAATCAGATTTATGGTGTAAACAGACAATGTGACCAACACCTTCTTCAAAACTCAAAAGAAGTTATCCCTAAAACAGGCCCGATGGTAAGAATTTTTTTACAGAATATGACTTTATGTGGGAGCATAAACCTAGCAGGCATAATCAAGTTGCTGATGCCTTGAGCTGAAGGGAAGTCTTTGTTGCCTTGTATGCTATTTTAAGAGTTGAATCAGACATGCTATATTGGTTGTTTAGGTTAAGGAAGGGATAATTTATCGGTATTGGATCGAGGATGATCTCCAAATGGTGAAGTGAGGAGAGTTTTTATACCTTCTGTTGGGGGTCTCCGAAGGGAATTATTGAAAGAGACTCATGATCCTGTGTAGGCTGGTTACCTTGGTATGGATAAAATGCTTGCTTTATTGTCCCATTCTTACTTTTGGCCAAAAATGGAGTCTGGTGTGGAGGCCTATGTCAAAACGTGCTTGGTGTGCCAGCAAGATAAAATGGAAAAAAAGAAAAAGGCAGGCTTGTTACAACCTCTTCCTATTCTAGAAAGGCCTTGGATTTCTATTTCTATGGACTTCATTGGTGGGTTTCCTAAGGTTGATGGCATGTCTTCTGTCATGGTTGTAGTTGACAGGTTTTCTAAATATGCTGTTTTTATTGCTGCCCCTTTGACATGTCCTTCTGATGTTGCTGCAACTCTATTTTATCGTAATGTGGTGAAATATTTTGGCTTGCTTAATGATATTGTGAGTGACAGGGATGCTAGATTCATAGGCAGGTTCTAGACTTCATTATTCAATATGATGGGGACAGATTTGAAATTTTCTACCATAAATCACCCACAAACTGATGGGCAGACCGAAAGGATTAATCACTTTCTTGAAAAGTACTTGTGACATTATGTTACAGCAAGTCAGAGGAATTGGTTGGAGCTGCTGGATAGTGCACAATTTTGCAACAACTTGCACAAATCCTGAGCCCCTTTGAGCTTGTGTTGGGACAACAGCCTGCTACCCTTATTGAAGTTGCCAAGCAACGAACTGGGGGAAAATGCCCAGCAGCAAATAGATATGCAAGAGAGAAGTAGGAAATGCTTGAGGAAGCCCAAGACAGTTTGAGAAAAGCTGCCAAAAGAATGAAGAAGTATGCTGACAAGAGGCTTAGTCCACTTGAATTCAATGTGGGAGACAAAGTGTTGCTGAAATTGACTCCCCAAATTTGGAAGAAAATCAATAGCAAGACAGTGCATAGAGGGTTAATTCCAAAGTATGATGGATCCTTTGAAATTATTTCTAAGGTAGGCAATGTTGCTTATAAGTTGAAGTTGCCTAAACGGTTCATGGTGCACCCCACCTTCCATATGAGTTTCTTACGTTAATACCATGAAGATGTAACAAATCCAGCAAGAAGCTAGGCCAAGAGAGCCCCTCCAGTGGTGAGAAAAAAATTTATGGAAGATATGGAGAGGATCTTAGACCATAGAACCTTTGGCCAAAGTAAGAAAAATCGAAGGATAGAATTTCTAGTGCTTTAGAAGGGTAAACCTGAGGCAAATGCAACTTAGGAAAGAGATGTGGCCCTGTGGCAATTTGAGAGAGAGATTCAAGACTACCTCACTAACTCAACGAGGAGGTTGAATGATTCAGGTGGGGGTGGTTTATCAGCCCCTTGAGAGTTGAGCCTAGGCTGCTGCTGAGGATTTAGGCATTGTTCTTTGGCATAGCCTTGTCAAGATGCGATGGGTATCAAACAATGCAATATGGTTTGAGGCAACGTGTGGCTGCATGGTCTGAGTAGGGAAAGGGCTACTTGGACAACACAATGAGTGTGCAAGGCTGGCATTGGCACTTGGCCAAGCAGCTGGGTGATGGGCATGCAGATTTGACATATGGACATTGGTTGGTTGAGCAAGGATTCTAATTGGCAGAACAGACTTGGCAGTTGAGGGCAGCTATGGTTGCTTCCTGAAATTGTGGGATTCAGATTTGACACATATGCAGATTGTCAACTTGGCAAGGCAGTTTGCTAGGATGTCTATAAATTATCCCTATGGCAGTTGGAGGTGTCAACTGCTACCTTAAAAATAAGGGGAAGCAAAACTGTCCTATGTAATCACCTTTGTAACTGTCTTGTGTTATATATAGGCAATATGTGTGCTTGGAAATTTCTGTGAGAGGAGTCCCATTGTTGTAATCTTGATTATTATAAGTTGAATAAACAGGTTGTGAGTGATTCCTGTATATTGTGTTGTCTTTAAATCGAATTGATGAAGATTGGCTTGTGTTCATAACTTAATAGCCTGAAAATTTGGCTAAGTACTTGAACCTCTGTTTGTGTGTATGTGACTAAACTAAGTATGTGCAGATTTAATTGCCTTACAAGCCGAATTCTAACTGTGAGAATTTGACCTTGTAACAATAGCCATGATCCTTGTTTCATTATAATATTTTTATTTAAATTCTAAAAACATCTAACTATAAAAATTTAAATTTTATATTTTAGAGAAAACTTAATACTAATATTATTGAACTAATTAAAATGATATATATAATCTTTCAATCATGTAAAAAATACAACACAATAACAATAATTTTTTTTTTTCATTTGATATAGTTATAAGGGTTTCAATTATTTTGAAATTTGAATTAAATAGATATATAAAAACAATAAAACTCAAAACTAAAACCTTACACCATTATATAAGAATATTATTGGAAAACTTAAAATGGAAATTTGGATATTAATTACTAGCCTGCTTTTATTTTGAAAAAAGTTGTAACGAGGCTATCTAGGAGCTTAGAAACATCAGCTAAACATACACCACAAATTTGTCTAATTTACTTCCTGTACTGATGTACTCAACTCAGGGGATGTCGGTGCCAAGAGTCGCATTCTTCTGTAAATTGACTGTTTACAGGCACATTTTGTTTTTTCATGGGGTTATGTATATTGTTATTTTCTTGAAATTTCTGATATTTAAAATTTATTAATTTTGATTGATCTACATTAATCTTCACAAAATAATAAAAACAATAAAAATTTCTTAATAGTTATATATATCATAATAATTTAATTTTAAAATAACTTTTAAATGAGAACGGTTGTGTTAATTTTGATTAATTTTAATTGATAATGTAAATTTTTAACGAATATATACATATATATATATATATATATATATATATATATATATATATATATTCAGCTATTAATTAGTTTAAAAATTCAGTATGTTTTAAATCTAAGTATTCGGTAATATCTTAACTTGAAAAATCTCATAAATCAATATTGACATATGGAGGGCAATGGAGGATAGTGAAAATTTGAAAATTAAGAATTTAAATTAGAAGATAGAGTGATTATATATGTGTTGTTGGTATGATAATTTTAATGTGAAGGACATTTGGAATTAATGTTCCTATATATATAGCTAATTCATAGTCAAAAGATTCCAAATTTGGGTGATAAAAGAGTGTCTTATACAAACCCAAATCAGTACATCATTATCATATTTTTCTTTCTAATTTTGTTAATCATATGAATAAATTACAATCATTATTTCTGACTCATGACCATGACTAATTTTTAAATTACATAAATTCCTTCAATGGTTTCAATTAGAATAGAGACTAACCTCGACCACAAATTCTAATTATAATGTATAAAAATTAAAATCCATTAAAGATGCAAAGTAATTGAATTAATCAAATTAGATATTATTATGTTCAGGGATCAATATTTTATACTTAGTTTTGAAACATATATCTGAGATATAATTAAGAAATTTAATTATGTTATTACTTAAAAAAGAACTTGTACATCTATTTATTAAAAAGATTTTTTAGAAAAAAAATATGAATTATTTATTTATTTACAACTATGTATTGATAAACAAATAGTATAAATAAAAGTACAAATCAAGGAATATCAATGTAAAATCTCACTAGTATAAAATTTATTATCGTTATTTTTCAATTGTATTGAAAATAACTTTTAAATTTGTAAATTGGTGATTTATACGCTTTACTTAATACTTTTAATTAGTTGTAAATTAATTTTTTAATTTTAAATAAGTCTTATTATAAAAATATATACATAATTTTTTTTATAGGAAGGTTAATTTTTTTTTTTTATAGGAAGGTCATATAAATTAAGTTTAGATGGATTAGATAATAGGAGACAGTCCTCCTTTTAAATTAATGACGACATGAATCAACTTTTCATTTCAAAATACCTTTAAAGAAGTGTTCCCATTTCACTACTTTCTTATCGTGAAAAAATATTTTAAATCTATAACATAATATACAATTCCGTAAAGAACAAAAACTCCATAAAAAAATTTAAAAATTAAAAAACAAAACAAACATTTCATAAGATTTTTATGTCATTCTATGAGTATGAACCCCCCTAAAACATTGTATCTAAAAGTAAAACAAAACTTTGAAATCTAAAAATTGATGATCTTAATTATATTATTTGATAATTAACTATAAGGATTTATTTTTTTTGACATTATACATGGAGAGTTAAATAAAGGAAAGTAATGAATCGATTTATGGTCACTTATATGCCGATTAAAACTATTAAATAAGACTTCACGGACAATTAACTATAGGGATTTGAAATATATGAAAAATTCATAAAAATGTTTTTTTTTTTCTTTTGGTATTTATACATTAAAAAGACGATGAAAAAAAAATATTTTGTCGGAAAGTATAACAAAGTAACTCTACATTAATTGTTATGATAAGTATAAATAAGTAATAAAAAAAAAGGACATGACAATTTAGAGTTGAAATGAAGTAATTGAAATAAGTTTTATTTTGAACACAACACAAGTAATTGAAAGTTGAAACTGAACATAATGGTGACCTTATATCTGTAATGAAAATTAGCAATTGTTTAAGCAGGAGGAGCTGTTCATGATGTGAGTTAAGGTGGCAATTTCATTTCTTAGTACCATTTTTAGAAAGCGTTTTAATTTGCTTTATTCTTTTTTTTTTTTATAAATACTTTCAGGAAACGTTTTTACAAGCTGGGTTTCGATGATAGTTGAAAGCTGCATCGATCAAGAGGGACTTTTGGGTTACTGTCTGGTGAATGGTAATGACACATACCAACTCAAACTGAAAATGACTTTTTTTTTTTTAATATTTATTTTCATGCAATTAATGGACCCTACTTTAATCTAAACCCATATGATGTTTCAACTAAGAATCCTGTGGCTTAAATAATGACTTTGCAACTCAAAACAATAAAATTTAAAACTTTCTTTTTTTTTTTTTTGAAAAAAATTAAACATATTCAGTCTAATTTTGGATATAAAGACAATATTTTAATATTGAAACTATGAGGTTAGATATATATTAATTTTTATTTACATTTTTTTTATAAAATTTGAATATAATTTTTTTTGTTGTAAAATACTATTACACATTAATTCACTGAGATTTTATACCATTATGCTAATTATTTATTTATTTTTAATATTTTCACACTAACAATCTGATTATATATATTTTCTAATTTTGAGCATCACCATTCAATACAAAAACTATAACATGAAAAAAATAAAATGAATTGAAATAAGAAAATTTTAAAAATTCTATTTAAGTATAATTCTCCAAAAAAAAAAAAAAAGAACAAATTCAGTTAGTAATGAAATAAAATTTCATGATTCAAATCCTTATAATTTCATTACATAATAAAAGGTAATAAGACATGCATGCCTGAGTTGCTATATAAAAATAGAGTATAGACAAATAGAATATGGCAAAGTAAAATCCAAGACCTTTGCTTCATCTCCTAACAAACTAACAACAAAATTCCAAAACCTTTGTTTATCAAAGTTAATCTCAAGCCCTTTCTAAGATCAAACTTTAGGCAAAGAGTCATTTAATGCAACAATAAAGTTTTTGATGGAACAAAACTAACCAATATTATTAATGGTTTAAAATGGGTTTTTCACCTAAAGTTGTAAATACTCTTAGACTTCTAATCTTTTGACCTATAATTAGCTTTTTTTTATTGAAATCCTATGTAATAGCATATGAAAGATTTTTCTTTTGGATATAAATTACTTGTATTTTTCTTAGAGAAAGTGAAACATTTGAACAATCAACCCCAAAAAAAAAAAAAATGGTATGTTTTTCTTCAAATTATTATAAATTAATGCATGGTATAAAAATCCGTTCATAGCATTTAGTATAGACTGAAAATAGTCTACTAATCAAGTTGAATTTTTTAAATAAAAAAATTAATCTAATCCCAATTGGTAAAAGTTTATTTCTTGTATAGCTCAATATTAAACTATTATTTATTTATTATTTTTAAACAGTGTACAATTATTAGTTGTTAGTAAAAAAATAAATATATTAAATTTAAAATAACTATATTCATCAATCTATAAAGTGTAATAAATTTCTTTAAAATTCGAGACTGGCATTAAATGAATCATTTTCTTAGATTGGGAGACAAGATTTCAAACTGGAGATCTCCCGCTTGCTGTCATGCATCCATGTTATCATTTATGATTTAAATTGTTTTAGTATTATAATTTTTTTAAGAGAAGTTTAGTATTATAATTACTTTACATGCCAATAATTTTATAATTATCATAAAATATGAATTTATAGAATTATTTAAAATCAATTTAAAAATTATCTCTCATGAATAGTCTAATTAATAAAAAAAATAGATATTCAAATGTGAAAAATTGAAATTTCATTTGTTTTTATTTTTACTTATAATGACAAATTAAACCATTTCAATCAATTAAAAAAATTAAATTTCTTATTAATGTAATAAAAAATTAGTTAGTTAGTCAAAGTCAACAACATTGCATCAAATAACTAAAATTAAAGTATAAAAAAACAAAATACAATTTTTTTCTTCTTGAAAAAGAGAGAAATTTTTGTTTTTTAGTTTAATAAAATTGTAGTATGAATGTCGATATCCCAAAAGAAATAAATAAATACACAAAAAAGAAGGGCAGAATAGTAAAAGAACAAAAAAACTGTCGGTTCCATTTAACTCTGGTTAAATATAAACCAGAGTGTGAGGTTACCTCAATGGAGTACGGGCCGCTCGTGAGTCCTCTCTCCACTCCTCTAATACCGTCGGTGACTCGATTATTATATAATAATTTTTTTATAAAAAAATTATTTATTTATTTATTTATTTATTTATTTTTGCTTTTCAAATCTTTCACAGAAAGCGAGAGATTTTGATATATAAGCCATGGAAGAAGTAGAAGCCTATCCAAACGCACCCTCCAATTTATAAAAAAAAAAATTTAGAGAAGAGAGGGAACAATGGCGGATTCAAGTGACTCTGTGTCCATTGACATGGAGAGTCCCTCTCTCGCCGGAAAGGTGACAATTTATTTTTATTTTTATTTTTTACATTATTACCTTACCTGCATTATTTTCCGGAAGCTGTTTGGTTGCCGAGAAAATGCAATTGCTTAATTTTATACTAAGATTATGTTAATCATGAGTTAAGAAGAAGCATATATGTTTTTTTTTGAAAGTTTTTTTTTTTTTTTTTTTTGAGTTAGGTTTATGATTATGAGAGTGGAACTTGAGAGCACATGCAAAAGTCCATAGGAATATACTTAGCTTGGATTGGCATTTTGCTGTAAATTTTCCTCTTCTTTTTCTCAAAAACAAGTAAATGCCAACCAAAAAGATTTGCATTTCTTTCAATTTTTAATTTTATTCAAACTGTGAATATGCAGGTAAGGGCTATTAGCTTCCTGTTTGATTTTATGTTTTTGGCAATTTGTTTGATTGAGTGAAGAATACATGTTTGTATAATTTCTGAAATTTTGCATGTAGGAGTTCATTGTCAGGACTTGCCATGGTTGTGTATCTGTTTCTGTGTATGGAGACCAGGACAAGCCGGCTCTCATTACTTATCCTGATTTAGCTCTGAATTGTAAGTATTACAGAAAATGGAAAATTGATTAAATGGTTTTACAATGTGGGAAAATGTTGAGATTTTTGTCTGTGTTATTATCAAAACTTCTTGTGTTTTCTGCTTTGTATGATAATGGTTGTTGTAGACTCCGGTTGTATGTTTAAAATTTTACGTTTTAGATTAAGAATCCAGAGATATGAAACTCTTTTGGTAGTTTTTTTGATTCCTTGCTAATTTGGAGGATAGAATGGTGTTGATGATGATTGCTTTTTCTGCAGATGATACCAACCGAGGTCTAACTTGACTTTTGTCTTTGTCTGATTTTGCACAGATATGTCATGTTTTCAACAATTATTCTTTTGTCCAGAAGCATGTTCTTTGCTCCTCCACAATTTTTGCATATACCACATCAGTCCTCCTGGGCATGAGGTTTGTAGCTTGGTTGCTTCACTGTGCAATATGGTGTTGTGTTTTTTGTTATTGCAATGTCTGCACTGTTCTGATTATTGTTGTTGTTAAATGCTCCGGTTTTTCTTTGTTTCTTATCTGGCACTTTCTTCAAGAACTATTGCAGTTAGGAGCTGATTCAATTAGCCCTGATGACCCTATGCTTTCTGTTGATGATTTGGCAGACCAAATTGCTGAGATTCTCAACTATTTTGGGTAAACAAATTTTTCCACAAACTTGATATTCTCTTCTCAATGTTGGCTGATTTGAAATTTTCTGTACAGCATCTATCTTCTGCTTCAGACACGTATGCTGATATTTTTTATTCACATTAGCCAGTGTTACCACTAGGTAGTTATCTAAAAAGTAAATGTCTAGAAAAATTCACTATTCATTTTGAAGGCCTAATGTCTCTTTTCCTCCCTACCTCCCTCTTGTGTGTTATCAACATGACTGTCATTTCTTCATGTGCATATTTCAATAAGAAAGAAAGGAAATAAACTGAATTTTTTTTATTTTTCTCACTTTGCAGACTTGGTGCGGTGATGTGTGTGGGAGTTACAGCTGGAGCTTACATTCTTACTCTATTTGCTGTATGCTACATTCCTTGGCATATTTCACATGATCTGTTTGCTAATGATTCTGCATTGTTTTTGACTTTTGGAATGCATTGGTCTTGGTTGTTTGTCTTGCTTTGCAACAGATGAAATATAGGCAGCGTGTTCTTGGTTTGATACTTATTTCTCCCCTGTGCCAAGAACCCTCATGGACAGAATGGTTGTGTAATAAGGTTTCTTTTCTGGACCTCTTTGATTAGTTGGTATTCGGGTAACATTATTGTAACTTGCAACAATAAATTATTTTCAGGTGATCACTAATTTACTGTACTACTATGGCATGTGTGGAATGGTGAAAGAGTTCTTTCTGAAGCGGTATTTCAGCAAGGTATTCTTTCTTCTAGCTTATCTGAAGGTTTTATGAATACAGAATTGGATTATTAAAATAATTGAAATTGGTTGATGCTAGGAAACTCGTGGCTATGCACAAGTACCAGAATCAGAGATAGCTCAGTCTTGCAGAAGAGTTAGTCATATCTATATTTTCTCCCCCTTATATCTGATAACTGCTTATTAACTCAAAATTAACTAGTGATCAGCAGTGTACTAGCAATTCCCAACTTAATGGTGTGGCTTTTTCTTTTTGTTAGTTGCTGGATGAAAGGCAGAGTTCTAATGTCTGGAGGTTTCTTGAAGCTTTAAATGGGTACTGGCTGTTATTTAGATAGTTTTTCTTCTCACTGCTGCACGCAAAACACATGTAAATGGCTTCTTTTCCTTGACACGGGACAATGTTTTATTGTTCCTACATGCTTTCACTTTTTGACTTGGTATTTTTGCATTTTGCTCTTCTGCAGGAGACCAGACCTCAGTGATGGTTTGAGAAAACTACATTGTCGTTCCCTTATATTTGTCGGTGAGAACTCCCCATTTCACTCGGAGGCTCTGCACATGACATCAAAACTAGACAGAAGATATAGTGCCTTAGTTGAGGTATGCAAAAAAGTTTCTACACTCCTGAGTATTAAAGTTTGCATGAATTTATCTAAGCAGCTTGTTTACTTGGAGAGTGATGGGATTTACAGGTTCAGGCATGTGGATCCATGGTGACAGAGGAGCAGCCCCATGCCATGTTAATACCAATGGAGTACTTTCTCATGGGATACGGTATGTACAGACCACCTAAGTTAAGTGTCAGCCCGAGAAGCCCATTGAGTCCACTGTGCATTTCTCCTGAGCTCCTATCTCCAGAAAGTATGGGCTTGAAGTTGAAACCGATAAAAACACGAATATCTATTGAAGTCTGAATGGATTTGTCTGGTTGGAGAGAATGCTTTTTTTGGTGATCAATATTTATTGTATTTGCTTTGATGGATCATGAAAGGTAAATGTGGGTTGGATCGCTGTTGGTAGAAGATTGTAGATAGAGTAGAAAGAGGAAAAGTACAGGGGATAAATAGTAGAAAGAAAGCAGAGGTTGCCATTTTTTCATTTGTAGTTACAAGTGTTAGTTGAGGTTGAGGAGGATTCAATTAAATCCTTGTAATAATCTTTTACATCGATAAGCAAATGATAATAATAGCAATAAAAGAGTGGGCGTTGAACTTATGCTTTCTCAGTTTGGCTTCCACGTCAATCAATTTGATTGTATAGTCTTTGTTCTCAAGGTAGAAAAATCTTAATGTAAGTTAAAACAGCAGACTTCTTGCAAGTGTTTAAGCTCTTTTTTTTGTTCCTTGTGGCTTTTAGGCCGTGATTATGTGTTTCGCTTGCGTAGAGTGGAATGTCCCTTTTCCTCATCTTTAATAGTGCTTATACAAGCCTTGTCTTTGACATTCAACATATTTAAATGATTAGTAATGCTTATGGGACTTTTGTGCTTTAGGTTGCATCTGGCAATTTGGGAAAAGAAAGGGCTTTGGTATGTGCTTAGCTTTGCGAGGAATCAACTAATCAGGCATGGAAATCATAAGATGGATCTTGAGGTGTCAGCTAGATTGGTCCAATTGATACACGTGATTCTGAAGTATGCTTCAAGTATAATTATTTTTTTGGAACCTTCAGTTTTCAGTGCCAATAAACAAATGAACCACGACTTTTCAATGCCAATAAACAAATGATAATCAAGTTAATAGTGATTAGCTTATAGATCTACCAGGAGTTGTACAAGGAAAATTATTGATGGGTTGACATGAGGCTTAAGAAAAGGAAATCACAATGGGTGGCAGATTTCCAAGTTTTAGAAACGATGAATGGGTGACACAAGGGGTTGTTAGAAGTCCCATACTATCTGTATCTGTCCTTTCATATCACTTTCCACGAGAGTCATAAGTATTCACTGAGAAGTTTAATGGTCAGAGGAGTTTTTCTTAGGAAAATCATTGCAATTAAATGAAAACTGAATTACATAGAATCAGACCATGAACAAGATATCTTATTAACATAACTTCATCTCCATTAAGGATTTTTTTTTTATCTTTTTAATTTACAAAAGGGAGGAACGTGCCAAACTAATTATTTAGGTGACTTTGCCAATAAGATTTGGAGGCTGTCCAATTACAGCTATGTAGCTAGACAAGTGCTTCTGCACTAGCGAGGAACTTGCAGGACATTTCTGGTGTAAGCATCATGTGCAGAGACTGAACCTGTTTGAATCTTACAAGAGTCAACTGCAGCAACAACTACACCAGTTCTTGCAGTCAAATTCTCTTCAATGAAGATGGTGCTGATTATACTGAGCAGCCTTGTTCCTAGCTCCTCCCCATCACTCCATTCTTGAATTTTTGCTTTTACATGATTATCATTGTTATTAATGAATTCCCACAGTGGAAAATCCTTCCTTGGCATCACAAATTCTCCTTCTTCAAGCTTTAATGTCGCGCAGCAATCGGGTCCTCCATCACCAACATAAACGAAACGTTTTCCTCCTCCAGTAGAAACAGATGCTCTGATTTTTTCCATTATCAAACCCTGTTAATTGTCAAGGGAACACAATGAATATTATATGAATAATGCTGAGTGTCACGAGTAGCGACGTCTATAGTGACGTCACTACCCGTGATTTTTACATTTTTACTTTTAGAATTTTTTACAAATTATATTATTAAAAAAATAAAAAAAATTATTTATAAATGCCCCTAAATTTTTTTAACATATCGCAAATAACTACATCTATGGTTTGCAGATTAAATTATATTGCTCATGCAATTTAGAATTTTATATTATTGAATGTTAATATTTTCGTCTCAAGAAAAGAATCTTTGGTAGACATGAACGAAATAAAATTTGAATTTTATGCAATTGAATCAGTAGTCTAAGCATCGAATTTATGCAATTAAATTAGTATCTCAAAGATCGAATGTTTGCTTCATGATATAACAGGTTTTCAATTCAACACTTAACGACATTATTTCCCTTTTAAACTGAGAAGTGTTGAAACTTTTCTATCAATAAAATGACGTTGGTATGTTATTGATGAATAATATAATTCTTATTAAGTTCCAATATTATTGCCTTTAAAAGGGTACTAATTTCTGGGAAGCAAAGGAGACTTGCCTTGCACATGTTAGGAGGGCAAATGGTGCAGCCATGAGGTGATGATTTGAGATCATGATATTGTAAGAGTCTAAGCCGGTCTTGCATGTCAACATAAATTGGGTTTGTGTAAATCTCTGAGAAGTAGCCCATGAGCCCATAATGTTTCAGGATTGTCTGAATAAAGAAGGTGTTTGCATCACTTACTATCCTCAAATCACACCTGAAAAAAAAAAAAAACAAAATTTGTGCAACACATTATTTACATATAGTATTTACACACATATTGTAACACATGCGTACATGTCAGATGATGGTATAGATGGTGAGGTAGTAGTACCCAGAAGCATGGGCTGATTTAATTGCAGACATAATCTTGGGATGTAGTGGAACCCGTTTCAAGCACTCGGCAATATCCTGAATTGTCTTCTTTCTGGAGTGAAGCTCCATCATCATGTGATCCTGAAAATCAATAATTATGATAACGCCAATTCGTTAACTTGGTCTTTTCTTCACTTGAAAGAAATAAATTCCAAAATTATATAAAAGATTATAATTAACTGTTTATATAAAATTTTAATTATATAATAAAATATTAAAAAAATTAATATTTTTAATTGAACAGAAGAGAGAATTAAATTTTTTAAAATTTAAGTCTTTTATACTAACAAATAAGTATTGTAAGAGTTTTATCATTATATAGAGGGCAATTCAAACTCTGAAATAATTGCTACTGTGAACCTGATGAAATACTGAAAATATAAAATAAAAAAAGAACAAACCAAGAATAGGAAAAAAGGAGCACCATGAGAGAATTCCAGGGCAAAGTAGGGAGAAGGTGAAGGAAAGTGTCACTAACGCCAAGCTGTTCAACCACCCAGTTATCACTATCACAATCAATGAGTGTCTTGTCAAAGTCGAAAACCACCACAACTCTTGCCATTGCACCACCACCAGCGGTTGGTTTTTGTATAGGGATGGGGAGTGTGTGAGCCATGTCAAGGAAGAGGGGTTTTTATATGGAAACTAGTCAATTGATTACAGCTTAGAAAGCACTGAGAAACAAGGTGCATGTACATGTAGTGGACATAACTGTGACATGAATTATTTTAAAAAGGGAAAAATATGAAGTGTGATTTTCTCTTATTTAGGTCATGTTCATCATTGAATTTAAAATTAATGGCTAAAATTTCTTTTTCAAACAAATAACTATTTACTTTTAAAATTTTAAAATTTCATTTTTGATCAAAAAAAATTTCAACCAAGGAATTTGTTTCTAAGGGTAGAGTGATCTAAACATGTTAGATAATATTTATGTAAAAATTTTCATTTAGGGTTTCTTTATTTTTGATAACTTGTTTCTAGGAACTTTCGAGTTTTGCAAGTCAGTGACCAATAAAGGATAAAGTGAGTAGTGGGGAGAATTCCTACAAATCTTACGATATTTAAGTTAGAAAGGGTAAAGAGAGAGATAAAAAGTGTGTGGTGAATAAAGAGAATAACATGAAGAAAATGATAGATGTGAGGAGTATTTATAGAGAAAGTGATTCTCAAACCTATGAGGAATAAGATTTCTCGTTGTCATAGTATTGGTGCCTTTCTAAGAATACTCTTCCTATTTGGATGTCTTCTTAATTACGGACTCTTCCTAATTGGGTTCGGTATTCTTCTTTTGTAAGTAATCATTCTTTTGGAGGACAATTAACCTTATCCTAGTCGGAATACGTATATGGGATATCAAGAGTCCCACCCGAAAGTCTATTCAGATATTTATGTCCGAGATTCTAATGAAGTGTGTGTAGTGATATTGCTGAGAGGATGATTTGCTACTTGATAGTTTGAGTAATGAATGATCTTCGTCATTGGATTGTAGACACTCAGAGATGATGATTTACTCGAGGTGATACTTGGTGTTGAGGGACAAGCTGAGATGGCCAGCCTCAGTCATTAGATTCTTGATGCTCAGTGTTATAAAATGACTCGAGTTTTGTATGTCAGTGTTATAAAATGACCTGAGTCTTCAATGATGCTTGGTGTTATAAAATGCCTTAAGTCTCCCCTCAGTGTTATGAAACAATTTGAGGACCAGCTTCAGTCGCTATAATTTTGATGCTCGGTACTATGAAATGACCCAAGACTCAGAATCTCAGTGTTATGAAACGACATGAGGGTGCCAACTTTAGTTACTGGACTTAGATGTTCAGTGTTATGAAATGACCTGAGCCTCGGAACCTTAGTGTTACAAAACGACATGAGGGTTCCAACTTTAATTACTGGACTTAAATGCTCAAAGTTATGAAATGACCTAAGTGTTGGAACCTTAGTGTTATGAAATGACCTGAGTTTCCCCTCAGCGTTATTAAATGACCTGAGGACCAACTTCAGTTGTATGAGTTTTGATGCTTGGTGTTATAAAGTGACTCGAGACTCAGAATCTCAGTGTTATGAAATGACTTGAGGGTGTCAACTTTAGCCACTGGATTTATATGCTCGGTGTTATGAAATGACCTGAGGGTGTCAGCTTTAGTCACTGGACTTATATGCTCAGTGTTATGAAATGACCTGAGTCTCGGAACCTCAGTGTTATAAAATGACTTAAAGGTGCCAACTTCAGTCGCTAGACTTAGATGCTCGGTGTTATAAAATGACCCAAGTCTCGGAACCTTAGTGTTATGAAACAACTTGAGGGTGCTAGCTTTAGTCACTGGATTTAGATGCTTGGTGATATGAAATGATCCAAGTCTCAGAACCTTAGTGTTATGAAAAGACCTAAGGTGCCAGCTTCAATCACTAGACTTAGATGTTTGGTGTTATGAAATGGCCCAAGTCTGAAAAGGATGGAGACAACTGGTAGTAGGATATTTGAGACATTTGGACTACACATCTTTTGATATTCTTTTGATTTTTAAATTTTATAACTGTCACGTTTGTTCATGTGTCAGAAGATGAGACGTTTGGGCTGCCATAATGATAACTACTTAGTTAGTGGGCTTTTTCTCCACCCTAAAATACCCTTGATACTAGGAGAGATGAATTTGAATAACTGTGAGGGCATTAATGGGCTTTCTCAAACCTTCTTTCTCCTTTAAATAACGCACCTTTCTTGTTTATTTTTTGCTTTCTTTTTGTGTTTTGCATTTTGCTTTATGCTCTTGTTTGCTTTTACCCTTTCCAATCATCACTGCCTTTTATTGAAGAAGCTACCTTATTTTCTAAGTGAAGGCCTTCCCTTCGATTGCTTTTCTTCGTTCTTTTCTTCTTTGTATGTTTTCATGGCTCCTCGAGAGAGGGTTAGCTCTGATTTGTTTGTATTTAGGGTGAATGAGGATATGCTTGTATAGTACAAGAGACAATTTAGCATTCCTGCGGGGTATGTGTTACATACTATAAGCAAGGATTTTAGGGCTCATGAACACATTTTAGAAATGTAAAAATTGGTTGTTTATTTTGATTAGATGGAAAGGGATTTGAGGTTTCCTTTAGATCCCTTTGTTAAGGCCTTTTTAAATAGATTTAACATAGCCCTTAGCCAAATTCATCCTAATAATTATTGAATTCTAAAGGGAGTTGAGGTTTCCTTTAGATCCCTTTGTTAAGGCCTTTTTGAATAGATTTAACATAGCCCCTAGCCAAATTCACCCTAAAAATTATTGAATTCTAAAAGGAGTTGAGGTTTCCTTTAGATCCCTTTGTTAAGGCCTTTTTAAATAGATTTAACATAACCCCTAGCCAAATTCACCCTAATAATTATTGAATTCTAACTGGGTATACAGAACTTGTGCATAGGGAGGGTCGATAGTTGGCTCTAGATGTTTTTTAGTATATGTATAGTTTAACAAAGAAAAAGGGAGAACTAACATTTTTTTTGTCAGTTGTCCCAAATCATAGTGTGTTTGTGAAGTTTCCAAACTTACTAAAGTCATAGAGGCATAAATTTTTTATTATTGAGCATTTAATGGACTTTATTGATGTCCAGTGTAACTGGGCAGAGGACTGCCAATGTATGAAGCACCCTTCAAATCTTTCTGCTGATGTTATCAACTTGGTGAAAAAGCTTTATGAGAACTATTTGTACGAAGATACGTCTACTAAGACTTTTTCTTAGCATTATATCCAAAGGGTGTATCCAGGAGATGTGAATAAAGATGCTGATGGTAAGTTTTGATCTTCTAACTTTTCTTTTCTTTTATTTGTAGATGGCTTAATATTTTGCCTTTGTGGATGGACTACTTTCAGACAATGAGTAGGAGGTGTAGGAGATTGTACAATAAACTCAAAAGAAAGAGACTCCAGAGATTCAAACTGATCCCTAAGCCGAGGATGGAAAAAATTTAATGGTGGAACTTACTCAAAAGGAAGCTTCCGAATCTTCAAAAAAATATTCAAGAATTGATAAATTGGATAAGGAAGAATTAATTGAGGGGAGCAGGTTGTACGTCAAACACCCTTGAATTCTAGCATGCCCAGGCAAAAGAAAGTGGCTTATGTCCAAGATGAATCCTCAGAGCATCCTGAACTCTCGAGTTAGGGATCAATGCTCTGAGTCGTTGCATTTTTTGGCAGACATTTGTAGATGGATGGATATGGATAAGGAATAGCTGTATAATGCCTTGATCACTAATGCTCTTAATGTAATTCCTCTACTTTGTTGTTAATTTTATCCATAGATGATTTTGTTTTGACATCATTCTTGTTCCAGATGGCTCAAGGACTATTGCTCGCCAAAGACAATTACTTCTTTCTAAAGAGTGAGTGCAACTTGAAAGAGGAGAAGTTAAGTACCATTGCTTTTAAGTATGAAGGGAATTTAAAGAAGGCTAAGAAAGTGCTTAAGCTTTACCAAACCAAGCATTCAGAGGCCAAGTCTGAGGCTAAAGCAAGTCAGAAGAAGGTTCAAGAGCTTGAGCATTCATAAGCTCAACTTATATTGAGAATTGAGCAGTAGGATACTGAGCTTGGGATTCTAAAGAAGGAGTTGGCTGGAGAAAAGAAGTCTCGAGCTAATGATAAAAAGAACTATTAGAAATTAATGAAGGGGTTCTTGAAGGCCTACAAGTTAGAGTGTTGGTGGATTCTTTTTGCTCAACATCTGGATTTTGATTTTGCTAAGCTTGAAAAGATACCTCCAATGACTTGGTAAAGTTGTTTATTGAAGACGATACCTCCAAAAAGTCTGCATCTGAGCAACCAAAGGATCCAAAGGTTATTAGTAAGAAAACCTCTTTTGAAGCTGCTCCTTCTACCTCAAGAGCCATTTCTATGCCTTTGGTTTAGACTTCTAAGATTAAAGCTCCTTCATCTAATGTTGTTTTGCCTCCTGAGATTGAGGCTAACTTGTAAATATTTATTGAACTTTTTTTATTTTGTAAAGCAATATTATTCATAATGAACTCGATTTTATTTCTCAAAAATTACTTTATTCTGTGTACATTTTTTTACTGATAGTATTTTCTAAGACTATTTGAGTTCCAATATTAAGGCAACTCCTTTCTCCACATGTCTTTAATTTTGTAGGCTCCTTTAGTTGTCTTTTCTGTAATTTGATATGGAATTTTCCAATTTGGTTTGAGTTTTCCTATTCCCAAGCTTCCTTTACTAATGTCTACCCTTCTTAACACAAAGTCTCTGACCATGAATTACTTTGATTGGATATGCTTATTGTGATACCTAGCTATTCTCTGTTTCTGAGCTTCTACCATAATAGATGCTTGTTCTCTTCTCTCTTTCAGCAAATCCAGGCATATCCAAGCATTGATATTGTTTACCTCCTGATCCAAATCCTTTGCTATTTGGATGCTTGATGATCTAATCTTTACTAGAATCACTAAATCCATTCCATATGTTAATTTGAAAGGCGTTTCTCCTGTGGAAGTCTTAGGTGTGGTTCTATGTGCCTAGATGACATTGTTAAGTTCATTAACCCAATTTCCTTTTTTCTCGTTTAGTCTCTTCTTTAGCCCTTACATAATGATCCTATTGGTAACTTCTGTCTGCCCATTTATTTGAGGATGAGCTATTGAAATAAATCTAAACTTTATATTAAGGTATGAGTAGAATGCCTTGAACTTCTCATTATCAAATTGTTTCCTATTGTTAGTTATCAGAGTGTAGGGTATGCCAAATCTGTAGATAAATTCTTTTTAGAAAAAGTATTAAATCCAAGCTTCTGTGATAGTGGGGACAATTTCTACCTTAACCCATTTGGTGAAGTGATCAAGAATTTCTTCTAAGATTTTAAGACTAAAAATGGAACTAACATATCCAGTCCTTAAATTGTAAAATGCTATGGGCTTCTAATGGGGTGCTGAGCATTAGTAAGCTTGTGATTAAGATGGGCAAACTACTGGCACTTGTGGTATTCTTGGATGAATTTTTGAGCATCCTTGGACATGAAGGGCTAGTAGTAACCTTATAGTAATGCTTTTTTGACCAATGAGTTATAGGACTCGTGTGCTCCATAGATTCCTTTATGAATTTCTCTAAGTATGTAATTTCCTTCTTTTAGTGATACACATTTAGACTATGTGTGTAATAAAGATCTTCTATAGAGTTCTCTATTATGTATGGAGTAATATGCAACCTTTATTTTCAACTTTTAAACTTTTAGTCTATCTTATAGAAGTATGCCATACTCAAGATACTGAATGATTAGCTTTATCCAGTATGCTACTTCCTGAATATCCATGATCTCTGCTTCCTTAGTGCTTGGCTTAGCCAATTCTTTAGTTAACTCAAGCTCTTTAAATGTTTGATTGCCTTCTACTACTAACTTAGCTAATAAATCTGCCTTTAAGTTTTCACTTTTGGGAATTTGTATAATTTCCCATCCTTTCATGCTTGAGCTTCTTTAAGAGCTATCTAGCTTTTTTAACATACTTGATTATGCATAAGCTTTTTGAACATACTTGATTATGCTTAGTTCTTTAATCTGACACGTTCCTTTAACTTGGTTAATAACCAGCTATGAATCAGAATAGATCTTGAGATGTCTAACTTTGACTTCAGTTGCTAATTTAAGCCTTGTGATTAATGCTTTATATTCGGCTGTATTATTAGTGGCATTATATTTAATTTGCATTGCATATCTTATTGTGACTTTACTCGGCCCTTTAGATTCTGTAAATGTTTTGAGTCTTCCATTCTAAATTAACTATTGTATAGCCCTTTTCAAATCCCAGCATCCATCAATGTTATGCCTATAATCCCGGAAATACTGATAAATAGAACCTCCTATCTAGTGTTCCCCTCTTAGTTGGGCTTATCCTTCTGGTTGGAGGTATGCCTACCCTATTATGTCTAATGCACGTAAGGATTTATGATGTTGGAGAGTTCAGAGGTGTATATCTCTTAGTTTCCCTTCTAAATCCTTCAACCAAATTTTTAAAATTAGGGCATTGTATCTAGGGTTTTATGGGTTTTGATATTTTATCTTTCTTGAATGGCGTCTTGTCATAATCTCAGAACATCCTTCTGTCTTCATCCAACTTTATCAATTTAATTGCCATGGTAATGACTTTAGAGAATATGCTTGGTTCTTTAGTCATGATTTTGTCTTTGAACTTCCCTAACTGGGTTCCATTCTTTATTGCCTCTATGGCCACTTCATCGCTTAAGTTCTTAATTTGCATAGAAATTGTATTGAACCCATCCAAGTAGCTCCTTAATAACTCTATGCCTTCCTGTTTGCACATCCGGAGATCATTTATGCTATTGGTAAGAGGAACATTGGTGATGAATCGAGTTAGAAACTTCTCAACTAATTCTTTGAAAGAAGCAATAGAATTCTTCAGTAATTGATGGAACCACCTTTGAGCTATTTTGGTAAGCGTGTTGGGAAAAACTCAGCACATGATTCCATCATTCATGTTTTGGAGCATCATCTTAGTTTTGAATAATGATATGTGGTTAATCGAATTTCCTGTGTCATCGTATTAGTCTAGCTGAGGTAGTTTGAATTTGGACTGTATCTCTACTCTGACAATGATGTTTACAAAAGGTCTTGTTCCCTCAAGCATGAATTCGTCCTCCTTCTTTGGTCCTGTGCGAGCCTTTTGAATTACCTTCTTGACCTTCTGAGCTATTTTAGAGTCATTTAAAGCTAGAATACTTATGCTGGACTCCTTTTCTTAGTTCCTGTGGTCTTCCTTACTTCCAATAAGCATGCCTTAGGTTACAACTAATATGGTTGTTATGTATTCTATGGATTAGCCCATATGGGGTTGCTTTCTTGGGTTAAAGCATTTATTTACTATTACATCAGGGCAGCCTGGGCTTGGATATTACTGATCATAGTCTCTTTGTATGATGGAGGCAATTAGGTGTCGGGTGATAATGTTTAAATTTAGTATGCTTATGGCAGGAAATTCTAATAAACTTAGAAAAGGTATATAAAGTACTGGCCTTCTAGTATATAGTAGGGGAGTATAATAAGGGAAAGTGTAGGTGACAGGATTTAGCGTGCACCTAAGTGTTTGGTAACCACAACATTGTGTTTGCTCGAGGCCCACTAGAAAATATAAAATAGGTCATAAAGCCTACTCAGAGATGGAGTCACCACTTGGATAAAAGTCAGGACATACTGTATAACAACTGGATCCCATAGAGGTTCCTAGAAGCTATCATCAGAGATTAGGTTCGGAAACTGGGTATGGACTTTTGGAATGTCCACCTAACCTTGCATTTGGCCTCTGTTTATGTTTTTTATTTTATTACCTTTAATTATTTCCTTATTTACATTCAAAATTGCACTTGCCTCCATCCACTTTTCAAGTTTTACAGTTAAGTCCAAGTTTGCACATTAATATAATTTTATGCTTTTAAGTCCTAACATTCAACAAAAATAAAAAAAAGTAATGATTTACAACCATACATTACAAATGAATGGGGGAAAAGATTAAGGATTATAATGCCTTTTATCATACAAAACGGACTAGAATAAATAGAAAATAAATAAAAAATAAATTGAAAGTAAACAGAAGTAAAAATAATAATAAGCATATAAATATTTCATTAAGCAAGATAATAAAATAATTGTAGAAAAAGACTAAAAATACAAAAATATGAAAACACATAAAAAAAAATTATATGAAGATAAATATGTAAGACTCAAAATTATCATAGATCTGATAATTGAAATAAAAAATAAAAAAATTAAAATGACAACATACACACGTAAATATATTTCAAAATAAAAGGAATAAGCCATTATGATAAATTAAAGAAAATAAAATAATACAGTGATGCCTCTTCAAAGAGGCGTCACCTCTTGTCGTGGATGCCATGAGGCGTCGCCTCAAAACAAAGGGGCGTTGCCTTAAAGCAAAGAGGCATTTGCCTTTATGCATTAGAATGGGCTCAAATGGGCTTAAGTTGAAATAGTAAACAAAAAAATAATAAACTATGTAAAAATATGCAAAATGCAACCAAAATTCACATGAAAATTTAACTAATATACTCCTGTCATTCTTTAAATGAAGTGGTTGAAAAATGAAAAAATTTGGAGTACAAAAATCTAATTATATGAATAGTGATTTTGAATAGTAAACACATGCAGAAATATGAAATGAAACTAAAATCAAGTAAAATTTTGAGTAACACACCAAACGAGAGCAAACAAAATAGATGGACATGTTTGTGTCGCTCTTTTGATGAAATGACTGAAAGGAAAAAAAATTTTGAGCACAAAATTTTTTTCTTATGAATAGTGATATTGGTAATAACAAAATGGAGACAAGGTCGCGTAGGAGCCTATCAGAGTGGCGATCGCCTATATCATGAGACAATCACCTCTGTCATGAGGCAATCGCCTCATCTCAAAGAGGCAGTGCCTCTTTGCAGAGACAATCACTTGGCCAACAGATATAGATGACTGCCACAGGTGGTAAATTTAGTTTTCAAATAATTAATAACTAATGTAAATGAACAAAACTTACAACTATGCTCAAAAGCTCAGTCAATCATGTTAGGAGTATGGCATAACATAAGTAATAAACATAAGAAATAAGTAACTAAACAAGTAAGTAAGAAGTTCGATAACATAAAAGCTTTAATATTGAAAGGAAGTAAAAATCATTACTGAAGTAAGAACTTTTCTCAAAATGGTTGGCCCTCAGAGATAGGTATGGATTTTGATCGTCATTTGAATGCAAGGTTTCTACCTTATTCTTCTTAAGGATTAACTTTCAAGCTTAATCCCTTATTTCTTCCCAAAGATCTTCCTTTTTTTTTCCAGAACATCTTTTTTTCTTTTTTCAGAGCTCTCCCTTTTTTTTTCTGTCTCTGAACCTCTCCTTCTTCCTTCTTTCTCTTTTCTTTTTATACTTTCCAAACTTAATTACTATCCCTACTTTCTTCATCATTACCATCCCCTTTTTAAGCCATAAATTTTCCCTAAAAATTAACTATTCCTGCTATAATTGTACAACAAGAATAGGTGGGGGCCCACTAACTTACTGTCCTTAATGAGCCTCATTTAATGCAACAACAAGTGGCTTGGTGAAGAGGCAATCACCACTTTAAAGAGGCGACACCTCTTCACCCAACTGCTAAAGAGGTGATTGCCTCTTTAGCTTCTAGGCTTGGGCCTTTTGGGCTAAAAAGCTTGGGCTTGGAGTTGTGTTTACATGGGTTTAAGTTTCTAGACTTAGGCTCTTAGGTATATTCTCAAGAAGATTTCAGGCTTCTCTTGCATTAAAGATTTATGTTTTCTCATCATTGGGCTCTATTATGGGTCGATCAAACTGAGCATCCATAGTTCGCCCCCCATTATGGGTTGATTGAACCGGGTGTTTACATTTTGCCCCTTGGTTTTTCAGAAAACCAAATGCATGTAATGATAATTTTTTGAAAAATTACATGCAAATCATAAGGTAATAATAAACAACATACTTGACTTTCGAGTTTCACTCGAGAGATGAATTCTTCAATGATGAAATGTGATTGTGATCCTCGAGTTTTCCTGGCCCGATCAGCCACTCATTAATAATTGGTAAATTATTTAAAAATGATGATCCTCAAGTTTTCTTTTCTTGATATGCCACTTAATTGAAATGCAGACTCTCGGGTTTTCTTGGCTCAATCGCCACTCAATTGAAATGTGATTCTCAAGTTTTCTTGACCTAATACATCACTTAATTGAAACATCATTCTTGGGTTTTCCTAGCTTGATTGTTACTTAATTAAAAAATGATTCTAAAGTTTTCTTGGCCTGATTGTCATTTAATTAAAACATAGACTCTCGGGTTTTCTTGGTCCGATCATCACTCAACTGAAATGAAGACTTTTGAATTTTCCTAACCTAATCATCACTCAACTGAAACACATACTCTCAAGTTTTCCTGGCCCGATCATCACTTAACTAAAATAAAGACTCTTAGGTTTTCTTGGCCCAATCGCCACTCATCTGAAATGAAGACTCTCGAGTTTTCTTGGCCTGATCATCACTCAACTAAAATATAGAATCTTGGGTTTTCTAGGCCCAATCATCACTCAACTGAAACACAAACTCTCGGGTTTTTCTAGCCCAATTGTCACTTAACTGAAATGAAGACTTTAAGTTTTTTTTACCCCGATTGTTACTCAATTGAAACACGGACTTTAGGGATACAACCCAAACAACCCTTTCTTTGATCATGAGCTTTAAGGATACAACCTAAACAACCCTTTCCCTTGATCATGAGCTTTAGAGATACAAATCGAACAACCCCCTCTTGATCATGAGCTTTGGGGATACAACCCGAATAACCCTTTTTTGATCATGAGCTTCAGGGATACAACTTGAACAACCCTTTCTTTAATCACGAGCTTCTTGGATATAACCTGAACATGCCTTTCTTCCAAAACATGATCCTTGGGTTTTCCTAGTTCAAGAGGTAGTCCCTCAATACTGACACTTAGATTAGAGAAAATCCACAGCTTGCCCTCAGCAACGAGATGATCAAACTGAATGTCTATGGTTTGCCCTCGCTATGGGTCGATCGAACTAGGAAATGAATGCTTATGAACACTGATACTTTGATAAGCAAATAGAACAAATGAAGAGAATAACAATTGAAGCCACATAGCCATATAGGCATCAAGTGACAACACACAAAGAGAAGTAGTATAGCCATGCATGTGTCAGGCAAAAATAACAATAACGAATATCGTATAGCCTAGGGGGCCTCAAATAAAGATAAATGGAAAGTGACATATAGCCTATGGGGTGTCTAACAAGACAACAAAAAATAAAACATGCATAAAATAAGATCAAATAGAAGGCACTATATAGCCTCTGGGGTGTTAGGCAAATCACGTAGAATAAGCCATGTGGCCTCACAGGTGTCAGATGAAATCAAACAAAGCAAGTAAATTAAAATAAGCCATATAGGCTCACGAGGTGTCAGGTGAAACCAAATAAGAAAAGTGCATCTTAAGCACTTGAGTTAGCTTACTCTATTACACATTTAGAAAAGAGTCCAAAATTGATGTATTGTGATCTTTGGAAGCTCTCAAAAGTGTTTTGACAACACATGCTCATATGGTATGTGCAATGCTTATGGAAAGCATGCATTATTCTAATGTTCCTAAGCATGAAATTTGAAAGTCATTTTTTCAAAATAATTATGTGTAAGCATGAATAATCGAGAGAATAATCAATAGCTAAATGCCTTTCCTATTTAGAATTAGTCTTTGAGAACTAGTCCTCATCATATTAAAGAATATGGATTTAAGTCTATTGAGACCAACTTATCTAAATGGAGCAGAATTTCAAACGCCCTCATGATCAAATTTGGATTATGATAACAACACATGCCCCCAGCTTAGTTGCTTCCTTAGAATGCTTTATTATCGTATGACAGTTGTGCTTGACCCTTAGTATGAAAGAGACTCTGTTTGCCCCCTAGTGGAAGGAACTTATTGGAATACTCTATTACTCATGAGCCTTAACTAATCTAAAAAATTGCCCCTTAGTTAAGGACTTGATAGACTCTCTTACTTTCATACCACTACGTAAAATCTCATAATCTCTTGAACTACTCTTCTCAGAATGAAAATGTGATCGATTTTATTTTATATTCCCATTTTTTCCTAGGTCGCTCCTTTTTTAGGATTTTTTGAACCTAGCTAGGTGTTTCATTTTCTTTCTTTTTTATTTTCCCTCTTTTGCCTAGGTCGCTCCCTTTCTAGGAGTTTTCAACTTAGTTGGGTGGTTGAAAATTCATGGTGATGGTCGATCACCTTTGTTATGCTCGATGTTTATGTTATCACTTTAGCTGTTAACTACTCTCGCTACTGATCATTGAACATTGATGTCATTTATGTTGTCGATTGCTACTAAACTGATAAGTTCATATGTGACACTTCACGTGCTAACAATATGTAATTCATGACTATCTTCACATGATTACTCCTCTGTTATAATTAGGCATGCCACATTATGCTTGTTATTGATTAGCCCTTTGTGGGTTTTCTGACCAACTATTTTTTTAGCTCATAATTAGTGGGAGTTTTATTTAAGAATAAGGACTTTCCAAGGATTGCTCAAAATTGACTTTTCAAATGTTGGTGGCACAAACAAAGATTTCCCTTTTTCTTTTCCCACACTTTCCTTCTTTTTCTTTTTCTTTCCTTTCCTTTTCTTTTTATTTTATTTTATTTTTCTTATCTTTTCTTTTCTTTTTTTATTTTCTTGATGAATATGAGGAATTCAATTCAGGAAAAACTGAAGTTGAATGTACTCGAAGGAAAGTTTGTAAGTTAATTATGATATTTTAGTCCTCTTATTTTATGGGTTTTTTTTTGTTTCAAATCTCTTTCTCATTCAAGTGTAAAATTGCATACACAATTATAACAAATTAATACTCATGTAAATTAGATAATCAAGCATTCATTAGCATAAAAGAAAATATTATAGCAAAACATTGTTTGAAGCCATTACAATGAACAATAACTATCCTTGAGTGTCCAAATCTAAGTCAGCTTCTTGCACTCCAAAATGATACAATTCTTTGAAGTCCGTTATGCTGATGTCCTTCAATTTATAGGCTAGAGGTGGGATGCAAGCTTCTATGGCTATTATTAGCTGGTCTGACTCTGTAAGTCTATGCTTCATCTGAGCTAACTTTCCTCTCCACCTATCTAAGAAGCTCTTGAAGGACTTGTTAGGTCTTTGCACTATATTCTATAGCTCATGAAGAGAAACTTCAAACTAAGAGTTCAACCCATATTGCTTAATAAAGACTAAGCATAAATCCTTATAGTCTTGTTGGACATGTGCATGTAGAGTGTAGTACCATTTAAGAGCAGTTCCTTCGAAGGATAATGGGAATTGCTTGATAATTTGAGCTTTTGACAACCCAGTGGCTTTCATGTAAGTGACATAATGCTTCAGGTGCAAGTGAGGATCATTAGTCCTAGAGTATTTATTCATATTCAGGAACTTATATTTCGGGGGTAGTGATTCTTCAAAATTGAAATCCAAGTCAACATCAGTGAAGTTCAAACTGAGCCTATGGTTCTTCAGTGTGGTTTGTAATTGATTCACCTATTTTTTTAAGTCTTTCATCCATTCAGTCTCAACTGAATCTACTGGCACTTTTTGTTTTAATTGCTCACCCAAAATAGTTCTAGTTTCAGAATAATCTTCATTAGAGAGTATCTTTCCTCTAATCTTAGTAACCATGTCCCTAACCATTTGTCACATCTCATCCTCAATCTCTTTTAACAGTTCTTTCTTAAAATCTTCAACATCAAAATTAGAGGGTCCTACCATTATGCTCCTTTTTTAAATGGTCTCAACTGTATGATAGGATCCTTGATATTAGTGAGCGAAATTCCTTTGATCTACTTCTAAATAAGAAGTGGTTTATGGTTAAGAAAAATTCATTTTTTAAAGTTGCAATGAATGTCATATATGCATGAAATTCAAAATTTTTTTATAATTAAAATGAATGTCATGTATACATGAAAATTAAAATGAATGTTATGTATGCATGAAATGCAAGATTTTTTTTTGATGTGAATAGAAATAGACAAACAAATAAATAAGTATGAATTTAGGTGTGATTACTTCCACCTTTATTCCTTCCACTCACGTATTCGATAGTGAGTTTCTTGTCCTAGGATTTTTGGTTTGGGTTTTAATTATCAACGATGGATAATAAAATTGATGGATGCTAGATAACTCTTAAAGTGAACAAATAGGTAGCAAGCCTTTGCATAAAAAAAAGTCTATCATAATGGGTTATAGAGGCATGAAAGGCCTACTTTGACATAGTCCATTAAAAATGAGCCAAGATTTTATGCCAAGATCCACCATAGAGCATTAAACATATACATTTTGGAATATCCTAAAGGAAGTTGCTAGGTCACTACATGAGCTTGAGTCTCAGGTGAAAAAGGCTTTGGGTCCCACAACGATATACCACTATTACGAATCATTACATAACACAAAAGCTTTAATGTTGAAAGGAAGTAAAAATCATTACTAAAACAAGAAATTTTCTCAAAATGTTTGGCCCTCAAAGATAGGTATGGATTTTGATCGTTGCTTGAATGTAAGGTTTCTACCTTATTTCTTAAAGACCTTCCCTTTTTTTTTCCAGAACATCTTTTTTTCTTATTTCAGAGCTCTCCTTTTTTTTTCTCTCTCTTAACCTCTCCTTCTTCCTTCTTTCTTTTTGCTTTTTATACTTCCCAAACTCAATCACTACCCCTACTCTCTTCATCATTACCATCCCCTTTTTAGCCTAAAATTTTTTCGTAAAAACCAACTATTCCTATTGTAATTGCAGAGTAAAAATAGGTGGGGGTACTGTCCTTGATGAACCTTATTTAATGTAGTAGCAAGTGGCTTGGTGAATTGCCTCTCCTCTTGACCCAATTACTAAAGAAGTGATCACCTCTTTAGGTTCTAGGCTTGGGCCTTTAGGGCTAAAGAGCTTGGGCTTGGAGTTACATTTGCATGGGTTTAGGTTTCTGGGCTTAGGCTCTTAGGTTTATTCTCAAGAAGATTTTGGGATTCTCTTGCATTCAAAATTCATGTTTTCTCATCATTGGGCTTTATGGGTTGATCAAATCGAGCATCCACAGTTTGCCCCTTATCACAGGCCGATTGAACCGGGTGTTTACAGAAAGTTACACCTATAGGAGCTGACCATCCCTAGGTAAGTAGAGGTGGTATGTATAAATTAACAGGGGTCTGGAATGAAGGTCTAATTTCTTAGATGGGAGCTAATGGATTAAGCTAGGTAGCTGGAGTTATGCTTGGTGGCAGACTGAAAGTCATGGTATGATTGCTTTACTCGGTAGACAACAATACCTTTATTTCATTAGATTTCCCATAGACAATGCCATTTGATAATTTATTTTTAGGAACCTTTTATGTCTTGCAAGCAAGTGACCAACAAAGGGCAAGGTGAGTAGTGGGGAGGATCCCCATAAACCCTTCGATGCCTAAGTTAGAAAGGGTAGAGAAAGAGAGATAAAGAGTGTGTGGTGAATAAAGAGAATAAAATGAATACAATGATGGATGTGAGGAGTATTTATAAAGAAAGTGATACTCAAACCTGTGAGGAATAAGATTCCTTGTTGTTATAGTATTGGTGCCTTTTTGAGAATGCTCTTCCTATTTGGATGACTTCTTAATTAGGGACTCTTCCTAATTAGGTTAGTGTAAGCACCTAATTTCAGGATGCAATTGTGCACAATTGCGACGTAAGCCCCTATGATGAAATTTATTCAAAAATTGAACTTGGTTGTTGATTTTTTGGACTTTAGGGACTAAATTGCAATATTTTTTTAGGATTTGATTGCAAGTCTTTTGGTAATTAAAAGTTTAAAAAAATTTTTAGGGTCGACTTTTAATGCCAATCGGCATTAGACAATGCCTGTCAGCATTAGACAATGCATAATGCCGACGCGTAAAAGTCCCATTTTTTGATTTTTTACGTATTTTTTCTTATTTTTTGTCAATTTTTTTAATGTTTTGATTGGTTGAAAATTTAATTTTATGATTATTATTATCTCAACACATTGAAAACGCGTAAATAACCTTAAATAATCAAAATTATTATCGATTTGTTTTGGGAGAGATGAGTTTATTCCTGCAATTGAGGAAGCCAGTACACATAAACTCTGCATTTAAAAGCAGAGTTTGCATGCGTACGAGGGGACCTCTTTTTTTAGAGAGGATTTTTACTCACAGTGAGAGATCGAGAGACACACACAGACTAAAAAAGATGAGAGAAGAAAAAAGAGAGACTATGAAAGAGAGAAGAGAATTACGCAATTAAATCCCAGTCTAGAATTAAATCAAACAACAAGTCAAAAACAACGGTGAAAATTCTAGTCTGAGGGGCTATCTCAAAGCATATCCACGCATTCCTCTTTTTTCTTCTCTTCTCTTTTGTGATTTTTTATTTTATTTCGTTATTGTTTTCTTGTTCAATTTTATTACTAATCTAATTTTTCGTGTTTTTTTTATTTTGATGCTAGATTATGGATTGAGGAGGATACTGCTTGTGTTCAAATGAACAAAAGATCCATGGAATAATCTGTACTGTTTTCCAGTAGATATTAGGGTTTTAATTTTCATTTTACCTTTATGTGTTCTGTGTAGTTATTCATGAGTGTATAATTGTTTAATTTTAATTTTTGTACGTAGTTTGTAATAGCCCCAGTAGTGGGAATAGTGAAAGATTTAAATTTCTACACTTTAAAATTAATTAGTAATTAGGTTCAATTGGGTAAAAATTAATTAAAATTAATGGTGGCTTTAGTTAATTAGGGTTTGTATGTAATTAAATTAGGTTTTTTAGAAATCATATGTGAATGTGTTTTGATTTGATTTTGTTATGTTTTTTATGTTTTATGTTTTTTTATGTTTTTGGGCCCCAAGCGCACATATAGGTCTAACCCACTTAATAAATAGGCTTAAAAATGATTTAGGACTTTAAATAATTAAAATCAATTTAGGCCCATTAGGTTAATTAGATTTTAGGCCCACTTAGTTAATTAAAACTTGTTTAGACTTAGCTCAACCCACTTAAATTTCATTTCTTTTAAAATAAATAAACCTAAGCCCACATGTCACTTAAAATAAAACCAAGTTAGACTTAGGCCCATTAATTTAACTTTCCTTTAAAATTGAATAGACTTAAGCCCATTTCTTAGACAAACTAAAATAAATAGATCTAGGCTCACTAATTAATAAAAATGTCGGCCCACCTTTAGTCCATTTCGCTTGTAAATAAAATATGTAGATTTAGCTAACTTATAAAATAAAATTAATATAGTTTAGACATATTGACATTGCCTTTTTGATGCATTTTTTCTTGTAATTTTATTGACTTGTTGCCTTTTGGGTTAGATGGATGGTTAGAGTTTAATAAAATTGCATGTAATTAGACGATGGAATAATCATTTATAAAATTATTCTAAATGAACATGAGACTAAGAGAAGTTAGTATTTCGTTCCTAGAATCTCCTGGTTATGGTGCTAGCTTTCTTTTAGGGAATCGAGTACCACCTTTTTGATTTGTCCCAGTCATTACCCTGGGTGGTGACTCCTCATCTCCACGCCATGTCTTTGTGACATTGGTTAGTGTGTTCTCTAAGGCGCTAAGCTAAACAGTGTTGTAGTTGCTGAAATCTTGGATGCGCTCTAAACCCTGCCGTTTATAGTGGTGACTCCACTAGGGATAAAAGATACTGATTCTACTTGTGTTCTTTAGAATTATTTTATCGATTATTATTTCATTCTTGCATTCATTCTACATGTCCCTAATAAACCGATGGCAATGGTTTATGATTCCATGATTCCACTAGCTTCATGGAGTTATAGATTGACTAACCATCACTCTTAGCCTTAACTCAATTCAAGAGAGATTACCGGGCTCATCTGACTAGAGTCTGTAACCTAAGTCTTTAAGGGGAGTAATCTTCTCTCGAGTTGGTAAAGGATGTTGGGCCCCTCTAACCTTAGCCTGTAACTCAAAGTTCATAATGGAGACATCTTGCTAAGGGAACCTTAACTTTTAACCGGACCCTAACCATATATAATGGCCTAGTTACTTCCCCTAGGATTTTTTACCTTAAGTGCTTATTTTTTTGAATTGCCATGAGGTCTTTCTATTTATAAAAGCCCTAACCTATACCTTTGATGCTCATTCAGGCTAATAAGGATTAAACTAGAACTTTATATTTAGAAATGCTGCCTCTGTGCTTTTATCTTTTAAGAGAGATTTGGCATGCGCGTCGGCTCTTAATATCCCCTGTTGATATGAAGGCCAAGACAAAAAATCCTAGGAAAAGAAACTCGCCATTAAACACGTGTGTGGGAGAAATAAGGTTGGAAGGTTTACCTGCATGATGGTTTGTTGATTGCTTTTTGATACTTGCTACTTGCTAAGTGCTTGCTTGCTAGTTGTCGTATAAACACATGCATCATTCATACATGCATACATATAGTCCATGCATCATACTAACACCTTATTTTGTAGCCATCATAGATTCATCTGGGTCTTCTTATGTTTGGGGACGAAGAGATGGTAGATTGACCAGAACAGATCTAAGCCCAAAGTCAATAGCTCAAGAGATCCTTCAAGAATTAGAGAAGAGTCCAATCAATCCACTATTCCTAGAAGCTAAACCAACTCAGACTGAACATATTGAAATGGAATAACAACCAAAGATGTGGACCTTAGAGGACATTAAGGGAGCTTTGATGGATGACATGAGAGCTATGATGCAAGATGAATTGAGATAGGCTTTGGCCGGACTAGTGCAACATGTTGTTGAATAACCACCTGTTGCTACTATTGAACAACCACCTGCTGTAGGAGCTCCACCTGTTGCTGTAGCTCCTCCACCTGTTGCTAACAATGCTGGGGGGCAACCTGCTGCTAGAAATGTGCCTACTACTAATGTGAGACTGGAAGATGTTGAAAACTACATGGTAGAAAAGGCGAAGAGAGAATCACTTAAATTGGTTTAAGACCTTGAGTCCAAGCAGATGTAAGCACTGACTTAAAAAATGTCCAAAATGGAAGAGCTGATTAGAGGACAAGGAATGGGATATTCTTTTGACTTTGATGACATGCTACAAATGGAGGGAGATAAGCTGCCTGAAAAATTCAAAATGCCTCAACTGTAGAAGTTTGATGGGAGAGGAGATCCAAGGATTCATTTGAGTTAATACACCACAACCATGAGCACTACTAAAGCACCATTGTCAGTAGTTGCTAGGCTGTTTGTACTGTCACTGGAGGGAATGACTGTAAATTAGTATCATGGGTTAGAAAAGTCTATTAGGGCTGACTGGAAAGAACTATACACTGCATTCTTGAAACAATATGATTATAACACTCGATTGGAAGTGTCAATTAAGGATTTGGAGTTGACTAAGCAGAAACCAAATGAGTCCTTTTATGATTTCCTCACTAGATTCATGAATAAAGCAGGGATGATGAAAAACAAGCTTGCTGAGAAGGATCAAGTTAGAATGATAGTTAGTAATGTGTCACCTAATTTGGTCGAGAGGCTACAAATGATGAATCCCAAAACCTTTGTTGATTTGTATGATGATGGGTTACAAGCTAAGGAAATTGAGAGTGAGAAAAAGAAAACTGCTAGAGGCATGGAAACCCGAAACTACCCCACTGGGGGCATACAATAAGGAAGTACTAGCCGAGTTGTAGAGGTGTGTGCAGTTCAGCAACCCCGAAGGTTCTCCAACTTTAATTAACCACTCTCCAAAGTCCTAGAGAGGCTAATCCAAAAAGGCCTACTCCGACCCTTAACCTTTTCTAAACCACCAAACCTAAATCTCCCTGGCTATGATCCAAATAGTTACTACAAGTTTCACCAAGTAGCTGGCCATTCCATAGATACTTGCATTCACCTAAAACATGAAATCCAAACCTGATAGACTCTAGAAAAATCACCGACCTTGAGAAATCCAATTCCATCCCAAACACCAGAAATAACCCTTTCCCAGACTATCGAAATGTTCCACCACCAGCCACCATGATGATCAACTTAGGGGTTAGCGAAGAAGAAGTGCTAAGCTCCTTCGAAGACCTCAACCTTATACCCAATGGAGAACCTTTTGGATAGTCACAGAGAGGAGTAGAAGATTTATTGGGCTAGCCCTCAGGCAAGTTTGATTGCAGAGTATTTTACTCAAAACCACCCTCTACTGATATCCCTATTGAATCAATTAAGCCCTCAAGTTAGGGAGATGAGTTTGATGATAAGCCGGTAAAAGAAGAGCCTGAAATTCTGAAGCAGCCACCAAGAGGAGTTGAAGATCTATTGGGACAACCTTTGGGCAAGTTTGATTATAGAGTATTCTATTATATTTTGTTGACATCCCTATTGAATTGATAATGCCTATAGGGTGGGGTGATGAATTTGAAAATGACCCTTTAGCTCCTGAATAGTCTCAAGAAGGAGTTGAAGATTTGCTAAATCAACACTTAAGCAAGCTCAATATGGGAGATCTGAAAGGGAAGGAAACATGTACAATGGAAGTGTGGAAGGATGGGAAAAGAGAACAAATCATTGGAGTTATTGACATCTGGTATGACTCTGATGAAGAAAGCCCAAGCGGTTTCAGTGTCTGGAGTGATGATCCTAAAGTGAATCATGTCACTAGATGTGGGAAGAATTATAAAGCAGTAGAAAAGAAAACAGAAAGAGAAGAAACAAAAGATGTAGAGATAGAAGAAGAATAGAAAGAGGATATGATTTTGGAACAACTCAAGAAGGCTAAAGCAAATGTAAGCATCTGGGAATTACTGATGCATTCGGGTAGTCATAGAAGGGCTTTGGTTAAAGCTTTGTCGAATATGAGCATTGAAATGACAGCTACGCCTGAGGCTATGGTAGCAAAGGTGATAGAAAAGAAACATGGGCTAATAACATTCTTAAATGATAACTTGCCTTTAGAGGGAAGAAACCATAATAAGGCATTATTTATCCCAGCTGAAGTAAAAGTGAAGAGAACCAATTTTGCTATGGTCGATGATGGTTATGCTATTAATGTATGTCCTTTGAAAATCCTGCCTAACTTAGGTTTGAAAGCTGAAGACTTAAGAGATTCAAACCTTATAATTAGAGCTTATGATGACAACACTAGGAATGTGGAGGGGACATTCCAAGCTCTAGTTAAAATAGGACCTGTGGAATCAACTATTGAGTTTACCATGCTGGACATTCCAGTCACTTATGCCTTATTATTGGGACGACCATGGTTCCATGCCTTGGGAGGGGTACCCTCAACTGTGCATCAAAAGATAAAATTCCCTTATGAAGGAGAAGTTGTGACCATAGAAGCTGGGACCAATGCTATTATGGCATCCATATTGGATAAACAGAAATAACCCCCTGGTTTCCAGATTGCTGGGATATTTGACGGGATTGAAATGGATCTGAATGTAGTAAAAATAATGGAGATACTGGCTTGGACAATACTAGGGAAGAATGAACAAGGAAGTCCAAAATTCCCAGGATTCAAAAATTAAGATGACACAATAGGATTGGTTTCGTAGGGGAAGCAAAGCCAAAAGGTAGAAGGGTAAGGAAGAGATTTAATGTAGAGGTTGGTCTTTTATGTCAGAACTTCATCAAACTAGGGGAAGGCAAATATTATCTGGGAGTTAAGGAATCAGTTAGTGTTGCTGGAACAGATGTCCCTGGGTTTGAGATCTTTAAGGAGCAGATTATGGAGATTCTGGTGAAGGACAACAAAGAGGAAGTGATGAAGCTGGCAGCTAAGAGGATGGGCAGTGCTGCTGTTGAAGAGCTACTATGTCAACCACCTCAAGGACAACCACTATGAGACTCAACATTCCTAGCATCTAGAATAGGAAATAAAATTTCTCATTGTCTTTTTTGAATAAAATTTTAGTTTCTGTTTTGTTTTAGTGATCGATGATATAAATTCGGATTATGCTTGCTTAAGTAATGTACATCCTAATAGTACTGTGCATTATGATATTGATTGCATCTATTTGTTTGACATAAATTTAATTCAATTAGATTCATTCAACATGGGCACAAATGCAAATTCAGAGAACATACATATATCATATGATGTAACTTCTGAAGATAGGAAATGTGAGAAAAAATAATATAAAAAAATAAAAAAAGAAAAAAAAAGAAAAAACAAAGAGAGAATAAAAAGAGAAAAAAAAGAGAAAAAAGAACAGTAAGGTAAAAATTAGAGAGGAAAATTCATGACTGACTGATAATAGGAGATATATCATGTGATGTAATGAATGTTCTCATTTTAGCCCTAATGAATGATTAAAATTGAATCCTAAATTTTTTATTCAAACATCACATATTGGTCTTTATCATACTGCATAAGTATCTGAATGGAAAAACAATACATGATGAAAGCTAAATCAGAGCTATGAGATAACTATTTTAGTTACGTTTTCTTTTTGGCACTTATAATTTTCCTTATAAGCCTAGCGTCCCCTTATACCTTGAGAATTCAGGTGGCTCAGTAACTTACTTTTCAACTCATACATTGTAACTGACATCAATTATTATTAGCATCAAGCCTCATATTCTGCTCAAGAATTCTTCGAAGTGCAATTCCAGTTGATTTCATCATCTAGAACTCGCTTTAATCAGTTCATCCACTCCTATGCATCTTTAATACATGAGATTGCAGTTAATAGGGTTAGCAAGATAAAGGGCCAACAATAATAATGACCAAACTGAGTCTCTTGTGCACATGAAGAAAGTAATTGCTAGGATGAATTCAAAATGAAGCTGGGGGCAAAATGTAACTCTGGGACAAGTTAGGGGCAAAATAGTAAATACAACAGTAGAACTTCAAAGTTAGTGAAAACGATCTCAGGGTAGAAAGGAGTATACTACAAGCATATAGATATAACAACAGAAGCAGTAACAAAAAGAAAAGTTCAATAGTGCATCAGTCAATAATGAGCTCCAATGTAAAGCCATAGACGCCGCTCACTAGCCTGGTTATTTGTCTGATAGACTATATCAGAAGCACAAACATTAGAAATACCAACTATGAGGCATCAAGTGCTTAAACTTATAAGCTGTTGATGAGGCACCTCATTCTCACACTCCAAGCTCCGAACATAGCTTTGCTCCAAACAGAAGACCTATTAGGTTCATGCATACACTTGCACGCATTTATTGTGAAATACTTTCTTTGCATAATAAAGTCTTTGAGCCTAGTCAAGATTGACCAAACACTTTGCTACTAACATTTAAGATTAGTGTTGTAAAAGTGCAGGAAAGTAGTCAGAGTATTCACAGGTAAAACATCTAAAGGAATGAAAATAAAAGGAGTGACATTACCAAGAAGCATCATCCTGGTGACCTCAAGAGGCTGGATAAGACTTTCACGCTCCTCAAACTTAATATCCATCTCCATAGTCTCATTAGGATCATCATTTAGAATATCTCTCCATAATAGTTAGACCATTGTAGGGTGTGGAATATGGTAACAAGAAGGTCCAACATGTCAACGATACATGTGCTCGGCCCTAAAAAGGGAAGAATGCACTCAAAACTTAAGACGAATGCACTTTGAAAGACTTCTTTGATGGTAAAATAAAAACCTCTAACTCCTAAATCTTTTCTTTTATAGGAAACATTGTGAAGTGGAATGAGGCCCTTTACCATAGCATCAAAATTCAGCCTAAAGCCACAATCTCAATGGCAGAATATCATGTCCCTGTGATCCGAGACATCATCACCACAATAAAAAAAGGAAGAATGTAAAAGAATAACGTTGCATTTTGACAAAATTTCTTCATTTACAAATAAACCATACTAACTTATAGTATTTTATGTAGGGAAATAACAAACGAGAACGAAAAAGAGGAAAGGAATCGATACATCAATAAGAATGACTAGGATAGCAAATGCCAATCAGTCGTCAAAATCTCACTTCGTGTGACAAACAGCTTGACAAATGGCAAAGGGAAGTAGTATAACTCTATCTCTTTTTGATTCTATAGTAAATTACAAATTGAAAGAAAATTTATAAAATTGAGCGTAAATTCATCCACTTCATGATGTCATGTGCGAAAACTTATCTCATGACCTTTGATTTTAGTGGCTTTCTTATATTAGCCTCGCAGAATTTAGATGTCCTGTTAACAGTTCTCTGCTGAGAGTTTCTAAAACTCTAATTAATCTAATGCTTACTTTACACCCAAACGAGGGGAAGAATATGCAAAGAAAAAATCTATGGACTTGCAGTAGAAATTGGTTGAATTTCAAAGTGTCATTTTAGTCTTTTGAATAATAAATGTGCATATAATCTACTCTAATGGTCAGAAATGAGTACGAGTATAAATCCCTCAACGGTATCCACATTGAGTAATATGAGAAAGGCAGGGGAACATTAAGAGGAGAATCAGAATAAGAGTTACCATAATGTACTCCAATGCCCAAAATGAGCAAGAGTATCAATGTGAACCTTTGGCGGTATCCACGCTGAGTAATACAAGAAAGGCGGGGGAATACTAAAAGAGGACCCACATAAAAAAAACTTGCTCTATTTACTCCAATGCTCTGTAAGAGTATGAGTATCCAAAGGACCTTTCCAACGGTATCCACGCTGAGTAATATGAGAAAGGCAGGGGAAAACTTGGATAAGGAAGAAAAGTACAAAAATAATTCAAAGACTGTTTTGATACTCCGAATTCAATATTTTTATGCTTAATTTCTACAAGTTTTGTTTAGCAAATTCTCCCTAAAATTAGGTGTGGAAATAAGCTCTTCACTTGGTAAATGCTATACTCTCAACATAAGATGGTTAATGATGCCTCTGACCTTTGCAAATGGCAAATAAGTGACAGTCATGAAAATAAAAAATAGTGAGATTCGTTAAGTACATGCTATCTCATGATAAAAGGATGAATTTTCTCATAAATTTTCAACATTATAATGTACTTTTATACATTCATCATGGTTGAAACTAACTTCAACAAGTATGTAGGAATTATAAAACCAGAAGGAAGTGCATAGTGGAATTAAAATTAGTCAGCATAAAGAATTCAAAGCATTTGACTGAAACAACTAAAGATAAAAATCAGCAAGCAGTTATGAACTGTAGCAACATCAAAGGCGAGCAATGAAAGGGTTGCAGTTAATCGCGAGCAGTTATGGACTGCAACATCATCAGTGAGCAATGAAAGGGTTGTAGCTAATCACGAGCAATTATGGATTGCAGCATAATCGTATAGATCAATCAACACTACATGATTGAGTGTAGTGTACTTCACTTTAGTCCATTACTTTTGTGTGCATATGAATTCAAGTTCTTTCATTGTAATTTGGTCCATAATTACATTCTGATTAAGAACATGTTCTTAATTAAATAATGACGTTCATCAAATTAATAATTCATTGAATTATTAAAACTGCATAATCAATCTGTGATTTTGAACTTTCTATCAAGTACAGAATACAGAACAAGATTACAGAATTCATTTTTTGCATTTTACATGCAAAGGATTTATATGCTGCACAATAGCTATGATATGAATTTCAAATGATTATGTTATGTGCTGCACAGTAGTCATAACCTTCATTATGTTATATACTACATAGCAGTTATGACATAAACTTTCAAGTTCATCATTGCTAGATGTTCCACAGGAACTATAGCAAGTTTTCAATTCAACTTCACTAAACATCCCACAAGGAATATAGTGTGCATCGTTAGACATCCCACAGGAAATATAATGAAATTCATCAGTGCTAGACGTTCCACAGGAACTATAGCAGATTTTCAATTCAACTACACTAGACGTCCCACAGGGAATAGTGTGCATTATTAGACGTCCCATAGGGAATATAACGAAATTCATCAGTGCTAGATGTTCCACAGGAACTATAGCAGATTTTCAGTTCAACTACACTAGATGTCCCACAGGGAATATAGTGTACATCGTTAGATGTCCCATAGAGAATATAATGAAATCCATCATTGCTAGATGTTCCACAAGAACTATAGCAAGTTTTCAATTCAACTACACTTGACATCCTACAGGGAATATAGTGTACATCGTTAGACGTCCCACAGGGAATATAAAGAAATTCATCATTGCTAGACGTTCCACAAGAACTATAACAAGTTTTCAATTCAACATCACTAGACATCCCACAGGGAATATAGTGTCCATCGTTAGACATCCCACATGGAATATAACGAAATTCATCATTGCTAGACATTCCACAGGAACTATAGCAGATTTAGGGTTTGATAAAATTACATGTAATTAGAGGATGAAATAATCATTTATAAAATTATTCTAAATGAACACGAGACTAAGAGAAGTTAGTATTTCATTCCCAGAATCTCCTAGTTGTGGTGCTAGCTTTCTTTTAGGGAATTGAGTACCACCTTTTTGATTTGTCCCAATCATTACCGTGGGTGGCGACTCCTCATCTCCATGCCATGTCTTTGCGATACTGGTTAGTGTGTTCTATAAGGCCTTAAGCCTAAATAGTGTCACGGTTGCTAAAATCTTGGACACGCGCTAAACCTCGTCATCTATAGTGGCGACTCCACTAGGGATAAGAGATACTGATTCTACTTGCGTTCTTTAGAATTATTTTATCGATTATTATTTCATTCTTGCATTCATTCTGCATGTCCCTACTAAACCGATGGCATTGGTTTATGATTCCATGATTCCACTAGTTTCATGGAGTTGTAGATTGACTAACCATCACTCTTAGCCTTAACTCAGTTGAAGAGAGATTACTGGGCTCATCTGACAAGAGTTTGTAACCCAAGTCCTTAAGGGGAGTAATCTTCTCTTGAGTTGGTAAAGGATGCTGGGCCCCTCTAACCTTGGCCTGTAACTCAAAGTCCATAATAGAGACATCTTGCTAAGGGAACCTTAACTTTTCACCGGACCCTAACCACATATAATGTCCTAGTTACTTCCCTTAGGATTTTTTACCTAAAGTGCTTATTTGTTTGAATTGCCATGAGGTATTTCTATTTATAAAAGCCCTGACCTATACCTTTGAAGCTCATTCAGCTAACAAAGATTAGGCTAGACCTTTATATTTAGAAATGTTGCCTCTGTGATTTTATCTTTTAAGAGAGATTTGGCGTGCGTGTCGGCTCTTAATATCCCCTATTGACATGAAGGCCAAGACAAAAAATCATAGGAAAAGAAACTTGCCATTAAACATATGTGTGGGAGAAATAAGGTTGGAAGGTTTACCTGCATAATGGTTTGTTGATTGCTTCTTAATACTTGCTACTTGCTAAGTGCTTGCTTGCTAGTTGTCGCATAAACACATGCATCATGTATACATATAGTCCATGCATCATACTAACACCTTGTTTTGTAGCCATCATAGATTCATCTAGGTTTTCTCATGTTTGGGGATGAAGAGATGGCATTTTCTTGAGGTCAGTCTACGCTCATGGTCCAACCTATGCTCATGACCCCGACTTGACCATGAGTGTCCATGAGAAAAATGGCTGATACACTTACGGTTTATGCTCATGACCATAAATAGACCATGAGCATCGCTAACTGTCACTTTTACAAGTAATAGTCATATTTTTCAATGCCTACGACCTTGAGCCAACACTTATGACCATGAGTGTCAGAAATCCTACAAATGCTGAAATTGCATTAAATGAAGAAGAAAGAGGTTGGAAATGAAATTAATGGCTTCCAACTGCTATTTTTTCACTCTTTAACTATTAATTGAAGTCTTAGAACTTCATTTAAGAAATTAGAGAGTTGGTTGAGCAAATTCATTATCAAATCCATTAAGCCACATTTTGTTCTTTCACATTTATTCTTTGTATAATATTTGTATGTAAACAAACTTTTGTTGAGTTTATAATTACCCTTTTATTGAGAGTTGAGTGAATGTTTAGTTGATAGGATTCTTTCTTCATCTCCTTTTTAGGATTAAGAAGTGGGTAGTGAGGAATCAATCACCATTGGGTTAGTGTTGAGCCCTTATGAAAAACACATTGAAGATTAGTTTATGTTAAGCCAAGAAAAACACATTGAAGATTGATTTGTGTTGAGCTAAGAAAAATACAAATTGATGTAAGGTTTGTGTTGAGCCTTAAAACCCATTGTTGTAACAATCTTAGGAATAAGATTGGGGTGAGTTCAAAATCCTAACTAGGGATAAGTTAGGTGGGAGATGTAGGATTGGTTGAGAATCTTTCTTCAACTCTATCTTAGGGTTGAGAAGTGGGTAGTGAGGAATCAATCAACGTTGGGTTAGTGTTGAGCCCTTGTGAAAAACACATTGAAGATTGGTTTATGCTGAGCCAGGAAATATATAAGTTAAAGATTGGTTTGTGTTGAGCCAAGAAAAACACAACTTGATGTAAAGTTTATATTGAGCCTTAAAATACTTTGTTGTAACAATCTTGGGAAGAAGATTGGCATGAGTTCAATATCCTAATTTCGGGATAAGTTAGGTTAGAGATTTAGGATTAGTTGAGAATCTGAACTCTCTAAAATCACTTATTTTCCTTTTAATCTTTTTTTTGTTCTTATTCTTGATCTCTATTTCTTAATTCTTTTTAATTTTCCATCAAACCTTTAATCTCTCCTAAAATCTTAATTAGCCCTATTCACCCCCCTTTAGGGCATTTTCATTTGGTATAACGACTTAGGTTTTAGGTACTTAATTGTTAGAATTCAAGGTCATAGGGAGTGAATCTTTTTCTTTTCAAACCTTTAAACATTTCTTTGATGAAATTAATTACCCCTACTGGAAGTATAGAATGGAGCTCTATCTTGATAGTGATTCCATTAGATTATGGGATGTAATCTTAGATGGGTGGAACCCTCCAATAAAGATGGTGGATGGTATTTAAGTTCTTAAGGAGAGAAAGAGTAGTCTTAATAAGAAAAAGAGGAGAACCACACAAATAAAAGGGCTATGTCAATTCTTATTGCCTCAACATCAAGAGAAGGAGGCAAGCTTCAACATTGCATATCAGCCAAGGAAATGTGGGAAACCTTAGAGAATCACTATGAAGGCAACATCCAAGTGAGATCTAAAAAGTTCCAACTCCATGTGTTTGAATATAAGATGTTCAAGATGAAGCCTCATAAGAGCATCACCAATATGACAAATCAATTGAATGCTCTATTAACCACCTTGAGTAAGTTGGGTAAGTACTACTCCAAAGAAGAAGTCAACATTAAAATCTTGAGAGTGCTATCGAAGAAGGATTAGGAATCAAGAGTAACCTCCATTAAGGAAGCTCATGATCTTTCCATACTTTTAACTGACATTTGTATATGTAAGCTTCTTACTCATGAGCTTACTTTAAGGCAAAGAGAAAAGGAGAAACAAGAAAAAGAGGAAAAGAAAAAGAGCCTAACACTCAAGGCATCACAAGACTCAAGTGATGAAAGTGAACTTAAAGATTCAAGTGAAGATGATGAGGAAATTTCATCATTCATAAAATACTTCATAAAGTACTTAAAGAAGAAAAACTTAAGCAATCATAAAGAAAGTAAGAAGAGTGACTCCAAAAGATCCAAAGAAGTCACTTATAATGAGTGCAAGAAGCCCAGTCACCTTAGAAGTGAATGTCCAAGTGTCATACCTCAAATTTGACTGTCCCTAAAAAGGTATAATGATGAAACGAATCCTTAAGATGACTAGAGTCTGTTTATTCATAACACCTCTAAAGTGTGCAACCTTAAAAAACCTAATTGACCCACCCCACTAGTGTGCAAAATTGATCACCAAGCCATTAAGTTTTGCTTTGACCTTGCGAAATATGAATTATCGAAACAACGAGAGGTTTTATTTTGAGAAAACTCCTCTCGGAATACTTAGCTCGTTGGGCCGGTGTGCATTTTATTAAATCGGGACCTAGTTTTGTGAAAAAACAAAAATCAATTTTGATAAAATGGACTTTGGAAATACATTCAGAAGGCTCCAAAACCTTTAAAAGTGGTCCTAGAATGGTCTAACATAACCTGAATATCAGTGTGTATTACTCAGAAGTGCACGTAATCACTCTTAGGTGTCATGTACTAAAATCAAGGCCGAATTTAGAAAAATAGACTTCAAAAACGCATTTAGAAGGCTTAAAAACTCTAAGAACCAATAATAGAACAATGCATGTAAAACCCAAAAAAAGCGTGTAGAGCGATAAAGTGTGCGTGAAAGCGCACATTTTGCGCGACCATTCACACTTGGCATGGCCACATTTAAAAACCTCATTTTATGCACGTGACCTTACCCTACCACCCTATTCTATCCAATTTTCTCTATAAATAGACCCCGTCACACCCCATTTTGGAGGGGGGAGCAAGTAGAAACACACACACACTCAAAAATTGGTCTAATAAAAGGCATTGGAAACCCTTTCCCAGATAGTTTTTGCTCTCCCACAGCCTTTCCCTTAGGTTGTTAGTTTGCTTTTCCACTGAACCAAGCCTCATCTTTGTCAAAGCATGCTTCAAAGGTATACAATCTAGCATCATTTTGCTGTCATTTTAAACCTCTTGACGAGGAAAGCTTGATAATCTTTCGAAGCTAAAGCTTCAAAGCTCACACAAGCTTAGTCGAGTCTGAGGACCACACAATTATTTTAGCATGTTTATTTTATTTTATTATCACCAACATTTGGAAATACTATTGTGCTTATGTGATGAGACTGGCAATGTTGTATGCTATATGAATAATATATGCTTTATTATGCTAATTTCACATCATCATTCTACATCCTCTATTTCTAAAATCATGAAATTATAGCATAAATATCAATAATGTGAAAATTTCAGGTCCCAGAATGGAGTCATCATGTTTATATCATCATTATACATCATCGTAGCATAAATAATCACTACAAGTATGGTCATCCTTTCATTCATCGAGCAAGCTGCGTAAATGGTCATGTTATCCTTGCAGATCAATCATATTAGATTTATATTTCTGCAATCTTTCTTTTTTTTATATATATTTTATCAAGAAAGTGATGTAATGGAATTTTTAACTTTATTATCTTAATACTGTGTGATGTACTTTATGAATGCTATATAAATTGTCATTACCAAAACTAGGGTATTGCGGTAGCTATACACCGAATATCATATAATGAGAAATAGTTAAAAAGTAGACGTGATCCCATGAACCCAGAAATCTTTACTAGGGAAAATGCTCGTTGAGTGGCCTAATGTTGTCCTTTTCTTTTCTCGATTTTCTAAAAATTGAGTGGCGACTCTATAAAATCAAAAGCGTCTCATCCCCTTGAGACCAATCACTCGTCCCTATTCGGTAAAGTTGCCATATCCCTCAAAAATGGAAAGACCTGCTATGTGTCCTAAACAAAATAAACAAATACAAGGTTGCTCATAGTGGCGACTCCATTGGGGAACTTCTAAGTAATAGGGATCAACTCAAAAATTACTATTTCTTATTATGAAATACTCAATCGTATAGAGCCCCTCACCACTGCATTTGCAGTACACATTATATGTGCACCACTTGTCCCTAAAAGCCTCAATAATACTAAATGACATCGCCACCATAATTCCACTCGAGTCACGGGGTGACAAAGATATGGTATTATCACCTTTAGTCTTTACTTGTGCATTCGCCATACTCATTTGACTAGTGTCTGTAACCCAAGTCTTAAACGGGGGTGACCGAGTTATCAAAAGAATGCTAGACTCATTGATTGGAGTCTATAACCCTAGTCATATGGGGGCATTCTCGCTAAAGGAACCTTTACCCTTTCACTCTGACTTAGCTCATGTAGATAAACTAGTAGCAATATCCACTAGGGTTCCACCAAGCTATGCATGTTATCCTCATCCTAACACTATCTGTTTGACTTGATATTCATAAATGAAATGACCCTCCTAGTGTCTATCATCAAATGACATCATAATTTCAATTTTTATACAAAATTATGCTTAGGACCATGTGATTCTCATCTACTTTGTGTGAGCCTGATGCATGAGGAATGATGAGAATTATGTACCTTAGCTTAAATAATCTAGCAAATTAATAAAAAATGACATCCCTCGATGACAGAACCTACGAGATGTCATCCATTTATCCTTATCAAATCAAATTAATGGGTTGGTAACCCAACTAGATTATGGACCTTTATGTTGGCAAAATCAAACTATAAACTATCAAACGATACTTTTATGACTCATGGTAAACATATTAAATATTAATGTGGGGGCAAGAACTCAAACTCCCTTTGATTAACCTTGGCCCCATGCATACAGGTGCATACGGGCTCTGAACATCATTTTAAGCCCCATAATTGACCATCACATTGACATTATATGATTACCTCAAGCACATTTGAGTATCGTTCCTTAGTTTACCCTTTGGTTTTGACTAACATAAATCATAACAGCCTTGTTCTGAGAATGGAACCATAGTCCCTTGATGACTATAGGTTCAAAACCCACCTAGGAAAGAGATTGAAAAACCTTGTAGAGAAATAAGGTTGGAAGCAAGAGCTTGCTTGTGATTTGTTTATTCAATGTGCAGGAAAACTAACTAACTTTAACCAACTTTAATCATGCATACATCATATACATGTAGATAGCACGTACTAACCATTGTTTTTTACAAGAATAATCATTTTTTCATCATAGGATTTTTGCATCCACTCTATGCATACATGCTCACCCTTTTCTTTTACAGGCATACATCATGCATCATTCATTTAGCTAACCATAATAAATGTACAAGAATACATCATTCAAACATGAGTGATCACAAAGCTGAGTCTTCTCACTGAAGCAATGGAAAACTGAAAGCCAGGATCCAAGAGCTACTTGACGATGGCATCATGGTCAAAACCCAAGCCCAAACCAATATCACTAGACATTTCCTCCATAACCTTGACAAGGCCGACTGGAAAAGCCTACAATTATATGGAATGCTATACATTAAGACATTCCACCATGTGCACCTCCACCGTGAACTGTTGAATGATGTTGTGTCATTCTGGGACCTTTAAGAGCACATGTTCTGATTCAACACCATAGAACTATGCCCATTATATGAAGAATTCAGTGCCATAGTAGGGCAAATCCACACCATGATCGAAGAAGCAGTCTTCACTGACCAAGATGTTAAATACCAAAGCTTGGGGTCGCTTTCCTTAACCTAAGCTCATAAAAGCTTGATAAACTAGTCACCAAGTGCAAATGACTAATTCCTATACAACTCCTAGCTACATGTACTACTAAGAAAATTGGTACTCTGATTTGGGCACGTCTTTTTATGTGTTATCTCTTTATGCAATACTTCATTATCTCGAATGATGGGCCAGGAGATTATAAGATACTCCAGGTCATTAAAGGAATAGAATGTGGAATGACTCCCTTTCCACTTATCCTAGTAGAAACCATTCAAGGTTTGGATGACCTCAAAAATAGGAAAAGTCCAAGCTTTACTGGAAGTCCTCTGTTACTTTAAATGTGGATGCAAGAAAAGCTGAGTCTACTCAACAAACCTATAAGGAACTGGATGAGATACTAACCTAGAAATCACCTGGAAAGACACATCAAGGATGTTCACGGGTGCTCAGCCTATGTCACAACCTAAGAGTGGTTCGAATGCATAAAGAACACATAAGAATATCAAGTAAGATGGATGTGCCCATAGTAGAAGCTGGGGCATGTGACTCTTTGCACGTATGTCAACTATGTACCAATCTCAAGATTCAGGTCATGCACCCACTACTATCTGGCATTAATGAAGAGATAGTTTGGGCAGAAGCAACACGTACCCTCTAAGCTTGCAGTAGTGGCAGGATATAACAAAGGTTTATGGATCACTTTAGAGTAACATGGAGGAGGAGAATCATCCACCAATTTACCACTAGTATCGAAGATGGTGTTATAGATGAAACATACAAGTACTGGATGATCCAAAGATAGAAACATCTCTTAAGTCACTGATCCAGAGGAAGTTCACTTCTTTAATTTATTTTTCTTTGTTTGAAAATGATGATGTAATGAACTCTAAAGTTAATGCAATGAAATATGATTTTGCTTACTTGTTTAATGTCTTTCTTGATGGTAGTGTGCATTGCATTGATTAAAACATTAATTTATTTGACATTCATTCCATATGCACTAAATCATTTAACATTGGCATAGAATTTGAACCACGCATTTTGCATATTTTGAAAGATGTTACCCCTGAAGAGAGGAGAGAAATTAAAAAAATATTAATAAAATATTTAAAAGTATTTGCCTAGATATACAGTGATATGGCCGGTATTGATAGAGACATTGCCCAACACTTCATTCCTACCAAAGAAGGGTGCAAATCAGTAAAGCAAAAATTGAGAAGACTCAGACCATAATGGGCCCAATTATTGAAAGAGGACATCGAGAAACAGATTAAGGAAAAATTCCTAGAGGTATTAGACTATCCAGAATGGTTGGCAAATGTGGTGTCAGTGCTGAAGAAAGACAAAAGGGTTAGAATCTATGTCAACTACAAAGATCTGAATAAGGCCTACTCGTAAGATGATTTCCCATTACCTCGTATAGATATACTAGTTGATAGTGCCACCATATATGTAATGTACTCCTTCATGGATGGATTCTGTAGGTACAATCAGATCCTAATGGCCGTTATAGACAAAGCAAAGATAGATTTCATAATAGAATGAGGTACTAACTACAATAAAGTAATGCCTTTTAGACTAAAGAATATAGGGGCAACTTACTAGAGAATGGCAACTGTAATGTTCCATGACATGATACACAAAGAAGTGGAGGTATACGTCGATGACATGATGGTCAAGTCAAAAACTAGGGAAGAATACCACTTTGATCTTAAAAAGTTCCTTAGAAGGGTCAAAAAGTTCCTTAGAAGGGTCAAAAAGTATAGTCTCAAGTTAAATATGAAGAAATGCGGATTTGGAGTTACTTTAGGAAAGATGCTGGGGTATGTTTGTAAGAACCTAATTTCGGGATGCAATTGTGCATATGTGCGACAAAAGCCCCTATGATGAAAATCTAATTGAGAATTGGTCTTGGTGTTAAGTTTCATGATTTAAAGGACTAAATTGCAACGTTTTGTGGATTTAATTGCAAAATTGGTTTTTTAGGGATTTGGTTGCAAAAATTAGAAACTTTTGAGGACCTTTTTTTAATTTAATTAAAAAATTGGTCGGCCAACATTTAATGCTAACCGGCATTGTGTAATGCTAGTCGGCATTACGGGATGAAAATCGGCATTCTAGAATGCCAATTTTTGTTAGAAAGTGATTTTTTATGCTGATTTTGTCTTTTTTTTTTTTTTAATTTTTCATTGGTCCAGGACACCACGTATCATGCGTGTGAGTCTTTGATTTTTTTAAAAAAAAAAACTTTGTCACTCATCTTTTTATCTTAATTTTGAAAATTCAAATTGAAAATCCAATGTAACTTCCTTGCGTGATTGCAAAGGTGGGAGGTTGCTAGGTCTATCTTTAAAAGCCATAAGGTAGCTAGAGAGATAGAGGGGGGAGAGTTTGTAAAAAAAAATGGAGAGAAGCAAAGGGGCTGCGAAAAAATCAGAGAGAAAAAAACCCTAATTAACTACTGCAAAAAAAAAAATTATGTTCTTTGCTTTTAAAAGTCCAGAAGATCAAGAAAAAAACAACAGAGTCAATCTCAAAACGGTGACAATCCTATTCTAAGGGGCATTCAAACAACATTTGCACAACATTTTCTACTCTTTTTTTTATTTGATTTTGATTTGATTTCTTGATTGAGTAGTTGCTAATTAAATTTTTTATTTTTTTTTGTTTTGATTGATGTTTTATTGTGCTCTGGAGGTGAGGTTGGTGAAATGAGATTTGGCAGTGATTACATTGAAGAATCCATGGGATGCCATAGATTGAGTTTTGTGAAATCCCCATAGAATTTAGGATTTCTTATTTTCTGCAGTATTTTGTTCATGGCTTTTATTAGGTTGTAATTAATTTGCTTTAATTTCTTACACTTTAGTTTGTAATAGCTCTAATAGAGGGAAATTAGTGGAATTTTAATTCTCTGTACTAAAAATTGATTAGTAATCTAGGTTCAATTTGGTAAAATTCAATTAAAATTAATGATGGCAGTAGACTAATTTTAGGGTTGTATGAAATTGCACTAGGGTTTCTTAGAAAAATAATGTAAAATTATTGTATTGATTTATTTTTGGTATGTTTGTTGAATTAGGCTTGTTTTTATATTTTTATTCTCTTTGGGCCCCAAGCCCACGTTAGGATCAAAACCATTTAATAAATAGGCTCAAAACCATTTAATAAATAGGCTTAAAAATGGTTTTTAGGTTTTAATTAATTTAAAATTAATTTAGGCACATTTAGGTTAAATTAGATTTAGGCCCACTTTTAATTAATAAAATTAACTTAGCCTTTAGCTCACTAATTTATTTTATTTCTTTTTTAAAAATTAATTAGACCTTAGGCCCATTTTTAGTAATTAAAATTAATTTAGATTTAGCTCAGCCCATTAATTTCATTTCTTTTAAAATAAATAGACTTAGGCTCCATTTTTATTTAAGTTAAAATTAAATTAGACTTAGGCTCACTTAATAATATAATTTCTTCTTTAAAATTTGTAGACAATAGGCCCATTCCCTTAGTTAATTAAAACAAGTAGATTTAGACTCACTAATTCAAGTAAAATGTAAGTCCATCTCTAGTCCAATTCACTTGTAGATAAAAATGTACAATTAGCTAACTTTAATAAAATTAATCTAGTTTAAACATAGGGACGTTGCCTTTTGTTTGCATTTTTTACATGTAATTTTATGATTTGTTGCCTTTTTTGGGTTAGATGGATGTTTAATTTGGGTTTAAATAAAATTACAGGTAATTAGAGAATAAGATAGTAATTCATAAAGTAATTCTAAATGAACACAAGACTAAAAGAAGTTAGTATTCTGTTCCTAGAATCTCCTGGTTGTGGTGCTAGCTTTCTTTTAGAGAATTGAGTACCACCAAAATGATTTGTCCTAGTTATTACCCTGGGTGGCGACTCCTTAAATTCTAATTACCAAAAGACCCCCTAAAAAATGACTTATTTGCAATCAAATCCTAAAAAAATGTTACAATTTAGTCCTAAAAGTCTAGAAAATCAACAACCAAGTTCACTTTTTGAATAAATTTCATCATAGGGGCTTATGTCACAATTGTGCACAATTGCATCTCGAAACTGGGTGCTTACACCTATGTTTCTTCTTTTAAGACTCATTATGTAAAGCTTGGGTCCTCTTGTATCTGGAAAATTTGAGTGGCTTTGTAGCTTGTATCATGACCCAAGTCTTGTAGTTATCATTAGTAGCTCTATCAGCATTCAAGGATATGTTGTGCTTAAGAGTCCTGCGAGGCCATAAGTCCTTGACCTTATCCAAAAAGTCCTGTCTGAGAGGGAAGCCTTTGAAATTAGATAGTACAGTAACAATGAATTACGGGCGACCATACTGGGAATGCAGTGAAGGGGAAATGAAGGTTAAAAAGTGCAAGCCTGAGATAGGAGCGCAATGATCATATAAATCAAGAGTCATAAACTTCAGCCTCCACCAAGGGCAAACCCATGTAATCTTAATATTAGTGTTGCCCCTCATCCAATCACTTTAGTGGTCTATAGTGTACTTGTCCTTCATCTTCAAGGGTTGAGACTGTAATTGATGAGGCTGAAAAGATAAAGGATTGGCAGGGGCAACAAGCAAACTCAATTTCTCTTGCAACCAGATTTGAGAAGAAAAAAAAAAGAAATAAATGAGAAGCCCACTAAGTTAAAAAACCGAAAAGGGTGGCTTAGGCAAAAGTTAGGGCAAACCTACTAAGTTGAAAACTTGAAAGGGTAGCTTAGGCAAAATTTAAGGTAAAAAAACATACATACTTGAAGAAGAAGTAAACTACCTGAAAGATGATGGTGGGTTTTGAAGTTATCCAACCCAATAACAGTCTTAGCAAGAATAATGGGCATTGGGTCAGCCCCATCCATTACTTGTTCTAAAATATCCACAATCCTAGTATCAGCATCTCCATGGGCAGAGACCAATAAGAACTGAGCATCAAGGCAAAAGGCAATAGTTTTGATCCATACAATACTATTCCTATCCTTGGTCTCATATACAGTGATTAAAGAAGGCAGACTGATAGTTTTAGAGTTATGTGCAAGAAGATGGACATCATCTGGGGGCATATCAAAGAAGGCAACGAGTTTGGTTGGGAATTGCATAACTAAATCGGGCAGGGCAATAACAGTAGTAGAATCAGATGGATATCCCAAAATGATAGTAAATTCTTCAATCAAGGGATATAGTTCTTGACTATTGAATCTAAAGACATGGTCTTTTGGACTCTAGAAAGTTGTAGTAGCATACAGTAAGTTGTCATTTATCTTCAGATGTTAAAGAGACTTCAAGGGCTTGACATGGAAAGGTTATTCTAATCGTCACCATTAAGGCTCTTGAGAAATTTCTTCATCAGGTGGAGGGAAGCTTAAGTCATGATGAAAAGAGGAAAGAAAAGAATGATAAGACAAGTTTTCCTTTTAGGATCTTATATAAGGGTGGAGATTGAAGTTGAATAGGATTTAGATTTCCTTTCTTAGTATCATTGCTAGATGTTCCATAGGGAATATAGCACATTTTTCAAATCACGAATCATTAAACGTCCCACAGGGAATATAGCAAAATTTTAAATCATCGAATTGCTAGACGTTCGACGGGAACTATAGCACTTCTTTCAAATCAAGGCTCGCTAAATGTCTCACAGGGAATATAGCAAGAATCATTGTATTCATTTCATTAAAATGTCCCACAGGGAATATAATGAAATCCACTAACACTAGATGTCCCAAAAGGAATATAATGTAGTTCACCAGACACTACATAGTAGTTATGGTATTATTGCTAGACGTTCCACATGAGCTATAACATGTTCTTAAATCATGAAATGCTAAATGTCCCACATGGAATATAGTGAAACTCATTTGCATATGTCTCACTTGACGTTCTACAGTAAATAATGTGAAGTATGCCAAACATAGCATTTTGCTTAAAATTGCTTAGCAATTTAAGCATCAACAGGTCAATTAAGATACAATGAAGTACCCTAATTCTTTCTTTTGAAATTGTGTGCTACTATTGCTTTCCCACAATTTGTCAAGCAAATAGCGACAAAGGGGGGCAATTGTAAGCACCTAATTTTGGGATGCAATTGTACATGCGTGCGGCGAAAGCCCCTATGATGAAAATCTAATTGAGAATTGATCTCTAGTGTCAAGTTTTGTGATTTAAAAAACTAAATTGCAGCATTTTGTGGATTTAATTGCAAAATTGGTTTTTAGGGATTTGATTGTAAAAATTAGAAACTTCTAAGGACTTTGTTATAATTTAATTTAAAAAAATAAAAAAAATAAAATTGGTTGGCCGACATTTAATGCTGATCGGCATTACATAATGCCAGTCGGCATTATGGGAAGAAAATCGGCATTCTGGAATCCTGATTTTCGTAAAAAAGTGATTTTTTAATGCTAATTTTGTCTTGTTTTTTAAAATTTTTCATTGGTCCAGGACACAATGTGTATTGCGTGTGAGTTTTTGATTTTAAAAAAAAAAAAAACTCCGTCACTCATCTTTTTATCTTAATTTTGAAAATTCAAATTTAAAATCCAACGCAACTTCCCTGCATGATTACAGGGTGGGAGGTTGTTGGGTCTGGCTTTAAAAACCAGAAGGTAGCTAGAGAGATAGAGGGGGGAGAGTCTGTAAAAAAAAAACAAACAGAAGCAAAGGGGCTACAAAAAAATCAGAGAGAAAAAAAATCCTAATTAGCTACTGTAAAAAAAAAACGTTCTTTGCTTTTAAAAGTCCAGAAGATTAAGAAAAAATAACAGAGTCAATCTTAAAATAGTGACAATCCCAATCTGAGGGGCATGCAAACAACATTTGCACAACATTTTCTACTTTTTTTATTTGATTTTTATTTGATTTCTTGATTGAGTAGATACTAATTAATTTTTTTTTTATTTTTTTTGTTTTGATTGATGTTCTATGGTGCTCTGGAGGTGAGGTTGGTGAAATGAGATTTTGACAGTGACTACATTGAAGAATCCATAGGATGCCATAGACTTAGTTTTGCGAAATCCCCGTAGAATTTAGGATTTATTATTTTTTGTAGTATTTTGTTCATGGCTTTTATTGGGTTGTAATTAATTTGCTTTAATTTACTGCACTGTAGTTTGTAATAGCCCCAATAGAGGGAAATTAGTGGAATTTTAATTCTCTGCACTAAAAATTGATTAGTAATCTAGGTTCAATTTGGTAAAATTCAATTAAAATTAGTGATGGCAGTAGACTAATTTTAGGGTTGTATGAAATTGAACTAGGGTTTCTTAGAAACATCATGTAAACTTGTTGTTTTGATTTATTTTTGGTATGTTTGTTGAATTGGGCTTGTTTTTATGTTTTTATTCTCTTTGAGCCCCAAGCCCACGTTAGGATAAAAACCATTTAATAAATAGGCTTAAAAATGGTTTTTAGGTTTTAATTAATTTAAAATTAATTTAGGCCCATTTAGGTTAAATTAGATTTAGACCCACTTTTAATTAATAAAATTAACTTAAACTTTAGGCCACTAATTTATTTTATTTCTTTTTTAAAAATTAATTAGACCTTAGGCCAATTTCTAGCAATTAAAATTAATTTAGAATTATCTCAACCCATTAATTTCATTTCTTTTAAAATAAATAGACTTAGACTCCATTTTTATTTAAGTTAAAATTAAATTAGACTTAGGCTCACTTAATAATATAATTTCTTCTTTAAAATTTGTAGACAATAGGCCAATTCCCTTAGTTAATTAAAACAAGTAGATTTAGACTCACTAATTCAATTAAAATGTAAGCCCATCTCTAGTCCAATTCACTTGTAAATAAAAATATAGAATTAGCTAACTTTAATAAAATTAATCTAGCTTAGACATAGGGACGCTACCTTTTGTATGCATTTTTTACATGTAATTTTATAACCTGTTGCCTTTTTTTGGGTTAGATGGATGTTTAATTTAGGTTTAAATAAAATTGCATGTAATTAGAGAATAAGATAGTAATTCATAAAGTAATTCTAAATGAACATAAGAGAGAAAGAAGTTAGTATTCCATTCCCAGAATCTCCTGGTTGTGGTGCTAGCTTTCTTTTAGAGAATCGAGTACCACCAAAACAATTTGTTCCAGTTATTACCCTGGGTGGTAACTCCTCATCTCCATGCCTTTTATTTGTGATAATGGTTAGTGTGTTCTCTAGGGCCCTGAGCCCAAACAGTGTTGTTGTTGTTAAAAATCTTAGGCATGCGCTAAACCCCACTGTCTACAATGTTGTCAATTAGAATGGGATTGAAATGGATCTAGACAATGCAAAAGCCATTAGAGAGATGCCAGTGCCAGAAATAGAGAAAGAAATTAGAGGGTTTCTAGGGAAACTATAGTTTATTAGCAGATTCATTGCTAAGTTGACAATAGTTCATGAATCGATCTTCAAACTACTATAAAAAGATTAGCTGGTTGAATGTAATGAACAATGTCAGCTAGCATTTGTCAAGACCAAAAGCTACCTAGCCAACCCATAGGTTTTAAGACCACCTAAACTAGGGATACCTCTAACCCTGTATCTGGCAATCGAAGGGATTGCAATCAATGCAATGCTAGCCCAAGAGAGAGAAATAAAAGCAGAAGACGCAGTCTACTACTTGAGCAAGATGATGCTGCCATATGAGGAGAAGTACAACCAAATTGAATATATATGCCTGGTAATGGTATGGGCAATGAAGAGACTCAGACACTACTTTTAATCTTATAGAATTCAGGCCGTGTCTAAAATGGACCCAATGAAATGCCTCCCTTCTTTAGTGGGGAAACTTGCCAAGTGGCTCGTACTACTAACAAAATTCGACATACAATATCTAACTAAAAAGGCAGTAAAAAGGAGAGTAGTAGCTGAATTTCTAGCTCTCAACCCTATTCCAGACTCAAAAGAAATCCAACTGGACTTCCCAGATAACCTCAGCTCAACCATTAAGATCCAAGGATGGCACATGTACTTTGACGGAGTAGTCAATCAGTTTAACATAGGAATCAATGTCATACTACAATCTTTAGAAGGTGAAGTAGTACTAATTGCTAAAAAGCTCGAGTTTAGAGTCATGAACAATGAAGCATAATACGAGGCATGAACACTTATAATAGAAGCACTGATAGCCCTAGATATCATAGAAGTCAAAATCTTCTCCATGCTAGTAATCAATTGTGCCATGGAAGAGTGGGAACTTAAAGAGTAGCACTTAAAGCCTTATCTGGACCACTTAAGTCTACTTACCATGTCCTTCCGAAAATGCAGATTCATTCATCTCCTAGGAATCACAATCAGATGGTAGATGCACTTGCTTCCTTAGCATTAGTATAGGAAGGACCATATAAAATGCCCATGAAGCCTCTGATTCTACTCAGATCAGGGCAGCCTTGTCATAAAGACTGTAGAATAGCAAAGATAGAAGTAGTTGAAAAGCCCTAGTTCTACGACATCCAGAGATATTTGAAGGAACGAGCCTATCTTGATCAAGCAGATGAAAAAGACAAAGTAGTCATTCAACGACTAGCATCAAAATTCACATCGCACCAGGGTGTGTTATATAGGAGAACCTTAGATGGATTACAACTCCGATGTCTAGATGAAACTGAAGTTGCAAGAGCAGTATAAGAAGTACATGAGGATGTTTGTGGTCCACACATGAATGGAGCAATCCTGGCTAAGAAGCTAATCAGACAAAGGTTCTTCTATATGATAATAAAGCAAGACTGCATTAAATTTATAAGGAAATGCCATAAGTGTCAGATGCATGGGAATGTCAGTCACCTTCCCCTAATAGAACTACACTACATCTCCTCTCCATGGCCCTTCTCAGCATAGGGACTAGACATAATTAGGGAAATCCAGTCGACAGCCTCAAATGGACACAGGTTCATCCTAGTGGCAGTGGACTAATTTACAAAATAGATCGAAATAGAATCATTTGCAAGGACAAGAGCCAAGCAAGTGGCTAAGGTCATCAAAAGAAACCTATTCTATTGATATGGGATCCCCCATCACATCATCTCTAATAATGGTGTCCAATTCCAAGGGGAAGTTAGAGAGCTACTAAGGAGTTATAAGGTGCAACATCATAAATCTTCCTTACAGACCTTAAGCAAATGGGGCCATAAAAGTTGCAAATAAGAATATAAAAAGATCTTATAAAAAATGACTCAGACTTATCGAGATTAGGCAGACCAATTACTACATGCCTTATGGGGGTACCGAACAACAGTCAGAACTTCAACAGGAGTAACTCCTTTCTTATTAGTGTATGGATTAGAAGCAATTCTTCTAATCAAAATAAAGATTAAGTCTCTTTAGGGAGCAATTGAATATGAATTGCTAGAAGTGCAGTGGGATTAATAGAGGCACGACAATCTCACTCTCTTACATAGCCAAAGGCTCAAGGCTCTATACTACACACAGTTGTATCAGGCTCGACTAGCTAAGTCCTTTAATAGAGGAGTAAAATAAAAGAGTGTGAAAGTAGGAGACTGGCTGTTAAAGCAAACAAGATAGAATGTTTCAGACCCTAGAGGGAAATTCAAACTGAACTAGGAAGGCCCATACTTAGTTAAACATGTCTTATCAAAAGGAGTAGTCAAGCTGATGGATTCTGAAGGTAATGAATTCTCCAAACTTGTCAATATGGACTACCTGAAGAAGTATTACATCTAAGGCACAAAAAAAAATCATCCCACTGAGTTGAAAACTTAGAAACGGTAGCTTAGGCAAAAGTTAGGGATTTCCCATTGAGTTGAAAACCTAAAAATGGCAGCATGGGCAAAAATTAGGAAAAGAGAGAAAATACTTAACTAGAAAACTTGAGAAGGCTAGTTAAGGACAAGGGTAACCTTAAATTTGAAATTTTTATGAATACACCTATGCATTTCTTAAATGATTATAGTGAAATGAGAATGATTGCCAATTTATGCAAAATGTCTTTGAAAAGTGCAAGACATTTTATTATCATGAATTACATCAAGCATGCTTTCATTTTCTTTAATTACATGACCATAGTTCTTACTATCTTCTATAAGCTCACTCTTTGAGATCAGCCCTTATTGTATAGTGAAAAAAAAGCCCAGCTAGGTATGAAAAGCTCCGAAAGGAGACACCCTAGGAAAAAAAGGGAAGAAAAAGAAAACCTAGATAAGTGCAAAAAACTCTAAAAGGAGACGCCTTAGGCTAAAAAAGGAAAAAGGTAGACGATAGTAATGGCAAACATCATCATTAATGATACATACCAGGAAGCATATATAGTCATCATCGTGTAAGCGTCATACAACATGCGGAACAAATGCCTAGATACAATACCTAGAGTCCATAACCTTAGGAAAATAATACAACAAAGCAAACAACAGGCCAAAGGTCCTACACCTAGCTCTTAAAACAACTACATCGACCACGGCTACCATCAGAAGTAAGTAATGATCCTGCTCAAGCACCCTCGTCATCTGAACCTGACTCATTATTGCTCATTGCAAAGGATGATAGCTGTGACTCTAGCTCACTGATGCGGTCACGATAAGTTGCATGCTCCTGCTCCCATTCAAGACTTGCGAGACGGTGCTCAACCTGCATTACATATTGCATATCATATACTCATACATAAAACATGTGCATAAAATTAATAGGTACAATAAAGAAGGCATACCCTCTGAGTTGTAGCAAACTCCGAAAAGCACTATTAGGCACTCCCTGCAATAGTATACCAGTACCGGCTAGAGGAGATAGGAATCTACAAAAGCAAGCAAATAAGTCAACCACCACTCACTAAATAAATGAAACTCAAGCAAGAATGAGTGGAGAACATCAATATAGGTAGCATCAGTGGGAGCAACACCCAACTAAGGGAAGCCAGGTATAGGCAAATCAAAGCTCACTACTTTACCAAGGATATCTGTTCTAAGTAAAGATAAAGATGGTTGAACTATTAAGTCCCTAAGAATAGTACTGCCAGAAGCCATACCACTGGCATGGGTGGTCACCTCAGTATGGAACGTACCCTCATCCTCCTTGAAATGAGATCCAGATCTCCTCTGATGTCACTATAGATAAGTTCTCATAACTCACATCAATTACAGTTTATTACTAATAAAGTTTGCTACATGCTTGCACCAAAACAGGAATAAAGGCTTACCAGATCAAAAGAAGTGACTCTCGATAACTCGTGTGATGGCCTAATCCTTGAACTTAAAGGATGAGATGCATCTGCTTGAGAAGGGGGAGGTGAAGGAAAGGTTCTAGTAGCTATAACTTCAATCACCTGAGGGATTAATACATCAACATAAGGCAAACCCACACTCTCTAAGAGGCTCTCAGAGGGGAATCCCATCATAACAATAGTAAGATCATCACCATAAATCTTATGGCCCCAGAACATGTCACTAGGGGGAGGGATGGGAACTCTCCTCATATATGGGCCATGCCACAAACAATGGACTCACTTGCCCAAATGCCACACTTTGCTGATGAGGCCAGAGAGTAACACTCGTCTCTCTGTTAGTTTCCATGTAGCCACCATCTATACCATCTACTGAGACCTTGCCACCTACTAGCGAAGAAAGATTTGCTCAAAGGGCAACAATGAACAAAAGTCCCCTAAGAAAGGAATAACTAACAGAACAGGAATCATACATACCTGATTAGGGGATAACTTCCTCATATGGTCTTGAGCCAGCTGTTGTGTTGAGATAAAACCATCATCATATAAAGCCCACACAAAAGAAACAAAATCCACATATCGAGCAATATACGGGCAACCAGACTTTATAGGTGTGACTACCCCAAGCAAATCCATTGTGAGGTGCCTCCTCACCACAGCAATAGAACACTCCTCCTCACTAAAAGGAATAGGCTCTCCAGAAAAGCTCAAGCTCGTGATAGCAAAAAAATCTAATGGGGTAATAATCATCTTATTGACAGGTAGATGGAAAGTATGCATCATGTCCATCCCTTGCTCTATCAATGCTGACATGGAAATCTGACTCGATGTATACAAGTCATAAGACAATGTAGTAATCACCCTATTAAAGCCCTTCCAGGCAACTATCTGCTTCACACACATCGAGAGACCTTGATAATACATACTGACCCTGTTGAAACTACCAGGCAGTATAGTGACATACCTATGGGGCTACAAACAATAGGTACTCTATCAAACATTTGCATAACTACTAAATACTAACACATCTCTCTCTCTATCACTTAACATGATAAAAACATTAAAGGCTGAAAAGAAAAGCATCATGATAAGTAGACAATCATAAAAAGAAAATAAAGCAAGGGCTATCAGCCATTAGCATTTACAATAAAGATAGATAGACAGTTATAGTAAAAGCTATAGAGCTACAACTACAATAACCTCATACAATAAAATAAATAGCAAAGCAGCCAATGAACTAGCTTTAGAAAATAATGGTGAAGAAGGACTTCCTTACGACAATGACGCACATAAGCATGAGTCTCCAAGCTATAAACAACAGGGATCAAATATCCTAGAGAAAGCCTAGATGGTTAAGATCTCTGAGCACCAGATGTGCTAGTCCTTGCAGTGGACATCCTAGCCCCAGTGGCCTTTATAAAGTCACCCTTAAGATCAACATCAACATTAATAAAAATGTCTTCCAGAATGTTGAGGAATTCCATTTTACATAAAAGAAAATGGAAGCATATAAGTAAAAAATAGAGTAGATAACACCTGAAACACAAAAAGGGTTAAGAAAAGTTAGAAAATATTTAAAAAAGTTCAGACAAAACCTCCCTAAACCTCCAAAATTGCCATTTAAATAGGCCTGGAGGGGAGGAAGTGCGTGACCACGTGCCAGGTGTGTGACCACATGCACAAGTGCATGATAATACGCCTCCCTCATGCAGTCATGCACGCTTCCCCTTTCCACACACTCTTTGAGACTTTACACACTTACTTCTATAGTCCTAAACTTCCATTTGAGAATAAGAAATGCACCAAACTCACATAAAAGTACACTAATATGGACTTCATTTGTCTAAAGACACTGCATGGGCACTACTTCCTTCAAGAAAATCAACATCTTATAAAAAAAGAAGAGCAAGGGAAATTCACTATAAGGATATCTTACTCCAAATGATCAAAATAACATCCTCAACATGATATATCATTGCATTATTATTGCATCACTATTTCATTGTCACTACTACCTTATTCATTGCTTAGAAGTATCTTCACATTGCTTAGAAGCATCCATATTGCTTAGAAGCACTCTCACACTGCTTAGAAGCACTTTCATTATTTAGAAGCATCTTCTCATTGCTTAAAAGCACTTTCATCACTTAAAAGCATCCTCATTTCGAATGACACCTAAAAAGGTTATAGTTGCATGTTCATTCACGTGACACCTAAGAAGGTTATAATCGCATTATCATTTCGCATAACACCTAAGAAGGTTATAGTCGCATCTCCTTCTGCTTAGTAGCCTTTTCATTTGCATGACACCTAAGAAGGTTATAATCACATGTTCATTTCGCGTGATACCTAAAAAGGTTATACTCGCTTGTTCATTTGCATGACACCTAAAAAGGTTATTGTTGCATCTTGTAGACACCCAATTTCGGGATGATGTGTTATGGATGCCGCAAAGGACTCTAATAATGAAAATATCATGAATAGGTCTTCAATACTTAATCTTTAAAAGTCTAAAGGTTTAAATGCATCTTTTAAAGGAAGGATTTAATGTTTTTAAAGACTGAATTGTAATGTTTTTTAGGACCTAATTACAAAACATAAATTCTTCCAGGGGTCTTTTTATAATTAAATGTTAAAAAATAAAAATAAAAATAAAAAAATACCTGTCGGAATTACACCAATTCTGATCAAAATTGCACAATCCCGATTGGAATTGAATTCTTTCATCTATTTTTTTTAAATTCAATCCTAATCAGTTTAAAACTCCTAATTGACTTTTAACTCAATCCTAATTGATTTAAAATTCCTAAATATAATTTTAAGTATTAATCTTATATTTTTAGGAATTAGAATCATGTTAGGATTGGGCTAGGTTTTCTAGTTCTTTTTCCACTATATAAAGAGGATGAAGAGTAGGAAAAAAGAAAAAGAGAAAAAAGGGAAAGAAAGAAGGAGGCAGGAGAAGAAAGAAAAAAGAGAAACATGATTTGAAGAGGGTTTTTTTAATTCTTTTTTATTTTTTTGAGTTATTTTCTAAAAAAATTCTTTTTGATTCATCAATTAATTCAAGATCCTTGAAGAATTTTGAAGAAGAAGAATTGAAGACTTATTAAGAATGGTGAAATACAAATATGAGGAGTACCCCAAATCACTCATAAGTATCATCATCTTTTCTTATTCTATTTTTTTATTTATTTCTTTTTGATATTATTGATTATTTTTATTTTTTTGAGTTATTATTATAATTTATTCATTAATCATTATTTTATATTTTTGTGGTGATTATGGAGGAAAATGTATGGTGATCATGTTGGAGGGATGAATTCATGAGAAGTCCATGGAAAACCATGGATAAAGCCTTGTAGAGACTTAATTTCTAGGATTTTTATTTTATTTTATTGCTTTTTTTTTATTTTATTAATTTTTTTATGAATTAATGTAATAGCTCCAATAGTGGGAGTAGTGAAATTATGTGTGTGGTTGAATGTTTATTTTGATTAAATTGGTTAGTAAAACTAGGTTTCAAGTAGGTAATTATTTAAAATCAATGGAGGAAGTAGATTAATTTAGGTTGCTTGATAATAAAATTAGGGTTTTATTAAGGATTAATTTACTTATTTGTTTGATCTTATTTAATTATTTTTTTATGTTTTTATTTGTTTTTGGGCTTATTTATTATTTTTTTATATGTTTTGGGGCCTTAAGCCCATTTTAGGCTTTAATGTATTTATTTAAGTTTAGTAATTCTTTTAGCCCATCTCACTTAATAATTAAATAGGTTTAATTAATTAAAATATATTTTTAGGTCCATAATTAATAAGATTTTAGGTTAGAAATATCCTTAGGCCCATTTAGTTAATTAGACATAGGCCCACATAATTTAATTTAATTAATTTAGATTTAGCCCACTTAATTAAAGCTTTTTTCATAACTTATAGATTTAAGATCACCTTAGAATTAAAATATGTAGAATTAGGCCCACTAATTTAAATATTCCATAATTTATAGATTTAAGCTCATATTTAGAATTAAAATTAGTAGACTTAAGTTCATTTAATTAAAATCAAAAGGAATTAGGTCTTTAGGTTCACTTATAATTTAAAACATGTAGATTTAACTCATTTATTTAAAATCCATGTATATTAGACTAACTTAGGGATTATGTGATTTATTGAATGCATTATTTACGTGTATATTTCATGACTAGTTTGCCTTGGAGTTGATTGTTTTAGGGTTTATATGAAATTGCATGTAAATAGAGAATAAGATAGTAATTCATAAAGTAATTCTGAATTAACATAAGACTGAAAGAAGTTAGTATTCTGTATCCAGAATCTCCTGGTTGTGGTGCTAGCTTTCTTTTAGGGAATTAAGTACCACCTTTTAGATTTGTCCCAGTTATTACCCTAGGTGGCGACTCCTCATCTCCATGCCATGTCTTTGTGACAGTGGTTAGTGTGTTCTCTAAAGCCCTGAGCTCAAACAGTGTCGTGGTTGCTAAAATTTTGGATACGTGATGAACCCCGCCGTCTATATATCTCCTTTTGCTTAGTAGCCTTTTCATTCACGTGACACTTAAGAAGGTTATAATCGCATGATCATTACGCGTGACACCTAAGAAGGTTATAATCGCATGTTCATTTGCATGACACCTAAAAAGGTTATAGTTGCATGTTCATTTGTGTGACACCTAAGAAGGTTATAGTCACATCTGTATTTTGCTTAATAGCATCTTCATTCGCGTGACATCTAAGAAGGTTATAATCGCATGTTCATTTGCATGACACCTAAAAAGGTTATAGTCGCATCTCTCATTACTTAGTAGCATCCTCATTTGTGTGCCACCTAAGAAGGTTATAGTCACATAAATCCTAATGCACTTTGTATGAATCACAAGCTTGCATATGTCCTAAATATCACCTTGTGTAATGACCAAGTCATAAAATGATAGTAGTCAAATCTTGACAAGACATATAAAGACAACCCATAGGTGAGTACCTTTCTCCCTACTAAAATATTTTTTGCATCTCTGCATTTGCTTCATTTGTATTGACACTAGCGCTAGGTGACTATGCAACACACATGAAGCAGGGGGCAACTGTTATACCTTAAATTTGATTATCCCCCAAAAGGTCTAATGATGAAATGAATCCCTAAGATGACTAGAGTCTGCTCATTCATAACACCTCTGAAGTGTGCAACCTTAAAAAACCTAACTGACCCCACTAGTGTGCAAAATCAATCACCGATCCATTAAGTTATGCTCCAACCTTGCAAAATATGAATTATTAGAACAACGAGAGGTTTTATTTTAAGAAAATTCCTCTCGGAATACTCTGCTCATTGGGCTGGTGCGCATTTTATTAGATTGAGACCTAGCTTCGTGAAAAAATGAAAATCAATTTTGATAAAATGAACTTTGAAAACACATATGAAAGGCTCTAAAACCTCCAAAAGTGGTCTCAAAATAATCCAACATAACCTGAGTATTAGTGCGTATCGCTCAAAAGTGCACATAAACACCCCTAGATGTCATATGCTAAAGTCGAGGCTGAATTTGGCAAAATGAACTCTGGAAATGCATTCAAAAGGCCCAAAAACCATAGGAACTAACCCTAGAATAACACGTGTAAAACCTAAGAAGAGCGCACAAAGTGTTGAAGTGCACGTGAAAGTGCACATGTGAGCACATGGCCATGCACATGTGTGTGCATGGCCACGCATCCATGCGCGCATGGCCATGCACACACACTTAGCATGGCCATGCAAAAAAACCTCATTTTATGTGCGTGACCATGCCCTTAGCACCTTATTCTACACAATTTTCCCTATAAATAGCCTTCACATCCCATTTTGGAGGGGGAAGAAAGTAGAAACACACACATACTAAAAAATTGGTCAGATCGAAGGCATTGGAAACCCTTTTCCAGATAGTTTTTGCTCTCCCATAAACTTTTCCTTAGGTTGTTAGATCCTTTTTCCACCAAACCAAGCCTCATCTTTGTCAAAGCCAAGCCTTATCTTTGTCAAAGCACTCTTCAAAGGTATACAATCTAGCATCATTCTGCTATCATTTTGAAAGCTTGATAATCTCTCGAAGCTAAAGCTTCAAAGATCACACAAGCTTAGTCGAGTATGAGGACCACATAATTATTTTAGCACATTTATTTTATTTTATTGCATTTTATTTTATTGTTGCCAGCATTTGGAAATACTATTGTGCTTAGGTAATGAGACTGGTAATCTTGTATGCTATATGAATAACATATGCTTTATTATGCTAATTTCACATTATCATTTTGCATCCTTTATTTCTGAAATCATGAAATCATATTGTAAATATTAATAACGTGAAAAGTTCATGTCCCAAAATAGATTCATCATGCTCTTGGTTTAATGATGACCTCATACATCCTTTATATTATCATTATACATCATCATAGCATAAATAATCAATGCAAGCATGATCATCTTATAATTCATTAAGCAAGTTGTGTAAATGGTCATGTTATCCTTGCAGATTAATCATATTAGATTTATCTTTTCACAATTTGTCCTTTTTTTCTATGTATTTTATCAAGAAAGTTATGTAATAAAATTTTCAACTTTATTATCTTATATTATCCGATGTACTGTATGAATGCTATATAAACTGTCATTATCAAAACTAGGGTATTGTGGTAGCTATACACCAAATATTGTATAGTGAGAAATAGTAAAAAAGTAGATGCAATCCCCCAAACCCAAAAATCTATGCTGAGGACAACGCTCACTGAATGACTCGATGTTGTCCCTTTCTTTTCCCGATTTTCTTAAAATCGGGTGGCGACTCCATTAAATCAAAAGCGTCTCGTCCCCCCAAGACCAATCACTTGCCCTTATTTGGTAAAGTTTCCATGACCCTCAAAAATAAAATGACCCACTACACATGCCAAACAAAATAAACAAATATAAGGTTGCTTATACCAAGACTCAAGCACAAAAGCAAAGGAGGAAAAGAAAGAAGAAAAGCCTTCAAAGCTACTTGGGATGTATCATACCTCAAATTTAACTGTCCCTAAAAAGGTTCAATGATGAAGCAAACCTCTGAGATGACTAGAGTCTGCTCATTCATAATACTTCTGAAGTGTGCAACCTTACAAAACTAATTGACCCCACTAGTGTGCAAAATTGATCATTGAGTCATTAAGTTATGCTATGACCTTATGAAATACAAATTATTAGAATAATGAGAAGCTTATTCCAAGAATTCCTTTCTTAGAACACTCAGCTTGCTGGGCCAGTGTTCATTTCATTAGACTAGGACTTAACTTTGTAAAAAAAATAGAAATCAATTTTGATAAAACAAACTTCAGAAAAGGCTCCAAAACCTTCAAAAATGGTCCTAGAATGGTCTAACATAAGCATGTGTCACTTAAAAGTGTGTGTAAAACCATAAACACCCCTAGGTGTCACGTGCTAAAATTGAGGTTGAATTTGACAAAAAAGACTTTAAAAATGCATCCAGATGGCCTAAAAACCCTAACAACCAACCTTAGTATAGCTCGCTTTAGCCTCAATTGGAGTGCATAACACGTGAAAGAGCATGACTCTCCCACGTGCATTTTGCATGGCCACGTGCTCTGTCCTAGAGATGTGCACATGACCATGCCTATACCCCCTTATTCCACACATTTTTCACTATAAATAAAAACTTCCATACCCCATTTTAAGGGGGAGCAAGTGGAAACACATACACACTAAAAAATCTATCCGATCGAAGGCATTGGAAACCCCTTTTTAGATAGTTTTTGCTCTCCCACTGCTATTTTTTAGGTGATTAGATCTCTTTTCCAGTAAACCAAGCCTTATATTCGTAAAGCACACTTTAAAGGTATACAAACTAGCATCATTCTATTGTCATTTTGAACCTCTCGATGAGGAAAGCTTGATAATCCCTCAAAGCTAAAGCTTCAAAACCCACACAAGCTCAGTTAAATATAAGGACCACACAATCATTTTGGCACATTTATTTTATTGTATTGAATTTTATTTTATTTTCACCAGCGTTTAGGAATATTGTTATGCTTGTGTGATGAAACTGGCAATTTTGCATGCTATATGAATAATCTATGCTTTATTATGCTCATTTCATATCATCATTCTACATCCTCTAGTTCTGAAACATGAAATCACATCGTGAATATCAATAATATGAAAAGTTCATATCTTAGAATAGAGTCATCATGTTTTCGGTCCAATGATGACATCATGCATCCCCTATATTATCATCATATATAATCATAACATAAATAATCACTACGAACATGCATGATCATCTACATTTTGCTTACTCTTTCAAGTGATTGAGTGTCCATTGTTTATCCCATTATTCATGTGATCGAGCAAGCTATGTGAATGGTCATATTTGATTTACTTTTGTGTAATCCTTTTTTTTCTTTTATATGTATTTTATTAGGAAAACAATGTAATAGTAATATCTTCAACTTTATTATCTTTTACTATATAATGAATTGTGTGAATGCTATACAAACTATCATTACTGAAACTAAGGTGTTGTAGTAGCTATACATAGAACATTGTATAATAAGAAATAGTAAAAAAAGTATATACAATCCCCTGAACCCAAAAATCTCTGTTGGGGGCTATACTTGTTGAGTGACCCAATGTTGTCCCTTTCTTTTCTTAATTTTCTAAAAATCAGGTGGTGACTTCACAAAATAAAAAAAGCATCCCATTCCTCCTGAGACCAATCATTTGTCCTTATTCGGTAAATTTTCCATATCCCTCGAAAATAGAATGAAAAGACCCTTACGAAACCAATTTGCCTCAAAATCGAAAATAAGAAATAAGTCACTCATAGTGGTGACTCCATTAGGGACTTCTAAGTAAAAGATATCAACTTGAAAATGACTTTCTCATTATGCAATACTCAATCACATAAAGCCCTTTACCACTGCATTTGCACTACACATCACATGTGCACCGTTATTCCCTAAAAGCCTTGATAATACTAAATGACATTGCCACCATGATTCCATTTGAGTCATGGGGCAACGAAGATAAGGTATTATCACCTTTGGTCATTACTCGTGCATTCGCCAGACTTATATGACCAAATTCTGTAACCTAAGTCCTAAAAGGGGGTCACCGAGTTATTAAAAGAATGCTAGACTCACTGAATGGAGTCCGTAACCCTAGTCATATGGGGGCATTCTTGCTAAAGGAACCTTTAGCCTTTCACCTTATCTAAGCTCATGTAAATGAACCAGTGGTAACATCCACTAGGATTCTACCAAGTTATGCATACTATCCCTGTCCTAACACTGTTCACCTGACATAATATTCATAAAATGACTTGACTCTCCCAGTGTCTATTATCAAATGATGTCGTAATGTTAGTTTTTATAGAATATTCATGCTCAGGACCATATGATTCTCATTTACTTCATGCGAGCTCGAAGCATGGGGAATGATAAGAATCATATACCTCAACTTGAATACTCTATGTAAACTAACAAATAATGACATCCCTCGATGACGGAACCTATAAGACATTGTCCATTTATCCTTATCAGATCAAATGAATGGGTTAGGAATCCAACTAGATTATGGACTTTTATGTCGATAAAATCAAACTGTAAACTATTAAATGATACTTTCATGACTCCTGGTAAACATATTGAATATCAATATAGGGGCAAGAACTCGGGCTCCCTCTGATTGACCTTGGTCCTATACATACGGGTGCATGCGGACTCTGGACATCATTTGAAGCCCAAAAGTTGACCTTCACATCGACATCATATGGTTACCTCAAGCACATTTTAGCATTATTCCTCAGTTTACCCTTTGGTTCTAATCAATATAAATCAAAACAACCTAGTTCTAAGAGTAGAACCATAGTCCCCCGATGACTAAAGGTTTAAAACCTACCTAGGAAAGGGATTGAATAACCTTATGGAGAAACCAGGTTAGAAGCGAAGCTTGCTTATGATTAGTTTGTTCATTGTGCAAGAAAAACTAACCAGCTTTAACCATGCATGCATAACATACATGTAAATAAGCACGTATTAACCATTGTTTCTTGCAAGAATAATCATCTTTCATCATAGGATTTTACATCCACTCCATGCATACATGCCTACCCTTTTCTTTCACAGGCACACATCATGCATCATTCATTTAACTAGCCTTAAGAAATGTATAGGAATCCTATATCCAACATGAATGACTAAGAAGATACTTCTTATCAACAATTCGAAGATAGGCTAAGAGAGGGGATCTGAAAACTGTTCGCTAATGGTATTATAACTGAAATCCTCCAAGCCCAAATCAAAGCCAAAAGTGCCTAAGATGGGAATAGCACACCACTGAATGATACTTCTGTATATGTTCACTCGAGAATAGATAAGGCAAAAGGAATTCCTCGCACTCTAGTTCAAGTTGATGATGATGATGACTACTACTAGGATCTAAAAAATGCACCAAAAGCTACAAAAATTACTGACATGACCAAGCTTGAATTGACAAGGGAGGTCAAATTATTAGCTAATAGAATGGCTCAGTTGGAATTCGCCTTTAAAGATAAGGGAACTCATGGCTCCAAAAGCTTTACTAACTTGACATTATTCAAAGATAAGCCACTCTTAAATGATTTTAAACTACCAAACTTTGCTAAGTTTGACGGAACAGGGGATCCAAGGGTCCATCTAAGGCAATAAGTTACCTCTATGGCTGTTATAAAGATTACAGAATCTCAAATTATTTGATTCTTTTTTACATCATTAGAGGAAGGACCGATGGCATGGTTCTTTGACCTTAAAGATGAAATCAAAAGTGATTGGCTACTACTATCTTAGAAGTTTATCAAGCAGTATGAATACAACAATCAGCTAGACATCACTCAAAGATATCTTATGTAATATCCCGTAATTTTAAAAATATTTTTACACTGTACCGGGATATGCAGTGTCAGTGATTTTTGTATTTTATATGATATTTTTATGAGTTAATATGTATTTTAAACCTATTTTAATTACTGTCTATTATTTTCAGTATTTTACGTAAAATTTTCCCGGGACTTTCATTTTCGGGGAAATTTCCACGTAAACAATGTATTATTAATTATTTTAAATGTATTTACGGGTTTGCATGAACTCATACATATTTTTAAATTAATAAATAAAGCTTGTGTGTGTATATTTATTTAATTAGGGTTTATTATTACCCTAATATTTTATTATTTATTTATTATTATTTGATTATTTTATTTATTATTAAATTATTAAAATTTATTTTTTTTCTTTTTTTTTTTTTTTCTTCTTTTTCTTTTCCTTTTTCTTTCTTTTTCTTTTCTTTTCTCTTTCCTTTTCTTTCTTTTTCTTTTTCTTCTTCTTCTTCTTTCTTCTCCCGTGGGTGCCGCCGGACCACCATTTTTGCCACCGTCGTTTCTCCCTCATCCGGCCACCGTTTTCGACACCGCCGGTCTCTATCTTCTCCTTGAGCTCCGGTGAGTGTTATTCTAGCTTTTGTTTGAGCTAAAACGGTCTAGAATTGCTTAGGTTTTGAGTTGAATATTTCGGCCACTTTTGGTTTTCGATTTTTTTGAGCTTCGATTTGGATGATTCATGGAAACTTCCTTCACAAATGTTGTTCCTGGTAGTTTAATCTTCATGTATGAATTTTTGTAGAATTTTTGGAGATTTTTTGGATTTTTGGGTATTTTTGAATATTTTAATATTATTTTCGAATTTTCGGAAATTAATTATTTAAATTATGAAATTGGAGTTTATGGTTGAATTAGGTGTTGAAATGAATTATAGGAATTTATTTGGAATTTTTATGAATTTCTAAGTATTTATTTTTAATTATTGAAGTTTATGTGATTTTGTAAAATTAAGTTAATTGTGTTTTAAATTGAATTTAATTGGTTAATTGAGTTTAATTATTGATATTATTGATAAATATGTTGAGAAAATTAATTTTGGATAATTGTATGATTTTTAGTGAATTTTTGAAGTAATTTAGGTATATATATATATATAGGGGTATTTTGGTAATTTTACCCTAAATTGTCTAAAAATGTAATTTAATTGGTTTTAATATTTATTTAAGGTATAAAAATGATTTCTATAAAATATTTGGTATTTTTAACTAATTAAAACTATTTTTCGTGAATTATTTTCAATTATATATATAATATACGGTTTTTCAAATAAAATGAGTTTTAATCGATTTTTACAGTGTTTCAAGGTCAATTATGTAATTTTTATTTATAAAATGTATTTTTATGATTTAAGGATATTTTTGGTATATTTGAATATATTTTCTGTGTTTGTGGACCCCGGTCGACAGATTGTAGTCTGGAGTCCGACCGAGGGGTTGTGATTGTTTATGGTGTTATTTTCGAAGTGTATTTTCTTTGCAGGGTCGGCTCTACTCTTTTGAGTAGAGAGATGTCTGTTTTACAGGGGAGGTTCTGCCGGATTTCCGGTAGAATTCTCGTAAAACGTGATATCCAGTCGAACCCTAATTTTTGATTCTGTATTTAATACTCTAGATTGAATTCTAGGATTTCTGTTAGGGTTATTCTGATGTCGAGTAATTATTTCTTGTTAGTTGCGCCGAGACCGAGGGTTAGTGGACCAGGCCCGTCGGACCCGTCTCGTGGAGCGCATTAGGTGAGTTACTATATTATATATATATGCTTAGGACGCATGATTTAGAAAATGCATGTTTTATTTTGACTAAATATGCATAAATAACATGATTTATATTCAAGTATATTTTTGGTATATTTTTGGTATATAATAAATTATATACATGTTTTATTAATAAAATATATTTAAAATGTTTTTAAATATATTTTTAGTTTAATTCATGATTTGATTGAATTTATTTGACGTATATATACTCAAAATATACTTGGTTTATGTTTGGTATATTTTCGGTATATATATGGTTTATATTGTTGATTTATTTAAATTCATGCATCATGTATTTGTGAATGAATGTTTTATTATTTATTACTGAAGGATATCAATAGAACGTGCTACCTAGTGGGCAGCACTAGGACCGAGTACGTACCGGTACGCCTATAGTATTTAGGCTTTATTACTGACTATTTGTGGATATCGATTTGATTATGATTATTGGATGTGTGAGATGTGGTTTGTGGGTGTGATTGCTGGAGCTCGGTTGACCAAGTGTCTCGGGGCCAATCACACTGGCAGTCAGACTGCTGGAGCTCGGTTGACTTAGTGTCTCGGGGCCAGTCTACTGTCCATATGGATTAAGTGGATATATTTGGAATTAGTGAGCCTGTATGGCTAGAGTGTTGTTTAACACTATTTTTCTGAGGTTGCGATATTCTAGGGTTCTATGTGATCCTTCATAAAAGTTGATTTTCAGACAAAATATATAAAATGATTTTTCTGCATCTGTATGAACTTGCCTGTATATATACATATTACTCTTATACTGTTGACTGTATGCATTATCACTTAGAGTGTATGTATATATACTATAGTAATTCACTCAGTGAGGTCTGACTCCCCTCCGTTGACTATTTTTCAGGAGAGTCAACTTCCTCAGACCTCAGTAGCAGGTCGATACGCCGGATTTCTTCCGCCCCGGCTTCTTTATGTAAATTGTCTACTTGAGTCTTATTTATTTTATCTAGACACTGCAGTAGCTGTAAATTACAGTATTGGATTTTATGTACTTTATTTTAAAGAGATGTATTATGTTAAAACTGGATTTGTATAAAGATTATACTTATGAGATTATATATGTGATGTGATGAGTTTTGAATTATATCCAGTTGAGATGGATGATATTGTAATATTTATGATATTTATGATTTTATTTTCCGCTGCACATATATATATTATATGGTTATTGTTATTGCATGATTTATTTTTTTTATTTTTAGGCTTGCTACGGGTTCCGGATTCGAAAGAATTCCCGTTCCCTAGCGCCGGTCATGACTCCTGTTTTGGGTCGTGACAAAGTTGGTATCAGAGCGAAGTTCGTTTCAGAGTGGAGTTCTGTGTCAGGGCTTAGTTTTGTGAGTTGTGGCCCTAGTTTTAAAGTTGTGTTTTCTGTTGGACTACTGCAGTGTATTAGGTTCGAGTATGTCTTGATGAGTATTCCTTGCTGTAGTTTTCAGCGTTATTCCTCCGTTGTCTGTTTTGTCTGAATCTTTCCGTTTGTCTTTTCAGAATGAGGAGGCGAGCGCGTGTCGCTCCACCGGTCGTTGAGGCCGAGGATGATGAGTCTTTTCAGGACGAGGTTTTACCTCCTGAGCCGCCAGTTAGACGTAGAGGTCGTGGCAGGGGTAGACCTCGAGGAGCGGCAGGTCGCCGTAGGCAGAGAGAGTTACAGGACGAGGAGCCTGTTGAGCCTGATTTTGATATTCCTGTTCCTCCTGTTGTTCAGCCTGTTCAGCCTGCCTATCAGCAGGGTATGTCTGACCCTGAGGCAGCTTTGTTCTATGCCAGAGTTGGCAGGATTGCTTTTGATGGGACTTCTGATCCTTTAGATTTTCTGCATGCGATTGAGACTAGGACTCGGACTGCTCATACCGAGTACCAGAGGATCATGATTGTTGAGTTGTCTGTCGAGGGACCAGCCTTGGATTGGTTCATTCAGATGATCCAGCCCTATATGATGACGATGACATGGGCTCAGTTTCGAGAGCGATTCATGAGGAGATTTTGTCCAGAGCCTCTTCGTTTGAGCTATCGTCTTCGTCTAACCAGTATTTCTCGTGGAGATCGATCAGTAGAGGAGTATACCCGAGAGTTCCTTCGTCTGGGTAGATATGCTGAGGATCTGATGCGAGATCAGTATTTTGCTGTTACTACCTATGTTACTGGTTTGGGTTCAGCTTTTGCTGGTATGCCCACAGCAGGTCTTACTCTCGAGTCTGTGATTGAGCTAGCTAAGGAGATCGAGCTGAGATTAGTTAGGCAGGGAGCGATGCCTGATTATTACCAGTTGGGAGTTCAGTCGAGTGGATCGCAGACTACTCCGTATTCGAGTTTTCATGTTGGTTCGAGTAGTCAGCAGCGAGGTTCGACTCAGCAGAGTCAGAGACAGCAGCAGCGAGTGCATCAGAGCAGTAGACATGGTCGTGGAGGTCAGCGTAGATCGTTCAGATTTGGGTCAGGTGCTTCGAGCAGCAGCAGTGGTCGTAGTTCTGGATCAGCGGCCAGTGTTTGTCAGACTTGTGGTAGAGTCCATCAGGGACCGTGTTATCTGACACCGTTGACATGCTTCAGATGCGGGCAGACAGGACATTTTGCCAGATCGTGTCCTTACCCCGGGTATCAGCAGCAGCAGATTCCGCGATTCCCACAGCAGTCGATTGCTAGTGCTGCACCTATGCCATTTCAGTTACCACCAGCTCAGCATCAGAGTTCTACTCAGTTTGTTCCACAGCAGAGTCGTGGTAGAGGTACGAGAGGAGGTACCCGAGGTGTTGGCCAGGCTTCTACCAGTCAGCAGGGAGGTCGAGGCCAGGCCAGAGTTTTTCATCTGACTCAGCAGGATGCTCAGGCATCTAATGCAGTCGTGGCAGGTATTCTTTCTGTTTGTTACCTGGATGCTTTGGTTTTGTTTGATCCGGGTGCCACGCATTCGTTTGTTTCTCCTATTTTTGCTTCTAAATCTTGTTGGCAAGCTTCGAGGATGGCTTTTCCCTTGTCTGTTGCCACTCCTCTGAGTGATTCTTTGGACACCGATATTGTTCTTTCTGGTTGTCCAGTTCTCGTGGGAGATAGAGAATTACCCGCTGATTTGATTTTGTTGGATGTGATGGAGTTTGATGTTATTTTGGGAATGGATTGGTTGTCTCAGCATTATGCCGTGGTTGATTGCAGGAATAAGGAGGTGATTTTTAGAATTCCTGGTGAAGAAGATTTTAAGTTTGTTGGTGACAGGAGTTCAGCACCTCAGAATCTTATTTCTGTTATTTCAGCTAGGAAGTTGTTGAGGAAAGGTTGTCAGGGGTTTTTGGCATTGGTTAGGGATACGTCAGTGGAGAAGTTGTCACTCACAGATGTTCCTGTTGCTTGTGAGTTTCCTGATGTTTTTCCCGAGGAGTTGCCAGGTTTACCACCTCATAGAGAGATTGAGTTCTGTATTGATGTGGTTCCAGGTATTACTCCTATATCTATGACACCCTATCGTATGGCTCCTGCAGAGTTGAGAGAGTTGAAGGAGCAATTGCAAGAGTTGTTGGATAAGGGTTTTATCAGACCTAGTGTTTCTCCTTGGGGTGCACCAGTCTTGTTTGTGAAGAAGAAGGATGGTACCCTGAGACTGTGCATTGACTACAGAGAGCTGAATAAGGTGACAGTGAAGAACAAGTATCCTCTCCCGAGGATAGATGATTTGTTTGATCAGCTCCAGGGTGCACAATTCTTTTCTAAGGTTGACTTGAGGTAGGGTTATCATCAGCTGCGGATCAGTGAAGCTGATATTCCTAAGACAGCTTTCCGCACTCGATATGGTCATTATGAATTTCTGGTGATGTCTTTTGGTTTGACTAATGCACCAGCAGCTTTTATGGACCTGATGAACAGAGTATTCCGACCGTATGTGGATCAGTTTGTGGTAGTCTTCATTGATGATATACTAGTATATTCGAGGAGTATGGAAGAGCATGTATATCACTTGAGGATTGTACTACAGACACTGAGAGATCATCAGCTTTATGCTAAATTCTCGAAGTGTGATTTCTGGATGGAGAGTGTTTCTTTTCTTGGACACGTAGTGTCTAAAGAAGGTATTCAGGTTGATCCACAGAAGGTTGAGGCAGTATCTGAGTGGCCTAGACCTACTTCAGTTACTGAGATTTGGAGTTTTCTGGGTTTAGCCGGGTATTATAGGCGGTTTGTGCAGGATTTTTCCAAGATAGCAGCCCCTATGACTCGCTTGACTCAGAAGAATGTTAGATTTGAGTGGTCAGAAGCTTGTGAGAATAGTTTTCAGTTGTTGAAGGAGAAGTTGACCACAGCGCCAGTATTAGCTTTGCCTAATAGTGTGGATAAGTTCACAGTTTACTGTGATGCCTCTAGAATTGGTCTTGGTTGTGTGTTGATGCAGAATGGAAGGGTGATAGCCTATGCTTCGAGGCAGTTGAAGAAGCATGAGCAGAACTATCCCACACATGATCTTGAGATGGCTGCAGTGATCTTTGCTTTGAAGATTTGGAGACATTATTTGTACGGGGTGACTTGTGAGATATTTACTGATCACAAGAGCCTTAAGTACATTTTTCAGCAGCGAGATTTGAATCTGAGGCAGAGAAGATGGTTGGAACTGTTGAAGGATTATGATTGTGAGATTCTTTACCATCCGGGTAAAGCTAATGTGGTAGCAGATGCCTTGAGTAGGAAGTCCTCAGGTAGTCTTGCTCACATCGGTGTGGAGAGGAGACCATTGATCCAGGAATTGCATCTGATGGTGGATCAAGGTCTGATGATGAAGATCAGTAGATCAGGTGGACTGTTAGCTCAGTTTAAAGTACGATCTGTACTAAGGGATAGGATTAAAGCAGCTCAGAGCCGAGATCCTATTCTGGAAGAGCTTGCAGAGAATGTCAGAGCAGGGAAGTTCACTGATTTCACACTTGATGATGATGGTGTGTTGTGGATCAGTGGTAGATTGTGTGTTCCTGATGTGGATGATTTGAGAGAAGAGATCCTAGAGGAAGCACATTCTACAGCTTACAGCGTTCATCCTGGTGTTACTAAGATGTACCACAGTATCAGAGATCTATACTGGTGGGATGGATTGAAGAAGGATGTTGCTGATTATGTTGCTAAGTGCTTGACTTGTCAGCAAGTGAAAGCCGAACATCAGAAGCCTTCTAGGAAGCTTCAGCCTCTTCCTATTCCCGAGTGGAAGTGGGAAAGGATAGCTATGGATTTTGTGGTCGGTTTACCTCGTTCGAAGGATGGATACGATTCCATCTGGGTGATTGTAGACAGATTGACGAAGTCTGCACATTTCTTGCCTGTGAAAGCCACATATTCAGTTGCTAGATTGGCGAAGTTGTATGTGAAGCATATTGTGTGCCTTCATGGAGTACCTGTGTCCATTGTGTCAGATAGAGGTTCAGTGTTTACTTCTCGTTTTTGGCAGAAGTTGCAGGAAGCGATGGGCACTAGGTTGGATTTCAGTACTGCTTTTCATCCTCAGACAGATGGTCAGTCTGAGAGGACGATCCAGACACTGGAAGATATGTTGAGGATGTGTGTCTTGGATTTGGGAGGTAGCTGGGATGATCATTTGTCGCTTGTGGAGTTTGCATATAATAACAGCTACCATAGCAGTATTGGCATGGCACCATATGAGGCGTTGTATGGAAGGAAGTGTAGATCCCCGTTGAGTTGGGATGAGATTGGTGAGAGAGCTTTGACTGGACCAGAGATGATTCAGGATGCTGCAGAGAAAGTCGCCGTGATCAAGCGCAGGTTAGAGACCGCAGTTAGCAGACAGAAGAGTTATGCGGATCCTAGGCGCAGAGATGTGGAGTTTCAGGTTGGAGATTTCGTTTTTCTGAAAGTATCTCCGATGAAGGGTGTGATGAGATTTGGTAGGAAGGGTAAGTTAGCACCGAGATATATTGGACCGTTTGAGATTCTGGAGAGAGTTGGCACTGTTGCATATCGGTTGGATTTGCCTCCGAGTATGTCGCAGGTGCATCCAGTATTTCATATCTCGATGCTGAGGAAGTATATCTCAGATCCTTCACATGTGTTGCAACCTGACAGTGTGGAAGTGAGTGAAGATTTGACGTTTATGGAAGAACCTGTGGCGATCGTTGATTATCAAGTTCGACAGTTGCGATCGAAGCAGATTCCGATGGTCAAGGTTTTGTGGCGTAGCGACAGAGTTGAAGAACATACGTGGGAGACTGAAGCTGAGATGCGAGCTTCTTACCCGTATCTCTTTCCTTCCTGATTCTGTAATCCTGTTTTTAGAATTCGGGGACGAATTCCTGTAAGGGGGGAAGACTGTAATATCCCGTAATTTTAAAAATATTTTTACACTGTACCGGGATATGCAGTGTCAGTGATTTTTGTATTTTATATGATATTTTTATGAGTTAATATGTATTTTAAACCTATTTTAATTACTGTCTATTATTTTCAGTATTTTACGTAAAATTTTCCCGGGACTTTCATTTTCGGGGAAATTTCCACGTAAACAATGTATTATTAATTATTTTAAATGTATTTACGGGTTTGCATGAACTCATACATATTTTTAAATTAATAAATAAAGCTTGTGTGTGTATATTTATTTAATTAGGGTTTATTATTACCCTAATATTTTATTATTTATTTATTATTATTTGATTATTTTATTTATTATTAAATTATTAAAATTTATTTTTTTTCTTTTTTTTTTTTTTTTTCTTCTTTTTCTTTTCCTTTTTCTTTCTTTTTCTTTTCTTTTCTCTTTCCTTTTCTTTCTTTTTCTTTTTCTTCTTCTTCTTCTTTCTTCTCCCGTGGGTGCCGCCGGACCACCATTTTTGCCACCGTCGTTTCTCCCTCATCCGGCCACCGTTTTCGACACCGCCGGTCTCTATCTTCTCCTTGAGCTCCGGTGAGTGTTATTCTAGCTTTTGTTTGAGCTAAAACGGTCTAGAATTGCTTAGGTTTTGAGTTGAATATTTCGGCCACTTTTGGTTTTCGATTTTTTTGAGCTTCGATTTGGATGATTCATGGAAACTTCCTTCACAAATGTTGTTCCTGGTAGTTTAATCTTCATGTATGAATTTTTGTAGAATTTTTGGAGATTGTTTGGATTTTTGGGTATTTTTGAATATTTTAATATTATTTTCGAATTTTCGGAAATTAATTATTTAAATTATGAAATTGGAGTTTATGGTTGAATTAGGTGTTGAAATGAATTATAGGAATTTATTTGGAATTTTTATGAATTTCTAAGTATTTATTTTTAATTATTGAAGTTTATGTGATTTTGTAAAATTAAGTTAATTGTGTTTTAAATTGAATTTAATTGGTTAATTGAGTTTAATTATTGATATTATTGATAAATATGTTGAGAAAATTAATTTTGGATAATTGTATGATTTTTAGTGAATTTTTGAAGTAATTTAGGTATATATATATATATAGGGGTATTTTGGTAATTTTACCCTAAATTGTCTAAAAATGTAATTTAATTGGTTTTAATATTTATTTAAGGTATAAAAATGATTTCTATAAAATATTTGGTATTTTTAACTAATTAAAACTATTTTTCGTGAATTATTTTCAATTATATATATAATATACGGTTTTTCAAATAAAATGAGTTTTAATCGATTTTTACAGTGTTTCAAGGTCAATTATGTAATTTTTATTTATAAAATGTATTTTTATGATTTAAGGATATTTTTGGTATATTTGAATATATTTTCTGTGTTTGTGGACCCCGGTCGACAGATTGTAGTCTGGAGTCCGACCGAGGGGTTGTGATTGTTTATGGTGTTATTTTCGAAGTGTATTTTCTTTGCAGGGTCGGCTCTACTCTTTTGAGTAGAGAGATGTCTGTTTTACAGGGGAGGTTCTGCCGGATTTCCGGTAGAATTCTCGTAAAACGTGATATCCAGTCGAACCCTAATTTTTGATTCTGTATTTAATACTCTAGATTGAATTCTAGGATTTCTGTTAGGGTTATTCTGATGTCGAGTAATTATTTCTTGTTAGTTGCGCCGAGACCGAGGGTTAGTGGACCAGGCCCGTCGGACCCGTCTCGTGGAGCGCATTAGGTGAGTTACTATATTATATATATATGCTTAGGACGCATGATTTAGAAAATGCATGTTTTATTTTGACTAAATATGCATAAATAACATGATTTATATTCAAGTATATTTTTGGTATATTTTTGGTATATAATAAATTATATACATGTTTTATTAATAAAATATATTTAAAATGTTTTTAAATATATTTTTAGTTTAATTCATGATTTGATTGAATTTATTTGACGTATATATACTCAAAATATACTTGGTTTATGTTTGGTATATTTTCGGTATATATATGGTTTATATTGTTGATTTATTTAAATTCATGCATCATGTATTTGTGAATGAATGTTTTATTATTTATTACTGAAGGATATCAATAGAACGTGCTACCTAGTGGGCAGCACTAGGACCGAGTACGTACCGGTACGCCTATAGTATTTAGGCTTTATTACTAACTATTTGTGGATATCGATTTGATTATGATTATTGGATGTGTGAGATGTGGTTTGTGGGTGTGATTGCTGGAGCTCGGTTGACCAAGTGTCTCGGGGCCAATCACACTGGCAGTCAGACTGCTGGAGCTCGGTTGACTTAGTGTCTCGGGGCCAGTCTACTGTCCATATGGATTAAGTGGATATATTTGGAATTAGTGAGCCTGTATGGCTAGAGTGTTGTTTAACACTATTTTTCTGAGGTTGCGATATTCTAGGGTTCTATGTGATCCTTCATAAAAGTTGATTTTCAGACAAAATATATAAAATGATTTTTCTGCATCTGTATGAACTTGCCTGTATATATACATATTACTCTTATACTGTTGACTGTATGCATTATCACTTAGAGTGTATGTATATATACTATAGTAATTCACTCAGTGAGGTCTGACTCCCCTCCGTTGACTATTTTTCAGGAGAGTCAACTTCCTCAGACCTCAGTAGCAGGTCGATACGCCGGATTTCTTCCGCCCCGGCTTCTTTATGTAAATTGTCTACTTGAGTCTTATTTATTTTATCTAGACACTGCAGTAGCTGTAAATTACAGTATTGGATTTTATGTACTTTATTTTAAAGAGATGTATTATGTTAAAACTGGATTTGTATAAAGATTATACTTATGAGATTATATATGTGATGTGATGAGTTTTGAATTATATCCAGTTGAGATGGATGATATTGTAATATTTATGATATTTATGATTTTATTTTCCGCTGCACATATATATATTATATGGTTATTGTTATTGCATGATTTATTTTTTTTATTTTTAGGCTTGCTACGGGTTCCGGATTCGAAAGAATTCCCGTTCCCTAGCGCCGGTCATGACTCCTGTTTTGGGTCGTGACATCTTAAGATTACAAAGCAAAAGCCCGGTGAAGCTTTCTTTGATTATGTCATAAGATGGTGGGGAAAGCCAGTCAAAATGAGAAACCATCCTCCAAAGGATGAACAAATAAAGCTGATAATCAAAGGGGCACTACCGCACTTCAGAAAATAAATGATCTTTGCTCATTATCTTGATTTCAGAGCTCTCCATCAGGCTGGGATCAGAATTAAGGATGAGGAACCTCAGTAAGCTAGGAACACCTTCCACCGCAACACCCAACCAAACATCCAAAACACCTTCACTTGAGCTACAAAAATAAACATGATCCAACCCAACACCCATAGTTCACCATCTATCAGTGCCATCAGACCATCGAGAAAGTTCTCAAACTTTAACCTCCTACAATCTAAAGTATTTCAGAGACTCCAATAAAAGAACCTCCTGTAGCCTCAAGAACCCAGGCCTTTTCCAAACTGACTACCCCCTTAGATTAATTAAAACTTATTTTGCCACTTTCACTAGATGACCAATCATACCACTGATACATGCAAAACCTTTAAGAATGCAATCCAATACCTTATTAACTTTGGGAAAATCGATGACCCAAAAAAATGACCCAGCATCAAGACCAATCCTCTCCCAAACTATCAAAACATGCCTCCACCAACCATCATCGTGATTTCCTCCAATCCACCAGTAAACCTTGTTGAACAATCAATCCAAGACATCTAAGAAACCTAAGATAATCCCTTAAAAGACAAACTCTTAAGTCTCATTCTTGAACCTCATGATTCTAGTGAAGATGAACAATGCCCTTATACCTTTGAATATATTCTAATGCCTCAAAAATTCCTTCCTTACTTGATGATGCAAAAAAGAGATAGGGATATAGCTCTCCCTATGATTGGTGAAGTGATTGATTACCCTTACTCATAATAAGTAAACATAAATGAAAATCCCAGTAGTGACCATGAAGTATGGGATTTACTGGGCCAAACATCTGGGAAGTTTGACTATAAAGTCAAGTACATAACACCTCTTACTACCCACACACATTTAGAAGACATAGTAACCACAAGATGGGGAGAAGAATTTGACAACGAAGACGAGGTGGTCAGTACTATTCAGCTTTAGAACCTGCAAGTCATGGGGATCGATACATAGTATGTCTCTAATGATCCTAAAATCATTGTTTGGAACTAAAATAGTAGTATAAAAGTAGATAAGCAAGTCGTTGAGAAGCCCTCACTAGTATTCAATCATGTAACTTGTAGCAGGAGGGTATATCAACCTCTTAAGAAAGAACAAGATCCGTCTAAAGGAAAACAAGTAACAAGTGATCAAGCTCCAGTCAAAGAGGAAGACACTGTCCTCAAATAGTTTAAGAAGACTCAGGCACAAGCCAGTATCTGGGACCTACTCATGGCCTCCAAGAAGCATAGGGATGCCCTTGTCAGAGCACTAGATGAGGCAAAGATTGCCACTAATTCCTCGCCTTACGAGATGATAGCCCCTCTAATGAAAGCTCTTTCTAATGCAATCACCTTTTCAGATGAAGGTTTGCCCCTTGAGGGAAGGGTCCACAACTATCCTCTCTTTATACAAGCAATTGTCAGATCTAAAAAGACCCCATATGGTATGGTGGATGACGGATTTGCCATGAATCTCTGCCCCTGAGGTTACTACATAAGTTCGGGATGAATGTCAAAAACCTAGAAGAATCCAATATGCTCATATAAGCCTATGATGATTCAAAGAAGCTAGTCATTGACACTTTCAAAGCACTAGTCACAGTGGGGGATATCGAATCAGTAACAAAATTTACTATCTTAGACATCCCTCTAACTTTTTCACTGCTACTAGGAAGACCTTAGTTCCACCTACTAAGGGGTATACCCTCCAATATGCATTAGAATATTAAGTTCCCTCTGAACAGAAAGGTCATTACCATCCTTATCAAAATAAAAAAATATTATTGCCTGTCTAAATATGGTCCCACTAGGATTTTGGGTTTCTATAATCAATGACGGTCACGTTAATCCCAAAGTTGCTACTATGATGAAGAAGGTGTAATATCTACCTAGAATAGGATTAAGAGGAAGGAATATTAGGGTCACAAAATTCCTTGACTTCCAAGGAGAGACCAACATGTATGGTCTAGGGTACGATCTTAAAAAGGATACTAGGGCTAAGAAGTCAATCTCTTTTGTGGCTGAAACTTAACCTAAGTCTACCAAGGATAAGTTGAGAAGTGGGTAAGCAACGAAATCGAGAAATCAGGGTTTGAGATCTTTAATGACACCCTCAAAGGAAAGCACTCACTAGATATGGTCACTGAGACTGACATTAATAAGGTGATGAGAAATTTGGAGCTAGAATCTAGGAGTGAGACTATTGATTATGCTCAAGTTACTGCCATCCTCGAGTCAAGCATCGATGACATCTTATTTAAAGACATTGCTGATAATGATCTTTGTACTTTTTCTTTATTTAAAACTAATGTTGTAATGAACTCTAAAGTTAATGCAATGAAATCAGATTTTCCTTACTTGTTTAATGTCTTTCCTGATGGTAGTGTGCATTGCATTGATAAAAACATTAGCATATTTGGCATTCATTCCATATGTACTGAATTATTTAACATTGGCACAAAATCTGAACCACACATTTTGCATATTTTGAAAGATGTTACCCCTAAAGAGAGGAGAGAAATTAATAATATATTAATAAAATATTCAAAAGTATTTTCCTGGACGTATGACGATATGCTTGGTATTGACAGAGACATTGCTCAACACTTCACTTTTACTAAAGATGGGTCTAACCAGTAAAGTAGAAACTGAGAAGACTCATATCATAATTGCCCCAACTAGTGAAAGAAGACATCAAGAAGTAGATTAAGGGAAAATTCCTAGACGTAGTAGACTATCTAGAATAGTTAGCAAATGTAGTGCCAGTACCGAAGAAAGACTGAAGGGTTAGAATCTGCACTGATAACAGAGATCTGAACAAGACCTGCCTGAAAGATCATTTCCCACTACCTCACATGGATATATTGGTTGACAGTGCCACCATATATGCAATGTACTCCTTCATGGATGGATTCTCTGGGTACAACAAAATCCTAATGGCCATTATTAATAAAGGAAAGATAACTTTCATAATAGAATGGGGTATTTGTTGCTATAGAGTAATGCCCTTTAGACTAAAGAATGCGAGAGCAAATTACTAGAGAATGGAAACCACAATGTTCCATGACATGATAAATAAAAAAGTAGAGGTGTACGTTAATGAAAGTTATGGTTAAGTCAAAAACCAGGGAAGAACACCTGTTAGACCTCAAAAAATTCCTCAAAAGAGTTAAAAAGTACAATCTAAGGATTAATATAAAGAAATGCATATTTGAGGTCACTTCAAGAAAGATGTTGGGGTATATTGTCAATTAGAATGGGATTAAAATGGATCTAGACAAAGCAAAAGCAGTCAGAGAGATACCAGTGCCAAGAATAGAGAAAGAAATTAGAGGGTTTCTAGGGAAACTACAATTCATCAGTAGATTCATCACCAAGTTAACAGTGGTGTGTGAATAGATCTTTAAGCTACTAAAAAAAGATCAACTAGTTGAATGGAACGAATAATGTCAGCTAGCATTCGACAAGATCAGGAACTACCTAGCCAACCCATCAGTTTTAAGACCACCTAAACTAGGGATACCTTTAATCCTATATCTGGCCATCAAAGGAAATGTAATTGGTACAATGTTAGCCCAAGAGGGAGAAATGAAAGTAGAACATGCAGTCTATTACTTAAGCAAGAAGGTGCTGTCATATGAGGAAAAGTACAACCAAGTCGAACAAATATGCCTAGCAATAGTATGGGCAATGAAGAAACTTAGACATTACTTTCAGTCCTATAGAATTTAGGCTGTGTCTAAAATGGACCCAATGAAGTACCTCTACGAAGCTCCCTTTCTAGTGGGAAAACTTATCAAGTGGCTCATGTTGTTAACAAAATTTGATGTGTAGTATCTGACTAATAAAGTAGTAAAAGGAAGAGTAGTGGCTGAATTTATAATTCTCAACCCATTCTAGACTTAGAAGAAATCTAACTAGACTTCCTAGATGACCTTAGTTTAGCCATTAAAATCTAAGGATGGCGCATGTACTTTAATAGGGCAATCAATTAGTTCAGCATAGGAGTCGACGTTATATTACAATCCCCAGAAGGTGAAGTAGTACTAATGGCCAAAAAGCTCGAATTTAGAGTCATAAATAATGAAGTAGAATATGAGGCATGCACACTCAGAATAGAAGCACTAATATCCCTAGATGTTACAGAATTTGAAATCTTTAGAGATTCCATGCTAGTCATCAACCATGCCATGGAAGAGTGGGAATTGAAAGAGCAACACTTAAAGCCTTACCTAGATCACTTAAGGCTACTTACCATGTCCTTCCAAAAATGCAGATTCATTCATCTCCCCAGGAATCATAATCAGATGGTAGATGCACTTGCTTCCTTAGCATTAGTGTGGGAAGGACCATCCAAAATGCCCATGAAGCCTTTAATCCTACTCAGATCATGACAACCTTATTATAAGAACTATAGAATAGCAAAGATAGAAATAATTGAAAAACCCTAGTTCTATGACATCTATAGATATATGAAGGAATGAGCCTATCTTGATCAAGCATATGAAAGAGATAAAGTAGTCACTCAATGATTAGCATCAAAATTTAGATTGTACCAAAGTGTGCTATACAGAAGAACCTCAGATTGTTTATAACTCTGATGTCTAGATGAAATTGAGGCTGCAAGAGCAATATAAGAAGTACATGAGGGTGTTTATAGTTTGCACAAGAATGGAGAAATCCTAACTAAGAAAATAATTAGATAAGGGTTCTTATAGATAATGATGTTGGAAGACTGTATCAAATTTATAAAGAAATGCCACAAGTGTCAGATCCACAGGAATGTCAACCACCTTCCCCCAATAGAATTGCACTACATCTCCTCTCCATGGCCTTTCTTAGCATGGGGACTAGACATAATTGGGGAAATCCACCCAACAGTCGTAAACAGACACAAATTCATCTTAGTGGCAATGGATTGCTTCATAAATTAGGTCAAACCAAAATCGTTCGCATGGATAGGACCCAAGCAAGTGGCCAAATTCATCAAAAGAAATATGTTCTATCAGTATGGGATCCCTTATCATATTAAATCTAATAATGGTGTCCAATTCCAAGTGGAAGTTAGAGAGCTGCTAAGGAGTTATAAGGTGGAACATCATAAATCTTCTCCTTATCGACCATAAGCAAACAGGGTCATTGAAGCTACAAATAAGAACATCAAGAAGATTTTGTCAAAAATGACTCAGACTTAACAAGATTGGGCAAAAAAATTGCCATATGCCTTATGGGGGGTACCGAACAACAGTAAGGACTTCAATCGAAGGAACTCCTTTTTTGCTAGTATATGAACAAAAAGAAGTGCTTCCAGTTGGAATAAAAATTAAGTCTCTTTAGGTAGCGATTGAATATGAATTGCTAGAAGTACAATGGGCTCAATAGAGGCACGATAATCTCACCCTCTTTGATGATGGAAGGCTTAAGGCTCTATACCACACACAGTTGTATCAGGCTTGGCTAGCCAAAACCTTCAACAAGAAAGTGAAACATAAGAGTGTGAAAGCAGGAGACTGGGTGTTAAAGCAAATGAGGTAGAACATTCTAAACTCGAGAGGAAAATTCAGACTGAACTGGGAAGGCCCATACTTGGTCAAACATGATTTATCGAAAGGAGCAGTTAAGTTAATGGATTTTGAAGACAATGAATTCTTTGAACCTGTCAATATAGACCACTTGAAAAAGTACTAAGTCTAAGGCACAAAAAAAAAATGCTAAGTTGAAAACCTAAACATGATAGCTTAGGCAAAAGTTAGGGACTTCCTGCTAGGTTGAAAACTGTCATGACCCAAAATAGGGGGCCATGACTGGCGATAGGGAATGAGAATTCTTTCGAATCTGGAACCCGTAGCAAGCCTTAAAAGAAAAGCATGCAATAAAATAAAATAAATAAAATATTTATTTAGCAAAAATTAAATCTCAAATAATAAAATGAATTCCTCAACTTCCTTTGATAAAATGATATCACATCATATATCATAAATAAAATCTTTTAATAAAATACTTCAGAGTAACACTCTGAATTAAAATCTCATACATGCATAAATACAAATACAAGTTTCGATAGAATCAAATACAACTACTACTGCAGCACCTAGAGTACAAAATAAAACTCAAGTAAACGATTTACATAATAGAGCCAGAGTGGAAGAAATCTGGTGGATAGGTCTACTGCTGAGGTCTGAAGAAGAGGACTCTCCTGTAAAAACATCAACTGAGGGGAGTCAGACCTCACTGAGTGAATTGTTATAATATATATACACACATTACTAAATGTCAAATGCAATCAGTCATATGTATATAATAAATATATATACAGGCATGTACATACAAATGCTAAAAATCATTTTATTTATAATACTGAAATATTAGTTTAAGAAGGATCAAATAGAACCCTATATGATCGTAACCTTAAATAACAACAGACATCACTCTAGTCATACAGGCTCACTTGTTTTTAAATAAATTCACTTAATCCTTTTTGACAGTAGGCTGGCCCCGAGACACTAAGTTGATCGAGCTCCAACAATCTGACTGTCAGTGTGATTGGCCCCGAGACACTAAGTCAACCGAGCTCCAGTAATCACACTCTCATTCACCTCATACAACAATCACATCAATCAAATCATGATCCACAAATAGGTTAGTAATTTAACCTATAATCTATCGTCGTATCGGTATGTACTCAATCCTAGTGCTGCCCACTAGGAAGGACGTTCTATTGATATCCTTCATTAAAAATAACTCATTTCATTTATAAAATAATGATGCATGATATCATTATAAATAACATTATAAACTATATATATACTAGAAATATACCTAAAATAAACTAAGTATATTTCAAGTATGTATACGTAAAATCAATTCAAATAAATCATGGAATATATTAAATTAAACCAATACTATATTTAAAAGTAATCTAGATTTAATTAAAAAGGAAATCATGCATTTATTTCATAATATTCTGAAAATATACCTAGAATATACTTAAACATTTATTAAGTCATTGATGCATAAATCATACAATTAAAACATATATTTCTAAAACATGCAACCTAAATACACGCATATATAAAATAACAACTCACATGTATGCGCTCTTTGAGGCGGGTCTGACGGATCTGGTTAACTAGGCCTCGATCTCCGTGCAACTAATAATAAAATAACAACACGAAATTAGAATAAATCTAACTTAACTTCTAAATATTCGATCTAGGATTACTAACACAGACAGAGAATATAAATTAGACCCGATGTCACATTTTACGAGAATTCTACTGAAAATTCGGTAGAACCTTCTCTATAAAACAGATATCTCTCTACTTAAAATTAGAGCCGGCCCTGCAAGAAAAATAGACTTCAAACCAAAATTCTCATAACTCCTCGGTCGGAATCCCAAATTACAAATTCCTTCAACCGAGGTCCACAATTCACAACAAAATACAATAAAATATATTAAAATTCAATAAATACCAAAAATACCCTTTAAGTATCAAAATATAGCAATTTAAATATTAAAACACCAAAAGGAATTGTTTTACTGATAATTACTTAAAAATCATAATAATAATATAATATTAATAAAAATCGTTATTTCTCGATAATTCCACAAATATTAATAAAAATTTATTTTATAAATCCAAATTACTTAATTAGACCAAAAACATATTAAAAATTACTAAAAATCCATTTATTTACAAAAATAGTATATTATATATAATTTGAAAATAATTTTTGAAAAATAGTATTAATTAGTTGAAATTAGTAAATAATTTGTAAAAATCATTTTTATACCTCAAATAATTATTAAAACCAATTAAATTTAATATTCAACAATAATTATCACCAAATTACCAAAATACCCCTAATATATAAAAATACACATAAAATGCTAATATTATTAAAAAATTCAATAAAAATTATATGAATACTCAAAAATTATTTTCTCAACATATTATTCATTAAAATCAACAAATACACTTAATTAACCAATTATTTCTAATTAAATATATATTTAACCTATATTATCAAAATTAACATACACTAAAAATAATTATAAAAATTACACAAAATTCACAAAAATTCTAAATTAATATTAACCACCAATAACACCAAAAATCACAATTTCATAATTTATTTAATTAATTTACAAAAATAATAAAATAATTAAAAATAATAAAAAATTAACAAAAATCAAAATAATTCCCAAAAATGACACAAAAATTCTGAGATGTAGATTAAGCTAAGGGTAACAACATTTGTTAAGGCACTTCTCATGAATCAAGCAAAATAATTGAAAAAAAATTAAAAATCCAAGAATGGTCGAAAATGAAAATGAGTTCAAAACCCTACCAAATCGCGTTTTCAAGCTACAAGAAGCTTGGAATCCTCCTCTATGAAGTTCCAGGAGTCCAATGGCATCGGAATCAACCAATTTGGTGGCCGGAATCACCTTGAACGAAGGAGGAGAAGGATTCGGGTTTCCAGCTTCCACAAGGACCAAACGACGTTGAAGAAGATGGTGGAGCTGGCTAACTAGCGACGGAAGGCACAGAGGCACACTGATGGAGGAAGAAATGGATGACATCGACTGTGAGGGAGGGGGAAGGGTAGGATCAGGGAAGATGAGGAAAAATAAAGGGGAGGGTGTTTATTTTGTGTGTATATTTATGTATATATCTATTATATTCTATAGTTTAATACTTTATATTAATATAATAATGTGTGTGTATATTTAAACCATACATTTAGATATACACATGCACAAATATATATATACACACATTTATATATTACACAAAATATAATAATAATACACATTTAAGTAAATACTAAACCCTAATGCATGCAAATATATATTAACACATAAAATAATAATGCATAAAATAATATAATTTAATAAGGTAAAATGACATTAAAATAAAATACACTAAGTTAAATATTATTTAAAATAAGATATATATATATATATATATATATATATATATATATATATATATATATATATATATATTACACAACTAAATTATTCAAATGCTAATCTTAAAATAAATATATATATCGTAACCCTAATTAACATAAAATAATGATAATAAAACTCATTAATCAATAAATAATCAAATATTATTTTAAATTATTAACACTGCATATCCTATTTTAAAATAAAATAATTTAAAAACTCGGATTATTACAAAAACCCTGCATGGGTAACCTAGGAAAAAATTAGGAAAAGAGAGAAAATACTTAATTAGAAAACCTGAGAAGGCTAGTTAAGGACAGGGGTAACCTTGATGTAATATCCCGAGTTTTTAAATAATTTTAAACTGCATCGAGATATGCAGTGTTAATAATTTTATATATATTTATGATTATTTAATGAGTTTGTTATTTATTAAGGTCATTTTAATTATTTTTAAGTTTTTTACATAAAATTTTTTCGGGAATTTTATTTTCGGAGAAATTAAGATGTAAATAATTAAATATTAATTATTTTAAGCGGTTTAGTGAAGCTGCATGAGTCCATGCATAATTTTAAAGTGTCAAATAAAATATATACGCATATATGCATTTAAATTAAATTAGGGTTTATTTAATTGAATTAAATTATATTATATAGTTTTAATATTAATTATTTAAGTGTGTATATATGTATATATGTGTGTATATATTATTAAAATATGTGTGTGGTGCATATTTATTGTGTATATTATATAATATATTAAAATAATATAAAGTTAGATATATATATATATATATATATATATACACACATATATACATATAATATTCATAAGTAATATAAAGTTTACAATAATTACCATTTTGCCATTATCACCCTCTTCTTCCTCCCGATCATTTTCTTCCTCATCCGGCCGCTGTAACTCCTTCCTCTTCTCATCATTGTGCCCTTTGGTGTGCCACCTCCCTTGCTAGCCATTTCTGACATCCAGAGCCTCCTTCTCCAGCATGGTTTGGCTGGATTTTTCCAAGAGTTGCCGAAAGTGCCATTAACTCCGATTGACGTGTTTCCAGCCACCCTTTCGAGCCCCACCAATCTCTATCTCTTCCTTGAGCTCCGGTGAGTGCATTTCCAAGCTTTTTTTTTCACTTGAAATGGTCTAGATTTCCTTAGGTTTCAATTTTTCATTTTCGACCATTTAGGGTTTTTGATTTTTTTGAGCTTCGATTTGGTTGATTCAAGAAAAATTTACCGTCACAAACATTGATATTTGTAGCTTAATCTAGCTCTGTGAATTTTTTTGGAATTTTTGGGAATTATTTTGATTTTTGTGAATTTTTGATTATTTTATTAATATTTTATCATTTTCGAAATTTAATTAAATAAATTATGAAATTGTGATTTATGGTGTTTATAGGTGCTAAAATCAATTTTAGAAATTTATTTGTAATTTTTATGATTTTTATATAATTATTTTGAATTTATTTAGTTTATGTAATTTTTGGAAAATTAGGTTAATTATGTGTTTTATTGAAATTAATTGGTTAATTAAGTATAAATATTAATATTATTGAATTATATGTTGAGAAATTTAATTTTGAGTAATTATACTATTTTTGGTGAATTTTTGATTAATTATAGTGAATTTACATAACTAGGGGTATTTTGGTAATTTGGCATTAAATTGGCTAAAAATATAATTAAATTGGTTTTACTAGTTATTTGAGGTATAAAAATGATTTATACAAATTATTTAGTATTTTTAACTAATTAAAACTATTTTTCATAAATTATTTTTAAATTATATATAATATACGATTTTTCTAAATAAATGAGTTTTTATCGATTTTTAATATGTTTTAGGGTTAATTATGTAATTTGGATTTATAAAATGTATTTTGATCAATATTTATGAATTTATTGAGAATTACTGATTTTTAATAATATTTTATTAAAAATTAGGGTTTTTATGTATTTATTGGTAAAATAATTATTTTTAGCGTTTAAATATCTAAATTGCTATATTTTGAGTATTGAAGGGCATTTTTGGTATTTTTCATGTGTTATGTATTATTTCGTGAATTGTGAACCTCAGTCGATGAAATTGTAGTTTGGAGTCCAACCGAGGGATTGTGAATTGTGTTTATTCTTAAAGTGTATTTTTTTGCAGGACCGGCTCTACTCTTTGAGTAGAGAGATGTCCGTTTTACAAGGGAGGTTCTGCCGGATTTCAAGTAAAATTCTCGTAAAACGTGATGTCCTGTCGGATTCCTATTCTAATTCTGTGTCTAAGATTCTAGATCGAGTCTTTAGAATTCCGATAGATTTATTCTAATGTCCTGTTGTCATTTGTTTGTTTAGTTACACCGAGACCGAGGCCTAGTGGACCAGGCCTGTCGGACTTGTCTCGAGGAGCGCAATAACAGTGAGTTTTTATTTTATATATATGTGTTCTAGGATGCATATTTTTAGAAATGCATGATTTATTTTAGTAAGTTATGCATAAATGATTTAATTATTGCTTAGGTTTTATTTTTGGTATATTTTAAATTATATGCATGTTTTATTAATGATTTATACTTAAAATGTTTTTATGTATATTTATGGTTTATTTTATAGTTAAACTGAATTTTATTAACGTATATATACTGGAAATATACTTGGTTTATTTTTGGTATATTTCTAGTATATATATGGTTTATGTTGCTATTTTATTTAATATCATGCATCATTTATTTTATGAATGTATGTTTTATATAATAATGAAGGATATCAATAGAACGTGCTACCTAGTGGGCAGCACTAGGACTGAGTACGTACCGGTACGACGATAGCATCTAGGCTATATTACTAACCTATTTTTGGATATTAATCGGATTAATTATTTGATGTATGATGTGATTTGAGAGTGTGATTGCTGGAGCTCGGTTGGCTAAGTGTCTTGGGGCCAATCACACTGACAGTCAGACTGCTGGAGCTCGGTTGACTTAGTGTCTCGGGGCCAGTCTACTGTCCAAATGGAACAAGTGAATTTATTTGGAATAAGTGAGCCAATATGGCTAGAGTGTTGTCTAACACTGTTTGAGGTTACGATTTTCTAGGGTTCTATTTGATCCTTCATAAACGGATGTTATTTTATGTATTATATAAAATGATTTTGCTGCATCTGTGTGATTTTGCCTGTATATATATTTATTATATATACTATTGAATGTGTGCATTGTCATTTAGCTATGCATGTATATATATTATAATAATTCACTCAGTGAGGTTTGACTCCCCTCCGTTAACTATTTTTCAGGAGAGTCTACGTCTTTAAACCTCAGTAGCAGACCCATATATCGGATTTCTTCCGCCCCGGCTTTACTATGTAATATGCTCACTTGATGTTATTTTATAATCTAGACACTGCAGTAGTTGTAGTCATTTATGAGATTTATGTTTTATATTTGTTTGAGATTTTTATTTTAAAAGATTTGAACTAAGAGTTGTAATTAAAAGACTATTAATATATGAGGATGAGCTTATTTATTTAAACAATTTGGTGGATTATTATTATTTTATTTTATATATGAGATTCATTTTCGTTGTAAGTTATTATATTTATTTTTATTATTATTGCACACTTTTATTTTATTTTTATTTTAAGGCTTGCTACGGATTCCGGATTTGAAAGAATTCCCATTCCCTAGCGCCGATCATAGCCCCTGTTTTGGGTCATGACACTTGAGTTCAAAATTTGAATGAATGCACCTGTGCTTTTGATATAGCGCAAATATGCATACTTATTTAGGAGTATTTTAGTAATTATGTTGTTTATTTTGCTTGTGATTTTGTGTTTTTATGTTCTTATTATATGATTTCTATCTTCCAAATGTATTTTAGGTTTGTTTGTATGTTTTGATGTGTTTTTAGGTCTAATGATCATTGGAAAAGGCTTGGATTTGGTTAAAAAAAGTTGGAAGGCAAAAAGACTTACTCTTAAAGGATTCAAGACTGTCATGAGTCATTACACATGGGACGAGTCGTTACAGAAAGCTTTCATAACGAGTTGGCACCCCTGGAATGACTTGGCACAGGGACAAAAGGCCTAAAAGATTCTAGATTGAGTAGTTTTCGTTTTTCATTCATAACTTTCTCTAAAGACATTCAAATGAGGTTATTCAAGTTGCGTTGGAAATATGACTCGAAGATTTAGAACTTTCATGAAGGAAATTTCTAGAGATAAAGTCATTTAGATGGAAGAAAATTCCCTGGTAGTTATATATTCTGCATAGGGTTGTAACCCTTCATGTCAAAGGGTACCTTTCTATTTTGTAACCACTTTTAAGGCCTATATATATAGGTCATTAGTGCCTTGTACATAGATACAGAATTCATAGAGAATTTAGATAGAATTCATAGAGAATTTAGAGAGAATTCAGATATAGAATTCATATAGACTTCATATAGAATTCATATAGAATTCAAGATAGAATTTAGGAGAGACATAGTTACAGATATTTTAGATAGATTTATATATTATCTTATAAAGTTACTAGTAAGTTTCTTATTTTTGAGAGTTCATTCTTCTTTTCTATTATCTTGTCTATTATTCAAAAAGAAGGAAGTAGATCATTTATACAAGAGAGATCATTTTCGGCTAGAAGATAAATTAAAAGGGTTGTATAAACTCAATCTCTTCTCTTCTATATTGTTTTTGATTGTCTCTTGATTTAATTAACCATGCATAGTGGCTAAGTATTTGAAGGAATTGCAATGTTGATTGAATAAGGATTACATACTCATACTTGCTTGAATATATTTGAATTCAATTAGTACATAATTGTGTTATGTATGCTTGATCACCATATGTAACTTGTAAATTGGTTTATTTATAATGAGAGTTGGGATAATTTGGTGGAACTTTAAATGGATTTACTTAAGTAATGAATTCACTTGGAGACAAGGAATTCATCTTAAGGGATATTTAGTAGTTTTACTTGTGTTTCCTTGTCTATTTCTACAATGAACTGAGAGGACTTGTAGACTCTAGACGGGAATATCCTAATATGACAATGAAAGTTGCTTTTTAGGATTTGTTTGGTATAATGTCATTTATGGTTTCTTCCTTTCTCTACAATGAACCGAGAGGACTTGTAGACTCTAGGAGGGAACACTTCTAATTGACAACAAGAGTTGCTTTTAGGAACTTTACTTTAATCTGATAACGAGAGTTGCTTTTAAAGATTATACGCACTAATTTCCAGTCATTAAGTCAAGAATAATTAATTTACATATCTTTATTGATTATCATTGTAATTCTTCCATGTGTTTTGATAAGAACTTATAGTAATTGTAGTTTTAGTATTAGAGTAGTTGTTTTGATTATAATTTATTTGCTCGATTATTATTGTGATTTTATTTGCCTATCCGTCTTAGTACCTATTCGATTAATATAATATTTACCTGAATTCCCTATGGATCGACACCCTACTTCCTCTATACTAAGTCCTAGAGACTAGGGTATTATAATTTGACCCTCTATCAGATTTTGGCGTAGTTGCCAGGGAATTTGATATGTAATATTTATTAATTTAGGGTAGAGAAAGGTTGTTTTAGGCCTTTTTTTAATTTTTATTTATTTTTGTGTTTGTGTTTGTTTATTTATTTTTTGTTTGTTTCTATCTTAATTTCTGTTTTAAATTTTAATTTCATTAATTGTTTAATTGTGAATCTATATGCTTACTAGGAGTATTAGTGATAGTAACCTGGTTTTTGATCCTGAAATTGATCTAACTATATGTGCTTTGTGCAGGGAACAAAGGCAAAGGATAAAGAATCAATTAAACTTTAATAGAATGGCTCAACCAGAGAGAAGGACATTGCATGATTTTTCCATGCCCGATATTTCAGGTAGTTTTGGTGGAATTGTGGCTCCGGCTATTGCCAATAACAATTTTGAGATCAAGCCAAGTATTATCCAGATGGTGCAAAATAATCAATTTGGAGGCTTACAAGGAGAGGATCCTTATGCTCATATTTTGACTTTCCTTAATGTGTGTGCAACCTTCAAGATAAATGGAGTGACGGATGATGCAATAAGGTTGAGATTATTTCCATTTTCGGTCAAGGACAAGGCACAACTATGGCTTATAAGTTTTCCTAATGAATCAATTACCATATATGACTAATTAAAGCAAGCATTTCTACACAAATATTTTCCACCATATAAGATAGCCAAGTTTCAGAGTGAAATCACTACTTTCAAGCAAAATGGAAGTGAGAAAATTTATTCGGCTTGGGAAAGGTTTAAGGAACTACAAAGGAAATGTCCACATCATGGTTTGCCGAAATGGATGATCCCTCAAATCTTTTACAATGGGTTGACAGATGAGAATAGAAACATCATCAATATGGCTTCTGGTGGGAAATGGATGGACAAAATAGCTAGAGAGGCCGTTACATTGCTTGAGGAACTTGCATCTCAAGGGTACATGGGTGAAGAAACTACTATGGCAAAGGCAAGAGGAATCTTGGAACTTGATACAATCAACATGTTTAGTGCAAAAGTGGATGCCCTCACCAAAATGGTAAGTAAATCTCAAGTTAATTCATTAGAATGTACTAACCTTGTTTGTGAGACTTGTGGAGGACCTCATTCATATTCTCAATGTAATATGAGTGCCAATGAAGATCTGAATTATATCCAAGGAGGTTTCAACCAAAGAGTAGGACTTAACTCGAACACATATAACCCTCAATGGAGGAACCATCCTGGATTCTCATGGTCAAACCCATCTTCCCAATTGAACCCCCAAATTAACCCAAACACCAAACCTCAAAACCCACCTGGATTCCCTATAAAACAACAACCCTTTAATCATCCCCAATCTAAACCTAACCTAGAGAACCTTATTGAGCAATTTGTCAACCAAAAAATTGCCATCAATAAACAAAATAAGGACCAATTTAAACAAATATCTTCTAAGCTTGAGAAAATTGCTACTCATAACTGAATCCTTGAAACACAAATTGCCCAACAAACTTCTTCTTCTAATGCTAAACCTTTAGGAGAGCTTCTAAGCCAACCAGAGTATGCACAAAAGAAAACTTGCCAAGCAATTACTTTGAGGAGTGGTAAAGAAGTTGAAGGAAGCTTTAGTAAAAAAATAATAATGGTTAATGATGAAGAGGTAGGGATCAAAGAAAGGGAGGTCAGTGGTACAAAGAAAGATGAGAGTAAGTTGCAAAGTAAGAAAGAAGATGTTACATCACCAAAGGTGGGTATTAGAACTCTTCCTTTCCCTCAAAGGTACATAAGGCGTAATTTGGATAAGAAATTTGGAAAATTTCTTGACTATCTAAAGGAGATTACTATCATTATACCATTTATGGAGGCAATAAGGGATATGCTTGCATGGGGTAAATTTTTGAAGGATATTGTTAATCATAAAAGTAAGATTGAAGACTATGGTTTGGTATCTCTTGTTGAAGAATCTAAAGCTATGTACTCCAAATCTCCACTGAAGCTCAAGGATCCTTGTTCATTTATGGTTCCTTGTATAATTGGAGGTACGCATTTTAATAAAGCCTTGTGTGATATTGGTGCTAGTGTTAGCCTTATGCCTTATTCAATTTACAAAAAGCTTAACTTAGATGAGCTTAAGCCTACCAACATGTCTCTTTCCTTAGCGGATAAATCTGTTACATATCCACTTGGAATATTAGAGAATGTGCCAACAAAAGTAGGGAAGTTTGTGATACCAGTAGATTTTGTTATATTGGAGATGGAAGAGGATCTTGAAATTCCAATTTTGTTTGGAAGAACGTTTTTGCAGACAATAGGAGCAATTTTAGATATGAAGAATGGGAAAATTACATTGGAAGTAGATAATGAATCTATGGAATTTGATGTGTTAAATATGGTGAAGTCAACACCTATAGAAGTGGCAAGTATAGTTGATCATATTGATGCTCATGATGTTATTGATGGGTGTATAGAAGAGGTGATTCATGAGTGTATAAAATGTGATTCTATGGAGCTAAATAAGGTTCATGAGCCTAATGAGCAAGTTTTGGAGATAAGTCCATATCAACCTTTTCAAAGGACATCAAGATTTGAATCTTTGAAGAGAGAAGATAATCTAGAGGCTATTGCATCATTTGAAAAAGTAGAATTGGAGCTCAAGCCTTTACCATCAAATCTCAGATATGCTTTTCTTGACTCTAATCTTCAATATCCTTTTATTGTTAATTCATCTTTGCCTAATGATTATGTTGATGCTTTGTGTGATAAGTTGAATAGTCATAAAAATGCTATTGGTTATTCTATTAATGATTTAAAAGGAATTAGTCCTAAAATATGTATGCATAGAATTTTGTTAGAAGATAATGCCAAACCTTCCATTGAAGGCTAAAGGTGATTGAATCCCACTCTTAAAGAAGTGGTAAGAGAAGAGGTGACTAAGTTTCTTGACAATGGAATCATTTATTCCATTAGTGATAGTAATTGGGTAAGCCCCGTTCAAGTTGTTCCAAAGAAGGGAGGCTTAATTGTCATTAGGAATGAGTCTAATGATTTGATACCTACTTGAACTATCACTGGATGGCGTATGTGCATTGATTATCATAAATTGAATAAAGCAACTAGGAAGGGTCATTTCCCATTGCCTTTTATTGACCAAGTTCTAGAGAGGCTAGCTAATTTCTCTTATTTTTGTTACCTAGATCGACTTAGTGGATTTTATCAAATCCCTATTCACCTTGAAGACCGACCTAAGACTACTTTTACATGTCCTTATGTACTTTCACTTTTAGGCATATGCCTTTTGGTTTATATAATGCACCTGCAACTTTTCAATGATGCATGTATTCAATATTTAATGATTTGCTTGATGATTGTGTAGAAGTTTTTATGGATGACTTTAGTGTCTATGGTGCTAACTTTTCACATTGTTTAGACAATCTCTCTAAGGTTCTTGATAGGTGTATCGAGCATGGTTTGGTCTTGAATTGGGAGAAATGTCATTTCATGGCACAAGAAGGAATCGTTCTTGGTCACTCAATTTCAGAGAAAGGCATTGAAGTTGATAGAGCAAAGATATAAGTAATCAATAAATTACCACCTGCTAAATGTGTTAAGGACATAATAAGCTTCCTTGGACATGCAGGGTTTTACAGGAGATTTATCAAGGAATTTTCAAAGATCGCAAAGCCATTGTGTAAGTTACTTGCTAAGGATGTAGTGTTTGAGTTCGATGATGCATGTCTTGATGCATTTAACACCTTGAAAAGCACTCTTGTATCTATACCTATTTCGCAACCACCTAATTAGGAGGAGCCATTTAAAATAATGTGTGATGCTAGCAATTTTGCTGTGGGAGCCGTGTTGGGTCAAAGGAAGGAAGGCAAGCCTTATATGATCTATTATGCAAGTAAACTACTTAATGAAGCTCAAATCAACTACACCACTACAGAAAAGGAGCTGCTAGCTATTATTTATGCATTTGACAAGTTCAGATCATATCTTGTAGGGCAAAAAGTGATTGTTTATTTTGATCATGCTGCTCTTAAATATCTTTTGAGCAAGAAGGACACAAAACCTAGAATTTTAAGATGGATTTTGACGCTATAAGAATTTGACTGGAAAGTTTGAGATAAAAAAGGGAGTGAAAACCTAGTAGTGGACCATCTATCAAGGCTAGACCAAGATGGATTAAGAGAACTTGATGACGGTGTCCCAATCAGTGAGTCATTTCATGGTGAAAATCTTTTGAATATTACATCGAAAGAACTTCCATGGTTCACCAACATCGCCAATTATCTGGTAAGCGGAGTTCTACCTTGTGGTAAGGATAGGACTAAATTAGGGCATGATAAGCATTTAGTGAAGAAAGACTTTGATGAAGGAGAGGCTATTTTGCTTTACAATTCAAGATTAAGGTTATTTTCAAGCAAGTTAAAGTCTAGATGGTCGGGTCCGTTTAAAGTTGTCAAAGTTCATCCTTATGGTGCCATCGAGATATCGAATGATAAGGGTGAAACATTTAAGGTAAATGGACACCGCCTCAAACCCTACTTAATCAATGAGGCAATGACTTCAGGTCAACCTATATACCTTTCTAAGACTTAAAGGAATTAAGGTACGTTCACTAACACATTTTTACTTTGTTATGCATTTCTATTCTATGTTTATATTTCATTTTCATTTTTTTTAGCAATTTCACTTCACATTTCATTACTCATAAACTTATTTTCAAAATTTTTATTTTACACATTTTTCTTGTTGCTTTTCTTAGTTCAATTTTTCTTATTCATATGCATTTCATTATTAGAATTTCATTATTTTCCTTTTAGTATACATTTGGTTTCTAATTAGTATATTTTTGGTTTTTGATATAATTTTTATGCATTCCTTTTATACATATTATTTAAGATAGGACTTAGAAATATTTTTGCATTTTTTTTCATACCATCACGACTCGTTACGCCATAATAAGTCATTACAGAGACACATCATGCTGAGTCATGACATTTGGAACAACTCGACACAAATTACATGAGAGCATCATGACTCATTCCAGTGGATCGAGTCATTACAGTAACCTATCGTGCTGAGTTGTTACATATGGAATGACTCGACATAACCCAAATCAAAATGTCAGGACTCATTCCAGTGGATCGAGTCATTACAGAAAGAAAGCGTCATGATTTTTCCCACCCATGCCGAGTCGTGCCACCTGCAACTAACTTCCATTTTTCGATTTTACACACATGTACACTTTTATCAATTTTGGATTTGTGTTTTTAACATCTTTTTATTAGTTTTTATTTGATTTTTAATTCAAAATTGAATGAAAAGGTGTTTCATTTTTCAAGAGGTGTCATATATTTTCACTTCCCCATATACCTTTTCAACCCTTTCTCACACACCTTTTCATATATCTTACACCCCTACATCTTACACACCTTCTACATCTATATATATACCCCCTTTTGACCACCCTAACCACTTATAAAACCCACCCTTAAGAGTCTATACGAATTTTGATAAGTCTCTTACTCTTTCATCTTCCCCATTCTCTCTTCTCCCTACAAAAACACTTTCCATTTTCTTTTCACAGAAACCCTAACTTAAATCTATACTCCTTTCCTTTCCATTATCTCTATTTTCTTTACTTTATTTTCATTTTTATCATCTTCATATTTCTGCATTTCTATTACTACTTCTATTCAAGCAAGTTTAGCAATATGGGTAAGACTAGAGGATCAACATCCAAAAGACCTCATGTTGAAGAATCTCCTTAAGACGAAGAGGAGAATCTAAGCAAGACCTATAAGGCCAAGTTCCTTATCCTATCACATGAGGAAGGGGCTAAGCTTACCAACATCAAATTTAGAGAAATATTGGCTTGTAAGTATATGCCTAACTCTCTCTTGACTAGAATAGATATGTTTGATGAGTTTGATAGAATGCTTAACCAATGTGGTCTTAAAAAGTTTATTTCAATGCATGAGGACACATATGTGGATTTAATCACTGAATTTTACACCACTCTTGATGTTAATGCCACCAACTCACAAATCCTAGAATTTAGGTTCGAAGGCAAACAACACCAACTCACTTATAGTTTCATGAGTAGAGTGTTTGGATTCAAAAAGGATGGGTTATATGACCCTCCTTATAACTTTAAGTTGAATGAGTTTTGGACTTTCTTGACTGATTTGCACACTCCCTTTCAACCCAAGAAAGCCAAAGCAATGTTCATAAAGGATATGAAGTATTGGTTGCTACATAAAGTCCTTGCTTGTCTTGTCTTTCATAAATATGAATTCAATAGGGTCTCTGCATAAGAGATGTTTCTCATGTGGTGCATTCATAATAGAAAACAAGTTTGTTGGACCTATTAGATTTTCAACCAATTGTTGTCTTGTGCACCATGTAAAGATGCACCCTTGACCCATGGTCATGTTGTCACAATTATTGCTAAAGCCTTGAATATCAATCCTAGGAATTACACTCGAAAAGTCGAGTGTTTTTATTTCACTAACCATGCCCTCGTAAGAGGAGAAGTTGTTGATGCAGGTTTAACGTTCATTCTCACCCACTCACGATCTTATTGGTGAGGCCTTCCCGGGGCAACCCGAGTTGAGGAACCAATCCACCAACCCATGAAAGAGGAGGAAGAGGAGGACGAGGAAGCATAGGAGCTTCCACAAAACTAACCTTTTAGAGACGTTGCCCTCATTACATACCCCCTCCAAAGTGCACTGGGTTCTTCAAGTGATCACCCACTTATATGGGATCAAATTCTGAACAACTAAATTTCAATGCAAGGGCAATTGAATTCCTTAGCACGTCATCAACAGAAACTCAAATGTCACCAATATAGGATGGAGTACAAATTGGATAAGTATTTCGCTCAATGTGGTTATTCCATTGACTCTCCACCCACCACTCCCACTGATGCCTAAGGAATTTCTTCTTTTCCTTTCCTTCTTTATTTTCCATACATTGGGGACAATGCATGTTTTAAGTATGGGGGAAAGGATACTAGTTATATATATTAGGATGCTATATATATATATATATATGTTTGTGCTTTGTGTGTTTTATATTTATGTTTGTGTTTTTTTTTCTATCATGTTTGCATGTTTGCACTATCTTTTTCATTCATTTTGCTCATATATATATAATAGTAGCCATCCATATTAGTCTTTTTGATTTTGATCAAAGTTATTATGTTTTTTAAAATTTTTAATGCTCAATTGGTAGAAAGTTTAAGTTTCATGTAGTATAAGTTATAAGTTTATGCTTTTATCTCTTTTTATTATTTCTAAAATCTAAAAAATGTATTAGTCAACTTGCTAACTATGCTTAAGGCTAGTTAGTGATGTTTTAAACCTAGGTATTCTTAGAGTCTTAAGTAATTTTAGAGAAACTATAGCCATAATACTTAGACACTCACTTTTCAATAATGGATGAGGACATGTTATAAAAAAAATAATAAGTAAATAATGATTGTGATATGATGCATCTCGAGTAAGTTGTGTACAAATGAGTATCCTCCTTAGTTACATTCATTCAGAAAGAGATGTATAATGTCATAAGTTGATGTTTCTTGAGTAAGTTGTGTGCATTTGTGTTTGCTCCTCATTTGCATTCATTCGGAAAGAGTACATCCAACAAATTTGCTTTGAAAAATTTTTTTGTCTAAAAATTCCATGAGAAGAGTGAGTTAATGAGTGTGCTTAAAATTGTCTCAAAACTTACTTTTGCCTCTAGAGTTCCTAAGTTTGAAACATGACTATTTGGTCTACATAGCTTGGTTAGAATTTTGACTTTGCATTTTTGATTTTACTTTTAGTAAAATGAGATAATTAGGTAAACTTGTTGCTTATACTATGAGGCTTGTTTATTCTATCATTGTTGAGCATTGAAAGTAGATTATCTTTTCTATCTTTGTTCTTAATTAAATTGGCTTGGTATGGTGGCTACGTCTATTTAGAGTAAAATGAAAATTTTGTTAGCTTTTTCATTTTGGATCTTCACTTGCTTAAGGGCAAGCAAGGTCTAAGTATGGGGGAGTTTCTTAAATGACTTTAATGAAATGAGAATGATTGTCAATTTATGCAAAATGTCTTTGAAAAATGCAACACATTTTATCATCATGAATTGTATCAAGCATGCTTTGCATTTTCTTTCATTACATGACCACAGTTCTTAACTCTCTCTTCGAGATCAGCCACTATCGTCAAAGCCTAAAAAAATTCTTGCTGAGTTAAAAACCTAAAAAGGCAACTCAAGCAAAAGTTAAAGACTTCCCGCTAGGTTAAAAACTCTACATGGGCAACCTAGACAAAAGTTAAGGGAAGAGAGAAAATACTTAACTACAAAACCTGAGAAGGCTAGTTAAGGACAAGGGTAACCTCTCAAAATTTGTATGAATGCACTTATGCTTTTCTTAAATGACTTTAAAAAAATGAGAATGATTGTCAATTTATGCAAAATATCTTTGAAAAATAGAACACATTTTATCATCATGAATTTCATCAAGCATGCTTTGCATTTTCTTTTATTACATGACCACAATTCTTAACTCTCTCTTCGAGATCAGCCACTATCATTAAAGCCTCAAAAAAAAAATAAAAGGCCCAGCTAGGTGTGAAGAGCTCCAAGAGGAGACACCTTAGGCAAAAAAGGGAAGAGAAAGAAAACCCAGCTAAGTGTGAAAAACTCTAAAAGGAGATGCTTTAGGTAAAAAAGGGAAAAATAAAAGAGGCAGGCAGGAGCAATGGTAAAGATCATTAATGATACATAGCAAAAAGCATATACAGTCATCATCATATAAGTATCATACAACAAATGCAAGACAAATGCCCAGATATAATACCCAGAGTCCATAACCTCGAGAAGATGACACAACAAAGCAAACCATAGGCCAAAATCCTACACCTAGCTCCTAAAATAACTACATCAGTCATGGCTACCATCAGGAGCAAGCAACAATCCTGCTTAAGCATCTCCCTCATCTGATTCGGGCTCATCATCATTCATTGCAAAGGATGATAGCCGTGACTCCAGCTCATTAATATGATCATAATAAGCCGTGTGTTCCTGCTTCTATTCATGACTAGCGTAATGGCATTCAACCCGCATGACATATTGCATATCATACAAGCATACATAAAACATGTGCATAAAATAAATAGGTACAATAAAGAAGGCATACCCTCTGAGTGGTCACAAACTCTAAAAAGCACTGTTGTGTACTCCTTGCAATGGTATGCCAGTACTAACTAGAGGAGATAGGAATATATAAAAGTGAACAAATAAGTTAATCACCATTCACTAAATAAATAAAACAAAGGCAAAATAAGTGAAATAAAACATGAACATGGGTAGCGTTAGGAGGAGCAACACCCGACTAAGGAAAGCTAGGGCAAGGAAAATCAAAATGCATTACTCTACCAAAGATATCCATCCCAAGTAAAGCCAAGAATGGTTGAACTGTCAAGTCCTTGAGAATAGTACTATCAGAAGCCATACCTCTAGCATGGGCAGTCACCTAAATATGGAACATGCCCTTATTCTCCTTAAAATGAGACCTAGATATCTTCTGAAAAGATCCTCATTGCTACAGATAAGCTCTCACAACTTGTGTTAATTACAATTTATCACTAATAAAGCTTGTTACATGCATGTACAAAACATGAATAACATCCTATTGGATCAAAGGAAGCAACTCTCGATGATCCGCGTGATGGCCCGATTCTCGAATCTGAAGGTTGAGATGAATTCAATTGAGGAGGTGGAGGAGGAGGAAAAGTACCACCAGCCACAGTGTCAATCAACTGAGGGATCAACACATCAGTATAAGGCAAGCTCGCACCCTCTAAGAGACTTTTAGAGGAGCATCCCATTATTGCCGTAACAAGCTCATGGCCCTAGAACATGTCACCAGGGGGAGGAATAGGGACTCTCCTCGCAAATGGACCATCCCACCAATGATAGACTCACTCGTCCAAATACCACACTCTCACAGTAAGGTTAAAGAGCAACACTCATCTCTCCGTCAGTTGCCATGTAGTCACCATCTTTGTTGTCTAATGTGACCTCATCACCTACCAATGAAGGAGGATCTGTTCAAAAGGCAAGAATGAACAAAGAATCTCTAAAAGAAAAATAACCAACACAGTAAGAGTTAGACATACCTGGTTAGAGGATAGCTTACCCATGTAGTCCTAAGCCACTATGTAATCCTTAATCAAATTAGTAGTCCTCCTGATCCAGTAAGAATAATAAGGAAAGCCATCCTCTGGGAAATGCTCGATGGTCAGACAAGGGAGAACCCAAACTTGTAAGACCATATTTGGCAAAACTAGGAAGTCAGAAATAATAAACTAAAGACAAAAGAACAAAAAGAACAGACATAAGAACTCTTACTCACATCCAGCATGAATAAGCATCCGCAGATCCTCAAACCACCTCGACATGCTACATCAAGGCCCAAATACATGTGGGAAAAAGCTACAATACCCTAGTAATAGCTCGACAAGCCATCCATATCCCTTAGAATAGGCAGCAATCGTAAACTACTGGTACCCGAGGGTTAAGGAAGATGACAACACTTAACAAGTAGAACAAAAAGCAACAAGCCAACTACTTTGCTGAAACAAGACCATCATTGTACATCGTCTACATGGAAGAAACAAACTTAGTGTAATGAGTGAGGTACGAGCAACCAGACTTTATAGGAGTGGCCACCCCAAGTAACTTCACAATAAGGCACCTCCTCACCACCGCAAAAGAGCACTCCTCCTCACTAAAGGGAATAGGCTCTCCATAAAAGCTCAAGCCCATAATAGCAGTAAAGTCCAAAGGAATGATGGTCATCTCCCCAACAAGTAGATGGAAAGTATGAGTCGTGTCCATCCATCGCTCTATTAGTGCATACATAGCAATTTGACTCGAAGCATACGAGTTATAAGATAAAGTAGTAACAACCTCATTAAAGCCCTTCCCGGCAATCATCTGCTTTATGCACCATGGAAGACCCTAATAATACATGCTGACCCTATTGAAACTACTAGGTAGCATAGTAATGGACCTATAAGGCTATAAAAAATAGGTATGCTATCAAACATTCACTCAATTAATAAATACTAACACATCTTTTTTCTATTATTTAACAGGAACAATAACAGAAGTTGAAAAGAAAACCATCATGGTAAGCACTAGTAGACAATCACAATAAGAAAATAAAGCAAAAGCTATTAGTTATCAGTATTCATAATAAAGCTATGACTTAACAGACAATTACAACAAGTACTATAGAGCTACAGCTACAAAAACCTCATGCAGCAAAATAAATAACAAGATAGCTAATTAATAAACTTTAAAAAAATAAGGGCAAAGAAGGACTTACTTGGCGACGATAACAAGCCCAAGCGTGAGTCTCCAGACTATAAACCATAGGAATCAGGTCTCCTCGAGAAAGCCTAGATAGCTGAGGACCCTAAGTGCTAGATGGACCATCAGTATTAGTCCTTATAGTGGAAGTCCTTATTCTAGTGGCCTCTATAAAGTTACCTTCCACATCTAAAAAGATATCCTCTAGAACCTCTGGAATGTTGGGGAACTCCATCTTATACAGAGAAAAATAAAAATTTAGAAGCAAAAACACAGAGCAAAAAATACCCAGAACTCAAAAAAGGTCAAGAAAAGACAATAAAACTTAGAGAAGGTTGAAAAAAGCTTCCCCGAACCTATAAAATGCATGTCTTAAATAGATAAGAGAGGGAGAGGCACATGGCCACATGTAGCCATGTGCACTTCCCCCCTCCACGCACTCCCGTACAATTGTGCGTGCACTCTGAGACTTTGCACACTATTTCTTTAGTCCTAAACCTCTATTTGAACATAAGACATGCACCAAACTCTTATAAAAGTGCACTGATAAGGACTACATTTATTTAAAGACACCACGTGCAGCCTCATAATTTTCAAAAACTCAACACCTCTTGAAAGAAGAAAATAGGGAAGAATCATCAAAAGGTTACCCTACTCGAAATCATCATAATAACATTTGTAACACAATAAGTATTGACATCATCACTGTACCATCACCATATCATCACCAACTAAGACTAAAAGAGAAGAACACATTACATTAATCATAATGATCACAATAATTTATTCGCCTAACACCTGAAGAGGTTATAGTGGCATGATTCTGTTTGCTTGACACTTGAAGAGGTTATAGTAACAGTATTTATATGTTTGCCTAACACCCAAAGAGGTTATAGTGGTAGAATTTATCTTTTCACCTAACACCTAAAGAAATTATAATGGCAGTATTTATTTGTTTTCCTAACACCCAAAGAGGTTATAGTGGCATGATTTTGTTTGCTTGACAACTGAAGAGGTTATAGTGGCAGTGTGTTCACCTGACACTGAAGAGGTTATTGTGGCATTATTTATTTGTTCGCTTGACAACTGAAGAGGTTATAGTGGTAGTATGTTCACCTGACAGCTAAAGAGGTTATAGTGGCAGTATTTATTTATTGACACCTAAAGAGGTTATAGTGGCAATAACTATCTATTCGCCTGACACTTGAAGAGGTTATAGTGGTCATATCTATCTATTTGCTTGACACCTAAAAAGGTTATAGTGGTAATATCCCAACAATCAAACCATAATAACACAACACATAGGTAAGTACCTCTCTCTTTAGAAAATGATTTTTTACATCTTTGCATTTACTTCACATGTATTGACATTAGTGCTAGGTGGCTATGGAACATATGCGAAGCAGTGGGCAACTATTATACCTCAAATTTAATAGTCCCCAAAAAGGTCCAATGATGAAATGAACCTCTGAGATGACTAAAGTCTGCTCGTTCGTAACACCTCTGAAGTGTGCAACATTAAAAAACTAACCGACCCCACTAGTGTGCAAAATCGATCACTGAGCCATAAGTTGTGCTCTGACCTTATGAAATATAAATTATTAGAATAATGAGAAGATTATTTCAAGAATTCCTTTCTCAGAACACTTAGCCTATTGGGTTGGTGTTCATTTCATTATACTAGTACCCAACTTTGTGAAAAAAATAGAAATTGATTTTGAAAAAATAGGCTTTGGAAACACATTTGGAAGGCTCCAAAACCTTTGAAAGTGGTCCCATAATGGTCCAACACAACTCCAGGATCAGCGTGCGTTGCTTAGAAGTGCACATAAAGCCATAAACACCCCTAGGTTTCACATACTAAAATTGAGGCTAAATTTGACAAAACATATTTCAGAAATGCATCCAGAAGACCTAAAAACCCTTAGAACGAACCTCAGTATAGCCCATATAAGCCCTAGTTGGAGTGCGTAACACATAAAAGAGCACATGAGCGTGTGCATGGCCACGCACTCAGTGCATGACTATGCACACTTCGTATGGCCATGCCTTCCATCCTAGGGACACATGCATGGCCATATATACACCCCCCTATTCTATACATTTTTCACTATAAATAGACACATCCACACCCCATTTTGAGGGGGAAGCAAGTGGAAACACATAAAAACTTAAGAATCTATCTGATTGAAGGTGCTAAAACCCCTTTCTAGATAGTTTTTGCTCTCCCATTACTTTTTTTGGTGATTAGATCTCTTTTCCACCAAACCAAGCCTCATCATTGTCAAAGCATGCTTCAAAGGTATATAAACTAGCATTATTTTATTGTCATTTTAAACCTCTCAATTAGTAAAGCTTGATAATCCTTTAAAGCTACAACTTTAAAACCTACACAAGCTTAGTCGAATCTAAGGACCACACAATCATTTTGGCACATTTATTTTATCACATTGCATTTTATTTTATTGTTGCTAGCATTTAGGAATATTATTATGCTTGTGTGATGAGATTAACAATTTTGCATGCTATATGTATAATCTATGCTTTATTATGCTCATTTCATATTATTGTTCTGCATCCTCTAGTTCCAAAACATGAAATCACATCATAAATATCAATAATGTGAAAAGTTCATATCCCAGAATAGAGTCATCATGTTTTTGGTCCAGTGATGACATCATGCATCCCCTATATTATCATCATATATAATCATAACATAAATAATCACTACAAACATGCATGATCATCTATATTTTGGTTTTTCAAGTGATTGAGTGTCCATTGCTTATCCCATTGTTCATGCAATCGACCAAGCTGTGTGAATGGTCATATATACCTTGTAGATTCATCATATCTAAATTAGATTTACTTTTCCACAATATTTTTTTATTTTATATGTTTTTTATTAGGAAAGTGATGTAATAGTAATATCTTCAACTTTATTATCTTCTACTATCTGATGAATTGTATGAATGCTATACATACTGTAATTACCAAAACTAGGGTGTTGTGGTAGCTATACAATGAACATCATCTAATGAGATATAGTAAAAAAAGTAGATTCGATCCCCCAAACCTGAAAATCTCTGTTGGGGGCAATACTCATTGAGTGACCCGATGTTGTCCCTTTATTTTCTCAGCTTTTTAAAAATCAAGTAGCGACTCAATAAAATCAAAAAAGCTCCTCGTTCCTCTTGAGACTAATCATTTGTCCCCTACTCCTTGTGAGAGCTCTAAAGCTCAAGATTCTAAGACCAAGAGTCTTATGAATCCAAGTGCCAAGGGAAAGTCTTTAAAGCCTAATATTCCTAAGGCTCAAGGTTTCAAGGCTAAGGCTAAGAAATCCAAATTGCATTATGCATTCATGTATCACAATAAAAGGCACACACATATGTACATTAGACCTAAAAAAATTCATACATTATTGTGATTGTGAGATGCACACTCATCATAGAGCTATCATGTTTAAAGAAGCCACCAACCATCATTACCATGCTAAACTTGCATATATTGGTAGGCAAAATAGATTTTCAAAAATTAAATGCTTTTATTGCATGAAATTTGGACATACCAATAATGTATGTTACTATAGACTACTTCACCTTAACCTCCTACCTAAAAATTATTTTGAGACAAATAAACCTAAACCAACTAAAGTTTGGGTTCAAAAAGGTGTTTGATCTCATTTTGAGTAGGAGTGGTTGAAGTTGTCCATTTGCTAATTATTAATAAATTGACAAAATTAATTTACTTAGTTTAACAATAAACATGGAAACATAATTTTTTTTGAAGGGAATTTGACCCTTTGTATGATCGAAATATTTTGTAAAAAAAATTGCATTTTTTGATATAAAATTCTCTCATTATTTTTCATTTGGCATCATTCTCTATTTGGTATGCCTTACTCTTTAAAAGATCTCTTTAGACTACAAGTTGAGAATCATGATTACCATTACCATTCCTTAATACACTTGGCACATGTTTCACTTTTCATGATTAACTCTTTATTTTATTTTTCACTAGGTATCAATAGGCATCATTTTTGTTCAATAATTTTCTATTGGTATCCTTATTGTTCATTTAATTTCACTTAATTTTTACTTAGTATCCTTCTCTTTTAGTTACCTCCCTTTTCCACTTTGATAAAGGGGGAGAGAAACTTGACATTTTGAATGATAATAATTATACTTGATTTATAAAATAGAATGCCAAAAAGAAGGAGAACCTAAATATTTATTATGATTAAGTGATATTTGACATGCTTTACTTACCTTAGCATATATTAGGGGGGGGGGGGAGAAATTTGAAAAATCCTTAGTATATGATTAAGGAGGAGTATCATAAAAAAAATGCACACACATGCACTTAGTGATTTTTTATTATCATTCCAAAATTGATTGTTAAAGTCAACAAGGGGGAGATTATTGACCCTTTGCATGATTAAGGTCATGATCAATCTCATTTTAACATTTGTTTTAACATTGACAATCAATTTTGAATCATTAATGCTCTTTGTTTAAGTGTGATTATAAGCATTGGTACCTAATTATGCTCAATGAAAGCAATGTTAATTTACCATGCTTTAAACTAAGTTTGAGGGCATTCTAAACACATTTGAAGCCTTCAAATTATTAGTATAGATATGCTCTAGTGTCATTCTTATAATAAATAATAACATTGTAAATTATCCTTATGGCAATAAAATATTCATTTAAATAAAGAGTTTGTTTATTTGAATATTTACCCTTTAGCAATATGTTAAATAAATTTATTATCAAGAGTTGATAATATGAGTTACGTATTTATTTAGTATATATGCTACAAATTATTCATAGTTGAATAATTAATATTTGGGTAGCATTAATTATACTATCACCTCTGTCTATTTTCCTTGATTAGTATATGATGCTAATAGTGGGAGGTAATGAGTCTCATGCTACTTTATATGAGATATCATAATAGACATATGGATACATATATGATGGGTGGATCAAACAGTGACATTAGATTTATGATTGCAAGGAAACTCACTTATAATCAACAATCACAATCTAGGTTATAATGGTGCATATAGTCCTTTAACCTGAGGTAACATGGTCATCCACATTTGAGTGGTTAGAGTTTGTTACCACTTACATACTTATGTTATTCACACATGGGTATATGGTGTATGGTGGCTCTAGTTAGTTAAATGTAGGGATGAGTGTTCAACCAAGAAGGGATTCATTGCTTGGAGTGAACTGTGTTACGAGTTAGATTTATATACCCTAGTCTTTAGGACTTAGTATAAAGGAAGAAGGGTGTCGAACACTCAGGAATTGGGTTAATCTTGTATTAACCGGATAGATACTTAGATGGATAGGCAAAGTAATATCAAGATAATAATAGGTAATGTAATAAATAAAAAGAATATAACTTACTAACAAATTACTAGAAATTCTTATAAGAAATTATAACAAAATATATGCATGAGAGAATTTACAATTCATAATTAAATAAGAACTTTGCACATAATTATCATATAACATATTGATTGGAAATTAGTTATAGTCTTTAAAAGCAACTCTCATTGTCAACTAAAGGTATTTCCTCTTAGAGTCTATAAGCACTCTTGTGTTATTGTAAAGATATGAGAAAACCAAAAAGATATTATACTAATTCTTATTCTCTTAAGATGAAATCCTTGTCTCCAAGCAATATTCATTTCTTAAGTAATTTTAATTACATTCCACTAAATTACCCCAACTCTCATTGTGAATACTTTGATTAACAAGTTACATATGATGATCAAGCATACATAACACCATTTGCACTAATTGAAATTAAATTATAAACAATAAAAGATAAAAATGTAGTTCTCAAGATTAATTCATCATTGCAATCCTCATACAAAGACTTAGCCTACATACATGATCAAAGAACAAAAAAAGAAAACCAAATTCAACATAGAAAGAAAGATAAAGAGAGAAAGAATTGAATAAGTAAAACTCCCTTCTATGTCTTCTAAATAATTCTTGATTTAGGATGATCTTCTCTTGCACTTGGCTTTGTCTTCTTCAAGTGTTTCTTATAATGACTCTTAAACCTAAAAGATAATAATTGTATTTCTAAAACACTATAGTAATTCATATGTCTCCCCTGTTTTAGACCAGAAATGATGCATATATAGAGCTCTGAAGCTACAAGAAGTGACTAGACTATGGTTAGACTTGGAAAGGCACCACTTGACATCAAAGGTCACCTCCCTTTGCAAATTCTATAACTGAAAGGGAATTTTTGTCAATTTAGATGACTTTATATCTAGAAAGTTCCCTCATAAAAGTTGTATATCATTCTGTTATCTTTCTAGAGAAACTTGAATCACCTATTTTTGATGTCTGTACATGGAGTTATGGCCAAAATACAAAAATTACTCAAATTGGGAAAAGTTACAACTCTTGGGCAAGGCACGAGTGTGACGACTCATCACTGGGTGATGACTCATCATAGAGACTCTCAATGATGACTCATGCCCTGGTGATGACTTGTACACCGTCTTGATGATCCAAGCTTGACTGTTTTTGCTTCCTAGCTTGTTCCAATAAACTTCAAGTGTCTTCTAAATGTCATTTGAGCCCTAAATCATGCATAAAACTTACATAGTGAGTCCTAATGATAAAATAAGTAAAAACATCAATTCAATAGCCAAAAAAACACATAAAACATAATGAAATGAAATTAAAATAAACCTTAACTAGCCTAAATAACTATGCACATTTGCATCATATCAAACCGGGAAAGATCCTATGCTATCTAAGATTTTTCTTGATGAATAAGTTCCTAGCCAGGAAAAACATAACACAATCTGAAAGAGTTTCAGTGCTATAAAGTGCTTTTAGTATTAGTTATGTTTTATCAAGAATTAATACTTGAAATGAGGTCTTATGATAAAGCTATTAAAGTTTGATTAAACCTTGACTTTAGGCTTTATCAGGATCTTCTAATGATGGGATTTTAATGCATGGTAATTATGACCAAAAGGGTTCATGTAAATCAATATATGCATTTATATTTATTTGGGTAGTTGTGATATCGATGCTAGAGGTCACTTACAACTTATGAGAACTAAATGTGTATAATTGGAATTTTCACATTTAGACAAATAATATCAAGAGTTGATATTATGTTCTCATTGCCAATTAGACATGAACCTAGTAAGTCACACCCAAAAGAGTTTTGCCCAATCACCATTTAAATTAATCTAATTATTGATTAAAGAGTTTAATCAATTAATTAATTATGATTAATGGAATTGGATTTATACTTTAAGCAATGATTCTAGCATATCATAAATCTAATTCCAATAAGAGTTTATTTATTAATTTATATTTAATTAATATGAGATATTAATTAAATAATTAAATTAATAATAATATATATTATTAATTAAATTATATATTTTAATATGAGATATTAAATTATTAATAATTAAATTAATAATAATATATTTTATTAATTAAATTATTAAATTTAATCTGTGATATTAAATTATTAATAGTTAAATTAATAATAATATGACAATTGCTGACTTTGGGTAAGATAAGGTTGTATTTATTAAATCTCTACATCATCTCTTATGCACTAGTTATATGACCTACACAAATTGCTCATTACTATGCAAGGTGGATTGCTAATGATGTAGTTAATAAAGTTAATTACTTATTCAATTTATGCACGTCTATCTTAACTCATTTTTCTCTATGCATATATCCTTAGAAGAGTTCTAAGATATATAAATAATATAAGTAAAGAATTGTATTAATGAGATTAATGTAAGTTGTTGCTTTGAGAAAGTGTGTAGAGATTTTGGTAAGTAAATATACCAAAAGGAAACAACATATACTAAACATATGCTTTTCAATTCTTACAAAAGAATTAAGTTAGTGCAAATCTCTAAGGGTCATTTAGATAGGACACTTGCTACTAAGCTTAATCAAGCAAGAAGGTACTTGGCAAAGCTTTGGTATTTCAAGCTAAAGGCCTAACACTTGGGAGGCTAAACATTTGATTCATCATCAAATTAAGAATTTGTAAGTTGTCTTAAACTTAATTTTTCCTAGCTTAATGTTCATATATCTATATATTTTTCTATTTAGTTATGTGTAACATGCAAAATAGATCCTTAGGAATGGGATTCTTCATATTATGAAGGGTTATGTAAAGTAAAATTTTTGAAATTTTACTCTACTTAGGTTTGTGCTAAACACACATGTTCCTAATATTTAAGTTGCATAACTGATTCCTTCAAGTGGTATTAGAGTTGCATTTTGCACTTTACACATGCTAAATTAATTGATAATTGCAAGTGTTGTGATTATAATTAATTGATAATTGCAAGTGTTGTAATTATAATTATTGTTAGTTGCAAGTGTTGTGGCTAAAAATGTGATTTGTATAAAGTAGCATTATAGCAATAGTGGTACAATTGCGATCGCAGCACTGTAGCTACTAGGTTACTATTGCGATTGCAGTACTGTAGCTGCGACTGTAGTACTATTACTATAGTGGTACTGTAGCATAGATAATATTTTTTATATGTTTTGAAAAGTTGATCATAGCATGCAAAAGTTGTATTTTATTTAATTAATACTTATCATACATGCAAGTAATTATCGTGGACTTAGATTACATTCTTTGGTTTGTAATAATAATTAATTTTATTATTTAATATGTAATTAAATGTTGATTACATAGAATTAAGATGTAATAGTTGCCTTGGTATACCAAGGATTGAATGTAAATCATAAGAGTTGTGATTCAGAGCTTCAAAGTGTTCAAGATAATGATGGGGAGTTTTATGACTTGAAGAATTTTTCTTAGGCTTATTTTAAAAAAATTGGAATAAGTTTAGGAAAGGTCTATGATCATTCATTATTTGTGCATTTATTTTTTGCATGTTGTATGTATATATATGATATATATGTTGTAACATGCAATATATGTATACGATATATATAATTGGATAATGTGCAAAGTGAGACCTAATTAAAGACCCAAAAATCTTCCAAAATAAATTTAGGCATTGGCTCTCCATTAAAGCAATGACATATAAAGTTTTAGACAAATATGCTTCAGTTATGGATACAAACATGTGTATATTTGTGCTAAGAGATCTTTATAGAGTTCATTATCAAACATAAGATGTTGAGAATTTATAAATACACTACATACTAAGAATGGCAAATAGGCACAACTTAGGTATATGGTGTTTAAAGCCTATATATTATACTAATTCAATAGTATGGACCTAACTAATGTAAAGAGGCCAAGAATGGCAATATGTACCTGAGCCCCATAACATTAGGAACCAGATTGATGGAAACTCACATGAGATGTGATGGATAAGAGTTGTCCACTTAATGAGAATTAATATTCCAAAAATGGCAATATGTACCTGAGGAATATTAGTGACCCATTAAGAACTCCATTACTCACTAGAAATTCGTCCAATAAGGGATTTTCGTTTTCTACTTTGGAAGTGTAGAATTTGTTAAGTTAGTGGGAGGCCATTAAGATTAAAGACCAAATCTAATGGTAATATAACAATGTCATGGACCTAATTAATCTTGTTACCTTTGCAGAAAAACTTGATAATATGAGACCATCAAATCCACTATCAATCATACTCAAGCAATATAGGCTCACGAGCCTTAAATTCATTGATTGGCTAAGGAACCTAAAATTTGTTTTAGCTTCCAAAAAAATACATATATGTATTGAATCAAAGTCCACCTAGTCCCCTTCCTGAAAATGCTTTCCAAGAGGAGCATGACACTCTAGATAAATGGAAAGATGATGATATGCAAGCATATTACATGATGTGGGCTTCTATGGGTACTGAAATTCATTAGTAACATGAGAAGTGTACAAGTGCAAAGGAAATCCTACATCACCTATAAGAGTTATTTGGTGAATATAGTAGGACCACATAATATGAGATATCAAAGTGGCTTTTTCATGCTAGGATGAACGAGGGTGAGGATATGGGAATCCAAGTGAACTCCATGACTAGATCTATAGAGGAGCTAAAGAGTCTAGACTTTACTATAGACTTCCATCTCTAAGTGGATTTGATCCTTTAATCCCTTCTTGAATCTTTTGGACAAACCATTTCAAACTTCCATAAAAACAAAGTAGAGTGCACACTTATGGAGCTTTTGAACATGCAAGTGAAAGCCCAAAAGGCTATCTAAGGAAGCAAGGGAAAGGAGGTTGCACTTATTGCCTCTTCTAGTAAGACTAAGAACAAAGGAAATAAGAAAAAGAAAGGCAATATAAGTGTTTTCAAGCCCACGGGTGGCATAGCTAAGAATAAGGGCAAGGAAAATATGAGGGAAGACCTAGGTAAAGGAAAGTGTTTCCATTACCAAGGCAAAGGACATTGAAAGAGGAATTATCCTAAGTTCCTTGAGTCCCTCAAGATAAAAGGAAAGAGCAAACAAAGAGAAGGTAAGACTTTCTCTAATTTATATACTTCTAAATGTTCTAAGAGCTCATCTAATGCATGGATATTGGATACTGATGCTAGTTCTCATATATGTCTATTCTTGCAGGATCTAGCAAATGAGAGAAAGTTAAGACCTAATGAAGTAACCTTAAAGCTTGGAAATAAAGCAAGTGTTGTAACCAAGGCTATAGGATCTACTTCTATTGATTTTATGATCATATTCTGTTATTGGATGACATATTATATGTACCTAATGCCTATAAGAACATATTATTTATTTCTAGTTTGACATATTATATGTTATGAGTTTTATTTTAAAAGAGACATATTATATATTATGAGTTTCATTTTAAAAGAGACATATGTAATATTTACTTTGGAAGTGAAATAATAGGCATGGGTTATTCAATACATGGTTTATATTATCTTAATAAAATTTCCAATAACAATGAGCCTCAAGTTAATATGAAGATGCAAATGTAATGTTAATTGAAAATACCTCTAACTCAAAATATCTATGGCACTTGAGATTATGTCATATTGCAAAGGATAAGATCACAAAGTTGGAAAATATGGGAATCTTGAGCAATATTGAATCTGCAACCCATCCAACTTGTGAGACTTATCTTCAAGGCAAGATGACTAGATCACCATTCGTTAGACAAATGATAAGAGCCAAAGATGTATTGGACATCATACACAGTGATGTATGTGGACCATTTGCTAAAATGGCTAAAGGTGGTTTTTACTACTTTATAACCTTTATAGATGATCTATCAAATTATGGGCACTTGTTTCTTATAAAGAAAAAAAGTGAATCCTTTGAAAGTTCAAAGAATTCAAAGCCCAAGTAAAGAACCAGACTGGAAAAAGTATTAAAACTCTAAGATCAAATTGAGGAGGTAAATACTTAAGTACCAAGTTCATTGAGTTCCTTTAGAAACATGGCATTGCATCATAATACCACATGGAACACCTCAATTAAATGGTGTGTTCGAGAGATGGAATCATACTTTATTGGATATGGTACATTTTATGATGAGCTACACTGATCTTCTTATTTCACTTTAGGGTTATACACTCTAAACAGCCTCCTACATCCTTAATTTTGTTCCATCCAAATATGTTTCCAATACACCATATAAGATATGGCATGGTAAAGCACCAAGTCTTAAACATGTGAAGATTTAAGGATGTCCAGCTTTTATCAAAAGGCTAAAATCAAACAAGTTGGATGTAAAATCAATTAAAGGAAGGTTTGTTGGATATCCTAAAGATAGTTTAGGGTATTGCATTTATCTTCCTACTAAACAAGTTATTGTTAAAAGTAGAGATGCTATTTTCCTTTAGAAAGAGTTTCTTAAGGAAGGTGGTAAAGGAAGGAGGATAATGTTATATGAGGAATCATCTACGGAAGCCCAAAAAATTGATTAAATGGATATTGATCAACCTGAAGAGTTTATTCCAATTGAGAATGTCATCATACCAACTCCTAAAAGGTCTAGTAGGGTATCTCCTCCTCAGGAGAGATATGGTATTCTTCATGATATGTAGGAGTTGCATGTTCATGAAGAGAGCATTTATTTTGATGATCCTACTACATATGAAGAAGCTTTATGTGATAAGGATTCTTTGAGATAGATTGACGCTATAAGAACTGAAATGGATTCCATGTATGCAAACTAGGTTTGGACACTTGTTGATCCTCCTTAGGGTATTATACCCATTAGGTGCAAATGGATCTTCAAAAGAAAGATTGGTGCAGATGGAAAGGTAGAGACCTATAAAGCTAGGCTTGTAGCAAAAGGGTTTTACCAAAGGCAAGGGGTTGACTATAAGGAGACCTTCTCACTAATAGCCATGCTTAAATCCCTTCGGATTCTTTTAGCTATAAATGCACACTATGATTATGAGGTTTACCAAAAGGATGTCAAAATTTCCTTCCTTAATAGTTATATTGAGGAAGACATTTTATGGAGCAACCTAAGGGTTTTGAATCTGAGGATAACTTAAAAGTGTGCAAGCTTAATAGATCTATCTATGGTCTAAAGCAGGCTTCAATGAGTTGGAATCATCATTTCGATGAGGCTATCCATTCTTATGCCTTCATTAAGAATGATGATGAGCCATGTGTTTACAAGAAGGTTAGTGGGAGCCAACTCACTTTCCTTTTATTATATGTCAATGACATTCTATTAATTGGAAATGATGTCAGAATGATGACTTCTGTAAAAGTATGGCTATCTAAAACCTTTTCAATGAAGGACTTAGGGGATGCAACCTATATTCTTGGGATTCAAGTCTATGGAGATAGATCAAAGAGAATGATAAGTTTATCCTAAAGTCTTTACTTAGAAAAGGTGTTGAAGAGGTTCAACATGCTTGATTCCAAGAGAGGATTATTACTATTTAGGCATGGTGTCCATTTATCCAAGGGTATGTCACCTAAAACATATAAAGAAATGGAGCAAATGGCTACAGTTCCTTAAGCTTCAGCTATAGGAAGCTTGATGTAAGCTATGATGTGTACTAGACCTGATATTGCCTATGTTGTTAGTGTGACTAGCAGGTTTTAGTCCAATCCAAGTTTGGAACACTAGATAGATGTTAAGGCAATATTTGAATACTTGAGAAGGACTAAAGATTTATTCTTAACTTATGGAGGAGGTGATTTACAAATAGATGGTTTCATAAATTTTGATTTTCAATCAAATGTGGATGATAGAAAGTCTATTTTAGGGTTTATTTTCTTTTGTAATGGAGGTGTAGTGAGCTGGAAGAGTTCCAAGAAAAATCATTACTGATTCCACTACAGAAGTTGAGTATATAGCATCAAATGCTGCTAAAGAAGCTGTTTGGATTAAGAAGTTCATTACTAAACTAGGAGTTATTCCTTCCATTAAGTCCCTGATTCCTCTCTATTGTGACAACAACGAAGCCATTGTTTTGGCAAAGGAACCAAGGTCTCATAAAAAATCTAAACACATAGAAAGGTTTTTTCATATTATTAGAGAACTTGTTAGGAAGGGCGATGTGCTTGTGCAAAAGGTAGCTTCAGTTGACAATGTGGCTGATCCACTGACTAAGGCACTCAACCAACTATAGTTAGACTGTCATCTTGAGAATATAGGTCTTAGATATTATAATGAATAGCACTAATACAAGTGGGAGATTGTTAGTTTAGATATGCCCTAGTGTCATTCTTATAATAAATAATAACATTATAAATTATCCCTATGACAATAAAATATTCATTTAAATAAAGAGTTTGTTTATTTGAATATTTACCCTTTGGCAATATGTTAAATAAATTTATTATCAAGAGTTGATAATATGAGTTAAAAATTTATTTAGTACATATGTTATAAATTGTTCATAGTCGAATAATTAATATTTGGGTAATATTAATTAGACTATCACCTCTATCTATTTTCCTTGATTAGTATATAATGCTAATAGTGGAAGGTAGTGAGTCTCATGCTATTTGATATAAGATATCAGAATAGACATATGGATACTCATGTGATTGGTGGATTGAACAGTGATGTTAGATTTATGACTACAAGGACACTCACTTATAATCAACAATCACAATCTAGGTCATAATGGTGCATATAGTTCTTTGACCTAAGGTAACATGGTCATCCATATTTGAGTGGTTAGAGTTTGTTACCACTTACATACTTATGCTATTCATACATGGGCATATGGCATGTGGTGGCTCTATTCAATTAAATGTATAGGTGAGTGTTCAACCAAGAAAGGATTCATTGCCTGGAGTGAACCGATAAAGATCCTATGTTATCTAAGATTGTTCTTAAAGAATAAGTTCATGGCCAGGACAAACATAACACAATTTGAAAGATTTTCAGTGCTAGAAAGTGTTTCTAGTATTAGTTATATTTTATCAAGAATTAATACTTAAGATGAGGTCATATGATAAAGCTATTAGAGTTTGATTAAACCTTAACTCTAGGCTATATTGGGATCTTCTAATGAAGAAAATTTAGTGAATGGTAATTATGACCAAAAGGATTCATGTAAATCAATATATGCATTTATATCTAATTGGGTAGTTATGATATCAATGCTAGAGGTCACTCACAACTTATGAGAACTAAAGGTGTATAATTAAGATTTTCACATTTAGACTTGAAAGAATTTTAAATAATATTAAGAGTTGATATTATATTCTCATTGTCAATTAGACATGAACCTAGTAAGTCACACCTAAAAGAGTTTTTCCAAAGCACCATTTAAATTAATATAATTATTGATTAAAAAGTTTAATCAATTAATTAATTAAGATTAATGGACTTCAATCTTGTTGACCATTTTCACGATCAAACTCCTAATTTTGATATTTAATAATCAATTTAAGTTTCTAATGATTTCTTTCAAGTCTGTAGGACCTTATTTGTATCAAAATTATCAATTCAAGTTCAAAAATATGAAATATTGTCATTATACTATATTTTGGTGAAGTATAATATCCTAATCTTATACGTAAAGTATCTAGAGGTTTTATGTGTCAAAAAGAAACATTTTTGGAATTATAGTGAGTTGATCATAAGTAAAAGCCATGTCAAATCAAAATTGAGCAAAGGGACAGTACCACTCATAAGCACTATTCAACTCATGAGTAGGTCATGAAGTCAATCTTGATAGCTCTAAATGGTCATTTTTGAATGTAATGACTAGTATTTCACTCCTTATAAGCCAGAACGTACTCTTCACGATTGTGAGTGACATTCTGATAGAAATAAGTTCAAGATGATTCAAAAATCAATAAGAGATATTAGAGACATGTTTGATACATCCAACAACTATATTTTTTAGTGTTTATCTATATAGACACTCTATAGAGTTCAATTAAAGGTTTAAGAAACTTGTTTACTCATTATACTCTCTTATGCATTCAATTAAGCTCTCAAAACTCTCTTTAATTTCATTTCATATTTGTATAACTCTTATGAGAATTAGTGAGTGTTAGAATAAATATTCTTATTCTTCTATTTTTTGGGCTTAAGAAAATGGGAAGTGAGATTCTATTCTAGTGGAATTGGTTTAGGTGTTTACCATTGAAATATTTGGGATTTAGTTTTTAAGTTAGCCTTGTAAAACTCAAGTTATAAGGTTAAAAGAGTGAGCCTTAAACTCTTGTGTAATCTCAAATGTTGTGAATAAGATTATGGGAATTAAAAATCCTAAAGTAGGGATAAATTAAGTGGAGACGTAGGATTATTGAGAATTCAAACTCTTTAAATTATTGTGTTCATCATTCTTCCCTCTTAACTTTCTTTCAATTCTTGCAAAGAATTCTTTTAATTTTCATTCATTATTCAATTGCCTTATTCACCCTTACTCTAAGGCATTTTCATTTGGTATCAGAGCTTGGATTCTAAGAACTTAATTACTAGAATACAAGATCATAAGGAGTGAACTTCAAAATTTTTCTTCACTTAGACCATTCTTTGATGGTAGTGACTATCCTCACTGGAAGTTCAAAATGGAGCTATATATAGATTGTGATTCCATTAGACTTTGGGAAGTTTTTGTTAAAGCTTGGCAACCATTAAAAACTACCATTGATGGTGTACAAACTACTCTTTCAGGAAGTGATTAGAGCAATGATCCAAAGGAAGAAAACTATAAAAATAAGAAAGCAATGATCACTCTACTCTCTTCCATGACAAAAGAAGAAGGAGGCAACCTTCAATATTGCATTTCGACCAAGGGAATGTAGGAGACCTTAGAGAACCATTATGAAGGCAATGTATAAGTAAAAAACAAAAAGGTTCAACTTCATATGTATGAATATGAACTCTTCAAAATGAAGCCTCAAGAATCAATCATGGAGAAGAAAAATTGTCTTAATGCTCTCCTTACAACCCTCAAGAAACTTGGAAAACATTTCTCTAAGGAAGAGGTGAATAATAAGATTCTAAGAAACCTACCTAAGAAGGATTGGGAATCTCAAGTCACTTTAATTGAGGAAGCTCAAGACCTCTCTACCCTTTCAACCAATGTACTTATTGGCAAGCTCTTAACATATGAGCTCATAATTAAGAAAAAAGGTAAAGAACAAGAAGAGAAGGAAGAGAAGAAAGAGAAGGAAAAGAGCATAGTATTGAAGGTTTCACAAGAAGAAAGTAAAGATGAAAATATTGAAGATTCTAGTGATAAAGATGGTAATATTGGCATGCTCACAAGGAACTTTAAGAAGTTTTTGAGAAAGAAAAATTTCTCAAGAATAAGAGACTTTAACAAGAAGTATAAAAGGGAAGGTAAGAAGAAAACTAAATAAGTTACTTGCTATGAATGCAAGAAACTGAGTCACATCCGAAGTGAGTGTCCCAAACTCAAATTCAAGAACCAAGGAACAAAGGAGAAAAGAAAGGCCTTCAAAGCTGCTTAGGGTGACTCCTTCGAATCCAAAAAAGAAGAGGAACAATAAGAAATGGCCAACCTTTGCTTTTTGGCTCTTGAAAATGACAATGAGGTACCATCTATTTCTTATTCTTCCTTTGATGAATGTAATGATTATTGTGATGATGATAATGAGAGCTCTATTGTGAGCAAATTATTAGTTAAATGCAAAAGCTTACTTTCTAATAAGAAACTTTACAAATATGAGCTATCTAGCTTAACCAAGGAATTTGATAGCTTAAAAAATGATTTTGCTAAACTTATTGGATCAAATGAAAAACTTGTTAGTAATGTAAAATCTTCTAATTCCTTGGAAGATCAACTCAAAAAATCAAGTGATGAAAATCGTAAGCTTTCTAAGGAGATCTTAAAATTAAAGAATTCCATTGTTAAATTTAAGAGAGGAGAAGAAACTTTAGATAGTCTTATTGATTCTCAAAAATTTCATAGAGATACATATGGAATTAGATATAAAAATGGAATGCCTTCATCATCATCATCATCATCATCACACATTGATTTTGTTAAAGCCTTGCATGACTCCACTCCTACCTCTAAACCAAATGAGACTTAAGCTTTCAAAGCTAAAAAGTCTCATGTGTTAAATGACAAAGGAAAGTCTCATAAGACTCAACCTCTATTGGCACAAAGAGGTAAGACATATGTTAGAAGACCATAATCCAAACATGCTTATATGTACTGTAAACACTTAATTTCAAGATAATAAAATATGGATGCGACAAAGGACTTCAATGATGAAAATGTTATAAGTAGGTCTTCAACACTTGAAGTTTGAAACCTCAAAAGTTTGAATGCATTTTTAAAAAGAGTTTCATTAGTTTTTTTAAGGACTTAATTGTAATACCTTTTAAGACCAAATTAAAAAATTTAATTTCTTTCAAGGGTCTTTTTGTAATTAAAAGTTAAAAAAAAAAGAATTCAAAGTCAGTCAGCACAAAGAATTCAAAGCATTCGACTCAAACAACCAAAGATAAAAATTTGCAAGCAGTTATAGACTATAGCATCAAAGGCGAGCAATGTAAGGGTTATAACTAATCGTGAGCAATTATGGATTGCAGCATCATTGGTAAGCAATAAAAGGGTTACAATTAATCGTGAGCAGTTATGGACTGTAGCATTATCAAAGGAGAGCAATGAAAGGGTTACAACTAATCATGAGAAATTATGGATTGCAGCATCATCAGTGAGTAATGAAAGAGTTGCAGCTAATCATTAGTAGCTATGGACTGTAGCATTATTAAAGGCGAGCAATGAAAGGGTTGCAGCTAATCACGAGCAATTATGGATTGTAGCATTATCAAAGGTGAGCAATGAAAGGATTGTAGTTAATTTGCAAGAAATTAAGGATTATAGTATTAAAGGCGAGCAACAAGAGGGTTGCAGTTAATTAAAATCAACGAACAGTTATGGACTGTAGCATTATCAAAGGCGAGCAATGAAAGGATTGCAGTCAATTTATAAGCAGTTATAGACTGTAGCATCAAAGGTAAGCAATAAAAGGATTACAATTAATTTACAAGCAGTTGTGGACTGTAGCATCAAAGATAAGCAACGAAAGGATTGTAGTCAATTTGCAAGCAATTATGGATTTCAACATCAAAGGCAAGCAATAAGAGGATTATAGTTAATTAAAATCAACAAGAAATTATGGATTGTAGTATTATCAAAGGCAAACAATGAAAGGATTGTAGTCAATTTACAAGCAGTTATGGATTACAGCTTCATCAATGAGCAATGAAAGGGTTTCAGCTAATCGCGAGCAATTATGGATTGCAGCATCATCAGTGAGCAATGAAAGGGTTGTAGCTAATCGCGAGCAATTATGGATTGTAGCATTATTAGTGAGCAATGAAAGGGTTACAGCTAATCGTGAGCAATTATGGATTGCAGCATCATCGGTGAGCAATGAAAGGGTTATAACTAATCATGAGCAGTTATGGACTGCAGCATCATTGGTGAGCAACGAAAGGGTTACAGCTAATCACAAGCAATTATGGATTGTAGTATCATTAATGAGCAACGAAAGGGTTACAGCTAATCATGAGCAATTATGGATTGCAACATAATCAGTAAGCAATGAAAAGGATAAGGGAAATGAAGAATGAATCGGGAAAAGGCAAAGCATAAAAGAGATCAATGCTACATGACCGAGTGTAGTGTATTCCTACCCAGACTATATGACCGAGTATAGTCAACATTATATGATCAAGTGCAATGTATCAATTCAAATCAGACTATACGACCAAGTGTAGTCGACATTGTATGACCGAGTGTAATGTATCAATTCAATTCAGACTATATGACTGAGTGTAATCGATATTGTACGACCAAGTGTAATGTATCAATTTAATTCAGACTATACGACCAAGTGTAGTCGACATTGTATGACTAAGTGCAATGTATCAATTCAATTCAGACTATATGATCGAGTGTAGTCGACATTATATGACCGAGTGCAATGTATCCTTTCAATTAAACTATACGACCGAGTATAGTCAACTTTGTACGACTGAGTATAATAGACCTTGTACGACTGAGTATAGTTGATCTTGTACGACTGAGTACAATATACCTATTTCAATTCAAACTATACGCCAGAGTGTAATCAACATCATACGACCGAGTATGATGTATCCTTTCAATCAGACTATACGACCGAGTATAGTCAACATTGTATGATCGAGTATAATGTACCTATTTCAATTCAAACTCTACGTCTAAGTGTAGTCAAAATTATACGACCAAGTACAATGTATCCTTCCATTTAGACTATATGACCAAGTGTAGTCGACATTGTATGACTGAGTACAATGCATCCTTCCAATCCAGACTATACGATCGAGTATAGTCAACATCATATAACTGAGTGTGATGTATCCATCCGAATCAACGCTATACGTCCGAGTATAGTGTTTCCTTAGATGTTTTAAGTTTATGCCTAGTGTTGTACGACAACATAAGTGTTTATCATGAACTGACGATCACTTACAAGCATAAGCCTCAAGGAGCATAGGTAAGCACCCAAACTTCTATTCTTAAGAAATTGTGTGTTTATTTGCTTTGTCGTAATTTTTCAAGCAAACATCGACAAAGGGGGGCAACTATAAACACCCAATTTTAGGATAATAAATTATGGATGCAACAAAGGACTCCAATGATGAAAATGTTATAAGTAGGTCTTTATCACTTGAAGTTTGAAACCTTAAAAGTTTGAATACGTTTTCAAAAAGAGTTTCATTGGTTTTTAAGGACTTAATTGTAATACCTTTTAAGACCTAATTGAAAATTTTAATTTCTTTTAGGGGTCTTTTTGTAATTAAAAGTTAAAAATCAGAATTATAGAATTTCGATTGGAATTACGTGTTTTCTGTCTGTTTTTGTATTTTTTTACAGAAAATAAAAATATTTTTTCTTGAGTTTTAATTGGTTAAAAAATTTTCTTAAATTTATTTTTGGGATTTATCTAACTCTTTAAGAAATAAAGTCCTTTTAAAATTGGAACTCTTAGTATGTAGAACTTAGAATTTTTTATTTTTTTTTTCTATAAAATGAGAGCTTAGGCTCCTAGAGAGGAGAGACAAAAAGAAAGGGGATCGAAAACTCTCAATTCTCAATATGGAGCATTCTTTTCCATAAAAAAAAACTCTTGGTGATTTATTCATTTGGAGATTTTTAAGAAAAAGAATAACAAGTTTTGAAGGCCTACTAAAAAAAACAATGGTGATTTTACTAGTCTGAGGAGCAATTCATTCACAAGCATCCATAGGCATTATCTTCTCCCTACCTTCTTTTATTATTATTTTGATTTTATTGAATTTTAATTTTATTGAATTTTAATTTTAATTTAATTCACTAATCATTGTTTTACCCTTTTGTGATAGTGATTACGGTGGAGATCACTTGATTATCATACTTGGAGAACCAAATCCATAGAGGTTCATGGAATGCCATGGATGGAACCTTATAGCTAAATGTAGTTTCTAGGTCTTCCTATTTAATTTTCTTATTTTTATTTTTTTGGGGGTTTGTATTAATTCTTTTTTTATTATTCTCAATAGTTCATTGTAATAGCCCCAATAGTGGGAATAATGAAATTTGGTAATTGGTTAGTAAAATTATAGTTTTCATTCAGTAATTAATTAAAATTAATGGTTATAGAAATCGTTAGGTTGTATAATTAAAATTTGAATTAGATTTAAGTTGGTAAAATTAGTTTGCTTGATTGATTGTTTTATTTATTGTTCATGTTCATTTTAATTAAATTAGGGTTTTAGAATAGAGTTAATTTAATTGTTTGATCTTTTCTTTGTTTGTCTTGATATTATTTATTGTTTTTTTGGGCTTGTTTGCTTATGTTATGTGTTTTGGGCCCTAGGCCCACATTAGGCTTTAACCAATTTAAATTTAGGTTTTCTTAGGTTAAATTAATTAAAATGCATTTTAGGCCCATAAATTAATTAGGGTAGAGATAATTTAGGCCCATTTAGTTAACTAGACATAAGCCCACCTAATTTAATTTAATTAATTTAGACTTAGCCCATTTAATTTAAGCCTTTTCCATAATTTGTAGATTTAATATCATTTTAGAATTAAAACATGTAAAATTAGGCCCATTAAATTAAATATTTCATAATTTGTAGATTTAGGCCCATTTTTAGGATTAAAATAAATAGACTTAGGATCATTTAATTAAAAGGAATTAGACCCATTAGTCTTTGGACTCACTTGTAAATTAAAATATGTAGATTTAGCTCATTTAATTAAAATTAATGTAAATTAGACTAACCTAGGGATTGTGATGAATGCATTATTTACTTGTATATTTCATGACTAGTTTATCTAGAGTTGATTATTTTTTTTAAGCGTTTATATGAAATTGCATGTAAATAAAGGATAAAATAGTAATTCATAAAGTAATTCTAAAAGAACATGAGACTGAAAGAAGTTAGTATTCCGTATCCAGAATCTCCTAGTTGTGGTGTTGACTTTCATTTAGGGAATCGAGTACCACCACTTTTCGATTTGTCGCAATTATTACCCTGGGTGGTGACTCCTCATCTCCACGCCATATTTTTATGACAATGGTTAGTGTGTTCTCTAGAGCCCTGAGCTCAAACAGTATCATGGTTGCTAAGATTATGGGCACACACTACACCCCATCGTCTACAATGGCGACTCTACTGGGGATAAGAGATACTGATTCTACTTGTGTTCTTTAGAATTATTTTATTAATTATCATTTTATTCTTAGATTCATTTTGCATGTCCCTATTAATCGATGGCGTTGGTTTGTGGTTCCATGATTCCACTAGCTTCATGAGATTGTAAATCGGCTAACCATCGCTCTTAGCCTCAACTTGGTTCAAGAGAGATTACTGGGCTCATCTGACTAGAGTTTTTAACTCAAGTCCTAAAGCGGGGGTAGTCTTCTCTCAAGTTTGCAAAGGATGTCAGCCCCTCTGACCTTAGCCTGTAACTCAAGTCTTAAAATGGGCATCTTGGTAAAGGAACCTTGACCTTTTTATAGGACTTAGCTCATATAGTGGCTTAGTAACTTCCCCTAGGATTACCCAAATTGCTTGTGAATGTTGCCATGAGGTATTTCTATCTATAAAGGCCCAAGCCTATACTCTAGAAGCTCATCAGGACTAATAAAGATTGGGCTATGCTTTTATACCAAGAGATACTATTTCTATACTTTACTTCTTTGAGAGGTATGACATGCGCATCAGTTTTTGATATCCCCCATTGATATTAAGGCCAAGACCAAAAATCCTAGGAAAAGAGACTTGCCATTGAATGCATGTGTAGGAGGAATAAGGTTGGAAGGATGTATATACTTGATTTTTTACTTGACTTGATTGTTACTTGTTACTTGTTGCATAGTACGTGCATCATGCATACATGCATTACATGCATCATACAAATAATTTTTCTTGCAACCATCATAGATTTATTTGGGTCTTCCTATGTTTGGAAATGGAGTAGTAGTAGATTAGTGAGAACTGATTTCAGTCCAAAATCAATAGCTAAAGAGATCTTTAGCAGACTAGAAAGGAGTCCCATCAATCCACTCAACCTAGAAGTTGCATAACCTAAACAAGCCAAAGAAATGGAACAATAAAAGGGAGGAAATTGGAACCTAGAGGATGTTAAAGGGGCATTGATGGATGACATGAGAGTGATGATGAAAGATGAGTTAAGACAAGCTCTAACTAGATTGATGCCACCACCTACTTCTATTGCACCTCATGTTATGGCCAATCCACCTATTATAGGTACACCGCCCGCTAACAATGACAATGCTGCTAAGAACACACCTACTGTGGAAACGAAGTTAGAGTATGTTGAGAATTATATGGTTAAAAAGGCAAAAAGGGAATCACTTACGTAAAAGCTAGAATCTAAGCAAATGAAAGCACTAACCCAGAAAATGTCCAAGATGGAGGAGTTGATGGGAGGACAGGGCATTGGATACTCATTTGACTTTGATGATGTGATGCAATTTGAGGAGGATAAGTTACTAGATAAATTCAAGATGCCACAGCTATAGAAGTTTGATAGTACTGGAGACCCGAGGATTCACCTTAGTCAATACACAACCACTATGAGCACCACCAAGGCTCCTTTTTCTGTGGTTACCAAGTGGTTTATACTATCCTTGGAGGGTATGGTTGTCAATTGGCATCATGGGTTGGAGAAGTCTATCCAAACGGACTGGAGGGAACTATGTACTGCTTTTCTGAAGCAATATGACTACAACACCAGGCTCAAAGTGTCATTCAAGGATTTAGAATTGACCAAGTAGAAGCCTAATGAATCATTTTCATGAATAAGGCAGGATTAATGAAGAACAAACTGGCTAAGAAGGATTAAGTTAGGATGATAGTCCAAAATGTGTCACCTAATTTGGTTGAGAGGTTGTAAATGATCCCTAAGACATTTGTAGACCTTTATGATGATGGGTTGCAATCTAAGGAAATTGAGAATGAGAAAAAGAGGATTGCTAAAAGCACCAAAGCAATAAACTACCCAATTGGGGGCATACAACAAGGAAGCACTAGCCAGATTGTGGAAGTGCATGTTGTTCAACAACCAAGGAGATTCTCCAATTTTAACCAACCTTTGTCAAAAGTCTTAAAGCACCTAATGTAAAAGGGCTTGCTTCAACCTTTACCTAATTTGAACCCACCAAACCCAAACACCCTAGGCTATAACCTAAACAAGCATTGAAAATTCCATCAAAACCTCCAACACTCCATAGATAACTGCATCCACCTCAAACATGAAATCCAAAACCTTATAGACTCTAGAAAGATCATAGACCCCCAAAACCCAAGCATTGAAAATAATCCTTTCCTAAACTACTAAAATGTATCACCCCTAACTACCAGGATTATTAACTCAAGAGTTAGTGGGCAAGAAGTGTTAAGCTCCTTTGAGGACCTATACCTTAAAACCAAAGAGAAATCTCCTAATGCCCCTAAAGATGAGGAAGGAGCATAAGACTTATTGGTTCAGCCTTCAAGCAAGTTCAACTATAAGGTGTTTTACACCAAACCACCTTCTTTTGACATACCCTTCGAGTCAATTATGCCTATAGGATGGGGTGATAAGTTTGATGATGAGAAGTTGCTACACAAGGAAGAAACATGCACAGTGGAGGTACAAAAAGATGAATTCATGGAGACAGTTGGCAAGAAGATGCAATAATAGTTGTTATGCTAGTTGCTTGAAGGATAACCACTATGAAACTCAGCATCCCTAGCATCTAGAATAGGAAATAAATTTTCTTATTGTATTCTTTGAATAAAATTTTAGTTTCTTTAGAACTTTTTTATTTTAGTAATTAATGATATAAATTCTGATCATGCTTACTTATGTAATGTATATCCTAATGCTACTATGCATTATGATATTGATTGCATCTGCATGTTTGACATAAATTCAATTCAATTAGATTCATTTAGCATGGACATAAATGCAAATTCAAATAACATACATATATCACATGATGTAACCTCTGAAGATAGGATATTTGAGGAAAAAATAAAAAGAATGAAAAAAAGAGAAAAAATAAGGAGAGAGAGAAAAAAAGAACAGTGAGGTAAAAATTAGAGAGAAAAAATTTAGGACTAACTAAAAATAGGAATTGTATCATGTGATGTAATAAATGTTCTCATTTTTGCCCTAATGAATTATTAAAATTGAATTTGAAATTTTTGTTCAAATATCGTATATTTGTTTTTATCATACTGTATAAGTATTTAAATGGAAACACAATACATAATGAAAGACAAATCAGAGTTATGAGATCACCATTTTAGTTATGTTTTCTTTTTTGCCACCCCTTTTATGGTTTTACTTGTAAGTCTAGTGTCCCCTTGTACTTAGGAAATTTAAGTGGCTCAGTAACTTGCATTGCAACTTTGGCTTTATAACTATCATCAATTGTTGAATCAACATCAAGTCTCATATTTTGCTCAAGAGTCCTTTGAAGTGCAAATCCAGTTGAATTCATTATCAAGAACTCATTTTAATCAGTTTGCCCACTCCTCTACACCTCCAATGCATGAGATTGCAACTAATAGGGTTAATAAGATAAAGGCTCAATAACAGCAGTTAATGAACTGGGTCTCTTGCACATGAAAATGGAAAAAAAAAGAATAGCATGAATGAATCTAGAATGGAACTAGGGGCAAAATGCAGCTCTAGGCGCAAATTGAGTCCACATTCAAAGAGCGAAGATGGATGTTGAAGTATAAAAGTTGGTACAGGTGGTCTCAGGGCAAAAATAAGTGTAAAAGCTAATACATCAGTTATCATACAGAAAAAGCAGTAACAAAAAGAAAAGTTCAACAATGCATCGGTCAATCACGAGCTCCAATGTAAATCTATGGACCCCACTCGCTAGCCTGGTCATCTACTAGAGAAGTTGTATCATAAGCTTTAACATCAGAAGTACCAACAGTGAAGCATTCAATACTTAAGCTTATAGGCTATTAATGAGGCACCTCGTTCTCATACTCTAAGCTATAAATATAGCTCTGTTCCAAACAGGAGACCTATTAGGACCATGCATGTCATACATAACATGCATACACTTGCATACATTTGTTGTGAAATACTTACTTTTGCATAATAAAGTCTTTGAGCCTAGGCAAGATTGTGCAAACACTTTGCTACTAACATTCAGGATTAGTGTTGTAAAAGCAAAACAAGGTAGTTAGAATGTTCACATGTGAAGCATGTAAAGGAAAAAGGATGACACTATTCAGGTGAACCTGATGCACAATAGGACTCTAGATCGTAGGAGCCTAATTAATTATAGGCCTGCCCAAGAAGGGAATATCACCAATAATGACACTTGTAAAAGCATCCTCCTTGCAACCTGAAGAGGTTAGATAGGAAGTTCAAGCTCCTCAGATTCAACATCCATCTCCATAGCCTCATATGGAGCATTATCTAAAATATCTCTCCACAACAGTTAGACTAGTGTAGGGTATGAAATATGGTGATGAGAAAGTCCAACATATTAGCAATACATTCGTCGGCCTTATAAAAGGGAAGGATGCACTCAAAACTTAAAATGAATGCACTCTGGAAAATTATTTGTGTTAGTGATATGCATTAGGTCAATCATTTGTGATTATATATTGACTTTCTTATTTTATTAATAAAGAGGTATTTCACTATCATTTGATTTTATGATAATTATATGAATGGTTAATTTTTACTAAGGCCATCAAGTATGTGACTTGGTAGTAAAACCCTTAGATTAAAATAAGAGTTTTATTCTAATTATCCCTACCCATTTATTCATTATATAAATATTAAAGTATTAAGGCTAGTATGATGTTGATTGATGTTTATCTTTTACTAATCATGAATATGAGATATTAAGTCAACTCATAGGTACGTGATGAGAGATCATGTACTGGATTGACCTACTATGAAAATACTACATAGATTACTGTCATAAGTATTTCTCATCATAGTAATTTTATTTCGGTCCTTTAACCTTGAAATCATCATGGATTTCTACATAACTATTTTATATTTTGACACATTCTAACATTGTCTTTAACCGGATGATTAAATAGGATATTGTTGGATATAAAATTAGTTATATAAGGAATGTGAGTGATTCAAAAGGAATTTATCCCTCATTAATATGAGAAAGATATCTATGGGCCCCTTAATGAGATAGACTGAAGGAAAATGCATGGCCATGCTGAAATGAATTGATAAAGAGTTATCATTTTCAGTCTACCTGGAATCAAGTCATAATATTGAACTATATAAGGATGACATTCTATGCCTTATGTTCAATTAAGATATCATGTGATAAAGGGACAATAAAATTCACTATAATTAGGTTATATTGGATTATTGACTTCACATGACTTGGGTAGTCATAATGTCTTGCTAGAGGCCACTTATGACTTATAAGCCTAAATAGAGATTTAGGCCCACTGCCAATGTTATGTGAACCTACAGGGTCATATACTTAGAATAAGCCCAAAACGATTATGGGTTTAATAAGCCCAAAATAAACTCTGTAGAAATAAGTATTTAAAGTGTTTTATTTATTTATTTAAGATAAATGTTATTTGAAATAAATAAATAAGATATTATTTCTGATTTTTTTGAAAACAAAATTAGAATATAATAAATGGTAAATTATCAAAAGGTCATTGGTAAGTGAAACCCTAATTTGGAGTCTATAAATATGTTATATTCTCTAGGGTTTAACTCACTTGCTTTTCCTGCCTCCAAAATTGTTTGCTCTCTTCTTAGAAAACAAACATAGAGTTTTTCTTTTGTTCTTGATTTGTGAGACAATCAAGAAAATTACTAGCACACACTCCAATTCATTTTTGTGAAGGGCTATTTATGTGGATACCTATAGAGGATGCATCCTTTTGGAGACATCTAGATCCGAACAACCAAAGCAAAAAGCTCGAGGCAAGGTGTCACCAGTGTGAACTTCCTCTTATCCTTCTAGAAAATCTTGCCTCTTCTACATTTTGGTGAGATTCTTGAAACCCTAGATTTAATCAAGTAGTCGAATTACATGGATCCAGGTTTGGGAACGTAATAAATTTTTCATTTTTCTACTGTGTTTGTATCACGAACCCCAACAATTTGATCATGAAATAAGATCTCTAACTCCTGAACCTTTTTTGCAAGAGATGTCAATAGAAGGAATGAAGTCCTCCACCATAACACTAATAAGAATGGTGGAAATACAAATGCAGCCCAAAGCCACAGCTTCAATGGTGGAGTATCATGACATTCGTTATCAGAGACATTATCACCATAATTAAAAGGGAAGAATGCAAAAGAATAACATTGCATTTTGACAAAATTTCTTCACTTGCAAATAGACCATACTAACTTATGGTATTTTGTACAGGGAAAAACAAAAGAGAATGAAGAAGGGTAAAAGAACTAATACATCAATAAGAATGGGAAAGGTTGTAAATGGTAATTGTTCATCATAGTATCATCTTGTGTGGAAAACACTCATCAAGATAATAAAGGGAAGTAACATAACTCTATTTCCTTAAATTCTGTAATCCCAATAATAAAATTCATAAATTGAAAGTAAATTCATCCACTTCATGAGATCATGTTTGAAAAGCATATCTCATGACCTTTGATCATAGTGGCTTTCTTTTATTAGCCTCGCAGAATTCAGATGAGTAGTTAATAGTTTTATGTTAAGAGTTTATAAACTCTAATCAATCTAATGCCTACTTGCAGCTAAATGAGGGGAACAAAATACAAAAACAAAATATGTGGGCTTGCAATATAAATTGCTTGAATTTTAGACTATCTTTTCAGTCTTTTAAATAATAAATGTGCATATAATCTACTTCAATGCTCAGAAATGAGTATGAGTACAAATCCCTTAACGGTATTATAAGCACCTAATTTTACGATGCAATTGCACACGCGTTCGATGAAAGCCCCTATTATGAAAATCTAATTAAGAATTGATCTCTAATGTCAAGTTTCGTGATTTAAAGGACTAAATTGCAACATTTTGTGGATTTAATTGCAAAATTATTTTTTTAGGGATTTGATTGCAAAAATTACAAACTTCTAAGGACCTTTTTTGAAATTTAATTTTTTTTAAAAAATAAAAATCTATCTGCTGGCATTTAATGCCAACCGACATTGTGTAATGCCGACCGGCATTACATAATGCCAATCGACATTACAGGATGAAAATCGGCATTCTTGAAAGCCAATTTTCGCTAAAAAGTGATTTTTTACCCTGATTTTGTCTTTTTTTTTTCAATGGTCTAGGACACCACATAAAAAAAAAAAAACTTTGTCACTCATCTTTTTATCTTAATTTTGAAAATCCAATGAAACTTCCTTGTGTGACCATAGGGGTGGGAGGTTGCTGGGTCTGGCTTTAAAAGCCAAAAGGTAGCTAGAGAGATAGGGGGCAAAGTCTGTGAAAAAATATGGAGAGAAGAAAAGGGGCTGCAAAAAAATCAAAGAGAAAAAAAACCCTAATTAGCTACTGCAAAAAAAAAAGTTCTTTGCTTTTAAAAGTCTAGAAGATCAAGAAAAAAACAACAAAGTCAATCTCAAAATGGTGACAATCCCAATCTGAGGGGCATTCAAACAACATTTGCATAGCATCTTCTACTCTTTATTCTTTTTTTATTTGACTTTGATTTTTATTTCTTGACTGAGTAGTTACTAATTAAATTTTTTATTCTTTTTATTTTAATTGATGTTCTATGGTGTTTTGGAGGTGAGGTTGGTGAAATGAGATTTTGGCAGTGACTACATTAAAGAATCCATAGGATGCCATGAACTGAGTTTTGTGAAATCCCCGTAGAATCTAGGATTTATTATTTTTATTGTATTTTGTTCATAGTTTTTATTAGGTTATAATTAATTTGCTTTAAGTTCCTGCACTGTAGTTTGTAATAGCCCCAATAGAGGAAAATTAGTGGAATTTTAATTCTCTACACTAAAAATTGATTAGTAATCTAGGCTAAATTTGGTAAATTTCAATTAAAATCAATGGTGGCTTTAGATTAATTTAGGTTGCATGCAATTAAAATTAGGTTAGAAATCACTGAATGAATGTTTTTTATTCCTTATTTGCTCCAATTTGTTGTTTGGGCTTGTTTGCATATTTTTATTCTCTTTGGGCCCCAAGCCCACGTTAGGTTCTAACTCATTTAATAAATAGGCTTTTTAAATGGTTTTTAGGTTTTAATTAATTTAAAATTAATTTAGGCCCATTTAGGTTAAATTAGATTTAGACCCACTTTTAATTAATAAAATTAACTTAAACTTTAGCCCACTGATTTATTTTATTTCTTTTTTTAAAAATTAATTAGACCTTAAGCCCATTTCTAGTAATTAAATTTAATTTAGATTTAGCTCAGCCCATTAATTTTATTTCTTTTAAAATAAATAGACTTAGGCTCCATTTTTATTTGAGTTAAAATTAAATTAGACTTAGGCTCCATTTTTATTTGAGTTAAAATTAAATTAGACTTAGGCCCACTTAATAATATAATTTATTCTTTAAAATTTGTAAACAATAGGCCCATTCCCTTAGTTAATTAAAATAAGTAGATTTAAGCTCACTAATTCAATTTAAATGTAAGCCCATCTCTAGTCCAATTCACTTGTAAATAAAAAATATAGAATTAGCTAACTTTTAAATATTAACCTAGTTTAGACTTAGGGATGCTGCCTTTTGTATGCATTTTTTACATGTAATTTTATGACCTGTTGCCTTTTTTGGATTAGATAGATGTTTAATTTGGGTTTAAATGAAATTGCAAGTAATTAGAGAATAAGATATTAATTCATAAAATAATTCTAAATGAACACGAGACTAAGAGAAGTTAGTATTCCATTTTCAAAATCTCCTGGTTATGGTGCTAGCTTTCTTTTAGAGAATCGAGTACCACCTTTCAATTTGTCTCAGTTATTACCTTGGGTGGTGACTCGATTCTCTAAAAGAAAGGTGGTGACATAGCCCTGAGCCCAAACAATGTCGCGGTTGCTAAAATCTTGGGCGTGCACTAAACCCTACCATCTATGGGTATCTATGCTGAGTAATATGAAAAAGGCAAGGGAATACTAAGAGGAGAATCAAAATAAGAGCAAGCATAATTTACTCTAATGCTAAAAAATGAGTAAGAGTATTAACATGAAACCTCTAGCAGTATCGATATGAGTAATTCAAGAAAGGTGGGGGAATACTAAAAGAGGACCATGCCAAAAACTACTCTATTTGCTCTAATACTCTGTAAGAATATGAGCATCCAAAGGACCTTTCCAACAGTATCCATGCTGAGTAATATGAGAATGGCGGGGGAATACTCAAAAAAGGAAGAAAAGCACAAAAATAATTTAAAGGCTATTTTGATACTCAGAATTCGATATGTTTATACTCAAATTCCATAAGTTTTGTTTAGCAAATTCTCCCTAAAATTAGGTGTGGAAGTAAGCTCTTCACTTGGTAAAAGATATGCTCTCAACATAAGATGGTTAATGATGCCTCTAACCTTTGCAAATGGCAAATAAATGATAGTCATGAAAATAAAAAATAATGAGATTCACTGAGTGCATGCTATCTCGTGAAAAAGTGATGAACTTTCTTATGAATTTTCAACATTATAATGTAATTTTATACATTCATCATGATTGAAACTAACTTCAATAAGTCTGTAGGAATTGCAAATCCAAAAGGAAGTGCACCCAACTTGTAGAGATGGTTAACACAGCGAAATTGAAATCAGTCAGTAAAGAAATTCTAATCAGTCAACACAGAAAAATTCAAAGTCAGTTAGCACAAAGAATTCAAAGCATTTGACTCAAACATCCAAAGATAAAAATTTGCGAGCAGTTATGGACTATATCATCAAAGGCAAGCAATGTAAGGGTTACAGCTAATCGCGAGCAATTATGGATTGCAACATCATTACCGAGAAATGAAAGGGTTATAGCTAATCGCGAGCATTTATGGACTGTAGCATTATCAAAGGTGAGCAACAAAAGGGTTATAGCTAATCGCAAGCATTTATGGATTGCAACTATAAACACCCAATTTCTGGATGATGAATTATGGATGCAACAAAAGGCTCCAATGATGAAAATGTCACGAATAGGTCTTCAATATTTGAAACTTTGAAACTTTAATGGTTTAATTGAATTTTTTTAAAGAAAGGATATAATGTTTTGTGGACTAAATTGCAATGCTTTTTTGGCAAAACTTAAATTCTTTCAATGACCTTTCTGTAATTACACAATTCCGGTTGGAATTAGACTCCTTCCACAAATTCTTGAATTTTCTAGATAAATCTCAAATTTTCCAGATAAATGGAGTCCTAATTGGTATGAAATTCTCCTAAAATTATTCTGATAATGTTTTTTTAAGGAAATAGAAGTTTTTTATGAATCAATTTATAACTAGGGTTTCAAGACGTATACCTATATAAGGAGGGCTTTTGCTCTGAAAAAGAAAAAAAAGGAAAACGAAAAAATAGAAAAAAAAATGAAGAGAAGGAGAGAACAAGAAGAAGGCAAAATGAGTAGAAAAAAAGAAAGAAGAAAAGAGAGGGAAAAAACTCTTATTCTCTACAAAATTTCTTTTGCTTAATTGCTTGATTAAAAGATTTTTGAAGAATTTTTTAAGAATAATATTCGAAGCACTATCAAGAACGATGATTTTACAAACCTGAGGAGCATTCCATTAAAATCACCCATAAGCATCACTTTCTCTTTGTTTTCTTTTATTTGATTTATTTTTTTTTATTAATTTTTAATTTTGTTTTATTATTTTATTATTTATTCATTAATCATAATTTATGGAGGAAAACATATAATGATCATACTTGGAGAATCAAATCCATAACAGGTCCATGGGATGCCATGGATAACACATTATAGAGATATAATTTCTAGGATTTTTTATTATTATTTTATTTTATTGATTTATTTTATTTAATTTTAGGGATATATTAATTATTTTTATTATTATTCTCAATAGATTATTTTAAGAGCCCCAATAGTAGGAATAGTGGAATTATGTGTGAATGCATGTTTATGTTATTTAATTGGTTAGTAAAATTAGGGTTTTAATTAGGTAATTAATTAAAATTAATGGAGAAAGTAGATTAACTTAGGTTGAATGTTAATGAAAATTAGGGTTTAGAAGGAAATAATTTAATTAGTTGTTTGATCTTTAATTTAATTATTTTAATGTGTTTTATTTATTTTTAGGCTTGTTTACTTTATTTATTTTTGGGATTGTTTATTTATTTTTATGTGTTTTGTGCTTATTTGTTTATGTGTTTTCGGCTTTAAGCCCATATTAGATTTTAATCCACTTAAATAAATTTAGGTTTTCAGGTTTGAATAATTAAAATGCATTTTAGGCCCATAATTAATTAGATTTTTAGGTTAGAAATAACTTAGGCCCATTTAGTAAATTAGACATAGGCCCACTTAACTTAATTTAATTAATTTAGACTTAGCCCATTTAATTTAAGCCTTTTTCATAATTTGTAGATTTAAAGATCACCTTAGAATAAAATATGTAGAATTGGGCTCACTAATTTAAATACCTCTATAATTTGTAGATTTAGGCTCATTTTAAAATTAAAATAAATAGACTTAGGTTCATTTAATTAAAATTAAAAGGAATTAGGCCCTTAGGCTCACTTATTAAAAACATGTAGATTTAGCTCATTTAATTAAGATCAATGTATATTAGACTAACTTAGGGATTATATGTTTGAATGAATGCATTATTTACTTGTATTTCATGACTGGTTTGCCTTGGAGTTAGTTGCTAGAATAAGGGTTTATATGAAATTGCATGTAAATAGAGAATAATATAGTAATTCATAACGTAATTCTAAAAGAACATGAGACTGAAAGAAGTTGGTATTTCATATTTAGAATCTCTTGGTTGTGGTACTATCTTTCTTTTAGGGAATCAAGTACCACCTTTTTGATTTGTCCCAGTTATTACCCTGGGTGGCGACTCCTCATCTCCACGCCATGTCTTTGTGGCAGTGGTTAGCATGTTCTCTAGAGCCTTGAGCTCAAACAGTGTCATAGTTTCTAAAATCTTAGACGCGCGCTAAACCCTACCATCTACAACAGCATCATCGATGAGCAACGAAGGGTTGCAATAAATCATGAGCAGTTATGGACTGTAGCATTATCAAAGGCAAGCAATGAAAGGATTGCAATCAATTCGCAAGTAATTATGGATTGCAGCATCAAAGGCGAGCAACGAGAGGGTTGCAGTTAATTAAAATCAGTGAACAATTATGGACTGTAGCATTATTAAAGGCGAGCAATGAAAGGATTGCAGTCAATTTGCAAGCAGTTATGGACTGTAGCATCAAAGGCGACTAATAAAAGGATTGTAGTCAATTTACAAGCAGTACTATAGCATTAAAGGCAAGTAATGAAAGTATTGTAGTCAATTTACAAATAATTATGGATTGTAGCATCAAAGGCAAGCAACGAGAGGGTTATAGTTAATTAAAATTAGTAAATAGTTATAGACTGTAGCATTATCAAAGGCGAGCAATGAAAAGATTACAGTCAATTGGCGAGCAGTTATGGACTACAGCATCATTAGTGAGCAATGAAAGGGTTGTAGCTAATCGTGATTAATTATGGATTACAGCATCATCAATGAGCAATGATAGGATTGTAGCTAATCGCGAGCAATTATGGATTGCAACATTATTGGTGAGCAATAAAATGGTTACAGCTAATCGTAAGCAATTATGGATTGCAGCATCGTCGGTGAGCAATGAAAAGGTTGTAGCTAATCATGAGTAGTTATGGACTGCAGCATCATCGGTGAGCAAAGAAAGGGTTACAGTTAATCACGAGCAATTATGGATTGCAACATCATCAGAGAGCAATGAAAAAGTTGTAGCTAACCGTGAGCAATTATGGATTGCAGCATAATCAGTAAGTAATGAAAGGGATAAGGGAAATGAAGAATGAATTCGTAGAAGGCAAAGCATAAAAGAGATCAATGCTACACGACCAAGTGTAGTGTATTCCTACCCAGACTATACGACCGAGTGTAGTCAACATTGTACGACCGAGTGCAATGTATCAATTCAATTCAGACTATACGACCTAGTGTAGTCGACATTGTACGACCGAGTGCAATGTATTAATTCAATTCAGACTATATAACCGAGTGCAGTTGACATTATATGATCAAGTGCAATGTATTAATTCAATTCAGACTATATGATCGAGTGTAGTCAATATTGTACGACCAAGTGCAATGTATCCTTTTAATTAGACTATACGACTGAGTATAGTCGACCTTGTATGACTAAGTGTAGTCAACATCATATGACCGAGTATGATGTATCCTTTCAATCAGACTCTATGAGTATAGTCGACATTGTATGACCGAGTACAATGTACCTATTTCAATTCAGACTATACATTCGAGCGTAGTCGACATTGTATGATCGAGTACAATGTATCCTTCCATTTAGACTATACAACCAAGTATAGTCGACATTGTACGACTGAGTACAATGCATCCTTCCAATTCTGATTATACGATCGAATATAGTCAATTTTATACGACCGAGTGTGATGTATCCATCTAAATCAACGCTATACATCAGAGTATAGTGTTTCCTCAATTTTTTTAAGTTTATGCCTAGTGTTGTATGGCAACACAAGCATTTATCGTGAACTGATTATCGCTTACAAGCATAAGCCTCAAGGAGCACAGGTAAGTACTCGAACTTCTGTTGCTTTGCTGAAATTTATCAAGCAAACAACGACAAATGGGGGCAACTATAAACACCCAATTTTGGGATAATAAAATATGAATGTGACAAAGGACTCCAATGATGAAAATGTTATAAGTAGGTCTTCAACACTTAAAGTTTGAAACCTTAGAAGTTTGAATACATTTTCAAAAAGAGTTTCATTGATTTTTTAAGGACTTAATTATATTACCTTTTAAGACCTAATTGAAAATTTTAATTTCTTTTAAGACACAATTCCGGTTAGAATTACGTGATTTTCATCTTTTTTTTTTTACAGAAAGTAAAAATATTTTTTTCCTGAGTTTTGATTGGTTAAAAATTTTTCTTAAATTTATTTTTGGGATTTATCTAACTCTTTCAAAAATAAAGTTCTTTTAAAATTGGAACTGTTAGTACATAGAACTTAGGGTTTTTTGGGTTTTTCCTATAAAATGAGAGCTTAGGCTCCTGGAGAGGAGAGACAAAAAGAAAGGGGACTAAAAACTCTCAATTCTCATTACGGAGCATTCTTTTCTATAAAAAGAAAACTCTTGGTGATTTATTCATTTGGAGATTTTTAAGAAGAAAAATAACAAGTTTGAAAGCCTACTAAAAAAAACAACGATGATTTTACTAATCTAAGGAGGAATTCATTCACAAGCATCCATAAGCATTATCTTCTCCCTACCTACTTTTATTATTATTTTGATTTTATTGAATTTCAATTTATTTAATATTTATTTTAATTTTATTCACTAATCATTGTTTTACCTTTTTGTGATGGTAATTACGGTGGAGATCACATGATGATCATACTTGGAGAACCAAATTCATAGAGGTCCATGGAATTCCATGGATGGAACCTTGTAGCTAGATGTAGTTTCTAGGTCATTCTATTTAATTTTCTTATTTTTATTTTTTTGGGGTTTGTATTAATTCTTTTTTTTATTATTCTCAATAGTTCATTGTAATAACCTCAATAGTGGGAATAATGAATTTGGTTTGTGTGCTTGTGTGTTTTATTTTAAGTAATTTGTTAGTAAAATTATGGTTTTCATTCGATAATTAATTAAAATTAATGGTTATAGAAATTGTTAGGCTATCTAATTAAAATTTAAAGTAGATTTAAGTTGGTAAAATTAGTTTGCTTGATTGATTGTTTTATTTATTGTTCATGTTTACTTTAATTAAATTAGGGTTTTAGAATAGAGTTAAATTAATTGTTTGATCTTTTATTTGTTTTTCTTAATATTGTTTATTGTTTTTTTGGGCTTGTTTGCTTATGTATATGTGTTTTGGGCCCTAGTCCCACATTAGGCTTTAACCAATTTAAATTTAGGTTTTCTTAGGTTAAATTAATTAAAATGCATTTTAGGCCCATAAATTAAATAGATTTAGGGTAGAGATAACTTATGGTCCATTTAGTTAATTAGACATAGGCCCACCTAATTTAATTTAATTAATTTAGACTTAGCCTATTTAATTTAAGCCTTTTCCATAATTTGTAGATATAATATCACTTTAGAATTAAAACATGTAGAATTAGGCCCATTAAATTTAATACTTCATAATTTGTAGATTTAGGCCCATTTTTAGAATTAAAATAAATAGACTTAGGATCATTTAATTAAAAGGAATTAGGCCCATTAGTCTTTAGACTCACTTGTAAATTAAAATATGTAGATTTAGCTCATTTAATTAAAATCAATGTAGATTAGACTAACCTAGGGATTGTGATGAATGCATTATTTACTTATATATTTCATGACTAGTTTGCCTGGAGTTGATTTTTTTTAAGGGTTTATATGAAATTTCATGTAAGTAGAGGATAAAATAGTAATTCATAAAGTAATCCTAAAAGAACTCGAGACTAAAAGTTGGAATTTCGTATCCAGAATGTCCTGGTTGTGATGTTGGCTTTCTTTTAGGGAATCAAGTACCACCATTTTTCAATTTTTCCTAGTTATTACCCTTGGTGGCGACTCCTCATCTCCATGCCATGTCTTTGTGACAATGGTTAGTGTGTTCTCTAGAGCCCTGAGCTCAAACAATGTCACAGTTACTAAGATCTTAGGTGCGTGCTAAACCCTGTCATCTACATATACACTAGACAAAACACTCCTAAACATGTTGCACAAACCTATTAAAATACACATTGCCATTGTCAATGTATGTCTCACACTATGACTCAAAATAATTTTAGGAGGCACACACAATCACAACATAAAAGGCATGCTTCATATATTAGCAAATCATATCCTACTAAAAGAAATAAATTTGCCAATGTTGAATGTTTTTATTGCATGACCAAAGGTCACTTTAGTAATTTATGCTTCTATCAAAAACTACATTTTCAATTGCTACCTTCATGTTATTTTGAAACTAACAAACCTAAAACAATTAAGGTTTGGGTTCAAAAGAATGTTTAAATTATGTTGTGTAGGTGTACTTAAAGTCTACAAAAGCAAAGAGTAAATGGTATTTTGATAGTGGATGTTCAAGACACATGATAGGAAATAAGGAATAATTCAACAAGCTTAATGCTAAGGATGGAAGACATGTCACATTCGGAGACAATGCCAAAGGGAGAATTGTAGGTATTATAGAAATCGATAATCCTTAATCTTTATCTATACATCATGTGTTGCTTGTTGATGGTATTAAGCATAATTTACTTAGTATAAGTTAATTATATGACATGGAAAATAAAGTGACTTTTTATCTTAGAAATTTCTTTATTACTAGTCTTGATAAAGATAAAGTAATTTTTAGTGGTGAAAGAATAGACAATGTTTATGTTATTGATTTGAATAAAATTGATAACAAATACATAAAATGATTAATGTTCTCTTGACATATGGACATGGCATAGAAGATTAGAACATGCAAAATTTGAGTTATTGAATGATATTTGTAAACATGAACTTGTGATTAGTTTACCTAAGCTTTAATTCTCCAAGGATAAACCTTATGATGCTTATCAAAAGTGAAAACAATCCAAGTTTTCATTTAAGCTCAAGAATGTAGTGTCAACTACTAGGCCACTTGAACTTATACATATGGATTTGTTTAGACCAACCATAGTTATTAGTCTTGGTGGTATGCACTAAGCTTATGTATTGGTTGATGATTGCTCTAGATACACTTCTGTGTGTTTTCTTGCTTATAAAAATGATGCATTTAAAGGTTTTAAAAATTTTGCAAAAAGAGTTCAAAAAGAAAAAGACTTTTTTTTATTTCTTATATTAGAAGTGATCAGGGAGCTGAATTTGAAAATCAATTTTTCAAAATCTATTGCAATGAAAATGGTATCTCACATATGTTTTATTCTACTAAAACTCCTCAACAAAATGAGGTAGTTGAAAGGAAAAATAGAACTCTTGTGGAAATGGCTTGAACAATACGTCATGAGTATAATTTGCCTCTATACTTTTAGGAGGAAGCCATTAACACCTCTTGTTATATTTTAAATAGAGTTTTCAAAAGACTAATTTAATAAAACTTCTTATGAGCTATGGAATAATAGAAAACCCAAAATCTCATATCTAAGAGTATTTGGATGTAAGTGCTTCATATTAAATACCAAGGATAATCTTAGTAAATTTGACTCTAAAGCCAATGATGGAATTTTCCTAGGCTATTCTACTTCTAGCAAAGCATATAGAGTCTTTAATAAAAGAAATTTAGTAGTTGAAGAGTCAATGCATGTTGTATTTGATGAATCAAACTCACTTGGTCCTAGAATGGATGTTTGTAGTGTTAATAATTTTATAGATGAGCATGTGGATGTGATCACTTAAGAAAAAAATACTAGTAAGCCTTTGGAACTTGAAGGTCCAAGTAAGGAGGACAATGAGGAGACATCTCAACCTACCTTAAGGGATGAACTTCTAAAGGATTGGCAATTCAAGAAAAATCATCCTCAAGATCTCATTATAGGTGACACTATAAAAAGGGTAACTACTAGATTTCAATTAAAGTTTATTGTTAATTTAGCCTTCATTTCTCAAATTGAACCCAAAAATATTAATGATGCTTTGTGTGATGAATTTTGGGCCCTTGCTATACAAAAAGAGTTAAATCAATTTGAGAGAAATAAGGTTTGGTCCTTGTTTCCTAGAACTAAACTTCATCTTATTATGGGCACCAAATGGGTGTTTAGAAATAAGATGAATGAATAATGTGTCATAACTAAGAACAAAGAGTAGTAACTAAAGGTTATAATCAAGAGGAAGACATTGATTATGATGAAACCTTTGCCCCAGTTGCAAGGTTAAAAGCTATTACAATGCTACTTGCACTTGCATCATTCATGGATTTTAAACTTTATCAAATGGATGTTAAAAGTGCATTTCTAAATAGTTTCATTGAAGAGGAGGTATATGTGAGCAACCTTCAGGTTTTTAAGATTTTGATTCTCCAAATAATATTTTTAAATTTTCAAAAGCATTGTATGGATTGAAACAAGCTCCAAGAGCTTGGTATGAAAGATTGAGCAACTTATTATTAGAGAAAGGGTTCTCTAAAGGAAAAGTTGACACAACTCTTTTCATAAATAAATCCAATCATGATTTATTAATTGTTCAAATATATGTTGATGACATTATTTTTGATGCTACAAACCATTGCTTATGTGAGGAATTCTCTAAGTTAATGATAGAAGAATTCAAGATGAGTATAATAAGAGAACTCAAGTGCTTTCTTGGACTTCAAATCAAGCAATGTAAAGATGGGATTTTCATTAATCAAACTTAATAATGCAAGAGACATTCTCAAGAAGTTTGGCATGGATGGAGCTAAGATAAGCAAAACTCCAATGAGCACCACAACCAAACTCAACAACGATGAGAATGGTAAACTTGTTGATGAAAAGAAATTTAGAGGTATGATTAGATCCTTTTTTTTAACATCTAGTAGACCCGATATTATGTTTGCTATTTGCTTATGTGCTAGATTTCAATCAAGTACTAGAGAGTCTCATTTGAAAGCTATCAAAAGAATTTTCAAGTATCTTTGTGGTACAATGCATTTAGGACTTTGGTATCCTAAGAGTTCATCCTTTGACTTAATTAATTATTCTGATGTAGACTTTATCAGTAGTTTACTAGATAGAAAAAGCACTTTCAGAACTTATCAATTTGTTGGATAATGTTTGATTTTTTAGTTTATTAAGAAACAAGTTCAGTTGCCTTATCCATTACTGAAGTAGAATATATCGCAGCTAGTTGTTGTTACACATAAGTTTTATGGCAAAAATAATAACTTTTGGACTATAGTATTAATATTAATCACATTCCAATTAAATGTGATAATACAAGTGCTATTAACCTTAGCAAGAATCCTATTCAATATTTAAGAACTAAGCATATAGATATTAGACATTATTTCTTGAGAGATCATGTGAAAAATGGTGATATCTTTCATGAATTTGTTAAGACAAATCATCAATTAGCAGACATCTTTACCAAGCCTCTTTGTGAGGAAAAATTAAATTTTATTAAGCATGAGCTTGGTATGATTGATGACATAAGCTTATCTTGATCACTTATTAAATTCATGAATTAATGGTTAGATTCTTGTGTGATTATGTTCTTTGGTTTATTTTTCATATTTAAAATCTTTTCTTAAACTCTTATTTAAACATGATTTTCAGTGATTTATACTTTTGGTTTATTTTTCATTTCTGATAATTTTTTAGGTTTATAGTTTAAGAAAAATTATTTTTAGTATCATGTATATATATTTTTTTAAAAGTATTTGCTTTAGCAAATTTACTTCATATACATGATACATTGTATTTCCCATTTGCATTATCTTTGTATTAATTTGAATCATTTATAATTAATTTTATTTGATTTGGATTTGTGTGGATTCATTCAATTCTATATGTATTTCATGTGTAAGGCTTAATCTTTTTAAACATAGGATGGACCATATGGAGAATGATTGTAGACGGCGGGGTTTAGCGCGCGTCCAAGATTTTAGTAACCGCGACACTGTTTGAGCTCAGGGCTCTAGAGAACACACTAACCACTATCACAAAGACATGGCGTGGAGATGAGGAGTCGCCACCTAAGGTAATAATTGGGATAAATCAAAAAGGTGGTACTCAACTCCCTAAAAGAAAGCTAGCACCACAACCAGGAGATTCTGGATACGAAATACCAACTTCTTTCAGTTTTGTGTTCATTTAGAATTACTTTATGAATTATTATCTTATCCTTTATTTAAATGCAATTTCATATAAACCCTTATTTTATCAATTAACTCCAAGGCAAACTAATCATGAAATATACAAGTAAAAAATCCATTCATCACAATCCCTAAGTTAGTCTAATCTACATTGATTTTAATTAATTGGGCTAAATCTACATGTTTTAATTTATAAGTGAGCCTCAAGGACCTAATTCCTTAATTTTAATTAAGTGAACCTAAGTCTATTTTATTTTAAATTTAAAAATCGGCCTAAATCTATAAATTATGAAGTATTTAAATTAGTGGGCCTAATTTTATATGTTTTAATTCTAAGGTGATCTTAAATCTACAAGTTATGAAAAGGGCTTTAATTTAATGGGCTAAGTCTAATTAATTTTATTAAATTAGGTGAGCCTATGTCTAATTAACTAAATTGGCCTAAGTTCTCTCTACCCTAAATCTAATTAATTATGGGCCTAAAATACATTTTAATTAATTAAACCTAAAAAACCTAAATTTAAATTGGTTAAAGCCTAATGTGGGCCTAGGGCCCAAAACACACAAATAAACAAGCCCAAAAACAAAAATAAATATCAAACCAAACAAATAAAAAGATCAAACAATTAATTTAACTTATGCCAAAACCCTAATTTAATTAAAATGACCATAAACAATAAAATAAAATAATCAATCAAGCAAAACCAATTTTACCAACTTAACTCTAATTTAATTAAAAAACCTAAGGATTTCTACAACCATTAGTTTTAATTAATTACCCAATGAAAACCCTAATTTTACTAACTGATTAAATTAAAATAAAAAACACACAAACACACACACCAAATACCATTATTCCCACTATTAAGGCTATTACAATGATCTACTACAAATAAGAATAAAAACTAATACAACCCAAAAAAAATACAAAATAAAATAACCAACAAAATAATAGCAAATAAATAAATAAAATTTAAAAAAATTTCATTCAAATACAAAATTTAATCCATGGCATTCCATGGATCTTCATGAGTTTTGTTCTTGTTCAATCACATGCTACTCCACAGCTTAGGTTACTCCCACCATAATTATGAACACAAAAACAAAATAAATAATGATTAGAGCTTAAATAAAATTAAAATTAAGATTAAATAAAATTAAAATCAAACTAAATAATCAAATAAAAATAAAAGAAAAGGGTAGAAGAAGAGATGATTGAATAGATGCAGTATTGATTAGCTCCTCAAAGTGTTATCAATCACCATTACTTTTAATGGATTTTCAAAACTTTATGTCCTCCTCTTCAAAAGTCTATTTCTCTTGCTCCCAAAAACAAAGAAAATCTAAAGAAAAATATTTTATGTACTGCTTCAAAGAAAAATATGGAGAGAACTTTTTTTTTAAAACAAAAAGAGAGAGATAGTCCTAAGAGAGCCCCCTTTTCAAGAACTTAAACTATCCTTATATAGGAAAAGAGCCAAAAATCATAATCCTGCGTACTTAAGAGATCCAGTTTTAAAACGTCTTATTTCCTGAAAATCTAAAAAAAATAAATTTTAGAAAATTTTTAGCTAATAAAAAATCAGGAAAAATACCTTCAAAAAAAATTAAAAAAAATAGTGCGAGACCCTATCAGAATAGTACAATTCCAATCAAAATTGTAGATTTATGATCCATAATAAAAAAATTTTAACATTTAATTACAAAAAGACCACTGAAAGAATTTAAAATTTTCAATTAGGTCCTTAAAAAGTAATACAATTTAGTCATTGAAAACATTAAACCCTTTCTTTGAAAAATGCATTCAGACTTTTAAGGTTTCAAACTTCAAGTATTAAAGACCTATTTATGATATTTTCATCATTGGAGTCCTCTATCGCATCCTCACTTTATCATCCTGAAATTGGGTGCTTACAGTTGCCCCCCTTTGTCGTTGTTTACTTGACAAATTGCGGCAAAGCAAATAAGCACACAATTTCTGAGTAGAAAGTTAGGATACTTACCTATGCTCCTTGAGGCTTTTGCTTATGAGTAATCATCTGATAGCTATACTTAAACATATAGCATTGATTTGAAAGGACACATCATACTCAGTCGTATGATATTGACTATACTCGGTCGTATAGTGCATATTGAAAGGGATACATCATACTCAGTCGTATGATGTTGACTATACTCAGTTTTATAGTGCAGCTTGGAAGGGATACATCATACTCGATCGTATGATGTTGACTATACTCGGTCGTATAGTGCAGATTGAAAGGAATACATCATACTCGGTCATATGATGTTGACTATACTCGGTCGTATAGTATTATGTGAAAGGGATACATTGTACTCAGTCATACAATGTGGACTATACTCAGATGCATAGTCTAAATGGAAGGATACACCACACTCAGTCGTATGATGTTAATTGAATATACATTGTACTCAATCATACAATGCCAACTACACTCGATCATATAGTTTGATTTAAAATGATACATTGTACTCGATCGTACAATGTCAACTACACTCGGTCATATAGTCTGATTTGAAAAGATGCATCACACTCGATCGTATGATGCCGATTATACTTGGTCATATAATCTTGATTGAAAATACATTGTACTCAGTCATACAATGCCAACTACACTCAGTCGTATAGTCTTGATTGAAAAGATACATCACACTCGGTCATGTGATGCTGATTATACTCGGTCGTATAATCTTGAATTCTCTTATGTGATTATGCTGCAATCCATAATTGCTCGCAATTAGCTGCAACCCTTTCATTGCTCACTAGTGATGCTACAATCCATAATTGCTTGCGATTAGTTATAACCCTTTCGTTGCTCATTGGTGATGTTGTAATCCATAATTACTTGTGATTAGCTACAATCCATAAATACTCGCGATTAGCTACAATCCATAATTGCTCGCAATTAGCTGCAACCCTTTTGTTGCTCACCGATGATGCTACAGTTCATAACTACTCACAATTAGCTGTAACCCTTTCGTTGCTCACCGACGATGTTGCAATCCATAATGGCTCACAATTAGCTGCAACCCTTTCGTTGCTCACTAATGATGTTGTAGTCCATAACTGCTCACGATTAGCTACAATCCTTTCATTGCTCACTGATGATGTTGTAGTCCATAACTGCCAGTGATTAGCTGCAACCCTTTCATTGCTCATCGATGATGTTGTAATCCATAATTGCTCATGATTAGCTACAACCTTTTATTGCTCACTGATGATGCTGCAATCCATAATTGCACATGATTAGCTGCAATCCTTTCGTTGCTCACTAATGATGTTGTAGTCCATAACTGCTCATGATTAGCTATAACCCTTTTGTTGCTCATCGATGATGCTATAATCCATAATTGCTCATGATTAGTTGCAACCCTTATATTGCTCGCCTTTGATGCTACAATCCATAACTGCTCAAAAATTGACTGCAACCCTTTCATTGCTTGCCTTGGATAATGCTACAATCCATAACTGCTATCAAATTGATTGTAACCCTTTCATTGGTCGCCTTGGATAATGCTACAGTCTATAACTACTCATAAATTTTATCTTTGGTTGTTTAAGTTGAATGCTTTGAATTCCTTATGCTGACTGACTTTAAATTTTACTGTGTTGACTGATTAGAATTTCTATGCTGACTGATTTCAATTTTGTTGTGCTAACCATCTCTATAAGTTGGGTGTACTTTCTTCTGGATTTGCAATTCCTACATACTTATTGAAGTTAGTTTCATTCATGATGAATGCATAAAAGTACCTTAAAGTGTTGAAAATTTATGAGAGAATTCATCACTTTTTCATGAGATAGCGTGCACTCAGCGAATCTCACTATTTTTAATTTTCATGACTATCATTTATTTGCCATTTACAAAGTTCAGAGGCATTGTTAACCATCTTATGCTGAGAGCAGATCTTTTATCAAGTGGAGAGCTTACTTCCATACCTAATTTTAAGGAGAATTTGCTAAACAAAACTCATGGAATTTGAGCATAAACAGATCAAATTATGAGTATTAAAATAGCCTTTGAGTTATTTTTGTGCTTTCCTTCCTTATATGAGTATTCCCCCGCCTTTCTCATATTACTCAGCATGGATATCGTTAGAAAGGTCCTTTGGATACTCATACTCATATAGAGCATTGGAGTAAATAGAGCAATTTTTGACATGATCCTCTTTTTGTATTCCCCCACCTTTCTCATATTACTCAGTGTGGATACCACTAGAGATTTCATGTTGATACTTTTACTCTTTTGGAGCATTGGAGTAAATTATGTTTGCTCTTATTTTGATTCTCCTCTTAGTATTCTCGTGCCTTTCTCATTTTACTCAGCATGGATATTGTTAAAGGATTTGTACTCATACTCATTTTTGAGCATTGGAGTAGATTATATGCACATTTATCATTCAAAAGACTGAAATAATACTTTAAAAATTCAAGCAATTTATGCTTCATGTCCACAGATTTTATTTTTGCATTTTCTTCCCCTTGTTTAGGTGCAAAGCAGGCATTAGATTGATTAGAATGCCATTATGCATCTAAATTCTACGAGGCTAGTAAAAGAATACCATTATGCTCAAAAGTTATAAGATAGGCTTTTTGCACATGATCTCATGAAGTGGACGAATTTACTTTCAATTTGTGAATTTTATGATTGAGATGGTACTTTATTATAGAATCTAAGGAAATTTTTCTGTTACTTCCCTTTTTATTATCTTAATGAGTGTTTGGCATTTGCTATCTTGCCCATTCTTATTGATGTATCGGTTCCTTTCCCCTTCTTCATTCTCTTTTTTTTTCCCTGCACAAAATACCATAAGTTAGTATGGTCTATTTGAAAGTGAATAAATTTTTTCAAAATGCAGTGTTATTCTTTTTTTGCATTCTTCCCTTTGGATTTGTCTCTGATCGTAGGTCATGATACTCTACCATTGAAGTTGTGGCTTTGGGCTGCATTTGTATTTTTTCCATTCTCATTAATGCTATGGTAGAGGGCTTCATTCCTTTTATTGACATCTCTTATAAAAAAAGGTTCAAGAGTTAGAGATCTTATTTCACGATTAAATAATTTTTCAGAGTCCATTCATTTTAAGTTTTGAGTACATTCTTCCCTTTTATAGGGCTATCAAATGTATTGCTGACATGTTAGACCTTTTTATCACCATATTCCATACCCTACACTAGTTTAACTATTTTGGAAAGATATTCCAAATGGTGCTTCAGATGAGACTATAGAGATAGATGTTGAATTTGTGGAGCTTGAACATCCTATCCAACGTCTTGAGGTCATAAGGAGGATGCTTTTACAAGTGTCATTGTCAGTGATATTCCCTTACTAGATGGGCTCATGATTTATTGGACTCTTGAGGTCTAAAGTCCCATTGAGTATCAAGTTCACCTTGATAGTGTTTAGGGTTCCTTTTCCTTCAAATGTGAACATTATGACTACCTTTTTGCACTAATTTTGAATGTCAGTAGCAAAGTATTTGCACAATCTCACCTAAGGTCAAAGAATTTATTATAAAAAGCAAGTATTTCACAATAGATGTATGCAAGTGTATGCATGCTATGTATGACAATGCATGATCCTAATAGATCTCCTCTTTAGAATAGAGTTATTTTTGCAGCTTGGAGTGTGAGAACGAGGTGCCTCATTAACAACTTGTAAGCTTAAGCATTGAATGCTTCACTGTTGGTACTTCTAATGTCAGAGCTTCTGATACAGTTCATTAGACTGATGATTAGGCTAGCAAGTAGGGTCCATGGCTTGACACTGAAGCTTGTGATTGATTGATGCACTGTTGAACTTTTCTTTTTGCTACTGCTTTTGCTATATGATAACTAATGTATTTATATACTTGTTCTGCCCTGAGATCTTTTATACTAGCTCTTATACTTTAGTGTTCCATCTTTGCTCTTTGAATGCAGACTCAATTTTCTCCCAGAGCTACATTTTTCCCCCAATTCCATTCTATATTCATTCATTCTATTCTAGCAGTCTTTTTTTCATTTTTTTGTGCAAGAGACTCAGTTCATCCACTGTTATTATTAATCCTTTGACCTACTAACCCTATTAGTTGTAATCTCATGCACTGAAGATGTAGAGGAGTGGGTGAACTAACTAAAGCAATTTCTTGATGATGAAATCAACTGGACTTGTACTTCGAAGCACTCTTGAGCAGAATATGAGGCTTAATGTTGATGCAATGATTGATGATAGTTATAAGGTAGGAGTTACAATGTAAGTTGTTAAACCATCTAAATTCCCAAGGTACAAAAGGACACTAAACTTACAAGCAGAATCATAGAGGGGTGACAAAAAGATAAAAATAGTCATCTCATAGCTCTGATTTTAGCTTTCATTATTTAATGTCTTTCCATTCATATACTTATGTAGTATGATAATGATGAATATGCGATATTTGAACAAAAATTTCAATTTCAATTTTACTCATTCATTAGGGCAAAAATGAGTACATTCATTACATCACATAATACAACTCCTATTACTAATTAGTCCTATTAGATTTCCTAACATAATATTTTCCTTTCATTTTTATCTAACTGTCCTTTTTTTCTTTCTCTTTTTTTCTTTTTTTTCACTTTTCCTTTCTCTTAAATTTCATATCCTCAGAAGTTATATCATGTGATATATGAATGTTCTTTGCATTCATGCCCATACTAAATGAATCTAATTGAATTGAATTTATGTCAATCATTACAGATGCGATCAATATCATAATGCACAGTACCATTAGGATGTACATTACATAAGTAAGCATGATCAGAATTCATATCATCGATCACTAAAACAAAACAAGTTCTAAAGAAACTAAAATTGTATTCAAATAAGATAATAATAAAATTTATTTCCTATTCTAGATTCTAGGGACGTTGGGTCTGATAGCGGTTATCCTTTAAGTGGCTGATAAAATTATTCTTGCATCTTCTTACCAATTGTCTCTATGACTTCATCTTTTTGTTCCTCAAATATGCATTTTTCTTTCTTGTCTAGTAGCTTCTCATTATCACACTCATCACCCCATCCTGTAAGCATAACCGACTCGTAGGGTATGTCAAAAGAAGGTGGTTTAGTATAAAACACCTTATAGTCAAACTTGCCTGAAGGCTGACCCAATAAGTCTTATGCTCTTTCCATATCTTTAGGGGCATTAGGAGATTTCTCATTGGTTTTAAGGTCTAGGTCCTCAAAGGAGCTTTGCACTTCTTCCTCACTAACTCTTGAGTTAATCATCATAGTGGTTAGGGGTGGTATATTTTGGTAGTTTAGGAAAGGATTATTTCTGGTGCTTGGGTTTTTAAGGTCTGTGATTTTTTTAGAGTCTATAAGGTTTTGGATTTCATATTTAAGGCAGATGCAGTTATCTGTGGAGTGTTTGAGGTTTTGATGGAATTTGTAGTGCTTGTTTGGGTTATAGTCTAGGGTGTTTGGATTTGGTGGGTTTGGATTAGGCGCTCTAGGACTTTTGACAAAGGTTGGTTAAAATTGGAGAATCTCCTTGGTTGTTGAATAGCATGCACTTCCATAATCCGGCTAGTGCTTCCTTGTTGTATGCCCCTAGTTGGGTAGTTTCTTGCTCTGGTGCTTCTAGTAATCTCCTTTTTCTCATTCTCAATCTCCTTGGCTTGCAACCCATCATCATAAAGGTCTACAAATGTCTTAGGGTTCATCATTTGCAAACTCTCAACCAAATTAGGTGACACATTTCAGACTATCATCCTAACCTGATCCTTCTCAGCTTGTTCTTCATTAATCATATCTTATTCATGAATCTAATCAGAAAATTTAAAAATGATTCATTGGGATTTTGCTTGGTCAATTCTAGGTCCCTGATGGACACTTTGAACCTAGTATTATAGTCATATTGCTTCATAAAAGAAGTGCACAACTCTCTCCAGTCTGCTCGGATAGACTTCTCTAACCCGTGATACCAATTAATAGCCATACCCTCTAAAGATAGTACAAACAACTTTGTAACTACAGACAAAGGAGCCTTAGTGGTGCTCATAGTAGTTGTGTACTGACTAAGGTGAATCCTTGGATCACCAGTACCGTCAAACTTCTACAGTTGTGGCATCTTGAACTTATCAGGCAATTTGTCCTCCTCAAATTGCATCACATCGTCAAAGTCAAATAAATATCCAATGCCCTGTCTTCTCATCAACTCTTCTATCTGGGACATCTTTTGAGTTAATGCTTTCATCTGTTTGGATTCCAGCTCTTGAACTTGCTCAAGTGATTCCCTTTTCGCCTTTTCAACCATATAACTCTCAACATCCTCCAACTTCATTTCCCCAACAGGTATGTTCCTAGCAGCACTGTCATTGTTAGCGGGTGTTGTACCTATAATAGGTGGATTGGTCACAATGGGAGGTATAGCAATAGCAGGTGGTGGCATTAGTCCAACCAAAGCCTATCTTAACTCATCTTGCATCATCGCACTCATGTCATCCATCAATGCCTTTTTGACATCCTCTAAGGTCCAGTTTCCTCCCTCTTGTTTTTGTTCCATCTCTTTTGTTTGAGTTGGTGTAGCTTCTAGGTAAAGCGGGTTGATAGGGCTCTTTTCCAAACTACGAAGGATCTCTTTAGCTGTTGATTTTAGACTCAAATCAATTCCCACTAATCTGCCACTACTCCTTTTCCAAACACAAGAAGACCCGAATGAATCTATGATGGCTATGAAAGAAAGTGTTAGTATGATGCATGAAATGCATGTATGCATGATGCACGTGCTATGAAACAAGTAGCAAGTAACAAGTCAAGTTAGGTATACATGCATCCTTCCAACCTTATTCCTCCCACACACGTATTCAATGGCGAGTCTCTTTTCCTAGGATTTTTGGTTTTGGCCTTAATATCAACAAGGGATATCAAGAATCAACACACATGCCAAATCTCTGAAAGTAGTAAAATATAGAAAGAGTATTTCTAGGTATAAAAGATTAACACAATTGTTATTAGTCCAATCGGACTTTTAAAGTATGGGCTTAGGCATTTATAGATAAAAATACCTCATGGCAACATTCACAAGCAATTTGGGTAGATCCTAAAGGAAATAACTAAGCTATTATATTTTGTTAGGGTCTAGTGAAAAGTTAAGGTTCCCTTAGCAAGATGCCCGCCTTTAAGACTTGAGTCACAGGCCAAGGTCAGAGGGGCCCGACATCCTTTAAAAACTTGAGAGAAGACTACCCCCGTTAAGGACTTGGGTTATAGACTCTAGTCAGATGAGCTCTGTAATCTCTCTTGTACTAAGTTAAGGCTAAGAGTGATGGTTAGCCAATCTATAACTCCATGAAGCTAGTGGAATCATGGAATCATAAACCAATGCCATCGATTAATAGGGACATTCAGAATGAATACAAGAATAAAATAATAATTAATAAAATAATTCTAAAGAACACAAGTAGAATCAGTCTCTTATCCCCAATGGAGTCACCACTGTAAACAACGGGGTTTAGCACACATCCAAGATTTTAGCAACCACAACACTGTTTGAGCTCAAGGCTCTAGAGAACACACTAACCACTGTCACAAAGACATGTCATGGAGATGAGGAGTCGCCACCGAGGGTAATAATTAATACAAATTGAAAAGGTGGTACTCAATTCCTAAAAGAAAGCTAGCACCACAACTAAGTGATTCTGGATATAAAATACCAACTTCTTTTAGTTTTGTGTTCATTTAGAATTACTTTATGAATTATTATCTTATCCTCTATTTACATGCAATTTCATATAAACCCTTATTTTAGCAATTAACTCCAAGGAAAACTCGTCATGAAATATACAAGTAAAAAATGCATTCATCACAATCCCTAAGTTAGTCTAATCTACATTGATTTTAATTAATTGGGCTAAATCTACATGTTTTAATTTACAAGTGAGCCTCAAGGACCTAATTCCTTAATTTTAATTAAGTGAACCTAAGTCTATTTTATTTTAAATTTTAAAATGGGCCTAAATCTACAAATTATGAAGTATTTAAATTAGTGGGCCTAATTCTACATGTTTTAATTCTAAGGTGATCTTAAATCTACAAGTTATGAAAAGGGCTTTAATTTAATAGGCTAAGTCTAATCAATTTTATTAAATTAGGTGAGCCAATATCTAATTAACTAAATTTGCCTAAGTTATCTCTACCCTAAATCTAATTAATTATAGGCCTAAAATGCATTTTAATTAATTAAACCTAAAAAAACCTAAATTTAAATGGGTTAAAGCCTAATGTGGGCCTAGGGGCCAAAACACACAAATAAGCAAGCCCAAAAATAATAATAAATATCAAGCTAGACAAATTAAAAGATCAAACAATTAATTTAACTTATGCTAAAACCCTAACTTAATTAAAATGACCATAAACAATAAAATAAAATAATTAATCAAGCAAAAACAATTTTACCAACTTAACTCTAATTTTATTAAAAAAAAACTAAGGATTTCTATAACCATTAATTTTAATTAATTACCCAATGAAAATCCTAATTTTACTAACTGATTAAATTAAAACAAAAAACCACACAAACACAAACACTAAATTGCATTATTGCCACTATTGGGGCTATTACAATGATCTACTGCAAATAGGAATAAAAACTAATACAACCCAAAAAAAAACACAAAATAAAATAACCAAAAAAATAATAGCAAATAAATACATAAAACTTTAAAAAACTACATTCAAATACAAAATTTAATCCATGGCATACCATGGATCTTCATGAGTTTTGTTCTTGTTCAATCACATGCTACTCCACAGCTTAAGTTACTCCCATCATAATTATGAACACAAAAGCAAAATAAATAATGATTAGAGCTTAAATAAAATTAAAATTAAAATTAGATAAAATTAAAATCAAACTAAATAATCAAATAAAAATAAAAGAAAAGGGTAGAATAAGGGATGATTGAATGGATGCAATATTGATTAGCTCCTCAGAATGTTATCAATCACCTTTGCTTTTAATGGATCTTCAAAACTTGATGTCCTCCTCTTCAAAAGTCTATTGCTCTTGCTCCCAAAAATAAAGAAAATCTAAAGAAAAATATTTTACGTACTGCTTCAAAGAAAAATATAGAGAGAACTTTTTTTTAAACAAAAAGAGAGAGATAGTCCCAAGAGAGTCCCCTTTTCAAGAGCTTAAACTATCATTATGTAGGAAAAGAGCCAAAAACCATAATTCTATATACTTAAGAGTTCCAGTTTTAAAAGAACTTTATTTCCTGAAAATCTAAAAAAATAAATTTTAGAAAATTTTTAGCCAATCAAAATTCAGGAAAAATATTTTCAAAAAAAATTGAAAAAAATAATGCGAAACCCGATTGGAATTGTAGATTTCCAATCCGTAATAAAAATTTTTGACATGTAATTACAAAAAGACCCCTGAAAGAATTTAAATTTTTTAATTAGGTCCTTAAAAAGTATTATAATTTAGTCCTTGAAAACATTAAACCCTTGAGGTTTCAAACTTCAAGTATTGAAGACCTATTTATGATATTTTCATCATTGAAGTCCTCTATCGCATCCTTACTTTATCATAGCGAAATTGGGTATTTACAATGACATTCATTAATTGTATGCTCATCATATCATATAATGCACTTGGAACCCTCCTCCTCCACCTATGTCTTGTCTTTTTTTTTTTTACAATTGATATTTTAATATCATTGTAACTTTATCCTTTTCATTAATGCAATTTATATTTTATTAAAATTTCTGTTTGCATTTTGACAAAGGTGGATACATACTTAAGTTTGTATGTATATTTAGTTAATCTCTTTTAAGAGAGAAATTTTTTTTACTTAATTGTGTTTATGCATACATAGTAACTTCGTAAGTGTGGCTAGTTTTTTCGTATATCATATATGATAAAAGACCTTGTTTTGCTTACTTTGTTTTTGTATGACTTAGCTTTTATAAATATTTGGTGTATCTTTGTTTTATTTCCCTTTATATCTCTCTCTTTTCTTTTTTTCTTTGACAAAGGGGAGAAGAAGCTATATTTATGATATGCTAAGTGCTACATGATCATGTACGTTAGCTAGCTAAGCTCTATATGATCATGTGATAATTAAACTTGTCAAGTACCATATGTACTATTTTTTTTATGCATTTTAGTAGCACTACATGCATATATGTTTGAAATTATTTCCTTCGTATTGCCTAACATTTTTTTTTTCAAAGTGATCATGTTTTTATGTTTTTAACACATTTGTTATGTTAGGCCATGTTTCTTTTTATTCCTCATGTTAAATTTTATGTTGTTTTTATTTTTAACAAAAGGGGGAATAAAATATTAAATTTATATTTCTTATCATGTCCAAAAAGAAGGAGAAATAAAAAAATATATTTGTTAAAGGAGATAAATATTTTTTATTTCAATTGGTATCTTTTTAAAAATTATCTCCTTTGTGATTATTTAGTTTTTTTTTATATGCTTTGATTATATTATTTTTCTATTTATGCATATATTAAAGGGGTTGCATCTATTTAAATTTGATAAGGGGAGTTATTTTACATAGTATTTATCTTTTCTTATTAAATATTTTTATCACACACATTATTTATTACCTTATTAAATCGGTTGTCAAAGCTAAAAAAGGGAAGATTGTTGACCATTTGCATGACTAAACTCCTAATTTTAATATTTGACAATCAATTTAAGTTTCCAATAATTTCTTTCAAATGTGTAGAAGCTTATTTGTATAAAAATTATCAGTTCAAGTCTGGAAATACGAAATACTGTCATTATTCTATATTTTAGTGAAGTATAATATCTCAATCTTATACCTAAAGTATCCAGAGCTTTTATGTGTCAAAAATAGACATTTTTGGACTTAGAATGATTCCCTCACGAGCGTCTCATGAGTAGAAGCCTTGTGAGAGTAAAATTGAGCAAAGGGATAGTACCGCTCATAAGCACTATTTACCTCATAAGCAGCTTGTGAGGTTAGCCCTTATAGCTCCAAATGGTTATTTTTTAATGCAATGGCCAGTATTTCGCTCCTCACGAATCAGAACTTGCTCCTCATGATTATGAGTGATGTTCTAACATAAATAAGTCCAAGATGATTGAAAATCAATAAGAGACGTTAGAGACATGTTTGAAAAAAAAACTTGTTTACTCATTATACTCTCTTAAGCATTCAATTAAACTCTCAAAACTCTCTTCAATTTCATTTCATATTTGTATAACTCTTATGAGAGTTGGTGAGTGTTAGAATAGATATTCTTATTCTTCTATTTTATAGGATTAAGAAAATGGGAAGTGAGATTCTATTATAGTGGAATTGGTTTAAGTGTTTACCATTGAAATACTTAGGATTTAGTTTTTGAGTGAGTCTTGTAAAACTCAAGTTGTAAGGTTAAAAAAGTGAGCTTCAAACTCTTGTGTAATCTCAAATCTAGTGAATAAGATTGTGGGAATTAAAAATCCTAACTTGGGAATAAGTTAGGTGGAGACATATGATTATTGAGAATCCGAACTCCTTAAATTCTTGTGTTCATCATTCTTCATTCTCAACTTTCTTTCAAATTTTCGTTTTTGATTCAATTGCCTTATTCACCCCCCCCCCCCCCCCCCTCTAAGGCATTTTTAGATTTATACTTTAAGCAATGATTCTAGAATATCATGAAATCTAATTCTAATAAGAGTTTATTTATTAATTTATATTTAATGAATATGAGATATTAATTAAATAATTAAATTAATAATAATATATGTTATTAATTAAATTATTAAATTTAATATGAGATATTAAATTATTAATAATTAAATTAATAATAATGTGACAATTGTTGACTTTGGGTAAAATAAGGTTGTATTGATTAAATATCCACACCATTTCTTGTGCACTAGTTAGATGACTTGCATAAATTGCACATTACCATGCAAGGTGGCTTGCTAATGATGTAGTTAATAAAGTTAATTACTAATTCAATTTGTGCACATCTATCTTAACTCATTTTTCTTTACACATATATCCTTAGAAGAGTTCTAAGATATATAAATAATATAAGTAAAGAATTATATTAATGAGATTAATGCAAGCTGTTGCTTTGAGAAAGTGTGTAGAGATTTTGGTAAGTAAATATACCAAAAGGAAACAACATATACCTAACATGTACTTTTAGTTCTTGCAAAAGAATTAAGTTAGTGCAAATCACTAAGGTTCATTTAGAGAGGACACTTGCTATTAAGCTTAATCAAGCAAGAAGGTAATTGGCAAAGTTTTGGTATTTCAAGCTAGAGGCCTAACATTTAGGAGGCTAAGCATTTAATTCATCATCAAATTAAGAGTTTGTAAGTTTTCTTAAACTTAATTTTTCCTAGCTTGATGTTCATATATATTGTTTTGCTATTTAGTTATGTGTAACATGCAAAATAGATTCTTAGGAATAGAATTCTTTATATTATGAAGGGTTATGTGCTAAACACAGATGTTCCTAATATTTAAGTTTCATAACTAATTCCTTCACAAATACCCCTACACATGTCCCCTAATGCATGGAAAATGAACCGGGTGTAAAGGAGGTCGTTCAGAGGCAAAACAATCATGTTTTTTTAAGGTCAGCCTATGCTCATGGTCTACACTCATGACCTCGACCTAACCATAACTGTCCATGAGAAAAATGGCTAATACGCTCATAGTCTATGCTCACAACCATGACCATGTAAACAAACTCTTATTGAGTTTGTAATTACCCTTCTATTGAGAGTTGGATGAGTGTTTAGTTGATAGGATTCTTTATTTTACTCTTTTTTAGGGTTGAGAAGTGGGTAGTAAGGAATCAATCAACATTGGGTTAGTGTTAAACCCTTGTGAAAAACAAATTGAAGATTGGTTTATGTTGAGCCAAGAAAAATATAAGTTGATGTAAGGTTTGTGTTATGCCTTAAAACACATTGTTGAAACAATCTTGGGAATAAGATTGGGGTGAGTTCAAAATCCTAACTTTGGGATAAGTTAAGTGGGAGATGTAAGGTTAGTTGAGAATTTGAACTCCCTAAAATCACTTATTTTCCTTTTGATATTTTTTTGTATTCTTATTCTTGATCTCTATTTCTTAATTCTTTTTAATTTTCCATCAAACCTTTAATCTCTCCTAAAATCTTAATTGGCACTATTCACACCCCCTTTAGGGCATTTTCACTTTTTAAATAAGGTAAAAATTAATTTTACAAATCAATAATGATGAAATTTAAATTTAATTAAGGTTTTCTCCATATTAGGGTTGTAATCGAGCCGAGCCAAGCTGAATAATAGGAAGATTATGCTCAGCTTGACTTAATGGATGCGAGCTTGAGCTGAGCTTGAGCTTAGTTGTTTTAGAGATTTCATGTTCAAGCTCGATCTCAACTCGGGATTGTGAAACTTAGGCTCGCTCAGATTCATCTCATTTAAGGCTTGTTTGTGTTAAGCTCGACTCGCTTATTTAAAAGCTCATTTGTTTGAAAGCTCAAGCTCATTTAAAAGCTTGTTTGTTTAAAGCTCATTTAAAGCTTGATTGGGAGCTCATTTAGGGCTTGATTTTGAGCTTCTTAAGCTTATAACAAGCTCAAAAATTCTATAAAATAATAAGAGTTTAACATTAAAAGTAACATCTTAAAAAACCTTACAACAACCCATCCAAACAAACTAAGAAGTACAAATAGAACAACATAAAAATACAAAATTACAGTCCAAAATAAGAAATTTAACTTCTATATTTAAATGGATAAAATAAATAAATAACAACTTTAACATCTTGTAATAACCTATTAATCTTGCAAAAATGACAACAATTAACAAACAAAAAAAATAAACAATCTGAGCATAAAAAACAATAAATGCTATCAAATTAACAATTTAATCATATATATATAATTCTATATCATAACCACAACTAAGTAAAATACTACCAATTATAAATATGACAGAATCTTGAGCAACATTAAGAATTACAGTAACAAGATAGCAAAGGCCAATAGAGGAAGTTGTGAAATAAAATTTTATTCAGCTACGATCGACAAGATTGTATTAAAAAGTTTGGATTTGATTTAATGTAAGAAAAATTTCCAAACAAGGCAAAACCAAAATGCAGATGCTGATGGAAATATTTGCTTTTAACAAGAGGGTCTTATCATAACATGCTCAAAAAAATAATTATAATATTAATGAAAAATAAAAGGAGCAAGTTTTTACTTACAACTTATGTCTAGAATCTCCTATGAAAAAATCTATCACCATGTCCGCATTCTTTTTGCAATTGGCGTTGCATATGCTTAGGGTGTTATAGTATTATATAAAGAAATTCTAATTTTTTTAACAACTATATAAGGCAATGTATTAAGACTTAATTAGCAAAACCAACACCACAACCAAGTAAAATTTGCAGAAACAATATAGAAACTAACCTAAACTATGTTATTAAAACTCTATATTGATCATTACAAATGCAATTTCTGCATCTACAATTCATATCCATACAAAATTCACAATTCTAATGCCAACTACAAATAAATCAACTACAGAGAAGCAAGTCAAATTCTTTGGATCAAATAAACAAAACAACAAGTTATATAGCCCAATTTCATCCATTTGACAGCCAAGAAAACACAAAAAAAAACTTTGTAGACAAATACAAACTTCTTCATAGACAATAAACAAACATAAACACAATAGAATCGAACATAAAACACAAAGAAACTATAGCTTAACATAATCAAAGATGCAGAAATGGAATCAAACAAGCAAAAATGGAATCAAATAATAAACCCATTATTTGAATCAAATAGAATCAAACATAAAACACAGAATTAACAGCACCATATAGTTTAATCACGGTGACCACGCAACATTATAATTTAACCAAAACACAACAACTAAAAAATATAATCAAATAGAAAGTGAGGAGAAGAGGTGAGATACCTATGCAAACAAATAGAAAGTAACGAGAAGACGAGAAGCGGTGTGGATGCAAATGAATATGGATGAGCAAAGTGGTGAGATTGGAGCTTGAATATAACAGACAATCTATCAATAGACAAGATTGTGAGCTTGGAGCTTGAATCTACTAATGCAAAGAACAATAAGACAAGTAGAGGAGAAGAGTTTAAATGGTCCGATGTTGAATCGCTCATGCAAAGTGTGACGAGTAGAGGAGACAAGCGAATCCAAATGATGATGGTGCAGCTAGGGTGAAGATGATGGCAATAAGGGATGTAAATGAACTTGTATAGGTAAGGGGAGCGGTCAGCAAAAGCTGGCAGTGGCAGTTAGGGCAAAGATGTATGAGCATGTACCGGATGAAAACCAATTAGGGTAGGGAGCAGTGGTAGTAGAGGGAAAGGGTTGGGTGTGTGAAATGAAGAAATGAGGTTAAAGGTTATGAGTTGTGACATTAGGTAAGAAGGTTTTTTGTATTTTTGGGTTTTTGACATCAAAACTACGTATTTTTTATATGAAACTACGTAGTGTTAAAGTTATACAATTAAATTACTTTATATTATATATTATTTAATATTAATTTTAACTAATATTATATATTTTTAATTAGTCAAATATGATATGTATTTGCTTAATTGTTAAATTAAAAGTGAAATTTATTATAAATATCGATAATAGTAATTTATAATTTGAATTATATCTATCTAATAATAATATAAATTATACTTACTGTTATTACTCATACTATCACTATTACTTGGAAGTTTAACATATGAATACCACTTAATTTTGTATTTATTTAAGAGATTTATTATTTGTTGGTTATACATTATAACTTCATTTTATGTAGATTCAATTGCAAAACTATATAGTTTAGAGGTTAAATTACATTACGTGATTTTATAATTAGGTATTTAATTATTTTATAGTCTTTATGAAATTATAATTTACAATTTTAGGGTGCTTTCTACAGTTACATTAGTTTTTTAAAAAGTAAATTTTACTTTTTAATAACCACCATTAGATCATGAGAAATGTGTTCTTCCAAAGATGATCAACACAAACTACAATCAAAGTGATAAAAAAAAAATAAAGTTGATGTAGAATTAGATTTGAAGGTTATTTGTATTTTTAAGGTTTGACATTAAAAGATTCAAAACTACATAGTTTTGACATGAAACACGTAGTTTTGAGGTTTTAATATATTATGATATATTATTTAATATTATATTTATTTAATTACAAAAATATGATATTTATTTTATTTAATTGTTAATTTAAATTTAATTATTTAATATTAATACTGATGTTAATTTAATAACCAAATATTTACAAATATAATTAAATAATTTATATTGTGATTAGATAATTGGAAACTACGTGATTGTATAGTTTGATATTTAATTATTTTATAACTTTAAATATATGTAGTTTATATTGTGATTATATAAATATAATATACATTTCAAGTATATCTATCTATTAATAATATAAATTTAAAATATACTTAATATTAATACTAATATCACTATCACTTTAAAATATGAATATTACTTAATTTTGAATTTATTTACAAAATTTATTATCTGTTGATTAGATATTATGTTATTTTATTTATAGTTAAATGTATAATTATGTAAGTTAACGTTAAACTATCATCAATTTTATAGCTAGACATTTAATTATATTATAAGCTTAACAACATATAGTTTATATTATGATTAGATAAATTGAATTATGTCTATCTAATAATAATATAAATTATACTTAATATTATTACTCATACTATCATTATCACTTTGAAGTTTGAAATATGAATACCACTTAATTTCGTATTTATCTACGATATTTATTATTTGTTGGTTATATATTATGTTATTTTATTTAGAGTTAAATGCAAAACTATATAGTTTATAAGTTACACTACGTTATGTGATTTTATAATTAGATATTTAATTATTTTATAGTCTTTAAAATACATAGTTTATATTGTAATTAGGAAATTATAATTTACAATTTGAATTATATCTATCCAATAATAATATAAATTTAAATTTAAATATATATCACCAACATTGTTATATAAGTACAATGTGATAATAGTAGCATAGGTAGTAATAAAGAAAATAAATAGAATTATTATAATACACAAAAATTAGTATTACATTACTCAATATTAGGGGTGAGGACAATTCGGTTTGGCTCGGTTCAGTGCTGGAGGGGTAAAATTTTATCCGTTTTTTTAGTCATTTTTGGTAAACCGAACAGAGTCGAAAAGTTAATAGAAACATATCGGTTAAGTGAACCAATTTTCAATTTTATCAATTCAATTGATCAGTTTGGATTCGGTTGGGGCCAAATGATGAGCTTGGATAGAAAATAATGAAAATAAACAAAAATTTCATATTTTTAATATAGTGGGCGAAGCCCAATTTGTGTTACACAATTACAAAAAATAAGGTCAAGCCCAATATGTGTAAATTGATTACATAATTAAAAAATTTTTAAAGCCCCTAATGATCTAACATAATTACATTATGTGAGGCTATTTTCCGTCTGTCTAGGCTATTTTCCATCTTTGTATACAAATATAAAAGTATATACAAGAAAATTAAGTTAACACATAAGTTGTAAGCAAAACCAAAATGCTTCCACTTCTAAGATTGCATGACTTTAACAAATATTTTGAAGCCAAAGTATAAAGCTTCCAAAAAAATTATATGTAAAAGGCCTACATATCATGCAAAAATAAATTTGATTGCAGGCAAACATAGCTTAAGTTCACTCAAAAGATTACAATTCCTGCATTTCAAAATAAATCAACAATACAAAATCAGGAAATGCAAACCAATTGAAAAGAAAATTAAAAACATAAAGAAAAAGGGCTCAGCTGGCAATAGTTCTCAAATTATGTCCAAATGGCATTGGAATTTCTGGCAATAAAGATGTCACCTAAGAAAAATTAGCAAACACATTCACACAATCTGCGTACAAACTAAGGTGGAAGCATTATCATGGCCCAATAATAATCACAGTCACAGAAATGCAACCAGGAAAAAACAGAAGCAGAAGCAGGAATGAAAGAAATGAAATGCAAAATGTGTTAAGGTATGAGACAAATGAAATGCAAGATGTGCTCAGATAGGTTGTGTTATAATTCTTTGTAAAAATGCGGCCATTATTTCTAGCAACAAAATACTTGCTACTAAGAATTTAAAGCAAGCATATTTACTTCTTAACTTCCTATAAGTGGAAGCATCATTATCGTCCATACAAGTAATAGAACACTGGCAACTGAGCCTCAACCACATCAGTTTTGATGTTTAATAAGGCTAAACTCATGTAACAACAACACTGGCAACTGTTGGTCAACCACTTCAGTGTTGCAAGTCAATATGTCTAAACTCATTAAGCAATAACACTGGCAACTAAATTCTCGCCACTTCAGTGTTAGTCAAATAGCACACATCATACCACAAGTAGAGCAAGTTAAACAAACAACACATTCACTTAAGACAGCAATTAAAGTAGATAATAATGCCAATTAAAATTTATTGAAATTTCATGTTAATTGGCACTTGATTATCCCATTGATAGGCCTATGCCAACTGGAGGTAATTCTGAGAATAAAAAAAAGAAAAGACAAGTATTAAATAAGATAGATCATTAGAAGCATAATAAAAATTTTGAATAAAGAAAATCAGAATAAGTTACAATAAAGTACCTTTCTCAAACTTCTCAATTTCCTTTAAGGACTCTTCAATTAAGACTAGAGTTTTAGACATTCTCATCCAGTCTTGAGAATATATTAATGCTTCCATAACTTTGGGAGTCAAAGAAGATCTAAAGCAATCAAGCACCCTCCCTCATTTGCTAAAAGCATATTCAAATGCAACTGTGGAGATTGGCATAGCTAACACATCTCGTGCTAGAGTAGATAGAATAGGAAATCTCTCAGAATTAAGCTTCCACCATTTGAGAATATCAAATAAGCCATCCTCCTCAATGATAGACTCAGTAAAATAGATATCCACTAAGAATTTTTGCTCCCACCAATTCCAAGTTCCATCTTATACTTCTTAAATTTTGCTATTAGCAAGGAAACTGATTTACCAAATTCAGCAGAGGCATTTTCAGATGCATTAATTGATTGTCCAGATAGTGAAGAATATTAAAAAGAAGGCTTGCAAAAAGCAAAGTAATCATCGAATAGTTCATACAAGCTACCTTTAACATTAGCAAATAGGCTTCCACCCACAGAATCCCCATAATTCTCAATCAGGGAATACTCAATGCATTTTGGCTTGTATTGAGGATTAAGCACATTTTCAATGAAAATCAACAAATTCATCTTTTGAGAATCCCCCTAGTACTTGTCAAATTTAACTTTTATAGAAAAGGCCATAGATTTTTTGCTAGGATCAATAAAACTTTGCCACTCAATTAAATTACTAAACAGTTCAACAATTTTAGTGAAAAAATAATTTGCAGTAACATACTGAGAACTAGAAATTCTTAGTGTCATCTCAAAAAATTTTTACAAAAAATCAACAAGATGCTTGACATGCAACCAGTCCATAAAATCTAGTACATCATCCCTTAAATCAAATCTAAATGCATGTTCACACTTCTTATACTTCTCAAAGACTTTATCAAATAAGCAAGTAGTTTTTAACATGACATAAGTTGAATTCCATCTCGTGGGCACATCTAAAGACAAAGAATAGTTTGATTCACAACTAATTAAGTCAACAAATTCATTAAATTTGTGCAACCTAACAAGTGAATTCCTAATATATCTCACAGCTTCTCTAACCCTTTTAACAGAATTGCCAGCTTCTTTTAACCCTCAATGATAATTAAATTTAGGATGTGTGCAATGCATCTCCTATGGACATATTTGATTTTAACATTAGATGAGCTCCAAGACAATAATTTTTTCTTAAAAAAACCAATTGTATTGTCATTTGATGATGTATTATCTATTTTCACTGTGAAAATATATTTGACACCCCATTCTATGAGACAATTTTCTAAACTTTTTGTAATATACTCACCCTTCTGCGACGTAACATGGACAAATGAATTTTTTTTTGTTAAGCTTCCAATCTAAATTAATGTAATGAGCAGTAATGCACATATAGTTTATGTGTCAAATTAAAGTCCAAGAGTCAGTTATGATGCTGACTCTTTGACTTTGGCAGTGATGCATGAAAAATTTTTTCAATTTAATCTTTGCTTCTACATATGCATTATAACAGTCTTGATTGACTATCCACCTACTAGGTATCTTAAACCTAGGACATGCAAAAGACATTAACTTTTTAAATCCCTCTCCCTCAATAAATTTAAATGGGAGCTCATCAACAATAACCATATTAGACAACGCATTCCTAATAGCTTCTTGATCAAATGTTCATGTCCCTATTACACCTACACTGCCAGAACTATGTACATCAGGTTGAAGAGTTAAAAGACTTTGTCTACTGAACTTAGGGTTAAGGTTTTTCCTATAACTCAGCATATGATTTCTGCAAGATGATGTACCATTTTTTTACTATTTTCATGCAAGGTTTTAGCACAATAAACATCTCTAGCTCTTACCAACTTCCCTTCTCAAAGATTTTCTCAAAGTGCTCCCACACCTTGTTTATGCTATCAATGTCCTTTCTCTTTTTTTTTTCATTTTAAGCAACTTCTGGTTACTTTGGGACTTCCACCTCTACAGGATTCAAGGTCTCAGCACAACCAGTAGCAGTAGACCACTAATAGCAATAGACCACCAATAGCAGTGGCAGGTTAACTGCCACTAGCAGCACCTGCTTCAGTTTCCATCTACATAATTACATGCAATCCAAACAGAAGAAGATGAAATGATTCAGAGCCAATGAAAAGTAATGACAAATGCAGATGCTATAATAAAAAGACAACAACCAATGATCAAATAGTAAGCAAACGTTAAAATATTCAAATAGTAAGCAAACATTATAAATAAAATAATCAAACAGTAAGGAAACATTATATATTTAATGATAGAATTTTCTAAAATAAATAATCAATAAAATTATTTAAATAGAAAGAAAAATAATTTTAAATAAAATAATCAAACAGTGAGCAAACATTATATATTCAATGACATAATTTTCTAAAATAAATAACCAATAAAATTATTTAAATAGAAAGCAAAATAATTTTAAATAAAATAATCAAATAGTGAGCAAACATAATTATTTATAATGTTTTATAAAATTATAGCAAACATAATTATTTATAAAATTATTTACATAGAAAACAAACATTATATTTTCAATAAAAGCAAATTTAAAAAATAATAAAAATAACTACACATAAAGTAAAAATTATATTTTCAAAAATCTAAGTACCAAAAAATATCAACATGAAATTTAAACACTTGGATAACAAATTAAAAATTTTACCTTTTTAACGATGAGCGTTGATTGTTTATATGTTTCTCTTACTTGATTAGTGTTCAAATTAAGCAGCTTCCACCAATAAGATCAACGGATGGTCAAAGATACACATTTGGGGCTTCCACCATTAAGATCTCTCAAAGAGATTAATAAAAAAAACTTTAGAAATCCAACCAAATCAATCGATTTTACCAGTATAACATGCATCAAATAAAAGAACAAATACAAAATCCATCAATCTCTAAACAAATAAGGCAAAAAAAATAATCCAAAATTTTAAAAAACCTTTCGATCTAAGAAAACCATTACTATATCTAGTAGATCTGGTATCAAATCTAGTTGATCCGGCTACAAAAGGCCATTATAAGTCGATTTCATCACTATTAATGTTTATTTTTAAACATTGACGGTAAAAAAAAATAACAAAGCAACAAAATATTATGTCTTTGAAGGGAATAAACACTGAGCCAAATAATACGTAAGGAAACAAAGAAACATATAGACTATAGAGTAAGCCTCTCTGAAAAAAAAGAGATAATGTAGAGATGAGAAGTCGAGAAACATAACAAAGATAGCAAAGAGATTCATTTTAGAGAAAAGGAAGAGGCAAAGCTAGATTGGAGAAGCAAATAAACGGCGGCGAGATGAAGGGTTAGGCTTAGGCTTAGGGTTACAAAAAAATATAAGAGTATAGGGGAAAGTTCAAGAGACAAAAAGAGAGTGAGAGACACGAAGGGGCGAGGAGATATAAGAGGGTGAGGGGAATAAGAACAATCTATAGGGGATATTTTTTTTAGGATTAAGGTAACATATAATGATGTCGTTTAGTAGCCTTAAGCACAGTACTTTAGTTTTTGGCTTGGTTTGGATACTTTTAACCCTAAACCAAGTTGAGAATTGATCACCAGTTTTCTCACTCAACCAAAACCAAACCGCCACTTACCTACTATTGGTTATCGAGCCGACCTTGAATTTTGACCCGGTCCTATTTGGTTTAGGCAGTTCGATCGGTTTATACTCTCCCCTACTCAACATTGAGTTAATTTTAAATAATGGCCTAATGCATAGTTTTACTGCTTTAAATAATATATACTTAATATTAAATTATATTCAGTAACCAATTTAAATTATATTCCCCAATATTAATACTAATACTAACTTATATATATATAACTACATAATTTTTATTTCACTTAGTTATTATTTTACTACATATTTAATTAGTATTGTATAATTTTTGCTCATTAATTAAAATTATTCTTAATATTAATCATAATCTACATTAAAAAAATGATGTGATTTTATCATAAATGCATAATATTATCGTATCTAATATTTTTATATTAGTTAATACTAATTATAAGTATTATTTTTACTTAATATTAAATTAACATTATAGAATATTTATTTAATAAAGTATATTATCTTTATTTAATATTAATATTTAAATTAAATTATGCCTATTTAGTACTACCATATAATGTTAATATTTAAATTAGCAAGCTAATAAACAAACTTTTAACGATCCTATTCACGAACTTGGTTCATGAGCCGACTCACGAGCCCATTAACGAGTCTGTCCACAAGCCTATTTGCGAATCTCTTAATGAGACTGTTCGCAAACTTAATCAAGCCAAACACTAAGATGTTTAGGCTCTGACTCGTTTATCTTTACGAGCCTCAAAATTTTATTTGAGTGCGGCTCGTTTAACCTAACAAACGAGTTTTTACTAAGCCAAGCTCCCAGTAGCTCGCGAGATGCTTTGTTGATTTACAGCCCTACTCTATATATATATGCATGACATATATTGTAAAGGTTTGAGGTTTGATAGTAAGGAGGTCGCCCAGGCCATCCAAAGCCTTCCACTCCAGTTTTTGGGATCACATAGATTATCATACTCCAATTTCATTTAGAACATTATGTCTTGGTAATCTTGGTAACATTCGTTTATATATTTTGATTCTTAAAAATTGTTATAATTTAACACTTTTACAAGGTCAAGGATGAGCTATGACTTTAATTCCAGCTATGACTTTTTTATGCCAAGCTGCTTGCGTTATTTGATGATGAATGGCAGGAGCAGTCTGCTCTGCTTTGTTTTTTTGGCCCCATTGTGGTTTTATTATATTAGGGCATTGATGCAGCTAACACATGCTACAGCACACTCTCTGCACCCCTTTCTCAAAGTTTTTGTATTATTGTTTTTTTTTTTTACTTTTGGATTATTTATTATTATTGCTCTTTACTTCTTTTATTTCTTCCAACAAAAAACTTGAAATGCCAATACCTGAAAATTTAGGTGCAGGTCAGGATACTTTAACAATCACATAATAATCCATCCCTCTGCACCTCTGCTATCATGATTACGGTCATGGTCCTGGAGGGTTCAAAAGTAGCCTCCTAAAAACAAACAAAATAATCTCATTGCATCTTATAAATCACTTGGATTTTTGATTCGTTTAATGAGACAATTTAACATAAATAATAATTAATTAATACCCTTAACTTCCCCAGCTTTCTGGAGCATCTATACAGTTGTATCCATTTGTGGATGCTCTAGTAACAAATAACTAGAGTAATGCCTTCTTCCAGTACCATATATACTCTATTTTCCTTCAACTTTTAATTCACATTAAATCTTAGACTGCTGATACTGATGTGGTTTCTGTTGTTGCTGCTTCCATCCCCATTCTGACGAGCTTTTCGCTTGTTCATCTCAGTATACATTTCCTCAATCATCGGTTTCCATAACCGAACACGAGCATTGATGAACCAGTTGGAAACCTGATCATAGAAAAGAAATGAAGAGAGCATAGAAATAATGCTAATGCCACTTCTGGGTGCATTTACTTGCAGCTAACTAACCTAACCTTCATATTACCTGGCTTCTTGTCAGTCCACTTTTTACCGCGAGCAAATGCTTCTCTGCATCTTTAGGGTACCTGAAATGCATCTGTATTAGTATCAATGCTCAAGGCATAAGTTAAACCTATCATACACATTTCAATAATATTCAATCCATAACACAAACACTAATTTGGTGAAAAGATTAAATGCATGCTTACGGATGAAGGAAGTTCTGAAACATCCATGTGCGCAGCACTGAGACGGATCGTTCTGGCAAGCCTCTCTGGGGTCTCCACAGTTGTTGATCTTTTTTCTTCAGCTGTTGCAGGGTCCACTGCTCTTGGAGATAGCAACTTTCTAGAGATCCTTCTGTTTCTCTTGCTCCTCCGCCATCAAAATGTGCTCCCATTGCAAGGATTTGGTTGCTGATCCTTTGCCTAAGGCTTTTGTACAAAAAGGAGACTGTTTGGAGAGCAAAACGAGTGTGTATTTGGGGGTCCAACTCAGTTGCAGCATGGAATGCAGAGACAACCGTGTGTATCTCATCCAAACATTGGTTGTATCGGTCGTCAACCTGAGTGCAAACAATGAAGCCCAGTTAGTATGCTTGAAATTATTGTCCAACATACAGCCTTGTTAGAAGAATTGTAAGCGAACCGAAATAGACAGGTCATAGCAGAATGGCAGATTTTGTCTTGAAATTTTCTGAATTTTTAGTTTCAGTTGAACTAGGGATGCTGCTATACATATACATAAAGCATCTCATGTCTTCATTTGAAAGATAAAAACCATGATCAGAAACAAAATTTTATTGCAACAAAATAATTAGTAGTGGCTGAACCAACATACCACTTGTAGTAGCGTCAGCAACTGTGTCTTTTTTGCTTCCAGTGCCCCTTTTTGCAACACTGGACCAACTTGGTTTTCAAATTGGTTATCCGAATTGGGCAACTTATTAGGACCCATCAGACAGAACCCTTCCTCCATAGAGTAACTTGAGGAGAAAGATGTATTTTCCCCCATCTTGATCCCACCAGTTGAAAAGATCATCTGATCTAAATTCTCCAGTGAAAAGCTTGCAATCTGAGCAAGGATCTCCTGTATTACTTGAAGATATCTGGATCCTGATATCACTTGTGGAAATTGACCAGTCCTGTAGGAACCACAGCTTAGAGAAAGCTCCTTACTGCTTGAAGAAGTTTGTTCTGAGCCTACCCTTGATTCATTCAAGCAATGGTGTGTTATGCCAGAACATCCAATCTCTGAGCACTGATCAGGGATTGAAGTCCCATTGATAGCAGAAGGTTGAGATGTAGCCAGACTTAAGGATAGCTCATTACTAAAATTACAGGAACCATAAGCATTATCAGCACTCAAATTTACATTATTTGGTGATATCCAGCTATTTGGTTCCAGGTTGCCCATAGATGAATAAGATTGAAACCCTGCTGTTATAGGGATTTTTTCACCAAGCTCTACTGGAGCAGGAAATCTGCCACCATCCCCCTTAGCATTCAAGTTACCAAATGCTTCATCACATCCATAATTCATTGAGGATGCAAATGAAGAATTTAAACCATTGGATAAGTCGTTAGGAACATAAGCTCTTAATACCTCCAAAGGATACATTGAAGGTTCTGAAATTTCTAATTGGGTCAGATTCCCTTGAAGACCACTTCTTGAGGCTACAAGAGTGGCAAGCGCAGGAGCAGAATTGGGTGCTTCACCTACAAATTGTTCTTGAAACTCAGTGTCTCTAGCAACATTCCTACCAAGAAATGTAACTAATGTCCCTGAATTCACAATTGTGGATTGGCTATTAGTATGAAGATCATTTATAGGTGCTCCTCGCAATGCAGAAAGCACTGCATATCCATCCATCGTCTGGTGTTGGTTGTTTAGATCGAATGAATCGAACTGGACAAGTGAGTTTGGGGTTATCTGTGAACCAATTCCTTCCATGGTAATTGAATTCCTGCGAACCATATCTAAGGGAACACTTAATGAACGATTATCCATCATATAATGTGACCAATAATATCATGTAGCAAGAGGCACTGATAGCTTCACATCATCGTTCTTTTTCTCCTCTATAAACTCTTCTCAGGAACGAGAATATAATGACTTAATGGAGCTGATGCTTTATTTTTCTTATATGATCTATATCGAGTAAAATACACCTGGAAAAATTTTCAAGAAACTGAAGAAGGCAATTAAAAAATTCAAAAGGTCATAAGAACATTCATATCACACTCAAAAGAACTATAATGGCACACACAAAACCCCACACAAAGGAAAATGTTAACCAGTGATTATTATATTGAACCAGACCGCGAACTACAATTTCTGAAAGAAAAAAATTACTAATGGCCAGTCTGTATGCAACCCATGAATGGCTAGGAGTGGAAGAGTGGCATTACCTCAAAATCACCCTTTCCAAAAGGTAAGGTAGTACAACTTGATTAATACTACACTAGTATGAGAGAAGATAGTTCTGATTGTAAGAATGATATAAGATTTTTTAGTAATAACAGTATATATAACACTACATAATGCTGCTGGGGATTTGGGAACCGTCATATCTAATCAGAGCAATTAAACTGGAACATCATTGTCTATCCTACTAGCTTTCATAACAGCTATAGCTAAACGCCTAATGCTAAAGAAGTATGGTTATCCTAACCAACCCCACTATACTGTTTCCAGAAAAACAAAACGACATTCACAGATAGCAAGAAAAGACCTAAAGAAAGTCCACAATATCCTGTTAATGAGGGATGAAGTCAGGTGCAAACCAACTAAAAATCAGAGCTAAATGTAAACACAGGCGCAAATAGCAACTAAATGTGAGAGTTGAACATCTTTAAGCAGAGGGGAAAAAAGCATGTAAAATGACCAACCTTGAATTCATTTTGTTGAGGAGCTATCACCCACCAAGAGATAAACCAAAGCTTGAAAGCCGAAATTTTCCAGCCAGCCAGCCTTGTAGAAAGAAAAATATAGGGAATCAAGAATTTTCGTGCAGATTCATGAGATTTCTCAAAGAAGATATGAGAAAACAATCAAACACTTAAAAGACAAGTGATAAGAGTATATATGATGATTGACACTATATATAGGCCTTCTCAGAAAACACAAGACAAGCTATTTCAAAACAAACTTCTTGAAATCATTGGTCTCTCTTTCTCCATGAAAGAGCATAATCAAAAGCCAGAGCAAACAGGAGCAACTTTTGTTTCTTCTTTAAAGAAAAGAAACAACAAGGTGAAAAAGCCAACAGGGACTCATGCATTAACCCAACTTTTCTGTAACCACCAAAAAAGAGAAAAACAACCCAACACACACTAAAGGAAAAAAGTGAGTGAGTTAATTTCTTTGCATGATCAGAAAAGCTAATCTGTTTTTCTTCAAGAACCCAAAACCCAAGAAACTGAGATTTATCAGAATTTCAGGCTCCATGATCTCTCTCTCACACACACTCTAAATAAAGGCTTCAAAAACATCAAGTGGGCATTGAAAATAAAGGACAAACAAAACTCAGAAAACTCATTAAAAGCAAGAAAGAGAGTGCTTAAAAAGCCAAAAAAGAGCTTCTGCAAGTGCAGTGGGAGAGATGGCATGAAATGGACCCATTCATTCATTAAGACTTCAAAAGAAGAAAAAAGACGGTGAAAGGGTAGCCACAAAGCACAAAAAGAGTAAAAACAACAAGAAAAAATAGAGGGAGAGAAGAGGAAGCAAAAAATTTTTACTCTTTGGTGCAGCAGTGCAGTGCCACTCATTTCTGTTGCAGGCTTTAGAGGGCCCATCACCTTCCCTCTCTTTGTCCTCCTCACCACCTCTCATTATCTGCTTCACTGCAATCATCACAATCAAAATATCTGGATTCTCTCTGTTCAAACTCCTGTTCATGGCAGGTTTTCTGATCAGCTTCAATTTTTTTCACAAGTTCAAAATAATAAAAGAAGAAAGCCCTTTGCTTTTTTAGCTATTGTAAGACATACAACAAGCTCCTCATAATTGATTGACAAAGATGAGCAAGTTAACTGAAGTAAACAACGCTTTAAACTTTCTCATCAGAATCTAGCAACTAAACCCAAATCAATAACATTTGACAAGAAAGATAGGAAATTTTTCTTTTCTTGAAAAAAAATAATAATAATTAAAGACTACTGTTCTGGCAGTGTACTTTTTCTTTTGAAAAAAAGAAATGGGATGATGCAAGCAAAAGCAAACATGATGAGAAAAAATCTTGATGTAAAGATCCTTGGACAAAATTTACTGAAGCAATTACAACAAACAAAAATACTTCTTTTGGGTTTTTCTTTCATGGCCCAACCCCTATACTCCGCTACAGCACTCCATGCGGTCTTTTATATGGTGAAGCTTATAGACCCAACCATTACTATCATTATTAAGATCATGCAAAAGATCCAATGATGTAACAGTACATGTTCTAACAATTTCCATATAATGATCCTCACCACCCCACCACAGGGTGATATTTATTTATTATGATCTCTGATGTGTTGGTGTTGCTGCTGGACCATGATTAATTATTTCTTTTCTTTTCTTTTCTTTTCTTTGTCAATGGTTTAATTAAATTATAGAAATAGATGTGTATAGATATATGGCTATGATCCGTATAGGTAGATTCTTGAAATCCTTTTTGTTGTGAAGGATTCTTGAAATGCCGCTCAGTGTTTGGTGTTTTTAGGATCTGATGTGATGATTCAATCTTTTTATTTAACTCCGTGTGCCACTGTGATTGTAATAACTACCTCAGCGCGGTAGTTACTCAGCCTTTAACGTGAGGTATTTAGGGACTGTTTAACTGCAGAGGATAATTTTCTATTTTTTAATTCTATTTTTAAAAAAAAACTCAATTTTCATTTTTCATAAACAAATTGTAAAAAAATAATATTGTATTTATTTGTTAAAGTTTGGAAAATTGTTTTCAATTTTAAAAATTATATCAATTATTAATAATATAATATTTCTTCTTTTACATATTTTTATGTTTGAAAAAATTCTAATGTAACTTTATTTTTTTATCATTTAATTGTAATTTGTTTTGATTAACATTTGATGAATATATTTTTTATGATCTTGTTATTGAAAAAGAAAAATTTACTTTTAAAAAACTCGAGTATACAATAAAATGGTTTTTATATTTTTTTCTCAAATTGTAAAATTTCATTCGATTAAAAAAAAAGCCTGAAGTTCAAAACAAATTTATTATAAACAAGCCCAAAGCTTTAAAAAACAACAGTAAACCCTTGCAATTGCAACATAAATACTTGTAGATAAAATACATTCTTTTCTCAGGCAGAGAACACTATTTCCTCACGTACAGAACACTGCCCTCTAATCCTTTTGCATAGTCAGTAGGTTACAGTTGCATTCTTGGGCATATAAGCAAACAATAAGGATGTGAATTTAAATGAAAGTTATGCAACATCTAATTGTTATTGAATGAAGAAGGAACATGGAGAATGAATTCTATCCAATGCAATTAAGCCAGCTGAATTCTTTTAAACATCACTTTATTCAAATTGAAACTTTCTTAATTTTTAAAAATAAGCTTTATAGGCACAATATGAATATCATTTAAAGTTTGATATTGAGCCATGAGAAGATACTTAAAATATTAAAAGAATGCCAAATTTTATCCCAGCAAAAAAGGAATAGAAGATTCCCAACAAAATGGATTAAATTTAAATGATCTAAAAACATAACCACTACAAAAGACGGAAAGAGAAAAAGAAGGGTAGTTACAGGCCAAAAAGGCCAAAAACATCAAAACTGTAGTTTATCGGAGAAAGCTTATGTACAGAGAAGAGAAAAGAGCGATATTTGTAGTTGAGAAGAGTTTTTTTATGGTTTTTATATAATTTCATATTTATATTTAAAAATAAAATTATTTTTATGTTACTTTAGATTATTTTTATCTATAAACTTATAACAAAAATACTCAAATAATAAATTTATAAAAGAAATCATTAATACAATTATAAATGAATAAATGTGCATAACAATAATTTATAATTAAATTTCATCACAAACTAAACAAAAAAAATCTAATTTCAAACATATTTACTATAATCAGAGCATATTTGAACTGCAATATCTTTTGTAATTAAATTTATCTTTGTTGAGAAAAATCTATGTGAATATTTTCTTGTACTGTGTCAAAGCTGACTTCTTCATTAATTATCAATCCTTCTCTATCGTACTCTGTAAATAATCCGTATGTTTTATCTTTTATTCTTATAGAATTGTGTAACATACAACATGTAATTGGAATTAATTTTTGTTGTCTTAAAAGGATAGTTTGATATTGATTTCAAAATTCAGAATCCAGATTTTAGCACTCCAAATACTCATTTTATCAAATTATATAATATGATGAATGCCTATAATAAAAAAGTTCATGTTTTACTATAATTCTTCCACGTCAATGTAAACCATTTTAAATGATCATTCACCATAATTTGGAGCTAAAAAAACAGAAATATTTGGATAGCCAACATTCATAATATAATAATAACTTTAAAAAATAATAAAATTAGATACAATATTTATAGTATTAATTAAAACTTGTTTATGTTAAAATAAAATAAAATTTTTTATCTTCAATTGGTAATGAAAAGTTATTCCCTCATCTTCATAATACATCAAGAAATATACGATAGTCATTTGTTGTACATTCCCAACCAATATACACAAATGTAAATATTATATCATGCAAATAAGCAACCTTCACATTTTGTATAACAGATATTGTTTTTCTACCATGAAATATTTTTTGTTTGTATATTGGAGACCAAGCCGCTGTATGGCTTCCATCAATTGTACCCATATATCTATACAACTACTCTTATTATATATTTGTCCTCAACATAAGATGCATAGACAAGTCTAAAAAAATAAATTAATAAATACCTCAAAACATAAATACCATCTTGAATTGTTATAAATTTAAGGTGGCACAACACCTCAATCCACATATTTGATCAATTTATTACCAAAGGCAACTATTGTTTTTATCACTCATTTATTCCACCTATGATTCCTATGGGATCAACTTATAAATAATTTGGTATACATCTTTTAATACGTTAAATGGAATATGTACTTTTTATCAAAAAAATTATAAAAAATGAAAGTACAAATAATTTTTCAGTATTAACAACAAAACTCTTCTAACTCTTTTCATTTAATATTGGATGAAGAGGAACACAATTAATATTTAAAAAAAAAAAGATAAAGTACAAAAGAGAATAAGTAATCAATAGTTACATTATTTAGAGTTATCCATTACAAATTCTTTAAGCACACTTCAAATATTTATATTCACTAAGACCTCCTATAGATTAATTAAAAAAAAAAAGATACTTTATTTAAAATAATTTAATAAAAAGTGTAAATTCTTTAAAATTAAAGAAGTAAAAAACACCAAACGTACCTTTTAAGTAAAAAGATAGAGTATATTAAAGATAAGAAGTGAACAAATTATTACTTAAAAGATAGCTGGAAATGTTTTTATTTTTTTGAGAAACAAATATAATTAGAGTTATATATGATTAAGTTTAATATATATATATATGAGTAATTTTCATTTATGATATCCAACTTTTAACGAAAGTCTTACTGCAGTACCTTATCTTTTTTTGGTCACATAAAACTGTATAACTTTTTATTTTATTACCAATAAAGTACATAAATTATATTTTTGGCTGGAACTGACTACATGGCACGCCACATAGCATCTGATGTGGTGCAATGTGTCATATTTTGTTGATGTGGCACCACATGGAGCTGACGTGGCATTGAATGTATGACACATCAATATAATGGAACTTTCAATAAACGTAAGATACTGTAGTGGGATCTTTATTAAAATTAGGTACCATGAGTGAAAATTACTGGATTTTTATTTGATTTTTGTTTGTGTAATTGGTTTTTATTTTTTGGTGGTAAAATATTGAACTTTACAGTTTTTAAGTGAAAATTTATGTTTTTAATTTTTATCTCAATTTTTAATATTATTCACGAGATTAATCAAATTTAAATAGACTTATAAAATATAAATTATAAATTAAAATAATTCATCAAAATATAAAAATAAAAATTTTATTTTAAGAATTTATAAAATATTCAATTATAATTATAATTTTATTATAACCAAAAAAATTAAATAATTATTTTATATTTATTATAAGTTCAAATAGTTTAATACACTAATATTTTGATACGAAATATAACACTAATAGTTTGATACGAAATTATAGGACATACTTTTTTAATTTATAATTAATATAAAATATTTATTTAAGTTTGTTGGTTATAATAAAATTATAATTATAATTTAATATTTTATAGATTCTAATTATTTTTATTTTTTTGATGAATTATTTTGATTTATAATTTATATTTTGTAAGTCTATTTAAATTTGATTAATCTCACAAGTAATATTTAAAAGCGAGATAAAAATTAAAAACACAAATTTTCACTTAAACATTATAAAGTTCAATATTTTGTCACTAAAAAATAAAAACCAATTACACAAACAAAAATCAAATAAAAATTTAGAAATTTTCACTCATGGTATCCAAATACTTTGATACGAAATATATATTATATACTTTTTTAACTTATAATAAATATAAAATATTTATTTAAGTTTTTTGGTTATAATAAAATTAGAATTTTAATTGAATATTTTATAAATTCTAAAATATTTATGTTTATATTTTGATGAATTATTTTAATTTATAATTTATATTTGTAAGTCTATTTAAATTTGATTAATGTCACGAGTAATATTAAAAATTGAGATAAAAATTAAAAACACAAATTTTCACTTTAAAACTATAAAGTTTAATATTTTACCATCGAAAAACAAAAACCAATTACACAAATGAAAATCTAGCAAAATTCACTAATGGTATCCAAATTTTAGCAAAGATCCCACTACAATATTTCACGTTTAATTAAGGTCTTATTATACTAATGTGTTAGGCATTCAAATGCCACATCAACAAAATGTGACACGTGGCACCACGTCATATGTCATGTGGCGTGCACTTAGTTAGCTCCGATGAAATAGGGTTTAGACACTTTATTGGTAATAAAAAGAAAGGTTATACAGTTTTATATTACCCAAAAAAAAAAAAGAGGTATTATAATGAGACCTTTCATTAAAAATTGGGTACCATGAGTGAAAATCACCCATATATATATATATATATATATATATATATATATAGTGAGAAAGAGAAAGAGAAATAATTTAGTAAAAAAATAACATTAGTGATAACTTATTCATGAACCTTTTGAATCTGCAAGCACCAAAAGTGCTAAGTGAATTTATAGGATTTCTTTTAGAAGCACTACGATGCTTAAATTATATTTCTTTATATTTGTATGAATGAAATTGAGAAGAGATGAGAGGCATATACAAACATATAGAATACATACATGTTTGGATTTGTACTCTTTCTTTTCATAAATTTGAACAACTAAACTTGGTATGGACTGTGGAGTTTTGGACTCGTATACATGCCCAATCAAATCGACAATTCATATAAATTTGAGATTTGGCCACTTAAATCTTGGGATTTTTTCAAAATACGAAAAACAAAAACTTTTCACTTTTATAGTTACCTAAAAAATCTTTACGAAAACACGCTACTTCTTTTTCATATACAGGGTCTCTTCATCTTATTCTTCTCTCTTTTTTCTTTCTCTGCAACTTTATTTTTCTTTTCCTCTCTTCTTTTTTATTCTTCTCCTTCTTCTTCTCTCTTTTTTGTTTCTTTTTTCTATAATTTTTTTCACCTCTTTTCATTCTTTACTACAATTTTCTTTTTCTTTTTCTTTTTCTTCTTCTCTCTTTTTTTCTTTCTCTGCAATTTTTTCTTTTCATTCTCTACAATTGTATGATATTTTCAACATGATCTCTAAAACAAAATTAAACAACTAGAAATTTTCTTTTCAAAAATTCTTATTCATGGTTTTTTTATTTATTGATATAACTTTTACTTTTCTTGATCTTTTCCCTTCCATGGGTATCAAAGATCTTATAGATAAAGCATGCATAGAGAAAGTGAATAACTTTAAGAGTAAAGTTTGTCTTTGATTTTTTTTTTTTTTTGAAAAATAAGAGTTTTAATAGCCAAAAACTTGAACATTATAATTGTTTTGGGCATTGAAATTTGAGTATTGTAATAACTCTTGGTTTTATTTGTTTAGATTGATAAGACTGTGTGTTTTCCTGGTTCCTGGTTATTTTGGCGATTGTTTTTCTAGTTGTTTTTGCAGAGGTTGTTTTCATAGTTGTTTTAGCGTTGGTTGTTTTCATAGTTGTTCTTCTAGTTGTTTTGATAGTTATTTTCTAGTTGTTTTTTGTTCATGTTTTTTTATTGTTTTGGTAGTTGTTTTCTAATTGTTTTAGCAGTTGTTTTGGTAGTTATTTTTCTTGTTGTTTTGGCGATTGTTTATATTTTTTTGGTTGGGTTTTTTTTTTCAGTTTTATGAGTTTGTTTTGTAATGATTTTTGTAGTTGTTTTGACAAATGCATATAAAAATAATAAAAAAAACTCACCATCTTCTTCTTGTTCTTTTGAAACTCATAATCTACAATTAAAAATTCTTTTTTTTTTTGCTTTCTTCTTTAACATCATCATCTTTTTCTCTTTTTTTAGTTTAATTTCTGAAAAAAAAAATAGAAAATAGAAAAAAAAAAGGAAAAAGGAAAAAGAAAGAAGAAATAAGATAGGAAAAAATAATTAAAAAAATAAGAAAAAAATAATTAAAAAAAAAGAAAGAAAGAAAGGAGAAAGAAGAAATAAGTTAGAGAAAAAAAGAATGGAAAAAGAAAGAAAGACGTAAAAAAGAAAAAAAGAAAAAGACATATGCTTGAAAAGAAAAATGAAAAAGGACAGTAATTTTAAAAATATTTTGATTAACCTTGGTGTAGACTGTAATTTTCTCAATAATCTTTAAGCATATTTATTTGATGTGGTGTAGCTTATGGTTTCTAGGTAGCTTTGTTTTATAAGGCCTTGTAATATCTAAAAAATTTATCATTTTTATAATAAAAAATCAATTATATTATCTACGTTTAAAAGAGATAATGAGATTTAAGGTTCAACAATATGGTTAGTTTATAAAAATAATTTTCAATTAATTTAAAAAATTATACAATACGTAAATATTTAAGTCATTTGAATGCTTTATGAATAGGAAAAATAGTATATTCATAAACTAATTTAAAACTAAAATAAATAAAAATAGAGTAAGAAAATGAGAAATAGAAAAGTAAAAAAAGAAGGGATGTTTATAAAAATTTCTAAAAAATAGGTGTCATTAACATGTAATGTCTTATGTTTTTAAAATATTATATGTGTGTCCTATGTTTTCAAATATTACACACATATTCTATGTTTTCAAAATATTACACGCGTGTCCCTTTTTTTCTGTCACTTTATTCCTTTCCTTTCTCCTTTTCCCACCTTCTTCTTCTTCTTCTTCTTCTTCCTCATTCACCACCATCATTGTCTTCTTTTTCTTCTTCCTGCGCGATTTCATTGCTTTCCTTTTTCAATTGAAATTGGTTTACAAGCAATTGGATCAAAATAATTATTGTAAGCGTACCATTATCCAAATTTCACCTACCAATATCCTTTCTCTCTGTCTCGCTTATAAAAACAACAGATCCAATAGCTAAAAATACAGTAGCTCTACAAAGGCGTTCGTGGCCTAAGTTTAGTGATATTGTTAATGGTAGAGTGGGTGGTAGTGCTACTCATCTTTCTATGGTTTCTACTGACGAGATTTTCCTTTAAAACCCAAATCTAAAGTTACATTTTTTTCTATCATCTTGTTCAATAATGTGTTTCGTTTTCTCGTTTATATAACTTCTTTGTTAAAGATTTGGTGCGATTTGTTAATGGGTACTGATACCCCCATATACATATTGCTATTTTGCTAAGGGTTTATTTTCCTATACAGAGGTTGCTTGCAGATGAAGAATGCCCAAACTAGATAGGAGAAGAATTCCCAATTAAAGAAACTCCCGAACAAGAAGAAATACTCACCAAATAGGCACAAGAGTTTCATCAGAGGAATCCTATTTCTCTTTGGTTTAAGTATCACTATCCCTATAAATAGGACCCTATATCCACATTCTCATTCATTTTATTTTCTTATATTTTTTGCTCTTTTTATCTCTCTAAACTCTCTCTACATTCTCTAACTTAAGCATTGGAGGGTTTATAGGGATCCTCCTCACCTCTCACCTTACCCTTCTTTGATTTTTTATAGGGTTTAGACTCGAGAGTTTCAAAAATAAGTTATCAAGTGGCACCATCTGTGGGACGTCTAAAGTTAAAAGTCATTAAGCATTTACTGAAAAAAAAATATTAGCATCATGACTTCCAGTCCACCACCAATCTCAACCCTAGACATGCATATTAACCCATCAGCCCCCATTCCTCCAATTAACCTGTCAACACACCCATTTAGCCAATAATTTTATCAGTACCCTTTCAGCATATTGGACTTTTATCATAAGCTTCGCTTGGAGCATACACTCCAACTGGTAATACTCAGGGATGGCCAACACTAGGCACCGACTTCCCTTATTATACTCCTCTACAGCATAACAATATACCCATACCTTTTATACCTTTTCCAAACTTGCCAAAAACCCCCCACCATAAACACACCAACCTTAAAATAAAGTAACCCAGACACTCAACCCACCTCCATTGAGTAAAAAAGCAATGATTCAGAACATCCAAACCCAAATGCTCTTGATGTAATAATAGTTGAATGCCTTGATTCAAGGCAATAATCCAGGACTAACTCATCCAAAGAATAATATAGCAGCACCAGCAATAGCTCTGGTGGAAATAAAGAAAGTCATAAAGTTTTGAAAGGACAATCTAGCTCAATAATCCCAGCCCTAGATGACCTAAAAATAGCTCAGAAAGTCAAATAAGTCATGCATAAAGCTCATACTAGACCAAGAAAGAAGATGAATGTGTTTTAGAAGGAAAGACACCCTTTATAAGCAAAATAATCAGGACAAAGATCCTAAGCACATTTAGAATGCCTTAGTTAGATCAATTCGATGGAACCGGGGATCCAATCAACCATATCTCCTCATTCAGGACCAGGATGTTACTTCAGAATGTAAATGATGGAATCATGTGTAAGGTCTTTCCTAGTACACTCACCAAGAATGCTCAGAAATGGTTCCATCGGCTTCCTTAGAATTCTATCTTGTCCTTTGAAGAATTAGCTGAGAAATATCAAACTCGGTTCATCACCAATGTCTCTCCTGCCAAAATCATCAATAATCTTCGGATGTGTAGACAAAAGGCCATATAATCATTGAGAAGCTATTTGGATAGATTCAATAAGGTAATATGCAAATCAAAAATTTGATTGACGAAGTATAGAGGCCTTAAAGAATAGAACCCAACTAGGGAAGCTCAGGGACAAGAGCAGGACCAAAGAACCCAACACCTTCGTTGAGGTTATGGCCATGGCAATATAAAGATGATAGGAGGATGCGCTGGGATGATAGTATAAAGATGATAAAGATGGACGAGGATAGGAGGATGTGCTGGGATGATGAGAAAACACCTATCAGAAAAGATGAAAGGTCAGAACCAAGAAGGCCCAGATTCTAGCAAACAAACTTTAAAAACCTAATGGAAGGGTTCAGAAAGGAGGCAAAGAGGTACACACCACTAAACACCTCAAAATCCAAAATCCTCATATGGATTAGACAAAACAGCTTGGGCATAACCCCAACTAGAAGGTAGAGTCCAACCAAAAGGGCAATGCAAGATAGGAGATACTACTCTCAATATCACAGGGACTATAGGCATAAGACTAAGACATGCTGAGAATTAAAGAATGTCATAGAAAAATTAATACAGAATGGGAAACTCGGTAACTTCACTAACACAACTAGAAGGAACAGAGACCCAGATAATCAAGACAAAGATAAGCTGAAGCCGCAGAAAGCTCATAATGAAGTTGTTGGAGTTATCAATATGATAGTCAAAGGAGAGGCAACTGAAAGAAAGCCTAAAAGAACTTGAAAGGAAGAGGGTCCTACCTCTGAAAGGAAGAAAACCATCACATTTGGTCTGAATGATGGGAAACATGTTCAACATCCTCATAATGATGCTTTGGTGGTGAGTGCTTTCATCAATAACTACTTGGTAAAAAAATTACTGATTGATGATGACAGTGCTGTCAACGCACTCTTTTGGAATGCTTATAAGGTAATGGGAGGTTTTATTACCAATTTGAAAACTATTTAAAATCCTATTATAAGCTTTTATGGAGGAACCACATAACCAATGGGATTAGTAGAATTGAGGTTAGAATTCAGGATTCAAGATAATAGGGATGTGAAATCTATCAGAGCCCTGTTCAATATGGCAAATCTTCCTTTCACATACAATACCATTATAGGCCAACCAATCCTCTAAGAGATTAATGCAGTCACAAGTATCAGGCATTTAACCATGAAGATTCCTCTTAAAGGCCGAGACATAACAATTCATGGAGATTATCATATGGCTAGACAATGCTATCAATTGGTTGTCAAGCCCCAGATGGAAGCATTTCCACTAGAATCATTGGAAGATAAGATATAAGGAGCCAATCCTAAGCCAGTTGACCAAGTCCAGACCTTACAGATTACTAAGGGAAAGACAGTTAGAGTCGGCAATTAGCTCAATAACGAAGTTAACCATAGAATAAGCAAAGTCCTCATCAAACATTCAAGCAACTTTGTCTCTACAACATATGAGATCAGTGGAGTAGATCCTCATATTGCCTCGCATAGTCTGAATATCATGCCAGGAGTTAAACCAGTCATTCAAAAAAAGAGGAACTTCACATATGAGAGATGGAAAGTGATTACCGAGGAAACAAAGAAATTGCTAGAAGCTAAATTCATTAGAGAAGTAACACACCCTGAATGGGTAGCTAACGTGGTGCTAGTAAAAAAGTCAAATGGAAAGTATAGAATGTGTGTGGATTATACTGACCTCAATAAGGCATGCCCCAAAGACAGTTATATGTTGCCGATGATAAATCAACTAATAGACTCAATTGCCTATTTTAGCTTGAATAGCTTTATGGATGCTGCTTAGGGGTACCATCAAATACCAATGAAGAAAGAAGATTAGGAAAAAATGTCATTTATCACTCACAAAGGTCTTTATTACTACAAGGTTATGCCCTTTGGATTGAAGAATGCCAGAGCAACATACTAAAGACTGATGAATCATGTATTCTAAAACCAAATTAAGAAGAACATAGAGGTATATGTGGATGACATCATTTTCAAAAGCTAACATATAGAGTAGCACTCCAATGATTTTGATCAAATCCTTTAAGTACTTTACCAATAATATATTAACCTTAACCTAGAGAAAGTGTGTTTTTAGAGTGAAGGCAGGAAAATTCCTGGGATTCATGATATCCTACAAATCAATTAAGGCTAATCTAAAAAAGATTGAGGCCATGCTTAAGATGAAAGCTCCAACATCGTTAAATCAGCTCCATAAGCTAAACGGACGAATAACAGCTTTTGGGCATTTCATCTCCTATTCAGCCAAACGATGTTTGCCACTTTTTGAGTCTTAAAAAACCATAAGAAATTTTTATGGGATAAAGAATGTCAAGCTACTTTTAAAGACATCAAAAATTTCATATCCTCACCACCTTTACTTAGTAGGCTGATCCCTAAAGAAGTTTTGTACCTGTATCTCTCTATTAATCAGTAGTCAATTACATCGATACTGGTTAGGGAGGAAGGAAGTCACAAAATCTAATATACTACATCAGTAAAATACTCAAAGGTTCAGAAGTCTAGTATCCCAAATTAGATAAGTTAGATATAGTCATTGTACATATATCTCAAAAATTCAAGCATTATTTTCAAGTTCTCTCTATCATCATAAGATCCAGTTTCCCACTAAGAAAAATCTTACAGAGACTTGAGACATCTGATAGACTGGTTTAATGGTCGATATTGCTAAAAGAATTTGACATCAATTATGAACCTCGGTAGCAGATCAAAGCCCAAACCTTGGCAGATTTTGTACAAGAGATAACGATGGAAGATTTTGCTCCTTTTGAATGCCTGAAGTGGAAGTTATATATTGATAGAGCCTCGTCCATCCAAGGATCTGACACTGAAAGGTCATACAAAGTCACTATCAAATATGTAGTTTAGATAAAGTACAAAGCCACTAATAATACAGCTAAGTATAAAGCACTCATCACGAGATTGAAGTTAGCTATAGAGGTCAAAGCCGAGCATCTCAAGATATACTATGATTCATAACTAGTGGTAAACCAAGTCTTAGGAACATACTAGATCAAGGATGCAAACATCGCTAAATATGTTGAGAAAGCCAGACAGCTCCTGAAAAGGCTTGAGCAGGATGAGGGATAATGGGAAATCATCTAAACCTTAGAAGTAAAAACTCAGAGGCAGACTCACTAGCTGAATCAGCAACAAAAGATAGTCAGACATTCAAAGAGCTTAAGCTTACTGAGGAAATAATGAAGTCAAGCACCAAGGAGAAAGAAATCATGGACATCCAGGAAGTAGCAAAATGGATGAAATCGATCATTTAGTATCTTAAGCATGGGTACTTCCACAAGATAAGTTGAAGGCTCAAAAGTTAAAAATGAAAGTTGTGCACTACTCCATGCACAATGGGGAACTCTACAGAAGGCTCTCTTACATTCGTGATCTAAGTGTGTATCACCAAAGGAAGGAAATTATGTGCTTAGAGAAATTCATGAAGGGATTTATGAAGCCCATGAATCTCATCATTCACTTATCAAAAAAGCATTACTCCAGGGTTACTATTAGCCCACCATGTCCTGAGATGCTAAAAAATTGGTTTAAGAATGCCATAAGTGCCAACAATTTGCTCGCTTTATCCACAAGCCTTCTAATACTCAATACCTGATTGGGAGCCCATGGCCTTTTGCTATATGGGGAATGGACATCCTAGGACAAGTTCCTATTCTAACCACCCAGAAGAAGTTTTTTTATTATGGCTATAGATCACTTCACTAAGTGGATAGAAGTTGAAGCTGTCCTAACTATAACTGAGGCCTAGATTCAATAATTTTTCTAGAAAGAAATCATCTATAGATTCGGTATACCGCACATATTAATAACAAACAACGGGAAGTAATTTGACAATGGACATTTTAAAAAGTTATGTTCTGGCCTTAATATAAAGCTCTGAATTACTTCAGTATCTCATCCACAAACAAATGGCCAAACGAAAGTTACCAACAGGATCATCATGCAAGGTCTAGATAAGAGATTAAATGAAAAGAAGGGAAACTGGGCAAAAGAATGGAACAATGACATATGGGCTTATAGAATAACACCTAGAACTTCTACAAGAGAAACTCTTTTTAGACTGACTTATAGGATAGATGCAGTAATCCCAGTGGAGATTGGATCAACAAGCTATTGGGTAACCGAGAATTTAGATTAAGAAGTCAATAATATCAATGCTCAGATATGCCTAAACCTACTTGAAGAAAGAAGAAAACAAGCATCCATTATAGTAGAAGCTCATAAGCAAAGGATCATGGAATATCACAATAAGCACGTCCGGCCAAGGCAGTTTAAGGTTAGAGATTAGGTACTTAAAAGAGCTGATAGTGGCAAAGGTAGTTCCAAAACATGCAAGCTTGGACCTAATTGGGAAGGCCCATACCAAGTCATAACAAAAATGACAAATGGGGCATATAAGATCAAAAAATAAGCAAGGAAAAGAATTGACCCGATATTAGAACTTGGACAGTCTTCAAAAATATTATTAATAAATATATTCATAATTTTGAGGATTAAAATACTTCATTTATCGTAAAAAAATGTCGTATTACAAGAGAAAGAGAAAGGAAGAAAATTACCAGCTAAGTAATTTACAAATTAGCTTTAGTATTGAGAAGCTCATACCCTTCAACAAAGGAAAAATCATATTTTGAGACTCAGATACAAGAGCTAGCTCAAAACTAGAAGCGATAGTGCAAAAAGAATTCTCCCTAGCAGGCATTGAATCCTTTGGTTACTCAGAAGATGATTTCTCACCAGTAGATTTTATAGCTACCTTTGGATTCTTCAACCGCCTGGAAGAAGCCTTGCTTCGAGCATCTTTTTCAGTAGCTATCCTAGCCAAATCAGTGGGAGTGATTTTTTCTAAGTCTAAAAAGTCCATATCCAAATGTAGAGCAAGCAGGATCCTTCGACACTCAGACTTGTAAACCTTGAGAAACCCCATGATCATATTATGATAATTCTTCTTGTAATCCTCATTGAATTTCTCTACTTCAATAAATTTTTTCTCCAAAGCCATAAGCTGGGAGCCCTACCCTCGATTTTTAAAGTAAGATAGGTTTGATAATGCTCCAGCTCATCCACCCTCTTCTAATTTACCTCAGCCTCAGATCTAGCCTCAGCATGCCTTGTCTAATAGAGTTCCATTGTCGCCTTTGCTTTTTCTCAAAATCAATGGATATAGTACCAACTTCTTCTCTTTCAAGCTATACTAGCTCTTGAGATAATAGTAATTTTCCTTAGCCAGCAACAAGACCTAAGTCATCTGAAAGAAAAAAAAAAGGAATCATAATCGAGAATACAAGCATACATAAACATAAATCAAATAAAGTGGAAAACAATTACCTCCAGAAAATGTCCTAACATGGAGTTAAACAGCTCCTCCTTATCCACATCCATCCAACATTATATGTCTTCAGGGAGTCGTAGAGACTCAGTGTATTGATCCCCTACTTGAGCATTCAAGATACTCTGAGATTTCATTTTCTTCAAAATCTAAGACCTTATATCTGGACACACAAAAATTTTTAGGCATTTGACAAACACCTTGTCATATAAATCCTTAGCATCTGAGTCCTCATTTAGGGATCATTTCTTCCAAGTCTTAGCTTTTTCCTTTTGAGAAGTTTCAACCATAGCCTTTCCTTTATGGTTGGGTTTAGTTTCAGTTGGGACCTATCAAAGTATAACTGAATAGTTATCTTCATAATATATTAGTTGTTAAATTGAACTTAAACACATAACATAAGTATGTATAAATACTTGTCATGTACTGCTTCTATCAATATACGAACATATTTATATCACATTTTATTCAATATTTATATGGTATTAGAGCCCTCATGGCTTCAGAAACTAATACCCAAATTATACCAATCACCTTCTCTTCTTTACCTTCATCATCTTCCACTCAATTAAATTTCTCTTTTAAACTTACCTCCCGCAACTACCTAGCATGGCAAACTCGATTGCTTCTTTTGTTTAATTCCCAAGATCTAACTGGATTCATTGATGGTTCAACTTTAGTACCTCCATAAACTATTCCAAGCATAATAAATCCAGTAATCTTATTCTTAATCCTGCCTACCAATGTTGGTTCAAGAAAGATCAATTACTCCTCTATTGGATTTTGTCTTCCTTATCAGAGGAAATTTTTTCCTATATTACTAATATCACCTTTGCCTACATAACATAATAGACCTTGACTCAAAAGTTTAGTGTGATCTCTTAAAATTGTCAGTTGTAACTCAACATTGAAATCTAGAAACTTAAATAAAATGATCTTACTGTTACCCAGTATTTGCTAAAAACCAAATCTCTCGCTAATGAGATAGTTGCTGCAGTCATACTCTCTTTACTGCCAAACTGAATATGATCATCTTTTGCAATTTATGACCGAAGTTCTAATATGTTATAATGGCCTTGAATTTATGACCTAAGTTCTAATATGTTATAATGGCCTTGAATTTATGACCTAAACCTCTCTCTTTTAATGAGCTGCACAACCAGTTAGTAGCTCATGAAATCCTCTTACGGAGCCAACAAGAATAACCCCTTGCTAATGTTGCCTATCGAACCTTTTCTTCTCCAAAATCACCACTGTTACCCACTCCTTCACTGTCATCATCTTCCACTCCACACCATTTTCAACTTTGCCCTCCCACACCTCACCCCTGGCAGCCTCCTCAATATGGCAAAGGATCTTGAAATGCCTATCAAATTTACAGGCTTTTCAACTATTTAGACTCCACATGTCATTGTCGCTATCAAACCCCTCCTTCCTATAATGGTACTGCACCTCCTCCATTCTCCACCCCACCTCCTTTGCTTCCTATTAGTCACCATAAGCCAATATTGCCTCATACTACCATTCTACCACCATGTAACCATGGGTAACTGTTGCAAGTGCTACCTCTCATATCACACTAGATCTTAGTGCCCTTCACCTTCCTCATCCTTTTGAAGGAACTGATCAATTATACATTGGCAATGGTCAAAGCCTCCTTATCCATCACACTAGTACATCTTTTATCTCTTCTTCTAAATATTCTTTTTCTTTATCAAACACACTTCATGTCACTAAAATAACTAAACCACTAATTTTATTTCATAAATTTATTGATAATAACAAATGCTGCTTTGAATTTTAGCCCTCATTTTTCTTGATCAAGGATCAAAAAACAAGGAAGGAGCTACTCTACGGGGTTTTTGAGCATGGCCTCTACCAATTCCTAACTCAAAAAGCATTACTAGCAGAGAAGCCTTCTTTTTTCCTATGGCATCAACACTTTGGTCATCTATCAATGTAGACTGCTAAATCTATTGTTACTTCTAATAAGCTTTCTTCAAAGCTATGTAATAAAGACTTATGTCCCTCTTGTTTTCTTAGGAAGTCTTCTAAATTTTCTTTAACACCAATTGAACATCATAGTATTGAGCCTTTTTAATTAATATTTGTGGATGTATAGGGACCTTCTCCCACTTTATCCAATCTTAGATTTCATTATTTTATTCTATTTATTAATGATTATACTATATTTACATGGGTATTTTTTATGAAAAAGCAGAGTGATATCCATGACATTTTTATTAACTTTAATAGCTTTGTTGAAAGACAATTATCTAAGAAAATAAAAACACTGCAATCTGACTATGGTAGTGAATTTCAAAGTCTCAAAATCTTTCTTCAATAAAAAGGTATTCGACATCGGATTGTTTGTCCTTATACCCATAAGCTTAACGAAGTTACTGAACATAAAATTCATCATCTTATTGACACAGGTTTGACCTTAATGGCTCACTGCAATCTTCCTTTTCAATACTGGCCATACTCTATTGATACTATAGCCACTCTAATTAATGGCCTTCCTATACTGACACCGCATAATACAAGTCCACATTTCAAGTTCCTTGGCAATAACCCATCTTATGTAGATTTAAAAGTGTTTAGCTGCTAAGTTTTCCTATTACTCTTGTCCTATAATTAGCATAAGTTATCATATAGGTCCAATGAGTGTGTTTATCTTGGTCCATTATAACAACACAAAGGTCATCGGTGTCTAGATAAAGCTATTGGGCACATTTACATTGTGCGACATGCAAGATTCATTGAAAGCTAATTTCCATATCACAAACTCCTTTCCAAGTCAACTTTCACTTCCATCTCAAACTATACTCTAGATACATCTCCTTGGTTATAAGTTTATGCTACACTACCTCATTTAGGTATGCCATCCTTATCTTTTAACAACTTCCTCATCTCAATCACCTTCTCCCTCATCCACCACCCAAACACCTATCCACTACCTTATCCACTAATCCCATTTTCGATCCACATCCGAAAAGCTAACCAAATCTCAATTTGGTTGCTGACCTTGCCCATTATAACACCCATTCCTTATTGCCATCCTAACAAAAAATATCTAACCAACCCAACTCTCTTGCTTAGTCCCACCCTATGTCTCTTCATTAGTCCACCCTAAACATATGACAAGCACTTCTTTATATAACCATACCTGAAACTGAACCTTTTACCTTCATTAAAGGAAACAAGCATTCTCATTAGCAAGCTGTAATACAAGAAGAACATACAGCTCTCCTCTAAACCAAAACATGGCAACTTATACCACACCTACCCTACCAATATGTAATTGGCAATAAATAGGTATTTCGGATCAAGAAAAATCCTAATAACACCATTTCTCATTATAAGGCCAGACTCATCGCCAAAGGCTACCATCAATAGAGTAGGATTGATTTTCATGAAATGTTTAGTCTAGTTGTAAAGTATACTACAATTCAACTAATACTCTCCTTATCTTCCATGTACAAATGGCCCCTTCATCAAATTAATGTATCCAATGCTTTTCTACATGGTTACTTGGATGAGCCAGTGTACATGGCTCAACCATAAGGCTTCATTGACTCTATTCATATGATTATATTTATCTCCTCTATCACTTTTTGTATGGCTTATGCCAATCTCCTAGGGCCTAGTATCATCGGCTCCATACTTTTCTTAACAAACTTGGTTTTACAAGCTCAAAGGCTTATCACTCTTTGTTTATTCTTTGGTGAAAGGATGATGTTTTACTATTCCTTATTTATGTTAATGACATACTTCTCATTAGAACATTTTCTTCTCTCATAGCGGACACTCTTGTTGCTCTTAAAGCTGAATTTCCCATTAAAGATATTGGTCAACTCACATATTTTCTCAAAATTCAAGTTCAACATACAGCAAATGGGATTGTCATCAATTAGTCCAAATACATTCAGGACCTTCTCCTTCAGGCTGGCCTTCAAGATGCCAAAGGATGCTTAATGCTGATGGCCACCACACCTGCACTTAATAAAACTGATGGCCAACATACTCCCATCCTGAGACTTATCGCCAATTGGTTGGTGCACTACAGTATGTCATGTTAACCCAACCAGATATAGCATTTATTGTCAATAAGTTATATTAATATATGCACTATCATATAGACCCTTACTGGCTAGCACTCAAGTGATTGCTTCAGTATCTCAAGCATACTGTTCATCACACATTATTATTTGATAACAACTCTTCCACTGACATCTAATGCTTCACTGATAATGACTGAAGGGGCTATCCTGATGATCGCTACTCCACCAATGGATATGCTATTTATCTTGGTAGAAACATTGTCTCATGGTGTGCTAAAAAGCAACCAACCATTGACCATTCTTCATCAGAGAGTGAATATAAAGCTATCGCAAATGCCACTGTCAAAATCCTTTAGATATGTCACTTGCTCGCTGAGTTTGGTTTCTTATCTTTACCTCCTGTTGTGCTTTGGTGTGATAATGTTGGGGCCATTTATATAACCTCCAATCCTATTTTCCATGCTCAAACTAAGAATATCGAGCTTTACTACCACTTTGTTCATGAATAAGCCTAAAAAGGAACCATTCAAGTTCGATACATTAGCACCAAAGACCAACTCGCTGATGCCTTCACTAAACCACTAACTATTTGACCCTTTTAATAATTTATTTCGAAGTTGTGCCTTCTTCCCTTCTCCCAACCATTAGTTTGCAAGAGAGTGTTAAAGTATAATTAAATAGTTATCTTCATAATGTATTAGTTATTTAATGTAACTCGAACACTTAATGCAAGTCTGTATAAATACTTGTTATGTACTGCTTCTATCAATATATTGATATATTCATATCACATTCTATTTAACATTTATTAGTGCTCCGAGACACATGGCTCCAAAGCAAGAGAAGTAATCTGTACATCCTCCTGAGTCTCCAATTCATCATTTAAAAGTCATATCCCATTCGTAAAGGCAAAAAAGTCACCCATCTACAAATAAAAAGAAATAACATGAGTCAAAATATACCTTCAAAATCTCATAACTTACCACTAACTTCTATATGCTCAGGGAAAACTCTCCAAAGGTATCTCCAAGATAGATTCTTAGTAAATGTCACATTCACTATACTTTAGATGTGAAGGCTTAGCACTAACTTTGTATCCTCTTTGGATAACTTTAGAGGATGCTTCACTTTTTGGAAATCGTCGACCCACATTCCTTAGACATTGATAAAATCCGACAATGTTCCATTACGAAGAATTTATGCCTCTATTTTTTGTGAAGGTCTGGAAGATTAATGAAAGGCTATGATTAAGTATGACTGATAGGGAAAACATCAGCTCTCCCTTCTTCTTATTTAGGCTATACATATATCTAAGCATGTTTAGATCTAGTTCTTTACCCTCTTTATGCATTAACTCTATATACCGATCAGGATCCAGTAACTATTAGGGTGGAGTTGGTCAAATGCTATGTTATACCTATTTAAGAAACTCCTAATGAAAGGAGCTAGTGGAAATTTCAGCCCCCCTTTTAACTGGTCAAAATATACTATTAGTTTCTGCTAATCTGAGAGAGGGGTATGAGCCTTGAACTTGCTATCTACTGTATGTAAGAAAAAATCTTAGGGAATGCTAAAACGTCTCTTATACAATTTGAGCATGTTATCATCTACCCTAGATATAAATAGATCTGAACTAACTTGCTCTTTTATAGCCATGGATCCTATTGAATAAAATTATAAAGTAAGAATACAAAAAGCATAAGAAAATTTACTTGGAAATAAGAAAGCAAATTGGTAGAGAATGCGAAGGAAAATAGTGCAGAGAACACTTAAGAGGAAAATTAACAAAGAATGAGGATAGCAGAAAATAAAAGTACAGCAAGAAAAAGGGATTTGCATATTTAAAGAGCAGTAGAAGGTTCCAGAATGACCATTACTGCCCTCATTTTTATTTACATCTCCCATACAGCGTCAAAGGTATTCCAGGTAAAAAAAAAAGCCCACTAATCAAACAGTTATCATTATGGCAGCTGAAACATCTCATCTTCTGACACATGAACATATGTGACAGTTACATAATTCAAAATTCAAAGAAAAATAAAAGATATGGTGGTTGATAATCTCGCTCACCTCACTACCATTTTTCCTTTTTACATAATTCAAAATTCTAAGTCTAATCACTGAAGTTGGCACCCTCAAGTCACTTTGATAATACTAAGGTTTGGCATTCAAGCTGCATTTCTAATGCACCGAGATTATATGGCACTCCGACCACACTTCTAATGCATTAAGATTCTAAGTCTAGTAACTGAAGCTGGCATGCTTAGTTTGCTTCGATAGTATTAAGGTTCAACATTCGAGCTGCACTTTTAATGCACCAAGATTATACGGCACTTGAGTCGCACTTTTAATGCACTAAGCATTAAAAATCTAGCAATTACTAGTTCCGTCAGAATCATTTTTATAATACTAACAGGTTAATTCTATTACACCAAGCATCTTTCATTGCAGGATCTATGCATCTAAATTCTAGTTGGCACTTCATGAGTGATATTCTGATACAATCATTCTAAGACTTAATACCGAGAATCATTTCTTTTTCTATGACTGGGGCTAGCCACCTTATATCACCCTTCTACATTGGATGCAATTTACATATGCAGTCTCTCTCTAGGCAGAGGAGTCAATTTTTTAAATTATTTATCACGTTGTATTTATCATATCCAAATACACCAGACATAAATATCTAAATATACTTTTGGGGGGGACTCTTGATACCCCATATACATATTTTTATTTTGCTAAAGGTTTATTTTTCTATACGGGGGTTGTTTGTAGATGAAGAATGCCTAAACTAGATATGAGAAGGATTCCTAATTAAGGAGACTCTCAGACAGGAATAAATACTCTCCAAATAAACACATGACTTTCATCAAAGGAATCTTATTCCTCTCAGGTTTGAGTATCACTATCCCTATAAATAAAACCCCATATCCCTTATTGTCATTCATTTTATTCTCTCATACTCTTTCTTCTCTTTATCTCTCTAAATTCTCTCTCTACATTCTCTTACTTAGGCATCAAAGGGTTTATGGGGATTCTCTCCACCTCTCACCTTACCCTTCTTTGATTCCTTATAGGACTTAGACTCGTGAGTTCTAGAAATAAGTTATCAGGTACATATCATATGTTTCTTTATGTTAATATAAGTTTTATTGCAGTTTGAGTTGTTATTATTATTGTTGTTGTTGTTATTATTGTTGTTGTTGTTCATCTGTTTCTTTATGTTAATATAAGTATTGTTGCAGTTTGAGTTGTTATTATTATTATTATTATTATTATTATTATTATTATTATTATTATTATTATTATTATTATTATTATTATTGTTGTTATTGTTGTTGTTCATCTGTTTCTTTATGTTAATATAAGTTTTGTTACAGTTTGAGTTGTTATTATTATTATTGTTGTTTTTATTGTAGTTGTATATGGGTATTTAGGATAGCTTATCTTTATGGGGATTTTGGCATGTAACGATAAAGAAAATCCTATTTGGTCAAGGTTCTATCATCTGTTCTTTTATTGGGAATTCGTGCCAATGGAACTTTTGTTGTTGTTGTTGTTATTACTATTATTATTGTATTATTATTATTATTATTATTATTATTGTTGTTGTTGTTGTTGTTGTTGTTATTATTATTATTATTATTATTATTATTATTATTATTATTTTATTATTATTATTATTATTATTATTATTATTATTATTATTATTATTATTATTATTATTATTATTATTATTATTGTTGTTGTTGTTGTTGTTGTTGTTGTTGTTGTTGTTGTTGTTATTGTTATTGTTGTTGTTGTTGTTATTATTATTATTATTGTTGTTGTTGTTATTGTTATTAATTGACAATGTTGCTGAAATGTGGAAAATGTATATGGGTATTTAAGGTAGCTCATCTTTATGGGGACTTTGGAATGTAAAGATAAAGATAATCCTATTTGGTCAAGGTTCTATCATCTGTTCTTTTTTTGGGAATTTATGCCAATGGAACTTTTCATGTGATTATGTTTGCTGATACACATATAGGTATTCAAGGTAGTTCATCCTTAGGAGGAATTTTGGCATGTAAAGAGATTTAAGGTAATGTTTTCTGTGATTTTTGATGTAGAAGAGAGATACTATAGTACAATTATGAATAAATCTTTGCTTTATAGGTGTTAATTTACTGGTGTATAATAAAATCAAGCATGAGAAATTGTAAATGTAAAACTTAATATTTGTGTTTAATTCATGTTATTAATTTTTCAGTTTTGGGGTTCTATTTTATAAATGTTTTGGTTGTTTTTGCACCTGATACAATGTATGCTTATGAAATTGCAAAAAAATAGGAATTAAAGCAAAGGAAACTAATGCTACAAAAGACTCTCTATCTCAACTTACAAACAAAGGCGGTGTTCTTATGGTTTGTAAGATAAAAATGGTGAAACTGAAGATGATTGTGCATGACACTAATAGGCTTTTAATTGCTAAAAGATTGGATGTGAAGGATATTGAAATGTAAAAATAGCAAGTATTACTCATTAAGGAAACTTATTTTTCATTTTGTCAAAAAAATGCAAGCTTGCATTTGTATTATGGTCAGGATTCTATTTAATTTGTTTTATATGTCATTTATCTTTCCACTTGATTTTGTCCTCATTATATTGACCATTTGCATGATCAAACTCCTAATTTTTGGCTTTGATAAATAATTTAGATTCTAATAATTTTATTTAAGTGTGTAAGGAGTTGATCTATCATCAAGATTAATTGTTCAATGATTAGAGACAATGAAATACTCCTTAAAAGAGTATTAATATGCATTTCGATGAAGTATCTCAACCTGTGCAAGTCTTTAATCTTTGAGAAGCAATTATATACCAAAAATATAAAATTTTGGACTTACAGTGGTCTGCTCAGGAGCACCTCTCGAGCCAACCTTACACAGCGCTTTAGGAGCTCATTTTTGCCAAAACACTCAGTGCTCCTCACAAGTTGCCCTCACAATCATGAGGAGTAGGCTTTAGCTTGTGAGGGCAGTCCTAATAGCATTCAATGGTTATTTTTGAATGCAATGGTCCTCAAACGAACACTCACAAGCTAGGGTTTTCTCCTTACAACCGTGAGTGGCATTTTGACAAAAATAAGTCCAAAATGATTCAAAAATCAATAAGAGACGTTGAAGATATAATCAATGCATACAACAACCAAAATCTAAGTTGTTTATCTATACAAACAACTCTTGGAGTTTAATTGAGAGTTTAAGAAACTTGTTTATTCTCTATACTCTCTTAAGCATTCAATTAAGATCTTAAAACTCTCTTCAAATTTATTTTATTTTTGTATAACTCTTGTGAGAGTTAGTGAGCATTAGAATAGATTTTTTTATTTTTCTATTTTTTGGATTTAGAAAATGGGAAGTGAGATTCTATTCTAAAGGAATTGGTTTAAGTGTTTAGCTATTAAAACACTTGGAAATTTGGTTTTAGTGTGATTCTTGAAAACACTTGTGAATTGGTTTTGTGTGAGTCTTTGAAAACTCAAGTTGTAAGGTTAAAGGAGTGAGCCTCAAACTCTTGTGTAATCTCAATCTTGTGAATAAGATTGTGGGAATTAAAAATCTTAACTTGGGGATAAGTTAGGTGGAGACATAGGATTGTTGAGAATTCAAACTCCTTAAATTCTTATGTTCATCATTCTTCCTTCTCAACTTTCTTTCAATTCTTACAAAGAATTCTTTTAATTTTTATTCACTATTCATTTGCCTTATTCAACCCCCTCTAAGGCATTTTCATTTAGTATCAGAGCTTGAACTCTAGGAACTTAATTGCTAGAATACAAGATCATGACAAGTGCAATTCAAAACATCTATTCTCTAAAACCATTCTTTGATGGAAGTGACTATCCACATTGGAAATTCAAAATGGAACTCTATCTTAATAGTGATTCTATTAAATTATGGAACATCATTCTAGATGGTTAGAAACCTTCTAAAGCAAAAATTGATGATGTAGAAGTGGTTCTCAAAAACAGTCAATGGAATCAAACTCAAAAAGATGAGAATTATAAAAATAAGAGAACTATGATTACACTACTCTCTTTTATATTTAGAGAAGAAGGTGGCAAGGTACAACATTGCCAATCTATAAAAAAAGTATAGGAGACACTTAAAAATCATTATGAAGAAAACATTCAAGTGAGAAGTAAAAAGGTTCAACTCCACATGTATGAGTATGAACTCTTCAAAATGAAACCACAAGAGTCAATTACAGAAATGATAAACAGCCACAATGCTCTTCTCACAACCCTCAAGAAGCTTAGTAAAAATTTCATCAAGGAAGAAGTAAAATAACATGATTCTAGGAATCCTACCTAAAAAGGACTAAGAATCTCAAGTTACTTCAATTGAGGAAGCTCAAAACCTCTCTACTCTCTCCACCGATGTGCTTATTGGAAAGCTCCTAACATATAAGCTTACAATCAACCAAAGAGGAGAAGAACAAGAAGAAAAGGAAAAGAAGAAGAGCATAGCACTAAAAGCTTCATAAGATGATAGTAAAGATGAAAGTCTTAAAGATTCTAGTGATTAAGATAATGATATTGCCATGTTTACAAGAAACTTCAAGAAATTCTTGAGAAAGAAAAATTTCTTAAGAACTAGAGACTTAATCAAGAAGCATGAATAAGAAAGCAAAAAGAAAACCAAAGAGATTACTTACTATGAATGTAAGAAACCGGGACACATTAGAAGTGAATGCCCCAAACTCAAATTTAAGAACAAAGGAGTAAAGGATAAGAAGAAGGCCTTTAAAGCTACTTGGGATGACCCCTCCAAATCTAAAAAGGAGGAACAATAAGAAGTGGTCAATCTTTGCTTCATGGATCTTAAAGATGAAAAAAAGGTGTTATCTACTTCTAACTATTCATGTGATGATTATTGTGATTATAATGAATATGATGATGATGTTAAGAGCTCCATTATGAGAAAATTCTTACTTAAATGCAAAAGCTTATTATCTAAGAAAAAACATTATAAGTATGAGTTATCTAGCTTAACCAAGGAATTCAAAAATTTAAGAACTAAATTTTCAAATCTAGTTAAGTCAAATGATAAACTTGCTAGTGATCTAAAATATTTAAATTCCTTAGAAGAGTAACTTAAAAAAGCAAGTGATGAAAATCATAAGTTTTCTAATAAGGTATTAAAATTAAAGAATTTCATTTCTAAATTCCAAAAAGGAAAAAAGAGTTTAAATAATCTTCTTAACTCTTAAAAACTCCATGGAAACACTTATGGATTAGGATATAAGAATGGAATGGCTTCTTCCTTATCATCATCACATATTAAATTTGTGAAAGCATCATGCAATTCCATTCATTCTACTTTTAAACCGATTGAGACTCAAGCTTTCAAAGCTAATAAGTTTCATGTGTCAAATAATAAAGGGAACTCACAAGACTCAATCCTATATGACACAAAAAGGTAAATCTCATACTAGAAAAGCACAACCCAAACATGCTTACATGTACACTAGACACAACACTCATAACCATATTGCATAATATAAAGCACCTAAACATGTTGCATAAACCTATCAAAATACACATTGCCATTGTCAATATATGTCTCACACTATGACTCAAAATAATAGGAGACATACACCACTATAAGATCAAAGGCATATTTCATTTACTAAATAATAATATGCTCCTAGAAGAAATAAGTTTGCAAATGTTATATGTTTGTATTGCATGACCAAAGGCCACACTAATAATGTATGCTTCTATAGTAGACTACATATGAATTTGCTTCCTTCAAATTATCTTGAAACTAACCAACTTAGACTAAGAAAGGTTTGGGTTTAAAAGAACACTCAAATTGTATTATGTAGGTGTGCTTGAAATCCACAAAAGTAAAAAGCAAGTGGTATTTTGATAGTGGATGTTCAAGGCATATGACGGGAGATAAGAAGCAATTCAATAAGGTTAATACAAAGGATGGAGGACATGTCACATTTGGAGATAATGCCAAAGGAAAGATAGTAGGCATTAGAGAAATTGGAGAAATTGGTAATCCTCAATCCTTATCTATACATCATATGTTGCTTGTTGATAGTCTTAAATATAATTTGCTTAATATAAGTCAATTATGTGATATGGTAAGATGACTTTCTATCCTAAAAATACTTTATTAGTAGTTTTGATGAAGATAAAATAATTTTTAGTGGTGAAATAATAGATAATGTTTATGTTATTGATTTAAATAAAATTGATTACAAAGACATCAACTGCTTAATTTCTATTTCTTATGACACATGGACATGGCATTAAAGATCAGGACATGCAAACTTTGAGCTTTTAAATGATCTTTGTAAATTTAAACTTGTGATTGGTTTACCTAAGCTTGAATTCACTAAGGATAAACCTTGTGATGTTTGCTAAAAGGGAAAACAATCCAAGTCTTCATTTAAACCCAAGAATGTGGTGTCCACCTCTAGGCCACTTGAATTTATACATATGGATTTGTTTGGATCAACTAGAGTTGCTAGTCTCAGTGGAATGCATTATGGTTATGTATTAGTTGATGACTACTATAAATACATTTGGGTGTGTTTTCTTGCTCATAAGAATAATGCATTTAAAGCTTTTGAAAATTTCTCAAAAAGAGTTCAAAAAGAAGAAGGTTTTTGTATTTCTTCCATTAAAAGTGATTATGGAACTGAATTTGAAAATGAATTTTTCAAAACCTTTTGTAATGAAAATGATATTTCTCATACATTTTCTTCTCCTAGAACACCTCAATAAAATGGGGTAATTGAAAGAAAAAATAGAACTCTTATGGAAATGGCTAGAATAATGATTCATGAGTATAATTTGCCTCTATACTTTTGGGCTGAAACCGTTAACACGTCTAGTTATATTGTAAATAGAGGTTTCAAAAGACCAATTTTAAATAAAACTTCCTATATGCTTTGGAATAATAGAAAACCTAAAATTTCATATCTTAAAGTATTTTGATGCAAGTACTTTATATTAAACACCAAGGATAATCTTGGAAAATTTGATTCAAAAGCCAATAAAGGAATATTCCTTGGCTATTCCAATTCTAGCAAAGTATATAGAGTATTTAATAAGAAGACTATAGTAGTTGAAGAGTCTAGGCATGTTATCTTTGATGAATCAAACTCACTTAATCCTAAAAATGATGTTTGTAGTGTTGATGATCTTGTAGGTGACAATGAGATTATGAAAAAGAAAATATTAGTAAGCCTTTGGAACTTAAAGGTCCAAGCAAGGAGCACAATGAGGAGATATCTCAACCTACCTTAAAGGATGAACTTCCAAAGGATTGGCAATTCAAGAAAGCTCATCCTCAAGATCTCATTATAGGCGACACTATAAAAGGGGTAATTACTATATCTAAACTCAAGCCTATTGTAAGTTTAGCCTTCATTTCTCAAATTGAGCCCAAAAAGGTTGATTATGCATTAAATTTTAGGTCCTTGTTATGCAAGAAGAGTTAAATCAATTAAAAGAAATAAGGTTTGGAACTTGGTTCCTAAACCAAAACATCATCCTATTATAGGCACCAAATGGGTGTTTAGTAATAAGATGAATGAACAAGGTGTCATAACTAGGAATAAAGTTAGAGTAATAGCTAAATGTTATAATCAAGAGGAAGACATTGATTATAATGAAACCTTTACCCAGTTGTAAGGTTAGAAGCTATTAGAATGTTGCTTGCATTTTCATCTTTCATGAATTTTAAACTTTTTTAAATGGATGTTAAAGTACATTTTTAAATGGATTCATTGAAGAAGAGATATATGTTGAGCAACTTCATGGTTTTGAAATTTTTGATTCTCCAAATCATGTTTTTAAATTGTTAAAAGCACTGTATGAATTGAAACAAACTTCAAGAGCTTGGTATGAAAGATTGAGTAACTTTTTATTAGAAAAAAAGGTTTCTCTAAAGGAAAAGTTAACATAACTCTTTTTATAAAGAAATCCAAGCATGATTTATTAATTTTTCAAATATATATTGATGATATTATTTTTTATGCTACTAATCATTGCTTGTGTGATGAATTTTCCAAGTTAATGCAAGGAGAATTTGAGATGAGTATGATAGGTGAGCTCAAGTTCTTCCTTAAACTTTAAATTAAACAATGCAAAGATGGGACTTTCATCAATTAAACTAAATACACTATGGACATTCTCAAGAAGTTTGGCATAAATAGAGCTAAATCAAGCAAGACTCCTATGAGCACCACCACCAAACTAAATAAAGATGAGAATGGTAAACCTGTTGATGACAAGCATTTTAGAGGTATGATCAGACCCTTCTTTATTTAATTGCTAGTAGATCGACTATCTTGTTTGCTATATACCTATTTGCTAGGTTTCAATCTAGTCCCAAGGAATCTCATTTGAATGCTATTAAAAGAATTTTCAAATATCTTTATGGAATAATGCATTTAGGACTTTAGTATCTTAGGAATTTATCCTTTAACTTAATCAATTATTCAAATGTAGAATTTGCTAGTAGCTTACTAGATAGAAAAGCACTTTTAGAACTTGTCTAATTTTAGGTAATTGCTTAGTTTCTTAGTTTAGCAAGAAACAAGTTTCGGTTACCTTGTCCATCGCTGAAGCAGAATATGTGGCGGTTAGTTGTTGTTGCTCATAAGTGTTACGACAAAAACAATAACTTAAGGACTATGACATTGAACTTGATCATATTCCTATTAAATATGACAATACAAGTTCTATAAACATTAGCAAGAATCTTATTCAGCACTTTAGAACTAAGCATATTGATATTAGACATCATTTTTTGCTTGATCATATGTAAAATAGTGATATTTTTCTTGAATTTGTTTATCATCAATTAGTAGACATCTTTACCAAGCCTCTTTATGAAGAAAGATTGAATTTTATTAAGCATGAGCTTGGTATGATTGATAGTTCAAGTTTGTCTTGACAACTTGATAAATTGCAAAGTTGATGATTGGATTCGTGAGTGATCATGTGGTTACTTATATTTGTATTTATGTTTATTTTTTTTATTTGATACCATTTAATAAATTCACATTTAATCATGATTTATTTTGGTTTATTTTTGGTATTTGATACTTTATTATGTTTATCCATAAAAATTTATGTTTTTATATAAATTTATTTTTAAAAGTATTTATTTAAATTGATTATTTAAATAAGCAAATGTGTTTGATATACAGGATTTATTGGTTTCCCATTTGCATGATTTATTTATTTATTTTATAATATATATATTTCAAAAATAATTATTTGAAAAATGAATTTCATTTTATTTTATTTTATTTTTTTCTTGACTTTATTGCTTTTAATTGGTTTTATGATTATAATTATAAAAGAATTTAATATGGTTGCAATTTGATATGATTTAGGATTGATTTAACGCATTTGGACCTATTTGTAACATTTTTAAGATGATTCTGCAAGAAAATTGAATGTTTAGGGGCCTTATGGTAATTATCCTTATGAGTCGTTATAGTTTGGCTTGTGATGTCTTGTCCGTCAGAGGGCAATGCCCCTCACGAGAATTGCTCACGATTGTGAGGAGCATACTGTACCTCAATAATCCTTATTTCAAAAGGATTTCAATTCCCCATGTTTCTATCCTATTCCAAAATGGTAACTTGCTATTTTTTTTATGTTTTAATGTTTAAAATTAAGCATTTTAAACCCTAATTCTCTTCTATATAAACCTCTTTACACCCTACTTCCTCCTCACTTCTTTATTTGCTATTAAAATTTTCTTTTAAGCAAACTCTCTCATCTTTTCTCTATTATCTTTCCAACTCCAAATGCATTATCAATGGCTCCCAAGAAGAAGATTACATAAGATGTTTCTTCATCTTCTAAGAGAGCTATCAAGAATCAACCTAAGAAAACTCCTCTAATTTCCTACTCTACTTCTCAAATTAGGCAAAGGCGTCTTAATTTAGAGAAAGAAAAATCATCTCCTCCAAGTTCATGTCTCAAACTACTCTAAAATAAATAGGGTGCTATAATGAAGTCAAGACTATGGTTAAGAATGTGGGTATGTACAATCTAGCTTTTACACCTTATCCTACCTATCCATCATTAGTTCATAAATTTCTCTCCTCCTTATGCCTAAGAACTCACCATATTGATGAGCATAATCCACTTAATAGTATGAGGTTTAGATTACGAGGGAAAGAAAGATTTTTGACATCTCAAGAATTTGATCATATTTTTAGGTCTAGACAAGGGGATCTAGCTTCTCCTACTTATACCTGGCTTCTTAATCCCTTTTGGATTCAACATGCCAAACCTCATGCTAAACCTTTTGAAGCGAGTCATACCAAAACATCTCTCTTTGCTTTAAAATCTCTTTAGTATGTGCATAGGTTTATCACTTATTCAATTCATGATAGGGGGCTAAATAATGAAGCAATTTCTTTTAATGACTTATTTTTTTATTAGATGTCTTGTTAAGGGTGTGGATGTGGAGCTAGGTAAATGGCTCCAATAGAGATTTTGGTTAGCTAATGATAGTGTAAGTGGTGTTTTATGTGTGGGAGGGTTTATCACTAAAATTGCTTATCACTTTGGGATCAACTTGAACAACACTCCTTCCATTCCTCCTTCTTTCCTTAATGATAACCTCTTGAGAAACTCTAGGCAATTCAAGATTTTTAGAAATGCTTGGATTTGGAAAGACAAAGCAGGAGATGAAGATGTTGATGAGGAGCTAGAACAAGATCTAGAAGACATTGAGCACATTGGCACTCATGGTCTTAAAGGTGTTCAAATTGAAGAAGAAATCCCTCAAGAGCATGCTCCTCCTTAATCTTAAAGAAAAAGGGCAAAAGGACCTTTTACCTCTTAAAGTGTTGATGATAAGCCCGCTTAGGTTAGTGGTTTCTTTAATCGTCTCTCCATTATTGAATTGAACTTCAACCATAGATTTGATCAAGTGGACACTAGACTTGATTAATTTGAGTATAGGATGAATCACATTGAGTATGACATTCATCAATTGTACGATCATCACAACATTCAATGTACTTAGCCTCATCCTCCACCACCACCTCCTCCTCCTCCTCTATAAGATAAAATTTTTTATATCTTTTGTTTATTTTTCATCAGTTTATGTTTGGTTTATTTTCAATTTATTTTCAGTTTTTAAGCCTTGAGATGCTATTTTATGTCTTGTATTTTGTTTCTTGTGTTTTTATTTACAATTGATATTCTAATATCATTGTTACTTTATCATTTTCATTAATGTAATTTATATTTTATTAAAATTTCCTTTTGCATTTTGACCAAGAGGGAGAAACATTTGATTTTTATTTTTATATACATTGTAACATTGTAAGTTTGGCTAGTTTTGTCATAGTTCAATAATAATGTTTTCTTGATTTTATTCTTGTGATAAAAAGTCTTGTTTTGCTTACTTTATTTATGTGTAATAAAAGATTTTGTCTATCTTTGTTTTCATTATTTTGCTTCTTGGTCTTTTATTTCCTTTAGGATTTTTTTTTCTTTTAGGTTTATTTCCCTTTATATCCCTCTTTTTTCTTTTTGTCTTTAACAAAGGGAGAGAAGAAGCTATGGATAATTATGTTCATGTATGATATACTAAGTGCCACATGATCATATGTTATTATTTTTAGCTAAGCTCTACATGATCATGTGATAATGTACTATTTTTTTGATGTATTGCATATATGTTTGAAATTATTTCCTTCATACTGCCTAACATTTATTTATATGATCATGTTATCATATTTTTAATACATTTATCATGTTAGGCCATGTTCTTTTTATCCCTTATGTTAAAATTTTATGTTGTTTTTATTTTAAACAAAAGGGGAATAAAATATTAAATTTATATTTCTTATCATGTCTATAAAAAGGGAGAAATAAAGAAATATATTTTTTTATAAAGGAGAAATTTTTTCAATTGGTATCATGTTTTTATCTCTTTTATGATTATTTGATATTTTCCAAAAACATACTATATCATCCTTATATATGCTACAATGATTCAATGTTTTTATGCTCTGATATATTATACATTTTATTGAATTTATGCATATATTAAGGGGGAAAAAAATATTTTCATATACTATATCTATTTAAAAGGGAAGTTGTTTTGTACTTATTTATGTTATTTATTCTTGACACATACACAGTTTATTTATTATCTTATCAAATTGGTTGTCAAAGCCAAAAAGGGGGAGATTGTTGATCATGTACATGATCAAACTCCTAATTTTGGACTTTGACAAATAATTTAGATTATAATAATTTTATTTAAGTGTGTAGGGAGTTGATCTATCATCAAGATTAATTGTTCAATGATTGGAGACAATGAAATACTCCTTAAAGTATTAATATGCATTTCAATAAAGTATCTCAACCTATGCAAGTCTTTAATCTTTGAGAAACAATTATATACCAAAAATATACAATTTTAGACTTACAGTGGTCTTCTCTTAAGCACCTCACGAGTTAACCTTATACAATTCTTTAAGAGCTCATTTTTGCCAAAACACTCAGTGCTCCTCACAAGTTGCCCTCAAAATCATGAGGAGTAGGCTTTAGCTCATGAGGGCAGTCCTGATAGCTTTCAATAGTTTTTTAATGCAACAATCCTCAAACTAATGCTCATAAGCCAGGGTTTGCTCCTTACGACCATGAGTGATAGTTTTATAGAAATAAGCCCAAGATTATTCAAAAATCAATAAAAGATGTTAGAGACATAATCAATGCATCCAATAGCCATAATCTAAGTTGTTTATCTATATAAACAACTCCTGGAGTTCAATTGAGAGTTTTAGAAACTTGTTTATTCATTATACTCTCTTAAGCATTCAATTAAGCTCTCAAAACTCTCTTGAAATTAATTTTATATTTGTATAACTCTTATAAGAGTTGGTGAGTGTTAGAATAGATATTCTTATTCTTCTATTTTTTGGGTTTAAAAAACAAGAAGTGAGATTCTATTCTAAAGGAATTGGTTTAAGTGTTTAGCCATTAAAATACTTGGGAATTTAGTTTTAGTGTGATCCTTGAAAACATTTGTGACTTGGTTTTGAGTGAGCCTTTGAAAACTCAAGTTGTAAGGTTAAAAGAGTGAGCTTCAAACTCTTGTGTAATCTCAATCTTGTGAATATGATTGTGGGAATTGAAAATCCTAACTTGGGGATAAATTAAGTGGAGATGTAGGATTGTTAAGAATCTGAACTCCTTAAATTTTTGTATTCATCATTCTTCCTTCTCAACATTCTTTCAATTCTTGCAAAGAATTCTTTTAATTTCTATCTATTAGTCATTTGCCTTATTCACCCCCTCCCCCCCCCCCCCCCTCTAAGGCATTCACATTATAATTCCACAAGTGATGCGGTGAGAGATAGCATGGGAATATCATGTGGTGATGCAATTAATAGGAAAGTTATGGATTGGTCTATAATTTGATTTGGGTGATTGTATTTTCCCATTTTGATTTTTTATAGAAAATTGGGAACTATAAGATTTATGAAATATGTTGGAAATTTAGAATGTTGAGAATTTTCATATTTCTTTTCTTCTTTGTTTATTTTTTCCATTTTTTTATTCACATTTGACAGTTAAGTCTATATTGTCTAATTTTGTTAAAAATTAACAAAAATTATTAATTAAAATTTTTGTTGCACAACAAGCTTATAAAATAATAAGAATGATACTTAAAAATAGTATATTATTTAAATATAATTCATATATGATACAATCAAAATAGTATATTATCCAAATATTACAAGTATCTGAAATTTAAAACAGTATATTATATGAATATTATAACAATCTGAAACTCAAAACAGTATCTAAAACTCAAAATAGTATATTATAGAAATATTATAAAAATATGAAACTCAAAACAGTATCTAAAACTCAAAACAGCATCTAAAACTCAAAACAGTATATTGTCTGAATATTATAAGAATATGGAACTCAAAATAGTATATTATAAGAATCTGAAATTCAAAACTTAAAAACAATATCTCAAACTCATAAATACATTATATTTTTTTTACTATTATTTGTATATAATACAATTAAAATACTATATTTTCTAAATATTATTTTTCTCTCAAACTCGAAACAGCATCTGAATATGAAGTATTTATTGCTGAAAAAATAATATCAAACTAATATATATACAAATATACAAATTTATATTTCAAAATATTTTTCTATCATATCTGAAATTTTAATTATTTATTAAAACATATAAGTTATATAATTTAAATATGTTAATTATAATCACTGAAATAATATATATATATATATACCCAAAACCAAGACTCAAAATAAAAAATAAAAATAAAAATAAATAAAAAGAGATAAAATTTTTAAAAAATATAACCATAAAATAAAAATAAAAAAAGGTAACAAAGAATAAAATAAAGGTGAAAATAAAAATAAAAAAAATTAAATTAAAATTAAAAAATAAGAATAACATGAAAATTGATAAACAATAAAAATAAATAAAAAAAAGAATGAAAATGAAAAAAGAAAATGAAAAAGATAAAATTAAAAAATAAATATAATGATAAAATGAAAAATGAAAAATAAAGATAACAGCGAATAAGAAAAAAACAAAGAAAAAATAAAAAATAAAGAATAAAAGTGAAAAATAAAGAAAAAATGGAAAAAAAAAAAGACAAAAAGGACAAAGAAAAAATAAAAAACCAACTAAAAAAACTAAAAAAAAAATTAAAACTAAAAAAAAGTACTCTTGAAAACAAAACCAAAAATAAGGTACATGTAAAAATTAAAAAAGGTACTCATGTAATTTATACAAAAGATAAGGTAAATAAATGTAAACAAGATAAAAAAAAATATGTCTAATTCTGTAAATCTCTTAAAAGAGAATGGATTAAAATTGTTTTTACGCCTGATATTGAATTTACTACTTGCTTTTAAGAAGTCCAAAAAATAGGTCCAAGCCACTAGCAGCAAGGTCCATTGCTTGACCCAATCTATTTCTAATAATCAACCTCTAAAAGATAAGGAAAAATTGTTATTTCCTCTCTATTTTGACTTATTATAATATTTCATCTCTAATATTTTAAAAAATATTTATTCGTCCTTAAATTATATTATGTTAACACTCATTAGTCCTTTTGTCAAGTTTTTTTTATAGTTATTAAAAAAATACATATCAAATTGAGAATAATAGAAGTAAAAGGAACAAGTGCTCTTAATATATTTCATTTCAATTTTTTTCATTCGAAAATTAAATTTCATTTCATTAAAAAAAAAAACCCAACACCACCACCACCTAACACCACTGCTACCTCCACCATCCAACACCATCACATGCACTTACATAGCTTAAATCTATTTTGAAGCAAACATGGTTATTCTCTTTATCGTCAAAACTTATAGCAGCCAACAAAGAATTCAAAGCTTTTCTTGCTCGTTCAACTTGACCATCACTTAAAGGCTTTTGCTCAAAAACAGAGACAACAATTTCAGCAAACTTTTGACATTTACGAACAAAATCAATCCCACCAGAAACAACATTATAAATATCCAAAGCTTTAACAATCAGGAATCAATCGATCAAGTGAGGATTTAGTAATCTGTGAAGGGTTATGACCCATGATCAAAATAGCCTTGAATTCAACCTCATAGAACAAGAAAACATCAACAAGCTTCCTTCGATATAGAATAACTTGTAAACCCTACTCTGATACAAGAAGTTACGGTGACGGCAGTGGTAGTAGTAGCAGTGGTGACAATAGTGGAGGAGCAACCTCTAACCACAGTATGAAGATCCTAGTCATCATAAAAAAGGAATAAGAAACTAGGTTTATGAATGTGTACCTTCCATTGCTATCACCCACCGCCATCATCATCAACATCATCGATGGACACTACCATCACCACTCATCACCATTGCCATTAGCACCACTCATCACTACTTGCACCATTATCATCACCATTGGAAGCTCCAAATAGCATAGACCATTATCATCCATAACACATCCCAACACTAACACCAAATACTGCCATCAACATCAATAAAATTAAAATTGACACCTTCCTAAAATAAAATAAATAGTGGTGTGGAGATAAAGGAAAGGGTCATTGTTGTAGATGGTGGTGTGAGACAGAGGAAAGAAATTTGGAATCATTCAAGATCGATAAACCATGCCTTTTAAAATCATTCAAAATTGATAAACCATGCTTCAACTTTACTCTCCAACCTATTCAGCTGCATCTCCTATATTTTTGTCACTATATTTCAGCTGCCTCTATTACCGTCTCTAGGTATGGCCGGTTTTTTTATGTGTTGTAGTAGTTTAATGAGAGGAGGAAAAGAGTGTGGATTGACTTGGCATCACCTGTTCATGGGTGTTTGATTCAAGAGCACCTATTTCTACTAGGGGTTGTGCACGATCTTGGATGAAGAAGAAAGAAAGAAGAAGAAAAACTTTGTGATTACTCACAAAGATCATTCTCAAGAAGAAATAAAAGGGAAAAAAACCAATATTGTGAATGCTCCTGCTACTTTTTTTCCTTTTCTTTCTTTACTCAAGGCACAAAATATAAAAAGAGGTTATTATAGGCGGCTGGGTTTAGTCGAGCACACAAGTGTTGGCAATCACGACACTGTGTGAGCTTGGGGCTTACTAGGAAATACATAGTGGGCTTGGGGGCCGAAAATGGAGATGGAGTCGCCACCCGGATGAAAGCCGGGACACACCATACAGCAACTGGAATCCACAGAGGTTCCCAAAATCCGTCATCAGAGATCGGGTTCAAAAACTAGGTATGGGCTTTTGGAATGCCCATCCAACCTTGTGGTTGGCCTCCGTGTGTGTTTTGTATTTCATTAACTTTGATTATTAATTTATTTCCTTATTGACATGCAAATTGCGATTGGTTTCCAATTTTATATTTCATTCCAAGTTTGCACATTAGTCCCATTTCATGCTTATATCCCCAACATTCAATAACAAATAAATAAACAAACAAATAAAAATAATTTACAACCATGCATTCCAAATAAAAAAGGGGAAGAGATTAAGGATTATAACTTTTTGATGTAAATAAGCATAAAAATACCAAAAATAAATAAAAAATAAACTAATTAATTATATAAATGAAAACTCTAAAAATGATAAAAAATAAAAAAAAATAAACATTTAGTGATCAAGAATCACCAAATAGCTCCTACAACACATACAAGTTAATTCCATACAATAACAACAATAATATTTACGAATCATCAACACATAATATTCACAAAAATAAATGATACTAAATTCATAAAATAGTTCACTAAATATCACAAAAAGGGAGATAACATCGGAACAATATCAATCAACATAGGAACCATGCATAATTTCAATAAATATAACAAATTAAACATGAAAATCATGCCAAACATGCAGAATACGGATGGAGAATTATGGCATAAAAAGGCAGAGTTCTGTCAAAGAGGCGTCGCCTCTTCAAATAGGCACTGCCTCTTGACCAAGAGGCAATGCCTCCATCGCCTCTTCATGAAGGGGCGATGCCGCTATGAAGAGATGTCACCTCTTCAACAGAGGTAGGAACACTCTACATTTCTTACATCTTAAGAAACATGACGATCATGCAAATAAATAAGAAATAAATGCAAATATACCAATATTAACAATCAATATTCAATATCTCATACAATCATGCTCCTTTATAAGCTTAAAATAAGGAATATAACTAAAAAACACACAAAATAACAACAAATCAAAGCTTTTAATGAAGATAAAAACTCAAAGCTTAAAAATAGAGAAACTCACTGACTTGGACGTGTATGATGCTCCTAACTAAGCCCTCAGAGCTTGGTTGATGGAGGAGAGGCCTTGAAGGCAAGGAAGGCTCTCACTTCTTCTCAAGAATTAAGTACTTTAAGCTTTCAAGTCTCCCTCCTTTCTTCCTTTCTTTATTTTTTCTTTCTTTTTTTTCTCTCTGTTTTTTTAAACCTTTTTTTCTAACCACTAGCCAACCTCCTCCTCTCATGGTCTCACATTCCCTTTTTAAGCCTCTCACCCTTTTTTTCCTTTTTTAATTTCCCAAAAATCCATTCTCACCATCTCCCATTGCCTTTTTTCATTCCCTAGACTCTTTTATGCCTTTTTCTTCTTTCCTTTACGTCTAAAAATGATTAAATCCCTGCAGGTGGACTTTTAACCACTGCTATTAATGGCATTTAATGCTGTAAAGAGTGAGTGTGATGAGGCACTGCCTCATCGATGCCTGGGGTGAAGAGGCGATCACGTCTTTACCTAGGCCAGGTCAAGGCCCATAGGTCAAGAGGCGATAATTTTAGGCTTTGGCCCTTATTTTTGGGCTTAGTTATGGTTTTTATAGGCTTAGCTTAGTGTTTGGAATTTCAGAGTCGATTTTAGAGAAGTCTCAAGCTCCCCTTGCATTCAAAACTTGAATTTTCTCATTATCAGGCTTTTATTACGAGCCGATCAAACTGACAGTGTCCACAATTTGCCCCCTTAGTTTTTTGAAAAATTGAATTTTTAAAAATATTTTTTTGAAAAAACAACATGCACATCAAATAGAGAGTAAGAACGACATACCTGACCTGCATGCTTCACTCAAGCCATCAGTTTTAGGAATTCAAACCCAAGAGGTCGAGCTTTTTCTCTAAAATGTAACCGTGTTCCTCAGGTTTTCCTGGCCCGATCAGTCACTCATTACTAAATTTTTCGAGAATCTCAAGCATGGCTCAGTCTTCACTCAGTACAGACAAAAGGGAAATGTAGTTATGATCCTCGAGTTAAGCTAACTCGATCAGCTACTCATTATACATTTGGCATGATTCCCAAGATTTCCTAGCTCGAGAAGTCACTTAGTAGAAGAAATGAAGCATAACCATGTTCCTCTGGTTTTCTTGGCCCGATCAATTACTCATTATAGTTTGGCGTGAATCTTGAGCATGGCCCAACCTCCACTTAGTAAAAAAAGATGAAACGTCACTGTGTTCCTTGGGTTTTCCTAGCCTGATCAGTTACTCATTATAGTTTGGCGTGAATCTTGAGCATGGCCAACCTCCACTCAATAAAAAGAGATGAAACATAACCGTGTTCCTCAGGTTTTCGTGGCCCGATTAATTACTCATTATAGTTTGGCGTGAATCTTAAGCATGGCCCAACCTTCACTCAGTAAAAAATGATGAAATGTAACAGTGTTCCTCGAGTTTTCCTAGCCCGATCAGTTACTCATTATAGTTTGGCGTGAATCTTAAGAATGGCCCAACCTCCACTCATTAAAAAGAGGTGAAACGTAACCGTGTTCCTCGGGTTTTCCTAGCCCGATCAGTTACTCATTATAGTTTGGCATGAATCTTGAGCGTGGCCCAACCTCCACTCAGTAAAAAGAGATGAAATGTAACCGTGTTCCTCGGGTTTTCCTAGCCCAATCAGTTACTCATTATAGTTTAGCATAAAACTCGGGTTTTCTTGGCTCGAGAGTTACTCAATAAAAGCAAGATGCACTTCAGGGATTCAAACCCGACCAAACACCTCCTAAGATGTGCACTTTGGGGATTTAAACCTAGCCAGATGCTTATTCTTTATGCACTTCGGGGATTCAAACCCGACCAGATGCTTATTCTTTCATGCACTTCAGGGATTCAAACCCGACTGGATGCTTATTCTTCTGCACACTTTAAGGAATCAAACCTAACTAGATGCTTATTCTTTCACGCACTTCAAGGATTCAAACCCAACCAGACACTTGTTCTTCTACACACTTTGGGGATTCAAATCAGACCAGGTGCTTGTTCTTTCATGCACTTCGAGGATTCAAACTCAACCAGATGCTTGTTCTTCTACACACTTAGAGGATTCAAACCCAACCAAACACTTCCTCTTTTAATGCTTTAATCAAATTATTCTTGTCCAAAGGTCAATTTTGGGGTACACCCGAGCAGTGATGCAAAAATTCTCCCTTTTTTCTTATTTCTTTTTTTTCCAGTGGGCCATGAGCCATTATGTGTTTTATCAAACGGGACTCTTCCTTTCTCTCAATTTTCCTCCCTCACCCTAACCATATAAATTCTCACTTTTCTTCTCCAAGGGTCACTTTTACCTTTTCACTCATTCCTTTTGTCTTTTTTCCTCCCTTTTCCCTTTCTCCCTTATTCTTTATATTTTCTGACATGGATGTCACACGGACCCCAGATTTGCTCATGTGTGACCCAGTGACACCTATAGTGCACACTTCTCAGATTTTTAAGGCTCAGTATCAAAGATGAGATCCTTTTGTTTGTAGACGTTCGATCCCATATCTATGGCTTGGCCACCATAGAGGTTAGTACTTAATTTCTTCAATTTTTCCTGTGAATTTCATTAAATAGTATCAGGTTATTGTTCACACACATATATTTATGAATTTGACTAAAAGAAATCAAATTTTCTTGATAAAAAATTAAAATTTCAAATCATCCTATCAGATTGCTGACATAAAGAGGCGTCGCCTCTTTGATGAGGCGATCACCTCATTGATTAGGTGATTGCTTCTTCATGAAGAGGAGCTCACCTCTTTGAGTTAGGCTTGTTCTCCAAAGAGGCAAATCACCTCTATGTAAATAGGCGTCGCCTCATCACTAAGGCGATCGCCTCTTCAACAGAGCATCACCTCATCACTGAGGCGATCACCTCTTCGATAGAGATGTCACCTCAGCGACAGGATCCAATAAAAATTTTGAATTTTTATTACATAAAATGACAATTTTACTCCTCTTTTTACTCCTTTAGCTCAATGCCCACACCCATAAGGGTGCTGGGAACTTTAGCAATGCACGGATCTAGTATGACAAGCTTCTTGAGGCCATACAGACTCGGATTCACGATACCAGGTTCTCTAACTTTATCCTAGCACTCCTAGCACAGTAAAGGCATACAAACTATCAGCCCTTTCATGCCCTGATGAAGAGGTGGTCTGACACCACCCACACCTTTCATCTTCCTTTCAGGGAGTTCACTCTGGATCCAGTGGCCTTCGATGTAATTATCGACATTGCTTGTGCTGGAGATTTTGTCCCCTTCGATGCCAGCCTTCATCAGCTATCTCCCGACCATCTCGCTTTCACCGAGCGTCTACTTAGGATGGTCCAAGATATGAAGGGGACCCACACAATGAAGCTTGAGTCTATTAGGAGCTTCTACACTCATGCCGAAGTTGAGGCGACTACTACACCCCTTCAAATCGATCAGGTGGTTCGGGGTTTCCTCATTTACCTCCTAGGCACTACTCTCTTTGTAGATACAACTAGCTCTATGGACTTAAGCATCCTAATGCCTCTAAGGGATCTAGACTTGGTGGCGACCTACAATTGGGGTAGTTGTGCCTTAGCTTATCTTTATTGGAGTATGGATGAGCTGGTGCGTGGAGCTAGATGACTCTGTGGTTTTTGGCATGCCATACTGGTATTTCATTTTCTCTTTTCTCTCTTCATATTCCATTCCAGCTATCGTTGTTCGATCTTACTCATAATCCCTTTATTTCTCTTGTAGGACTGGGCTTTAGAGTTAAAGCTGATAGTGGGGATCACCAGGGTCATTAACACTCCCTTCCCTGCGATGGCGAGGTGGGGTCCCAACCGGGCTTAGAGGAGGCCTGTGGCTCACATTCACATCCACCATGAGTGGCTAAATATGCTTACTTATAACGAGGTATGCACCTATAAATGCAACTAAAATTAGTAACAAACTTATTATTCAAATTCACCTACTTAATTATTTATTCTTGTAGCTATGCCCGAACTTGTAGGACCCTTAGGTTAGGTGGATGCAGGCCATGGTTCGCTCCATCCCTCTATCTAGGAAGAGAGTTTTGCTAAAAGGATCTGATTATAAAGTGTAGTTCCTCAGGGAGAGGATACATCAACGGCGGTCAGGTGCGTGAGTGAGGCATCCACCTCTTGCTCCTCCCTGGTATATCTTCTGGGCATATAAGTTAGATGGAGATGAGCTCGATCATGTTTTATAGGGAGAGGATGTTGTAGACTATTGTGAGCGGAGGATGTCTTGCTATGTGGATTTTACATGAGTTCATTTTTGCAGCGAGTGCCCCTTCCTAAGCCTGCACTTCAGGTAAGCATGCAATGTTTTCTTTTATTTATTATCTTATATTTACTTACAAATGTTGTTCTCTGACTTATTTTTCATCTTTTAGGCAGCTACTAGAGCACCAGCTCCTCGCCTTAGGCCATCTACACACGAGAGGCCTCATCAGCGCCCACGCATCATTCCCAGTGGTGAGGGTTCCTCTTTTAGGGCGCCATCATTGATAGAGCCCTCTAGCTCTTAATCCCAGGTAGTGGCTGGTAGATTTACTACCACTCCTGATCTACTGACTCATTGTTGGATGCCCTCAAGTGAGCTCTCTCGTTAGTTTTTGATGTTGGATATGACTCTAGAGCCAACATTCTTCCCAGAGTCTAATACCCATGTAAGTTCCCATCTCTGGCAACTATGTTCTCAAGTCTTATAATACATGGTTAATTCTAACAATGGAATAGATACCTCGAGATCAGGGAGAGTACATGTACCGAGTGGTTGAGGCCCATAAGGACTTCCTGATGCATGTGACGCAGCAGTGGAAGGTATACACAGAATATGCTCTATTTCTATATGTATGCATGCTTTCATGATTTCTTACCTCTTATTGTGCTTCAATAGAATCAAGATGAGACCAGCCAGGCTAGGATCACTACCTTGGAGCACCAGCTCACCGCTCTTCAGTTCGAGGGCGATGAGGAGGAGGGGACAGCTGACGAGGAGGAGGGGACTACCGATGAGGAGTCCAAGGATAATAGCGAGGATGATAGGACCGATCCTACTGATGCTTCTATGGATGAGCCAGCTGATGAACCTATGGGCGAGCCAGCTGGAGGAGGCTGACGAGTCTGATGATGATGAGTAGAGAGGACCCTCTATAGATTTTTGTTAGCATAGGGGTGTCCTTGTCTAAGAAAATTTAAGGCTTTACATCATTGCCCTCTATCTATCTGAATTGATTTTTATTTCATTAACCACCTTTTTATGCCTTCATATTTTGCACTGAGAATTTTTTGGCAAATTTTGAATGAATAAAGACCTAACTCTACGTATTACAACTTAGAAAATTCCTGGGAATGCAAAAATCTACTCTGCTTATCATAAAGGTGTCGCCTCTATGTGAAGAGGCGATATATCATTTGCCTCTTCACACAAAGGCGTTGCCTGAACATAGAGGCAAACACCTCTACACACCTGCCCTGCAGCTATAAAAACCCCTAAATCTTCTTCAAAATCCCTAATCTCTTCATCTCGTCATTTCCCCCTATTCTTCCTTCCCAGACAGCATTCTAATCCCTAATTATGACTGAGAGAAGCTTGAAATAGCTACAACCAAATTTGAAAAGTCTAGATGGTGGGTCATGGGCTAGAATGGAGCCATTTCACCTATCCACCTTCTGATCTTTGCATGCTAGGAAGATCAACTCCTCATTTCTCCATGTTCTTGCTCAGTTTTGGAATTCTCATAAACATGTTTTTTAGTTCAACATAGTGGAGATCTGCCCCCTGCTAGAGGAATTTGAAGCTATCCTAGGCTCTTAAATGGATTTCGCTCAACAGATTGTTATTCCTCTAGTCACAACCCTAAATTTGCACACCATCCAATACCAAATGGCAAGATTATTCAATATGTCCCCTCAATCCTCTCTCCATCATATTTTTGGCAACGAAGCCCTTTCATAGAGATGGTAGCAGTTGTAGACAGCAGCGAGGTTCCCTGGCCTCGAATGATGGCACTCTGTCTATATGCTTAGTTCTTGTTGGTCTCCCCTTCTAGGAATTGTGGACCAAAGATCCTGCATGTTCTAGACTAAGTGGAGAGTGGACTGAACCCTTTCCGCCTCATTCTAACTGAGACCATTATCGTACTTAATAACTTTTCTGAGACTAAAAGATTCTCTAAGAGTCCATTTCTACTAGAGGTGGGTCTCTACTTTCTTTTTCCATTTTTTGTTTTTCATCATTCTTATCCATTCTTCACTCCTACAGGTTTGGTTGTAAGAGAAATTGAGGTTGCTTGAACCACCTAGGGACATTTCTCACTACAAGGCCAAACACTATCGCACTCGGAGACTTCATCCTGTCCCGGAGGAATCCACAGCTAGTTATCTACATTCCCTGACACTTTGATTCGGTGGATGTGCCCATGGTGGAGATTGCGGCACGTGACCCTCCGGTCTTACACCTATTGCGTTCCTTTAGCGGGCCTCTATTTCATCACCTTCTATAATCCTGCTCGACTTTGTAGACAATATGGATAAAGACAGTAAATTATGGAGCTCATGCATATGTTTGAACCAGGGCCTCTTTCTCAAAATTTTCTAGACAACCTGGTTGCTACTTGGCCTCAAAGGATAATTCAGAGGATCATTGACTACAATAGAGATCAGTTTACCAATGACCAGTATAAGGCATCGGTTCAACTACAATAAGTAGAAAATGATGAATTTACAAGAAATAGATGGACAATGGCATTACATACATTGAGTGCCCAAGAGAGTCACAAGATGAGCAGACGATATTATATCAGTTTATGAAACTTAGTCTTTTATGTACTTTTTTTTTTTTTGAATGAGATTTCCTTTTAAGTTAGACATATGTGTAATAAGCATTTAATGTAATGTTTACAATAATAAAGGCAATTCATTCCATTTAATTTAAGCACAATGTGACTATAAAATCTTGCTCTTGCATATCTCCTGTCATTAATTGGCTTACCCTTATAAGTTTTCCAACTAACTATTTTCTCTTTACTCTCTCTCTCTCTATTTACATGTCCTTTACTTTTTTTTGGACCGCCTTTTCAGGTTTTCAATCCAAAAGGACTTTTTACTTTTTCCTTTTTTATCTCTCTTTTGGCTAAGCAACCTCTTTTGAGGTTTTCTCCCTAGCAAGACTTTACAGAAAGTATTTCTTGAGCTTGTCCATATTGATGGGCTCTCTGAACTCATTTCCCTTTAAGTCGAACAAAATAGTAGCCCCTTTTGAAAATAGCTTCTTCACTTGGTAGGGACCTTCCTAGTTTAGCTTAAACTTCCCCCCTGCAGATCAGTCATGATTGGTCTAGTGAGCTTTAAGACCAAGTCACCCTATTTGATCTTGCCTGGCTTAATCTTCTTATTATAAGCTCGGGCTATCCTTTTTTGGTACAACTAAAAGTGATACATAGCCTTTAATCTCTTTTCATTCAACAAAGTTAGTTGTGCCAATTGGCTTTCTACCCATTAGTACTCAAGGATTTTAAACTCTAGGAGAACCCTTAGGGACTAAATTTTGACCTCAACTAGTAATACAACTTCATATCCATATACTGGGGAGTACGTGGTGGCTCTTGTTGACGTTCTGGTAGTGGTTTTGTATCCCCATAATGCAAACTATAGATAACTTACCTAGTCTTTATAATTTTCCAGTATCTTGGTCAAGATTCTCTTCACATTCTTATTTGCTGCTTCTATGGCTCTGTTAGCTTGTAGTATGTAAAGGGATGATCTATGATGCTCAATATTGTATTCTTCCAACAAGGTGGTCATTTCTGCCCTAAACTAAACACCATTATCAGTGATGACCTGATGAGGCAAACCATATCAAAAAATTATGTTCTTCTCTATAAACCTGGCCATCTATTTCGCTCCTACAGTGGTGAATGATTCCTCTTCTACCCATTTAGAGAAATAGTCGATTGCCACTATGATATAATGATGTCTGTTGGATGCTTTCGGCCTTATCTCTCTAATAATGTCAATTCCCCATACTGCAAATGGCCAAGGAGTGGTTAATCCCTGAAGAATTATAGAAGGCAGGTGGCTCACATCGTCATATACTTGGCAATTATGGCATTTCTTTACATACTTCTTGCAATCTTCTTCCATGGTCAGCCAAAAGTACCCTTAACGGGTTATCTTTTTAATGAGAACTGTTCCATTCATATGGGCCCCACATACACCCTCATGAACTACTTCCATGATCTTATGTGCCTCGCCCTTATCGATGCACCTTAGGTGTACTCTGGTTGGCATCCTTTTATACAACATCCCATTGTGGCTAATAAACTACTGTGATAACATCCTCAGCGACATCCTTTCTTTTCTATCGGCTTCCTTAGGGAATTTTCCTATCTTAAGATATCATTGTAGATCATAAAACTAAGGCTTCTCCGTTGGGTTGATTAATATTATTCTGATTTCCTCATAGTAAGGAATTTGGGCCCCCGTACTAAGATAAGAGGCTTCATTTTTGCTCGTCTGCCTCCTTCCCATGTCAAAGCTAGGGTTGCCAATGCATCTACTATCTGATTCTCCTCTCGAAGTAAGTGTATAAATTTGTATTGCATGAAGGACAACAGGATCGTGACTGAATAATCCAACTACGACTTTAGCTTATCTTCCCTCACTTCCTATTCCTTGGCAATCTGCTTCACTACCAGCATTGAATCCCCATACACTGTCACCTCTTCTGCCCCCATACTCCTGAGTGCTTCTAGACTAAAAATGCAGGCTTCATATTCAGCTTGGTTGTTAGTGACCTCAAATTCCAACCTTTTGCCATCAGGATTACTGCTCCTTCCGGCGAGACCAAAATCACACTAATGTCTACCCCTCTGCTGTTCACTACTCCATCAAAGTACATTTTCCAGGTCTAGATTTCTATTGCCCCTAGGTGTTCATCTGGAAACTCTAACTCTTATTCTTGTCCTTCATCTATCGAATTTTGGGCCAAGAAGTCTACCACAACTCTTCCTTTTATCACCTTTTTAGTAACATAATCTATGTCGAATTCAATAAGTAGGACTAACCATCTAGCTAAGTTCTCTATCAGTGGTGGAGTCTGCTAGAGATATTTAAGGGGATCATGCTTAGAAATCGCTTAAATCTTGTAGGACTAAAAGTAATGTCATAGCTTATTTATTGCCCAAATTACAGCCAAATAGGTTCTTTCTACTATACTATAATTGGTTTCATAGGGCAGAAGCTTCTTACTTAGATAATACACAGCATGCCCAACTCTCCTTTCTCTTTTTTAAGCCAACATTGCACCAATCGCATCTTTCTTTATAGCCAAGTAAAGAATTAAGGGTTTCCCCTATCTTGGTGGCTACAAAATTAGAGGATTCACCAAATACTACTTAATAGTTTCAAAGCCTTGCTAACACTTATCATCCTAGATAATCGGTTGATTCTTCTTTAAAAGCTTAAAGATCGGCTCATAAATGGTAGTCAGTTTGGCTATGAACCTCCTGATGTATTGTAGCCTTCTTATAAACCCTCTGACTTCTTTCTTATTCTTTGCTGCAGGCATTTCTCTGATTACTCTGACTTTGTCTAGGTCCACCTCTATACCTTTTTGACTAAAAATGTGTCCTAATAGTTTCCCAAACGTCACCCTGAAAACACATTTCTTTAGATTCAATCTAAGGTTGTACTTTTCAGCTCTTGTTAGGAACTTGTCTGAGGCTTCAAAATGCCTTTCTCTAGTTAAAGACTTCACCATGATGTCATCTACATACACTTCTATCTCTTTGTGGATTAGGTCATGTAACAACATAGTAGCCATTCTTTGGTAAGTAGCCCCTACATTTTTCAACCCGAACGGCATAACTATGTAATAGTAAGCACCCCACTCAGTAATGAAATAAGTCTTCAACTGTCAATCACTGCCATCATAATCTAATTGTATCTTGAGAAGCCATCCATAAAGGAGTACATGGCGCTAGAAGTTGCACTATTGACCAAGGTGTCAATATGCGGTAAGGGAAAATCATCCTTAGGATAAGCCTTGTTCAAGTCCCTACAGTCCACACACATCCTAACTTTACCATCTTTCTTGGGAATTAGGACTATGTTAGCCAACCACTGGGTGTCATCTACCACTTCTAAGAACTTCACTTTTAGCTACTTTTCTACTTCATCTTTGACTAGGAGGGCCCATTCTAGTCTTAATCTTCTCTTCTTTTACTTTATCAGAGCGATGTGAGAATATGTGGGAATCTTATGCTCTACAATCTCTCTATCGATCCCAGGCATATCCTCATAACCCTAACCAAATACTTTCTATCTTCTTTTAAGAATTTCTTTCATTTTTTCTTCCTCATCAGGAGTTAAGTCAAAAGCATTAAGTATATTTTTAGGGTTATCACTTGTGCCTAGATTAAATGATTCAGTTTACGCTGAATTAATGTCAAACATATGCATGAAATGATCATCACATACAGCGTAACCATTAGGAAACACATTGCACAAGTAAGCATAATCAGACCTCATCACATTAACTTTAGAAAGAAAAATGTCATCAGTCCCAAACAAACAGAAAAGTCAATGTCATCATAAAAAACATCCATAATAGAATTAAGGACAAAGGCTTCAAAGTTAAATTCCTCTTCCTAGTCAGCAGCATACTTCAGCTCCACTGCAGGAATGTCCCTTCCTGATTTCGAAGTTAATACCAGCTCTTCTACTATGGGCTCTTCAACAACAAGCTTTTGGTTCCCATCCACATATTCAATGAAGATTTCAAATCCAGGGACTAGTTTCTCAGCAATCATTAAGGGCTTGGGGCTCCTTGGTAGGGATAATTGGCACATTCTCCTATAAATGTTTCCTAGAGCATCTTCTTCATCTTTAATTCAGCTATAATTTTGCCTTTCCTAGACTTGCCCTTAGTTTATTCCTTTTCATCAGACTCTTCTTCCCCTGAATATCTTAACCCGTGCTTCAGAATCGGTACCTTGGGTTCAACAAAACCCGATGGCCCCTGCTGATTCTTTCCGAGTCCCATCCCAGACATAAACTGCATGCTCTTCATTATACTAAAAATCTTTGGATTCAACTCATCTTCATAAATGCAGACTTTAAAACTCAAGTTGTTTCATATCTCAGTAGGAGCTAGTTTTAATAAAGTAACTGCAGCTTTTGTTTCAGCCATTATAGTAACCACCCTCCCCTCATATGGAAATTTGATCTTTTAATGAATGGTGGACAACACTCCCCCCAAGGATGGAACCATGGTCTTTCCAGAAGAATAGCAAAGGTGACTGGGATGTCTATTACATAAAGGTTAAACCAAACTTCAATAGGTCCAGTCTTGACTAAAGCCTGAAAAGTTCCTTTAACTGGTCTTTTTGTATCATCATAGTCCTTTATGACTACATCAGAGGGTTTCAAATTAGCTACCATCAAGCCCAGCTTCAGTAGGATCTTCAAAGGACATACATTGATGGCTGACCCATTATCGACCATGACACAGCATGTCAATTTGCCTTTCACTTCGGCCTTAATGAATAGGGCTTTATTGTGATCCCTTCCTTCTAAGGGTAGGTCATCATCTGTGAACACAATTGCCCCCTAAGGACTTTCAGTCAGCGAGCTCACCATTTTCTTTGGAGTGTGCATTGAAGCTATTTTCTTGTGATCGAGAGCAAAAACCAGTGCTTCTTGATGAGCCTGGGAGTTCATAAGCAGCTACCAAATACTGGCAAGAGTTTTATTATCACTTTTGGACTCAATAATTTCCTCAACCGTCTCATTTTTCTTTGGTCCCACTTTTGAACTACTTCCCTCTTTCTCTACCTCAGCCTTTTTCACTTCTTCCTCCCCCTCCTCCAATTTCTCAGCGGACTGCATTATTTTCCTCTCATTATTCTTCCACAGATCAACTGCTTCTCCCTTTTCATCATCAGAACTCCAAATATCCAGCATATTTACATGAGACTCAATGTCCTACTGCCTCAAATTCAGGTTTTTTAGTTGTGTTTTTGGTGGGGTAGGTATGACATCAACAAAGGAATTAATAACTTGTTCCTCCATTAAGCCCATATTAATCATCAAGATACGGGGATTTGATGTTGTTACATTTCAGTAGTTAGGTAAAGGGTTATTTTGGGTATTTGGTTTTCTAATTTCTGGGTTGGTTATTTTTCTTGAATCAATCAAATCGTGAATCTCATATTTCAGGCGAGTGCAGCTTTCTGTATCATGCCCAATGTTCTGTTGGTACTTACAGTATAGTTTTGGGTCGACATTTAGGAAAGGAGGTCGTTTAGGTATGGGTTGTAGAAGGTTATTCTCAATCAGCTTTTCTAAGACTTTGGAGAGAGGTCTTCCTAAATTAGAAAACCTTTAGGACTGCCTAACTGCGTTGATCTGTATATTACTACTCGGCCTAACTCTGCCGCCAGATCTAAACCCTTCTCTATTCACGAATCTTCCACTAAAGAACTTCTTTTCTTACGCAAGGTCTGATTCTTTCTGTACTCCAAACCTGTACAACTCTTCAAAGTTCCAAATCCATAAATCCCTCAACTTCTTGAAGAGAGAGAATACACATCCTTCCATGGCTATTATTAGCTAATCAGATTCCGCAGGTCGTTGCTTCATCTGTGCTAATTTTTCTCTCCATTTGACCAAATAATCCACAAAGGATTCATTGAATTTCTGCTTCAGGTTCTGTAAGTCTCCTAGGGAAGCCTCCATCTAAATGTTGAGACTATACTGCTTAATGAATGCATCATATAGTTCCTCCCAATCAACTTGAACATGGGATTCTAGAGCATAATACCATCTGATGGGTGCTCCTTCCAAAGATAGCGGGAATTGCTTCACAATCTGTGCTTTAGTCAATTCAGTTGTCTTCATGTGGGTCATATACTACTTTAAATAGAGGTGGGGGTCCTCTGTGCCGGTGAACTTCTTTATGTCAAGAAACTTGAACTTCTATGGCAGGGGATCATCATCCTTATCTAGGCTCAGCTCGAAATAATTCATTAGGGCATCGATCCCTTTTTCCTTCATCATTAACTGCATTACTGCATTTGAGCCATAGACTTGACAAGGTCTTTAGCCCAATCTGGATTCTCCATATTTCCCTGGGCATCTTCCTTCTGACGAATAATAGGTTCTGCTAATACTGTCTGCTAATCATCTTCTACCTCTTACATTTTAGGAATCTCGGCATCTAAATCAAAAGGTCAAGGTTGAGGTGTTGGTGGTTGGGGCACCGGCAACTGTGGTGCTGACAGTTCCCCTCTAACTGTACCAATCATTTCCCCTATAATTTCTCTCATGATCACCCTAGTTTATTCGGCCATTCCAGCTTTCAACTGTTCCTTGAAGGCTTCAGGATCAAATTCTGCCATCTTGATCCCTTTACAGATTCTAACCAGATGGCCTATGTCAAATCGCTTCCAACTGGCAGACTGTTGTGGATCTATATCTGCAACTATTGAGGATTAAAAACATGTATGGCGTGTATGTATGAAATGCAAGCCTACCGGTAAGAAGGAAAATAAAACAAAACATATATGCATGTATCAGAGGACAAAACAAAAAAGCTCTTTAACGATATCTCTACCCTTATTTCTCCCACACATGTGTTCAATAGTGAGTTTCTTGTCCTAGGATTTTTGTTATAGGTTTTGATTACCAATGGCGGATAATAAAACTGACGGATATAAGATAACTCTCAAGACGATACAAATAAGTGGTAATTCCTCCAAATAATTCTAAAGTCCATTTTAAATGGGCCAAGAATGATATTAAAGGCCCACCTTGTCAAGATCCCTTTGAAATGGGCTAATAATAGGCATGAAAGGCTCGTCTTATGAAGGCTTACTTTGTAATGGGCTTAGGCCTTATTTAAAGGATTACCATATGGCATAAAACACATGCATTTGGAAAAAATCCTAGTGGAAATTGCTAGGTCATTACATGAGCTAAGTCTTGGGAAATAAGCTTCGGCTCCCACAGCCATATACATCCATTATGTCTCCCCATTCAAGGGTCTGTGCGATGTGGATAGGTACGTGCTATGAGTGACAGTAATCAAATACCTCACTACCAGGTCTGAATGAAACACAGGCAGTAAAATAAAGATTATTATCTGTTTATTTGGGACTTGGAGTGCATCGTGTGAAAATGTGTAGTGAATGCAAAATTTGCAAAGGAAATAAAGAAAAAATCAAAGATGATAAATTATAAAACATATGGAATCAATTTCTCTATCCCCAATGGAGTCACCACTGTAGGCGGCAGGGTTTGGTCACGCACCCAAGTGTTGGCAACCATGGTACTGTGTGAGCTTGGGGCTCATTAGGAAATACATAGTGGGCTTAGGGGCCCAAAATGGAGATGGAGTCACTAACCGGATGAAAGCCGAGACACACTGTACAGTAACTAGATTCCACAGAGGTTCCTAGAAGCCGTAATCAGATATCGAGTTCAGAAACTGGGTATGGGCTTTTGGAATGCCCATCCAACCTTGCAGTTGGCCTCTGTGTGTATTTTGTATTTTATTTCCTTATTGACATGCAAATTGTGATTGGTTTCCAATTTTATATTTTATTCCAAGTTTGCATATTAGTCCCATTTTAGGCTTATATCCCCGACATTCAAGCACAAATAAATAAATAAACAAATAAAAATAATTTACAACCATGCATTCCAAATAAACAAGGGGAAGAGATTAAGGATTACAACTTTTTGATATAAATAAGCATAAAAATACTGAAAATAAACCGAAAATAAACTAATTAATTATACAAATGAAAACTCTAAAAATGATAAAAAAAAAATAAACATCTAATGATCAAGAATCACCAAATAGCTCCTGCAACACATACAAGTTAATTCCATACAATAACAACAATAATATTTATGAATCATCAACACATAATATTCATAAAAATAAATGATAATAAACTTATAAAATAGTTCACTAAATATCATAAAATGGGAGATAACATGGGAACAATATCAATTAACATAGGAACCATGCATAATTTCAAGAAATATAATGAATTAAACACAAAAATCATGTCAAACATATAGAATACGGATGGAGAATTATGGCATAAAAAGGTAGAGTTCTGTCAAAGAGGCATCCATCGCCTCTTTGTGAAGGGGCAATGCCTCTATGAAGAGGCATCACCTCTTCAACAGAGGCAGGAACACTCCACATTTCTTACATCCTAAGAAACATGACGATCATGCAAATAAACAAGAAATAAATGCAAATATACCAATATTAACAATCAATATTCAATATCTCATGCAACTATGCTCCTCTATAAGCTTAAAATAAGTAATATAACTAAAAAACACATAAAATAACAATAAATCAAAGCTTTTAATGAAGATAAAAACTTAAAGCTTAAAAATAGAGAAACTTACTGACTTGGACGTGCTTGATGCTCCTACCTAAGTCCTCAGAGCTTGGTTGATGGAGGAGTGGCCTTGAATGCAAAGAAGGCTCCCTCTTCTTCTCAAGAATTAAGTACTTTAAGCTTCCAAGTCTCATCTCTTCTTCTTCCTCCTTTCTTCCTTTCTTTTTTTTTTCTTTCTTTTTTTTCTCTCTATTTTTTTTAGACCTTTTTTTCTAACCACTAGCCAACCTCCTCCTCTCATGCCCTCACATTCCTTTTTTAAGCCTCTCACCCTTTTTTTCCTTTTTCAATTTCCCAAAAACCCATTCTCACCCTCTCCCATTGCCATTTTTCATTCCCTAGACTCTTCTCTGCCTTTTTTTCTTTCCTTTACGTCCAAAAATGACTAAATCCCCATAGGTGGACTTCTAACCACTACCATTAATGGCATTTAATGTTGCAGATAGTGGGTGTAATGAGGCGTCGCCTCTTCGATGAGGCATCGCCCCATTGATGCTTAAGGTGAAGAGGCAACGCCTCTTTGTTGAGGCGATTGCCTCTTTACCTGGGCCAGGTCAAGGCCCATAGGTCAAGAGGCAATGGGTTTGGGCTTTGACCCTTGTTTTTAGGCTTGGATATGGTTTTTGTGGGCTTGGCTATGGTTTTTGTGGGCTTGGCTTAGTGTTTAGGCTTTCAAAGTTGATTTTAAGGAAGTCTCAAGCTCCCTTTGCATTCAAAACTCGAACTTTCTTATCATTGAACTTTCGTTGTGGGCCAATCAAACTAACAGTGTCCACATCTATTTTAATCTTTTCATAGCCACTTAATGTATATTTAACTATAATAGTACACAAATGATTTCTTAATTTATTTCAACAAATTACAAGGACTAATAAATTTATTTTTAAAATGTTAAGAATGAAGTAGTGTAATAGATCAAAACACATGAAGCAAATAGCAATATTCCCAAAAAATTATTGTATACTTTCGAATGTAGTATAGTTAAAATTTTAGAATTAATTTTTCCGAAATAAAACATAAGTAAATTTTTTGAAAAATTAATAAATTTTTTTATTTAATTATAAATTTGCCTTACATTTTATAATTAGATTTATAAGATATATTTTAAATATTTTATATTTAATAAATAAATAAAATATATACATTTATCATACAAATCCAATTGTGTAGAGTAGAAAAATTTCACAATAACTTTATTTTTTTGCACTTTAATTTTACATTTTTTTTATTAAATATAGTTAAGAAAAATCAGTCCAAAAAAAAACTAATGAACATGATGATTTCCTACTTTACACAATTGGATTTGTATGATAAATGTATATATTTTATTTATTTATTAAATATAAAATATTTAAAATATATCTTACAAATCTAATTATAAAATGTAAGTCAAATTTATAAATAAATAAAAAATTTTATTAATTTGTCAAAAAATTTACTTATGTTTTATTTAGGAAAAATCAATTCTAAAATTTTAATGAGCCCAAATTGATTTATTTTGTTTTAACTCCAAATTGAATGTTTTCAACTCATACAATAAAATTTCAGTTATTTGTTTAATTCAAATAAAATTTAGTTTTACATATTAAAATATTTTTTTAGAAAGAATTATCATAAGCTTAATTTTTTCAAAATATTTTTCATTTTAATAAAATATAGGCCACTACTTGTATAGGATGGGAATTTCCATCAAGTTCATTAGTTTTTTTTTTTTTTTGACTGATTTTTCTTAACTATATTTAATCAGGCAAATGATGATTTCCATCGACTTCGTTAGTTTTTTGTTGGACTGGTTTTTATTCGTTAACACTCATTTGTCTTTTTGTCAAATTTTTTTTATGGTCATTAAAAAAATACATATCAAATTGAGAATAAAAGAAGGAAAAGTCACAAGTGCCCTTTATTAGCAGAGTCACGTTTTCATGTAACTTGTTTTAGATATATTCTGCTATGTACAACTTAGTTTGTTATTTGTTATCAGTTTGTTACTTCTCATACCAATCACTTGTAACCTACGGGCATATATATATTTCTTGTACACAACACAATAATACACACTGAATACATATTTTTCATCATTCCTCTCAAGTTTATATGGTATCAGAGCTTTCAATGGCTTCCACCACCGACACTCAACTCATTGTTCCTAACTCCTCCTCCTCTTTATCTTTTTCAACCTCTACCTCAATCAACTTTTCTATCAAACTCAACTCTAGAAATTATATGGCTTGGAAAACCCAACTAATTCCCCTGTTGAATTTCTAAGATTTAATGGGATTTATTGATGGTTCTACATCTCCACCCTCTCCAACAATTCTGAATACTGACACCCCACCATCTTCAATTCCCAATCCTGCATTTCAACTCTGGTTTAAGAAGGATCAACTTCTCTTGTCTTGGATCCTTTTTTCTCTCTTTGAAGATGTTTTTCCTTATGTTGTTGGTGTCACTTCATTTCGCCAAGCCTGGGTTATGCTCACCACCACCTTCGGCACTGTGTCTCAAAATCGACAACTACAGCTTCATATCAAGCTGCAAGAGTTGAAGAAAAATGATCTATCTATCACTGACTATCTTCGCAAGGCCAAGTCCCTTTCTGACGAATTGGCTGCAGCCAAAAGGACTATGACAGCAGCTGAATTCAATGCTATTATCTTCCGCAACATCGGCATGGAATATCAAGGCATTGTTTCTTCCTTGAATCTAAGAGTTGAACCTGTCACCTTTAACGAGTTGCATAGTCAACTTGTTTCCCATGAGATTCTTTTAAAAAGTAATTCTGATACTTACATGGCCAACTATTCTTATGAACCACCCATTCTACCCACACCTTTTATTCCCCCTTCTCCGTCCCCTTAATAGCCATTCACTTCACCTCACCACCCCCAACCTTCTTATCGCCCTCACTAGCTCTATCGTTCAAAGAGAGTTGTTCAATGTCAAATCTGCGGATTACACAATCATACAGCCTCTGTGTGTAAACGTCGCTATCAGCGATCACATTCTTCTCCACAAGCAAATATTGGTTTCCAACCTCCATCGCCACCCACTTCTCTTCAGCCTTGGCTTACCGACACTGGTGCTACCGCCCACATCATGCCAGATCTCGATTCCCTACATTATCCTCAATAATATTCTGAGTCTGATAAACTCTACATTGGTGATGGTAAGGGATTGAACATTGAACATATGGGTATAGGTTATCTCCCTACACCTCAAAAATCTTTTATCTTGTCTAATACACTTCATGTGCTTGATATTGCCAAACGTTTAATTTCTATTCATAAGTTTGGTCTTAATAATAACTGTTATTTTGAATTCTGGCCATTTACTTTCTTTGTTAAGGATCAGGTAACACGACAGACTCTACTTCAAGGAGATAATAAACATGGCTTGTACCAATTTCCAATCAATTTTAAGAACGCTCTTCTCACCAACACCAATTCCCATGCTCTATGGCACTCCCGTTTAGGCCATCCGCATCATCATGTCCTCTCCACCATTGCCAAGAATAATTAAATAAAGCTTTCAATAGCTCCTTCTTCCCCTTGTTCCTCCTGTCACTTAGGAAAATTAGTACATTACCATTTGCTTCCGTAGATCACAAGTCTAATGCCCCTTTTCAAATTCTGCATTCTGATGTATAGGGACCTTCTCCCATTGCTTCTACTATTGGCTATAAATACTTTGTCCATTTTATTGATGATTTTACAAGATTTACATGGATCTTCTTTCTCAAAAATAAAAGTGATGTCTATAACATTTTTGTTAACTTTCATGCCTATGTCAAAAATCAATTTCACACTACCATAAAGGCTTTTCATTCAGATTGGGGAGGCCAATTTCAAAAAGTAAATCAGTTTCTTAACATTAATGGCATCATTCATCCTACAGCTTGCCCCTATACGCATGAAAAAAACAGCCTAGCTGAATGCAAAATTTGACATATTCTCGACACTGGACTTACAATGCTAGCTCACAGTCACGTTTCATTAAAGTTTTAGCCATATGCATTTGATACTGTAGTCTCCCTAATCAATGCCATGCCTACACCGGTCCTACACAATACCACACCTCACTCAAAACTTTATGGACTTACACCCAAATATCAGGATTTAAAAGTCTTTGGCTGCTGTGTCTACCCATTACTATGACCATACAATACCTCCAAATTTTCCTTTCGCACCAAATCCTGCATTTACTTAGGTCCTTCCACCATGCATAAAGGTCACTACTGTCTCGACCTTACAACTGAATGCATTTATATTGCCCGCCATGTCCGTGTTGATGAAACTCAATTTCCCGCTAGCACCTCAATCTCAACATCTCCTACTCCACCTCAAAGTTCATCCAATTGGCTGCAATTGACTATAAGTTCTATTTCTTCGCATCTCCCAGGTAAGTCTTCGGTTATTGAGTCCTCTTCTACCTCTACCACTTCTACTTCTTCCTTATCTCCTTCATCCACAGATTCATCTTTATAACACCACCCAACCTCACCTTTATCCAGTTCACCTGCATTATCCTCTTCCAGCCATACTCACCCGCACACATCCTCCTCAACTGATTTACAATTAGTTGTTGATCTCTCATCCTATCCCACCACCACCTCTTCACAACAATCAAACCCACCCTCTTCTCAACCACCCGATATTAATAGAACACATCCTATGCATTTACGCCCCTCCACTATGAAACGACATCAAGCACATCTCACCCATCCTCAGCCGACACAAATCTCTCTTGACACCGAACCCATATCCTTCACTGTCGCTAATAAATTTTCGGAATGGCGCAATGCCATGAAGGATGAATTTAATGCCCTTATACACAACCAAACATGCCAGCTTGTACCCAGACCACAACATCATAATATTATGGGTAACAAATGGATTTTTCGAATTAAAAGGCACCCAGACAATAGTATTTGACACTATAAGGCATGACTTGTTGCCAAGGGTTACAACCAACAAAATGGAGTGGATTACGACCAAACATTCAGTCCTGTGGTCAAATCAACCACCATTCGCACAATTCTTTCTATTACTACAATGAACAAATGGTCCTTAAAGCAATTGGACATCTCCAATGCTTTCCTTCACGGAGATCTCCAAGACACCGTTTACATGGAACAACCGCCAGGATTCATCAATAAGCAATGCCTAGATTATGTTTTTCTCCTTAAGCGGTCACTCTACGGATTAAAACAAGCACCACGTGCTTGGTTTTCAAGACTGAGCAATTTTCTACTTCAATAAGGCTTTTCATCTTCAAAATCCGATTCCTCCATGTTTTATCTTCATCAACATACTAAGATTGTGATTTTACTCATCTACATTGATGATATTATTGTTACAAGTTCTTCTAATGATCTTATGCAACAGGTCATCTCCACGTTACAACATGAATTTCCTGTCAAAGATGTCTAGCCTCTTTAATATTTTTTGGGAATTCAAGTGTCTCAATCACCATCTGGTGTCACCATACATCAACAAAAATATTTGTAGGACCTTCTCGTCAAAACGGGACTACAACACACAAAGGGTTGCGCCACTCCCATGGCCACCATGCCACCGTTATCAAAGAATATGGGCAAGCCATTTGATCAGCCCTACCTCTACTGACATGTTGTTGGTGCCTTACAATATGCCACTTTCACACGCCCTGACATTGCATTTGCTATGAATCGCCTTTGCCAATTCATGCACTCTCCAACCAATGTACAATGGGCATCAATTAAGCGACTCTTACGGTACCTAAAACATACACTCACTCATTCTCTGCATTTTGCTTCCATAAATCAGCTCTCTCTTCAATGTTATTCTGACAGTGATTGGGGTGGTTGTCCAGACACTTGTCGCTCCACCAGTGGCTATGGGATTTATCTTGGAACCTCACTTATATCTTAGAATGCTAAAAAGCAAGTCACTGTTGCGAGATCTTCATCTGAAAGTGAATATAAGGCTTTAGCAAACGCCATGGCAAAATTAATTTGGCTCCGTTCTTTACTGAATGAACTCGGTATCTGTTGCTCCTCTAAACTGATTCTCTGGTGTGATAATATCGGAGCCATCTATATGTCCTCCAATCCTATTTTTCATGCACGCACCAAACATATAGAATTGGATTTTCATTTTGTTCGTGAACAAGTGGCAAACGATCTCCTCCAAATCGCTTTCCTTTTTTCCAAAAATCAAATTAGCGATATCTTTACCAAGCCACTAGGAGTTCTCCAATTTCAACACTTTGTCTCCAAATTGCGCCTCCTTCCTCACTCCCCATTAGCTTAACGGGGGGTATTAGCAGAGTCACGTTTTCATGTAACTTGTTTTAGATATATTCTGTTATGTACATCTTAGTTTGTTATTTGTTATTAATTTATTACTTCTCATACCAATCACTTGTAACCTACGAGCATATATATATTTCTTGTACACAACACAGTAATACACACTGAATGCATATTTTTCATCATTCCTCTCAAGTTTATACCCTTAATATATTTCATTTCAATTTTTTTCGTTCTTCCTAAAATTGAATTTCATTTCATTAAAAAAAACCCAACACCACTACCTAACACCACCGCTACCTCCACCATCCAACACCAGCAAACACCATCACATGCACTTACATAGTTTAAATCTTTTTTAAAGCAGACATGGTTATTCTCTTTATTGTCAAAACTCATAGTAGCCAACAAAGAATTCAAAGCTTTTCTTGCTCATTCAACTTGACCATCACCCAAAGGCTTTTGCTCAAAAGCAGAGACAACAATTTCAGCGAACTTCTGACATTGATGAACAAAATCAATCCCACTAGAAACAACATTACAAATATCCAAAGCTTTAACAATCATGAATCAAACAATCAAATGAGGATTTAGTAATCTGTGAAGGGTTATGACCCATGATCAAAATAGCCTTGAACTCAACCTCACAAAACAAGAAAACTTTAACAAGCTTCCTCTGGTATAGAACAACCTCCTCCAATACAAGAAGCTACAACGGCGCCAGTGGTGGTAGTAGTAGTGGTGACAATAGTGGAGGAGCAACCTCTAACCACAACGTGAAGATATTAGTCATCATAAAAAAAGGAACAAGAAACTAGGTTTATGAATGTGTACCTTCCACTACCATCACCCACCGCCACCATCATCAACATCATCAATGGACACTACCATCACCACTCATCACCATCGCCATTGGCACCACTCATCACTACTTGCACCATTATCATCACTCACAATCACCACTGGAAGCTTCAATTAGCATAGACCATTATCATCCACAACACATCCAAACACTAACACCAAATTCCGCCATCAACATCAATAAAATTAAAATCAACAACTCCCTAAAATAAAATAAAATAAATAGTGGTGTGCAGACAAAGGAAAGTGTTATTGCTGTAGATGGTGGTATGAGAAAGAGGAAAGCAATTTTTTGGAATCATTCAAGATTGATAAACCATGCCTTTTAAAATCATTCAAGATCGATAAACCATGCTTCAACTTTACTCTCTAGCCTATTCAGTTGTGTCTCCTATGTTTTTGTCACCATATTTCAGCTGCCTCTGTTATCGTCTCTAGGTATGGCCGGTTTTGGATGTATTGTAGTAGTTTAATGAGAGGAGGAGGAAAAGAGTGTGGATTGACTTGGCATCACCTGTTCGTGGGTGTTTGATTCAGGAGCACCTATTTCTGCTAGGGGTAGTGCACAATCTTGGATGACGAAGAATGAAAGAAGAAGAGAAACTTTGTGATTGCTCACAAAGATCATTCTCAAAAAGAAAAAAGAGGAAAAAAAACCAACTTTGTGATTGCTTTGCTACTTTTTTTTTCTTTTTTTTTCCTTTTCTTTCTTTATTCAAGACACAAAATATAAAAAGGGGCTATTTTAATCTTTTCATAGCCACTTAACGTTTATTTAACTATAATAGTACACAAAGGATTTCTTAATTTATTTCACCAAATTACAAGGACTAATAAATCTATTTTTAAAATGTCAAAGATGAAGTAATATAATAGACCAAAACACATGGGGTAAATAGCAATTTTTCCAAAAATTTATTGTGTACTTTCGGATGTAGTATATACTTTAAATTTACATTGTGCTTTTTATAATCACTTTAATTTTTCAAAATTAAATTTTACTTTATCAATAATTACTGTTAGATTATGAGAAATGTATTCATCTAATAGTAATAATAATAAAATAAAATTAAAGTGACAACAAAAATAAAGTTATTGTGAAATTTTCCTACTTTACACAGTTGGATTTGTATGATAAATGCATATTTTATTTATTTATTAAATATAAAATATTTAAAATATATTTCGCAAATCTTATTATAAAATGCAAGGCAAATTTATAACTAAATAAAAAATTTTATTAATTTGTCAAAAAATTTACTTATGTTTTATTTAGGAAAAATCAATTCTAAAATTTTAATGAGCCCAAATTGATTTTTTTTTTTTTTCTTAACTCCAAATTGAATGTTTTCAATTCATACAATAAAATTTCAGTTATTTGTTTAATTCAAATAAAATTTAGTTTTACATATTAAAATATTTTTTTAGAAAGAATTATCATAAGCTTAATTTTTTCAAAATATTTTTCATTTTAATAAAATATAGGCCACTAGTTGTGTAGGATGGGAATTTCCATCAAGTTCATTAGTTTTTTTTTTTTTGGATTGATTTTTCTTAACTATATTTAATCAGGCAAATGATGATTTCCATAGACTTCGTTAGTTTTTTTGTTGGACTGGTTTTTTTAACTATATTTTAGTCAGGTAAATGATGAAAATATCAATATTTTATAATTTTTTCTACATATACAATAAAAGGTAAAATATGAATAGTTGAAGGAAGTACATAGCCCTTTTTTTTTTTTCCCCTTTGAACAATGACAAGAACAAGTTCATCACGTATAGAACTACGCAACTTTTTCTTTTTCATTTTTGAGCAAATTACAGTAATTTCCTGAGATTTGGCCTAATTAAATTAACATTTGTCTCTTTCTTGTTCGAGAATAAAATTTTCACATTCTTCATTTATATTATCAAATAAACAATTAAGGAGTTCTATTAGAGCTAATGCAAATATTATGTTAAGTGATATGTAAAAAAACCTTATATACCCTTTAAAAATTGAAAAGACCAAAATGCCTATGAACTAATAATCCCCAACAGAAATTCCCTTTCCTTTACTCAAAATCCCTAAATCCAGAAAACTTCTTTGATCCCCAATTTTTTGCTAATCATAAAAAACACATTAAACCAACATATTCCCTAACATATTGTGGTGTGTTAGGAATATCGAAAATTAATTGTTGATGTTTTGAGACAAGTTTACCCTGCCATAGTTCTTAACAAAACTGAGCAACATCAGCTAAAATATATATATATATATATATATATATATACGGCCAAAAATTGATAGACACACACTTAGTAACTTGGTCAAGATGGATTTGAGCCCCAAAAGAAAGAAAAGAAAAAAAATTGAGGAAATGGGATAATGATGATGATGATCATATGATTAAAGCTCCTTTATCACTCACATGTCTTAAGATTGCTCTCACAAGTCTCCATAAGCATTTCATCTTTGTCCTCTGCCTTTTGAATTTTAGGGTTGACATTGAACCCTCACCAAAAGCTGTTTCACCTATCTGCTACCATTCTCTCCACTTATTTTCTATTACATAAGAATCCTTATATAGATATATCTAATTAATAATTCACACAGATTCAGACCTACTTTCCTTTTTTTTTTTCATTTTCATCATTCACTAATTGTTTTGCTCCACTATTTTTCAATGCTCTTGATTTCTATTGTTATTTCTATAATTTTATTAAACTAATGTGTTTTACGACAAGTGAATTTCAGTAAGAGTGTTCATAATTTAGTATAACTTTGTTAATTAAATCCTATAAAATTGGTATTTAATAATTCAGTTTGATTTAGAATAATATTTAGTTCATTTGGGTTTTTTCCCCTTATAGCTAGAAACCAACCAATCATTAACTTCGTTGCTCTATATTTTGCATCTGTTATTAATTTTTATTTTGATTTAATTTTATAGCTATACACATTGTTTTTATTATAAAATTTAATATTTTTTCCTGAATTAAACTCTTATATTCAATTTAGAGCTAATAAAAAGTTGAAATTGCAAATAAAATCAAACGAAATAGCAACTAAACAGTTTATTATAGTTTTTTTTGTCATAAAAAAATAGTTCAATTTCAGTTTATAATTTTTTTTAACTAAACCAAACCAGAAACCAAACCTTTGCCCCCCCAAATTTCAGTAACATCATTGACAAATGAAAAAAAAATCACAGAAATGCCAGCCATTTCCTCAAAAGAAAATTCAACATTTTTGTTTTATATTAACACTACACGAAAACTCAGAAGAAAAATGTCCCCTTCTATTATTTGCTTAACTATACAAGAAGATAAAAATGTCACTGGCTACACCTAAGCTATCTCATGGGTATATTATAACATATATATCTATAAATTTCTGATAGAGATGGGCTTATAACTTACATAGTAATTATACATTTGATAGCTATAGAGATTAATAAGAAAAAGAACTATAATAAATAACAAATTCTATATAGATAGATGTAAAAATAATTAATTGAACACCAAAGAAAATGAAAATGAAGTGATTCCATCACCATATGTTGTTGAACTTTCTTTTGACTTATTCATGAGAGAAAACTATGGCAGTTCAAACAATTAATAGCTCTTATATAATCATCATAGAACTGAAGTAACCTCCAAATATATATATATATATATATATATATATACAAACCAATACAAACTGCCTAACCAATAACCAATAATAATAATAATATGGTAGAAAAAAAGAAGAAGAATATAAAGTTTTAATAAATTAATTAAAAATAATAATATTGATGATAATAATAATATAAAGAAAAGAACAGAAATAGATAACACAACTTGCAAAAGCCGATACTGACCACTGAGATATACAATAAGAGTTTTGACATCATCACCGCCACTACCAACCACTTGCTTCTGCCGCTGCGTGCACCATCATGATCACAGCCGCCACCACCACCATTATTTGTACTATTCATGTCCATGCAGAGAAGCCATTGCAACAACAGCCAGCTTTTGAAGATTCAACTTGACGACGGTATCAGTGAACATCTTTGTATCCTCACCAGTGTTTCCTTCTGGTATATCCACTATATAAGATTCCAAAACAATTGTATAAACCTTCCCTTCTTTATTAACAAACTCATTAACAGAAGTAACAGAACGATAATTATTTAGCCTATGTTCACCACCAACAACCCTAAAGCTCAATATGTGCTTTTCATCATCCAAAATCTCTAGCCTTTCAGTACTTGTAGAAGCTGGTATCCCTGAAACTACGGTAACCTCTCTTATGCTCCCGATGCCACCATCTCCTCTCATGTTGCAACTCTTGATAAAGTGCTTGTATTTTTGTGGGTTCTCAAAGCTACGAACGAATGGCCAAACCACTTCAGCTGGTGCATCAATGCGTTGCGTTATTAAAGAAGTGCATGTGTTTGATGCTGCTTCGAATTTGTGATACGTTTCTACTAATGGCTTAAGCTCTGCGTATTCTTCATGGGTCAGGCCCGATGGTGGTGGGGATGGACAAGGTTCCATGGTGCGTGGCTCACAACTTACAGATTTTGCTGGAGCTAAAGAAAATTTGAGCATGCAAGGAAGTGAACCAGAACAAGAAGAAGAAGAAGAAAGAAAATGGGTGGCGTGCATTGAAGTGGAGATGTAGAGTTTAATGGGGAACTAAACAAAGGGTAGATATTTGTTTATATATAATGATATGGACAGATATGTCCTTGGCAATTTTGCTTAACAGACTTTGTCAGTACTACGTTTGTCTTTACATTAGAAAATGTATTAACTTGTAATAAAACAGAATTAGGGATGCGGTGTTCCATTACTACTATATTAAGAAAGTGTTTCTCTTTAACACTTTTGATTAAGCATAATGATCCTTGAGAGTTTCAAATTAAAACCCTTTTGTTTATGGTTATCTTTTGGGAATATGACAAAAGAGGGTGCTAGAAATGGAGCTGTTACCAAGATATGCCAAAGGTGATGCCTTTTATCTTCTATCTATATATATATATTTATTGAAAAAGTTCAATTTAACCCCTAATATCCGGTGCAAGGTATAGTTAAGTTTCTGATCTATTTTTGGCTCAGAAACACACCTATATTAGTCATTTAAAACCTTCTAAAAGGTTTAATATCTAAAAAAATTATAAATTAATCCCTAAAATTGTTTTTGTATCAAAATAATTCAAACTTTATGTTTTAATAGACAAAATTTTCCTTAATTTTTTTTATTAATAATATAATTTTTAAGAAAAAAAATTCTACTTAATTATCAGTCTTTCTAAATTAAATTATATGTGTAATCTAAAATAATTAAATTTAAAAATAAAAATTCAAATTGAATTGATATATATATATGTGTGGAAATGCTTTATTTTAAATTAGTTAAATAAAAAATAAGTATATAAATAATAAAACATTTGGAGTCTTTGCTTTTATTTACTAATAATATAATTCCAATAAAATATTTAATTGAAATTTATAAATATTAGTCCAGTTAAAATAAATTATTTTATATTTTTATAATTATTTTATAAATATATAAAAAAATAAATATTTAGAGAACAAACACTCATTTTTCTCATCCTCTCTATCCTATTTGCCAATGTTATATATTTTTATTTTTTATTTTTATTTAACTAATTTAAAATGAAGCATTATATATATATATATATATATATATATATATATATATATATATATATATATATATATATATATATATATAAGTTTCACTTTAATTTACATTTTTATTTTTAATTTAATTAATTTAGATTATGCTAACAGTTTAATTTAGAGAGATTGATAATTAAATAAAGTAATTTCCTTACAACTATAATATTAATAAAAAAAATTAAGAATAATTTTTTCTATTAAAATTTAAAACTTGAAATATTTGAATAGAAAAATAATTTTAGGGACTCGTTTATAATTCTTTTAGATGTCAGAAGGAGCTAAATGACAGAATTAAATAACATTAGATATGTTTTTGAGTCAAAAATAAGATCAAAGACTGAACTGAGCCTCGCAGCATATATTAGGAGTTAAATTGGACTTTTCCTAATTTTTTCTTTCCTTTTGACCCAAGGATTCTCTATTTGTTTAATGGGGTCTGATTATTTTTTAATCCATACACAACTGCAACTAATTGCATTATTGGTTGTTTTGTTACCAACAAAGAAAGTTTAATTAATGTTGGTAAAACGACCTTACTAAAAATTAAACAATAAAGTTTAATAATAAAAAAATATTTCTTTTATGGAGAGATTCTTACTCACACAAGTATTGTACATAATAAATGAAAATTACTTTCATTTAGAATATATATATATTTTTTAAAAGCTAATCTAAAAAGGTAAGGAATTGAAAAATCGAATTATACTCTCAATCAAATGTATTCACTCCATAACTAAATATTTTATTATCCATTCTATATAGATTAGACTAGACTATTTTTACTTCAATTATATATAATGCAAATTTAAAAGTTTTATAGAATCCAAGTAGAATATAATTTTTTTTTCTTTATTTTGAAACAAATAAAAGATTACTTATGTCTTAAAAAAATTTACTTATTTCAAATGGATACTGGTCTGTAATTAAATTAATTTATAATATATGATATTTTATGTTATAATTTTTAATTAATAGAAAGACTTAAATAATTTAAATATTTATAAATTACATAATAAAAATAGTTATTTTCGTATAACTTAGATGAAAATTAATCTTATGAATAGATAACAACACAATTTAAAAACTTATTATCTCCACATGTTATTGAAAAAATGGGAACACTCGGGATTGAATGTAACGATCAAAATAAAAAATAAAAAAATCATTTTTAACTTATAAAAATTTAAAGTAATATATATTTTAAAATGGAGAAAATAAATAAAAGTAAAATTAAATAGATTATTGTCATGTCATCACATGATTAATTAATAGTAGGCAATAAATTAGGCATAGGGTCACCATTGGAAAAGAAAGAAAAAAATGAGAAGAGAAGAGGAGAGGAGAGGAGAGAGCAGGGTGCAGGGCATGGTTGAAAAGGGGAAGCAGAAATTGAAGGTGAAGCTGGAGATTCGTGGATCATGTGACCTCTCTAACAAACTCCCGCGTGATCTATCTTTAATTTAATTCCACTTTGCTCCATCTCTCCATCCCCTTTTTTAAATTTCTTTTATTAATTTATTTAATTTATATCTTTTTCATCTTATCCTAATTTAACACACTACAAACTCTCTCTCTCGCTCTATATATATATATATACATATATATATAATTCCAACTTAAATTATATGTAAATAAAAATGAAATTTTTATTACAAAAAATTATATTTTTAATTTCATTTAAAAAATTATTTCCAATGCAATGATAATTGCAGACATATATTACTTAGTAACAGTATAAAATTTTATGATATATATATATCATAATTGAATTAAAATAAAATTTTTATAATTTTTTTTTATTTTTATTTTGATAATGAAATTTACTTGGTTCTAATAGAGTATTATATAGAGAAGTTTTACTATAGTAGTTTATTATTTTTTGTATCATGAGTGCATGTTCTTTTTTATCCATTCTAAATTATAGACAGTATTTTCTTCTTGAAATAATAATAGTTAATTTTCTATTTTACGATTATCTTTCTATTTAATAGTCATTTTATTTAATTTATTTAATTTTAATAAAATTATAACAAATTTTCTATTATCAATTAAAGAATATATTAAAAACTTATACTTTAATGATATTAACTATATATTTTTTGAAAAAAATTACGAAACTACACCAATAATTCCGGAGCATAAATAATAATAATAATAATAATAATTTCTGTTTCCTAAATTCTATGGCAGATATAATTTTTTAAAAGGGAGATAGGGCATATATTATTACTTGCATACTAATCATCACAACTCTGAAAATGAATCGTAGGTGGTATGTTGTCACCAAGGTCAGGAAATGATCTATCTTTTAGCTAGTTGAAGCAGGTAAGTCTTCACTGTAAAAATACTCAAGGAAGGACAAAGTTCAAATTTTTTTTTTATTTGAATATTCTTACCACTTAAATTATTTAAACCACTGTGCAGATAAATCAAAAAATAATTTATTCACTAAACTAACCGTCACCTTCATTAAATTAGCAGTCACACATATACGTATAAAAAAAATTGATTTCAAAAACCACTGACATTTGAATGGCATATATATTTTATTTAAAAAAAATTAAATCAAAATTATATATATAAAACAAACTGGGAATTTTATCTTGACCAGCAGTTTGGAATTGAATCATAATTTAGACTGTCTGAGGTTGAACCTATAGTTTATGATGTCATAAGAAATTTTTTAAACATCTAACTGCTCTATATATCATTTTATATATATATAAATCCTAATTGTATGAATTATATGAATATAATTCTCAATGTACAAATTTATATACATGGATAAAAAATCTGTATAAATTACTAAAAAGTAATTTTCATTGTCCTGGTTTATCATATATAAAGAACAAAAGAAACATATTTTTATTTTTATTCCTACGTTATTATTATTATTATTATTATCATTATTATTATTATTTTGTCTATTTATAGTCCACTTGAACAATGCATGGTGAAGATGGAGGTTTGCTTACGCAAAGTTGACATCCATATCTGGAAACAGTTAGCACACAGCTTCTGTTCAAAAATACAAAAGAAGGATTAGCACACAGCTTTAAAAAGATACAAATATAAAATTCTAAAAAATGAAGTATTTCAAATTATAGAAAAAATGCAAAGCTGCAACAAAAACAAAAATTTATTTTAAAGATTAATTTTTTTTTTTTTTATGAAAAAAGTATTCATTCGAAATTAATTGCAATATATATATAATGAGTTTTGAGTTAACTTTGATCAAATTATAAAAAAGTAAATTCAAATAAACGATTATTTGTATCAACTGATAAGAGTTTAACAACTCATATTTGAATCTTAATGTTATATTAGTGTCACTATCCAAAATAGGGGGTATGACCAGCATTAGAAAACGGAAATTATTTCAAATTCAGAACCTGTAATAAGCTAAAAAAAAATGCAATATAATATAATAAATAAAATATTTGTACAATGAAAATTTAATCTCAAATATAAAAATAATAATTCCTCAACTCATTTTAATAGCATAATTTCCATTCTTCTTATATAATAAAATCATTTAGTACAAATTTTCAGTTTAACATTTTGAAAACTTAAATTCATACATACATATCATAAATATAGCTCCCAACAATAAATACTGCAGTGTCTATAATACAAAATAAGCTCAAGTAAGCAGTTTACATAATAAGGTCGGAGCGGAAAAAATCCGGCATACAGGTTTGCTACTGAGGTCTGAGAACGAAGACTCTCCTGAAAAATATCAACAGAACGGAGTCAGATCTCACTGAGTAAATTGTTATAATATATATACATACATAACTAAATGTCAAATGCAAACACTCAATAGTATATATAATAAATATATATATAAGCAAATACACACAAATGCACTGAAAATCATTTAATATATAGTACTGAAAAATATCAGTTTATGAAGGATTAAATAGAACCCTAAATGATCACAACCTCAAATAATAATAGACAACACTCTAGCCATACAGGCTCACTTCGTTCCAAATAGATTCACTTATTCCATTTAGACAGTAGACTGACCTCGAGACACTAAGTCAATCGAGCTCCAACAGTCTGACTGTCAGTATGATTGGCCCCGAGACACTTGGTCAACCGAGCTCTAGCAATCACACTCTCAAATCATATCTCACATCAATCAGATCAAATCAATCAAGTCATAATTCACAAATAGGTTAGTAATTTAACCTAAATTCTATCGTCGCACTAGTACGTACTCGGTTCTAGTGTTGCCCACTAGATAGCACGTTCTATTGATATCCTTCATTAAAATAAACTCATACATTCATAAAATAAATGTTGCATGATATTAATTTAAATGGCAATATAAACCATATATGTATATATACTAGAAATATACCAAAAATAAATTAAGTATATTTCGAGTATATATATGTCAGATAAATTCAGTTCAATTATAAAATAAACCAAAAATAAATCATACATATACTTAAAAACAATTTAGGTACAAATCAAGAATAAAACATGCATTTATTTCAAAGTATACTGAAAATATACTAAAAATATACCTAAAACATACTAATCATTTACTAAAGCAGTTTATGCATAAATTATGCAATTAAAACATATATTTCTAAAACATGTAACTTAAATACAAGTATATAAAAAATAACAACTCATAGTTGTGCGCTCCACAAGACGGGTTCGACAAGCCTGGTCTACTAGACTTCGATCTCGGCGCAACTAAACAATCAAATCACGACACGAAATCAGAATGAATATAACTTAACTTCTAGAGATTCGATCTAAAATTCTAGACACAGACAGATATAGAATCAGACCTGATGTCACATTTTATGAGAAGTTTATCAAAAATTCGATAGAATCTTCTCTGTAAAATGGATATCTCTCTACTTAAAAAGTAAAGTCGATCCTACAAGAAAATACATTTCGAAACAGAATATCCTCATAACCCCTCGATCGGACCTCAAATTGCAATTCTACCGACCGAGGTTCACCATTCACAAGAAAATACCATAAATACCATTTTTATACCAAAATATAATAATTTACATATTTAAACATAAAAAAAATAATTATATCACCGATAATTACTTAAAAACCCTAATATTAATATAATATTATTAAAAACTGATATTTCACGATAAATACACCAATATTAATAGAAATTCGTTTTATAAATCCAAATTATTCAACTAGCCCAAAAACATATTAAAAATTATTAAAACCCCATCTATTTACAAAAATAGTGTATTGTATATAATTTGGAAATAATTTTCAAAAAATAATTTTAATTAGTTAAACATAGTAAATAATTTGTAAAAATCATTTTTATACCTCAATTAATTATTAAAACCAATTTAACTTAATATTCAACTAATATTATTATCAAATTACCAAAATACCCCTAATATATAATAATTCACATAATATACTATAATTACTCAAAAATTCACTAAAAATTATATAATTGCTATAAAATTATTTTCTCAACATATAATTCAATAAAATCAATAATTATACTCAATTAACCAATTAATTTTAACAAAAAATATATATAACCTATATTTCTAAAATTCACATAAACTAAATAAAATTGTATTAATTACAAAAAAATCACAAAAATAATAAATTAAATTCTAAAATTAATTTCAACCTCCATAAACACTAAAAATCACAATTTCACAATTTATTTAATTAATTTACGAAAATTAGAAAATAATAAAAAATTCACAAAAATCAAAATAAATTCCAAAAATTTCACAAAAATTCCAGAGTGTAGATTTAGCTAGTAGAATCAACTTTTATGAAGGAATTAAGCTTGAATATTAAAAATCGAAGTTCAAAAAAATCAAGAAAAAAAAGAGGCCGAAATTGAAATCAAGCTCAAATCCTTACCAAATCCAATTTTCAAGTTACAAGGAGCTTGGAATCGGCTTCTATGGAGTTCTAGGAGTTCAACGGCACTGGAACCACCGGATTTTGTGACCGGAATCGACTTGAACGGAGGAGATGAGAGTTTCGGATTTCTCGACCAAAAACGGATTGAACGGCGTTGGAGAGGGTGGAGGAGGGTGGCAGAGCAACTAGAGAAGACGGCGGCACTCCGGGAGGCACTCTGATCGGCATTGCAGAGGTGAGGGGGTGAGGGGGGTAGGGCGTCGGGGTGAGGGAAGGAAGAAGATGAGTTTATATATATATATATTAAAACTTTAACTTTAATAATATAATTAAATAATAATATATATCCTATTTAAACACACACCACATAATATATTTATATATACACAAAATAATAATGTATGAAACAATAAAATTTGTTAAAATAAAATAATATTAAACAATAAAATTTTATTTAAATGCTATTTTCTAAAATAATAGGTTTCGGAATAATTTTTTATATAAAAATTTTTAAATAAACATAAAATAACATTAATTATTAATAAAATAATTAAATATATATATATATATATAAATTATTAATACTACATATCTCGTTACAATATAAAAATATTTAAAATATCGGATTATTACAATCAGTTATTAAGAAATTTTTATTATCTTTATGTTCTATACCGATCAAATAAAATTAATTAAAATTAACTTATGAGTTAATATAGATAAACACCCGATAATATAGATAAAAAAAAAATTAACTTATAAAAAAATTATATAATGATACAGCATATGAGTTGTGTCATGTCAGGTACGGAAAATTTTTAATAGATAAATTATATTGACTTGAATTTTCACTTTTACTAAAATTTTTATTTTTATTTCTTTTTCTTTTAATTTTTTCTCATTTCAGTTTCAATTTAAAATGTAAACCAAAAGACGCTATAAAAAATATATATATACTGGAGATAATTAGGCGTTCAGCTGAAGTAGATGGAGCACAGAACTGTCATTCTATTGTGTGTGTAAGCATATATATATATATATATATATATATATACAGAAGAAACAAAGGGAAGGTGCAGTGTTAATGAATCTGGTCAAGACAACAGAGAAGAACAAAATTGGTAATTAGGTTGTTCAAGTATAAGACTTTTGAGGTCGGACAGAAGAAGAAAAGGAATGACTTGCTCCTCACTTTCTCCTAATTCATTTCTTCTACAATCTATTTGATTACATGATCTACAAGTTATATATATATATATATATTGCATCAATTCAATACACAATATATACTTGTATATATATATATATATACAAGTATATATTGTGTATTGAATTGATGCAACTCTTCCTTCCTTTGGGTGTTTTGCTTTAGCCACACTTACTGAATCTTCAACTAATTAATTTAGGCCAAAAATTCTGAAATAATCAGATATGAGCGAATTATTTAAGATGCGTGTAAATTATTAATATGAAAAAAATATAATATAAGTTTTCAAATGGTTTGTTAAAATTTTTTTTATTAATTATAACTAGTTGTTATAAGACACATATTTAATATTAAGTTGTAATATATTACCAATAATTGTTTGAATCAGTCAGTAGATGGTTGTTTTCGAACTATGGTATATACGATCCCATTAAATTAATTGTTAAAAAATTGTTGTTATTTTTATAATTCTTTTCAGATCGAATCAAATTAGTTAAAATTCAATGTAATACCGATTATATATATTAAAAAAATAGATAAAAAAGTTTTTATAAAATTGTATTATATTCATTTTCAACAAAAATGTTTGATTAAACATAGGCTACACAATTTTTTTTTATTTCAAATTAAATTATTGACTATATAGTTCTGTAAATGATTCTAGTATATCAGTATTACAAAAAAGAGGCGTGTCTAGTTGAGGCCTGAAAGTAATTGCCATCACTACTAAATAATAAAATTCCTTTACATGTTCGAGTAACAGAACCAAGACAATTCACATCGGCTTTTGCTGTGGCCACAATTAACATAGCCCCTTCATTCCCATACATATCGTCTCCTTCTGTAAACCTAAGAACTGAATCAGTCGTCACTGCCATACAATGATCATGGCCTACCAAATATGAGTATATTCCACCATCAACTAAAGCCTAAAGGTGACACTTAGGGAATGTAAAAGTGAGAAGCATACATATCTTTGTTACTTTTCAAGATTTTATTCGGATCCAATTTGTATTAATCGGGTTTTAAGAAATATTAAATAAATAAAACCTGTATAAGTCTCTTTTACGAAATTCATTCTGCTCTCCATCTTATTGTGAGAATTGTAAATTGAGACTAAAAAAAAAAAACATACATCTTAATTAATTAATTTTATTTATCCTTATTAACTATTGTTACTTTAATTGAACAAAAAAATTTGCACTGTTGTAAGTTGTAACCATTATTTCCGACATTTTACTTGTGGCTCAGATGTATGGGCCTCTTCGTTGTAGACCATTTAACACTTATGTTTTGCAGCCCACTGTACACATTTATCTGATTCCTTGTTCTTCTGTTTCTTCTTTGCATCTTAAGCTTCTTCTTATCAATTGTTTATTTTTTATTTTTATTTCAAACTTGAGTTTGAGTTTGCTTCTTCTGTTAAAGAGCCATTGTCATGTTTGTATCATTAACTTTGATTCCTACCCCAAGAAGTAGCTTGACCCCTAGGCTCCAACCTATTAATTTATCGTGTTATTAGGTAGACTAATATCCAACATAATATATAGCGACATCTATTTATTTTATTTCACCGAAAAAATATGTACGGATAAAAATGAAGAAATTAATTTTTTTTTATCTTCTAATATGTAAAGACATTAAATTAAAATATGGCATGTTACAGCGTTTATAATCCTTTTAAAAGAAATAAGTAAGATTCTCTCAAGTATATATTTGTTGGTAGTAAATTATCGATTTTTTTTTATAAAAATGTTTTTTTTATCAATTATAGATGATAAATATTATAAGATGAGATTATAAATTTAATCTTCTATTTCCCCTTTACCTTTCTAATTGTTATAAAAGAATTAAAATCGACCACATTCTTATATGTAAAAATATATGCTTTCATTATTCGTGGCGTTTGATTTCAATCTAAATATTGATACTATTGCCCCATTAATGTCACAAATTCTAATGGCTGAATGCATAATTTCACCTTTCAACTTTACATAATTAACTTTTAACACTTATCAACTTTTATTATTTTATATTTAACTTTTGAACTTTTATTTTTAATTTTTTAACCTTTTAATTTATATTTTTTAATTATATTTAACTCATACAATATCAAAATAGATAGAAATTTAAATTCAAATGGTTTTAACCATATAAAGTGCTAAAATTAGTTTCAAAACAATATAAATAGAATTAAAAACTATTATTAAAAAAGTTATAAAAATTTTATTTTTAATTATATTATTTCTTTCATTAAACATTATTTTCATTTATATAAATTTCTCTTGTGTTCATATCAATATTAATTTATAAAATACTTCAAATTTATGTATTATAGGGGTTAGAAAAGTTTAAAATAAAAATTTAAAAATTGAATAAAACATAATAAAAGATAAAAAGTACTAAAGGTTAATTGAGTAAAGTTCAAGGATGAAACTATGCATTTGGCCAATTTGACACCGTCATCAAAATAAAAGTATATACTTCTTAAGGTATATATATATATATATATTAAGAGAATTTTTTTTTTTATAGAAATCTAGATTATAATTTAAAAAAATTAAAATTGATATTTGTCACAACTCTTACAACGTTACAATTTATGAGTTGAGATGTCTATCATTGTTTTATATATATATTCTTTTGAACCATACACAAACAACATATGAAGAATATATGTAATATATGTGCACGCATATTGACCCATAAGAAATAGAAATTAATATATAGTTTTTATTTTTAAAATACTTAAAATTATATATATATAAAATGAAGAATAGATGTAATATATGTGTATGCATATTGACCCATATGAAATAGAAATTAATATATAGTTTTTATTTTTAAAATACTTAAAATTAAATTAAATATCTTGAATTCAATATGTACCACTTTGATTTATATTTTCTTACAATAATAATAATAATAATAATAATAATAATAATTGTATTTTTATTAATTTCATATGGGAAAAACATATTATAGAATTACTACTACCAAACTTGACCAAAAAATAAATAAATAAATAAATAAAATCACTGCTCCAAAAGTCAACAACTTAAACCCAATGGACCTGCAATCATTAGACATCATGTGTTATACGTTGCTTGTGTACATGAACCCTAAGAAACTTATCAAAGTTGTCATTTGGCTAAATAATTAATTGAGTGAATAAAGGTACTAGGTTTATTTCTTTATTTTTAGGAAACACAACTGTAGCGACATATACTTTTTGTATATTTACATTATAAAAAAAAATTTAAAATTAAAAGTTTTTTAATCTTTTAATTCGGTACATCTTAAATTTTAAATTTTAAATAAAAATTATTCAGAAAAATTAAAATTTAAAAAAATTAAAAACAGTAAATTTAAAATGACATTGCCACAATATGAGAATTGTTCTCAAAATTTTCATATCTTATTCGGACGCGTAACTTGAGAAATCGCGACATGTATTCATGTCTTTATTTTTATTAGTGCCGACCTGTCACGATTGATAGGAACCACTCTGCTTTGTCTCTTCCTCTGCTTAACTAAAAGATCGATAGGTCAATAAAGATAAAAAAATGCGATTGAATTGAGGTTCGAGAAATGGCCACATTTCGGGTTGTGGTTGGCTAGCGTATACATTAACTTCAGGTGCAATCAAAGCTAACCTTACCACCTATTTCGTAATCACTAGAAAAGCTTCACAATTACACAAATTTACCTACAAATATAATAGCACTTTATGCTAGTTGCAACACAAACATTATTCTTTCATAAATTGCTCTTCATAGCAAATATAGTTAGAAGGGTGCAAGATGTATAACGATGATTTTCAATGACCAATCTCATAAAATAAAGTAAGATAATACAGTAATTACATAAGCATAATACCCATATTTCTTGTTTAAAATTAAAGAAAAACATACAATTTTGATAACGTACATGTCCTTTTATTAAGTGATGAGTAATTCAATGATCGAATACCTAATTTATCATCTTTACACTATGATTATCATGTCGCTCTGATAGGTCCGATCCAGAGCTCATTGGAACATGTTTTACTTTGATCGGGTTAAGCTGGAGCAGCAAGTTTTAGCTCTAAATCTGGTGCTACACATTGAACATTACGATTAGTAGTTGAAACAAAACAAGAAGGCAATAACGAACGATGAGTTATCAGACCCAAATTCTTTTTATAGTAAGAATGAGCAGCTGGATAAGCTTCTTTATTCTTCAATGCCAACCCACCAAAAGTGCTACGTTCATTTAGCTTAGAAACTGAGGATTGGCAGCTTCCCATCTGAAAAAAAAACAATGCAATTACTTAATATGAATACATATATACAAGGAAAAGATGGATAAAAAGAGATAGAGCATCAATATGTACATATTACATATATACACACATAAATGTAAAAGAGTTAGGTTAATATTAATTACATCGAAGAGGCTATGGCGGCGCTTTTTTGCGTTGGAGGAGTTCTGCTGTCTAAGAAAATATTTTTGAGCATGACTTGCTACTTGGGTTGGGGTTCTTGTAGTCACAAAGTTTCTAGAAATGCCTCTCCAGTCACCTTTGCCTAGCTTTCGCAGCCCTAGCAGAAAGATCTGGTGCTCTTCTGCTGTCCACGGCACACCTACACTCATAATTATTCACCAAAAAGCTCTATATATCATATACCCACAAAGAAGAAATGAAGATTAAACTACCATTTATTCCCAACTCCAAGTAAGAAAGCAAAAGTGTGCAGTGCAGCAACTATTGAAAGATTAAATTTTTGTTTATTTTCACTTTTGGGTGTTTGTTGATCTTTTTCCCTATTAATTTTTCTGAATGATTAATTAATGTTTAATGTTAGGGTGTAATGTTTATTTTTCTTAGTTACTGCTGCGGAAGTAAGAGTGATCAGATCTTGGTGATGAATATACAGCAAAGAGAACATGTATACTTGCAATGTATGGATTAATAAAGAGATGAACAAGATAATACATTGGACTAAAACAGAGATTACCCAATATAAAAACACCAAAAACAAATTCCCTGGTTCTTTTACTCATCAGAAGATAGTTAATTAAGAGTAGTAATGAGTGTAGCTAATTAAAGATATAAAAATCTTACCTTTCTTCCTCTCTTGGGTACGTACAAGACCATCAGAGAGAGACCCATGAGACAGTTTAATATCAAAATTTTCTCCAACATTCACCGTTGAAGATGTAGAAGAAGAAGAAGAACAAGAAGAGCAAGAAGAAGAAGGTACTGCTGCTGCAGCAGCAGCAGCAGGAGATGATGACAAGCAATCCAGACAACAGCTCTTCCTCACGTAAAGATGGGAAGAAGGTGAAGAACTAATGTGCAGTTTCACACCAAATAACCTGAGACTTTCTTTTTCAAAGTTGCAAGTTCTTGAATTGTGTCCTATATTTCCACAGTGTGAGCATTTTCTTGCCATATTTTCTTGATTCCAGACCACACCCACAAATGCACAGCCTTCACTATCTAACTGCTAACATTGAATCTTCAAACTGAGACGAAAGAACACAGAAAATAAATCACCATGATGATAGGTAGATATATATGTGTGGTATTGATATAATGATGGGCTTGGCTTTGTTTTTAGTCGGTTTCTTTTTTTACACCAAAAACAAAAAAATAAAAATAAATAAAGAAGAGCAAAGAAGAAGTGCATATGCATTTGGGTTTATAAAAACTTATCATTTCTACTATAAAATTAATCATACCTACAGCAAAGGGGGGACCTTGCTTGCATCTCATTCATACGACGTACAATAATTGATTCAAAATATTAACTCTCATGAACCATATGTTTATATGAAAACGATTGTGATTTTAATTTATTATATAGAATTCTTTTTCGATTAATAGAAAGAGGTCAATTGATTGCATAATAAGGGGACACCATAATCAAATTCCATATTTTAAAAATGTTAAAGTCACTGATAATTTATTATGTAGAATTTTAAGTAATGTCTTTTAGGCTAGTAGTGAGAAGGTAAGATGAATCTTAATTATATTCATATAAATGTACACTTTCTTAGGCCAAATAACACCATATGATTAACTACTTGGTGGGTGCAATTGAGGAATTTTTTTTTTTTGTCAATTGCAATTGGGGAACTTATACAGTGCATAAAGAGTGCAATTAAATGTCAAAATGTGATGCATTATATTATATCCGTAGGTGTAGATTAGCATTTAATTAATAATTATTGAAATTAGCAAATAAAAATGATTATTGTTTGTATTTTCACTGCTAATTTTCTTTAAGCTGTATCAGAGGAAATTAATAAAAATACACAACAGATAAAGTTAAATTTTAACTAATTTATTACCAACAATTACATGAGCTGATAGAATTTTCATTTAATTGATATTTTAGGTTTAAACTACATTGTATGTAATTATAATAAATTAATTATTAAAAAAAAATTATCTGAATTAAATTATATTAATTTAGAATTCAAAAAGTTGTGGTGTAATTAAAAATTTTTTTATCCTTCCATTTTAAATTAATAATGATAGAAATCAAATTTTACACTTCAAAATATTTTTAAAGAAGAGTTATTACTTAATTACTTTCTCATTAACAAATTAAAAAAATTTTAGTTAATATGTTACAATTAAATTAATGATAGACTATGTTATATATATATATTCTTTCTTTCAATATTACACATGATAAATAAGAGTGAACAAAAATAAATCTTAACCCCTTAACTATTAGCTTTCCTTTTTCTTTTTGAACAATAACAACTCTTAACTTCTGAGATATGATGTTATTTTGTCCATTGATCATACTGTTGACATGTAGCTAGGTGGCATTGATATTGATACTGTTTTTAATTGTACCATAGCTGCACTCTTAAACAATGGCTATTAAAGGCTGAAACTAATGGTCCATCAGTACGTGAAGTGTCCTTATTACAGCTATAGAAAGCATCAGGTCAGCAGAAGAACATCTTGAATTATTTCCTTATGTATACATTTATATATGTATGTATGTCTTATACCATTAGTAGTATTTTGAGAACATTCCACGTTTTTTCTTCTCTCATTTTCTTTATTAAAAAGAATGTTAAAAAGAATGAGGATTTAAGAAACAACCCTACAAAACTGGGCACATTTAGTTCATGGAGAGTGTATATAAAGGAATGAGAAATTGAAAGAAAATGATAGGTTTGTTGAGGGAGTAGTACTAAAAATGAGACCATTGTCCACCAAAAAAGGTATTGCATTGAGCAAATTGAATCAATTTACTTCAAGATTGGAGAAGAAATCTCCTTCTCTCTCACAAAATTTTAATAGTTGATCAGGTGATGATGTTGATGAGCCAACACCATTTTTATTGAAAATTTGGCTAAAATAGACAGTTGCTTGCCGGGAGGCAAAAAGAAATGATGGCTCATTTTAAATTTTCATGTACTCTTTTCTAACTATATCCATATGTATATATAAATACTGCTTAATTAATTAATCAAGGAGCGACACGATCAAAAAAATTTGAGGTATTTTTTATTTTGCCTTCCAACTTTTTCTTTTAAATTTTATTTTTTAAAATTTTTTTCTTAATCTAAAACCTAAAATGAACTTGTTGTACAATGATTTAAATACTTACGACCTATAAATAATTTTTTTGTTTTTTAAATTTTTTTAATAATGTAATTTGCACAAAATTTAAAGGGTAAAAACATATAAATTTTTTTTTGTAATTTACTGTTTTTTGTTGCGAGAAATGAAAAAAAAAACAGTCCATTAATCAATCAATGAATATATATTTTATATGTCTAATACATGAACAAAAAAATTTTCTAACAAGCAAGAATTTTTACTTTTATATCGGTTTGAAATTAAATTCATAATTTATGAACGAAGTTCTTACCATTTTTGCAAACTTAAGGGGTGGATGGGGGCGGGACCTACATTAATTAGTACTCTCTTATGGAGAAAGACTACCTTATTAATTTATGAGGCAGCTGAGAAAATTAACATGTAAACAAGGGGTTGTTTTTGGTCCACCACCTTTTGTCCATTTTTTAGAGGACCACCAAGTCCCACAAAGCTAATTCTTTAGGGATGCAGCTATTTTAATATAAGAGCCAGCTGCCATAAAATTTCATCTCCAATCATCTCCATTTTTAGTCACGTTTGGTTGTAGAGTCCATTATCTTTGACGTTAATTAATTTTGCTGCTCAATTCTTTTGGGAGAAAAATGAGCGATTTTATGATTTCCTATATATAAGATAGACATTTAGTCATTAAATTATTGTTCAATAAATATCCATTTTGTACCTCAATATATAGAATTCATATGAGCCTATGTGCATTTTGTGAAGGAAATGATATGCAGAGCAAAAAGAATTGTATTTCATGTTTATCACCGAAGGCAAGAGGTACATAATATATATGTACAATACAACAATATGTTAGCTATGATAACTAAATTATAGGTGTTTGAGATAACTATGACTATTAAGAGATATACTTATGACTACTAGGAGATATACATGTGTTAACAGCCCCCCTTAAGCTGAGCCGGAGGTTGGATGGAGGTGAAGCTTGGACCTCCGGCTCAGCTTGGCTTGACGCTTTTCAAAAAGTGGTCAAACCAATGGCTTGGTTAGTATGTCAGCAACTTGGTCAACTCCTAAAATATAATGAATGTGTACAATGCCTTGCATAACCTTTTCCCGAATGAAGTGGTAGTCAAGCTCGATATGCTGGTACAAGCATGAAATATCGGGTTAGCAAAAAAATGAATAGCATCAATGTTGTCACACCACATTGTAGATGGTGCTAATTTGGTAAAACCAAGCTCAGAGAGTAGTGCCCGTAACCATAGAATTTCTGTTGTGGCATTAGCTAGAGATTTATACTTACTTTCAGTAGAAGATCAAGAAATAATGGGTTGCTTTTTGGCTTCCCATGAGATTAGGTTGGTGCCTAAATATGTTGTATAACCATTGGTGGACCTCCTATCATCAGGACATCCTCCCCAGTCGCTGTCAGAAAACACTGAAGGTCTATAGAGGAGGTGTTGGAGAAGAACAAACCCGAGTCTTTAGTATGTTGTAAATATCAAAGAACTCGTTTAAGTGCTTTCCAGTGATCTTGAGTTAGAGAGTGCATGAATCGATAGAGTTTTTTTTATTGAGAAGGCAATGTCAGGATGATTCAAAGTGACATACTGGAGTCCTCCTACCAATTTGCGATAGGAAACTCCATCAAGTAGTGGATCGGTGCCATGTTTTGTGAGTAGTGGAGAGGAGGCCATTGGCGTCGAACATGGCAGTGAAAGGATGTATTATTGTTAAAATAAGAGAAGACCATCAAGTTGTCAAATTGCTTGAATTCCAAAGAAATACTGCAAAGGGCCTAGATCACACAAAGAGAAAGTGTTGTGGAGAGCCTAAAAAAACCACTGAATGATATGAGATATGGAACCTGTAATTAAAATATCATCAACATAAACTAGAACAAATAAAGAAGAGTTAGCATCCTTTCGAATAAACAATGATGACATGTCTACATGTGATGGCCGAAATTGAAGCTTGAGGAGGAATTCATGGAATCATTAAAACCAAGCCCGTGGAGCTTGTTTAAGACTATAAAGGGATCTGTGTAATTTACAAATATGATTTGGGTAGTTAAAATCAACAAATCCAGAAGGTTATTCTATGTAAATGTCAGTATCCAAAAAGCCATGGACGAACTCATTGGAGATATCCAATTGATGAATTAGTTAGTGAAGAGATGTGGCAATGATAAGGATAGTCCGAATGGTTGTAGGTTTGACTATAAGACTAAATTTCTCAGTGCAATCAATGCCATTCTCTTGAGTGTAGCCTTTTATAATAAGGCGAGCTTTAAACTATTATATGAAGCCATCGACCTTCCTTTTGATTCTATACAACCACTTATTAGAAACTACACTGGTGTTGGATGGGCGAGGTACTAACGTTCAGGTTTTATTTTAAAGTAGGGCATGGAACTCTTGAGACATGGCTTGATGCCATTCAGTGTGTTTATATTCTTGGAGGAAGGTTATGGGTTCAGAGGTCGGAGAAAGGTGAATAGTATCGATATGGGCTTGTCTTTCGATTATTGTGGAATGGTGTAGGATTATAGGGGGAGTTCGGGTTGGAGAAGGATTGGTGGAAGGTGGATAAGATGTTAGGTCCACGATGAAATTAAGGCCTGGTGATTCAGTTTGTTAAAGCGGTGGGGTTAGGGATCGAGCGATAAGGGTGTTTGAGGGAGATAATGATGAGGTAGGAGAGTTTGTTTTTATGGGTGATTGGTCGGTGTGGTAGAGTGGGATGAAGGAGAATGAAGATGGGTTGGAGAAGAAGATAGATATAAAATAGGAGATAGAGATGGAGATAGGGTAGGAGAGGTACCTGATTTATCCATTGGGACTAAAGAGCTAGCTGTATTCGAATTTAGATATAACCATGGTGTCGAATTGTGTGTTTCTAAGACTTGTGATTAGACAATATTATTAAAAGGAAAATTGAGTCATGAAATTTTACATGCTGAGAGGTATAGATCTTTTATGTGGCAATATCAAGACATAATGAACCATTATATTGGGGACTAAGACCAAGGTAAGCATAAGGTGTGGTGCGATAAGAAAACTTATGTTTATTAAAAGGATGAAAGAGGGGAAAGATTGTACACTCTAATGGTTTTAAATTCAGTGTATTTTGGATGTCTATTATGTAATAAGAAAAATGGAGATTTTTGTTTAGTAATTTGAGAGGGTAAATAACTAATAATGGTAGCAGCCATTTACATGGTATAGGACTAATATTTGTGAGGGACATGACTGTGAGTAAGCAAAGTAAGGCCTGAGTCAATTAAATGATGAATTTTTCTTTCAGTTAGGCCGCTTTGCTTATATGTGTAAGGACAAGCAATCCTGTGAATGATAACTTATGATTTAAAATAGTGATTTAATTTTTGATATTCACCACCCCAGTCGGAGTGAAAAGCTTTAATCTTTGAATTGAATTGACGATGAACAAGGGCTTAAAAATATAAAAAAGATGAAAAACATCACTTTTATTCTTGAGAAAATACACCCATGTAAATCTGGTGTAATCATTAATAAATAGTACAATATATTGATGACCTTGACTAGAATTAATAGGAGCAGGGCCCTAAACATCGAAGTGGATTATATCAAAAAGAGACTTGCTTGAATGAGTAGCATTAGAGAAAGGAATTTTAGATAATTTGGTTAAATATTAGTAACAACGAGGAGAAAAAGAATTGGAAGAATAAGGTAAATTAAAATCTTTAACAATTTTTGAGACTATCTATTTTTTAGCATGTCTAAAGCGATCATGCCAGTCTTAAAGAGTTGGAACTATGGCAACCAAAGCATGATGCTTTGGACTTCAAATAGAATGCAAACCATCTTCACTCGGTCCGCAAAGAAGAACCGTCTTGGTACCCTAATCCTTAATAAGAAAGTGAGTTGGCCAAAATTCAGAGAAATAAAAATTGTTATATGTAAATTTATGAACTGAAAAAAGATTTTTTTTGAGTTTAGGGACACGCAAAAAATTATTGAGATTAAAAGATTCAAAAGAAGAAACAAGAGATGTGTTACCAGTATGATGAATCGGTAGACCTTGACCATCACCCACATATAATTGTTCAGTCTAGTGTATGATGATATGGTGCTTAAAACGGCAAGATTAAGTGTGGCATGGAAATTTGCTCCAGTATCTGGATGCCACACACTTGAAGATGGCATGTATGTGGAAGGTAGCATGGGATGATGATGCATGTTGCTGCCAGGTGACCGAATGTGTGATAAGTTGACTTAGGCATTAGAAGCTAGTTGAAATAATTGCTTGTATCACCGAAGACAGACATCAGCGATGTGGTTGTGAAAGCCACAAATTTGGTATTGACCGCAATTGCAAGGGTGTCATGGTATGGTGGAGAAGTTATTTGGGTGAGGGGTGAATTATTGAGGTCAAATGGGTTGTGTAGGCAGAAGTGGTTGTAATATCCCGTATTTTTAAAATATTTTTACACTGTACCGGGATATACAGTGTTAATAATTTTGAATATATATTACGATATTTTCACGAGTTGATGTGTATTTAAAACCTATTTTAATTACTGTGTATTATTTACAGTACTTTATGTAAAATTTTCCTGGGACTTGTATTTTCGAGGAAATTTTCACGTAAATAATTTACTATTAATTATTTTAAATATATTTTCGGACTTGCATGAACTCATGCGTATTTTTAAATTACTAAATAAAGTCTATGTGTGTGTATATTTATTTAATTAGGGTTTAATGTATTACCCTAATATTTTATTATTTATTTATTAATTTATTGTTATTTAATTATTTTATTTATTATTAAATTATTAAAATTATTTTATTATTATTTTATTATTTTATTTTTTCTTTTTCTTTTTCTTTTCTTTTTCTTTTCTTTCTTTTTCTTTTTCTTCTTCTTCTTCTTCCTTCTTCCCGTGCGCCCGACCACCACCCATCCCCCACCACCTGCAACTTTCGATTTCCGGCTGTCAGTGTGCCTCCAGGAGCTCCACCTTCCTCAGCCAGCTGCTCCGCCGCCCCCAGCTCCCTTCCTCGGTGCCCGGCAGCCCCTGTTTTCCCTTTTTGGCCGAAAATCTTCCCTTTGCCGTTTCTTCCTCCTCCGGCCACCATTTTCGACACCGCCCAGTCTCTTTCTTCTCCTTGAGCTCCGGTGAGTGTGATTCTAGCTTTGTTTTGAGCTGAAATGGTTTAGATTTGCTTAGGTTTCAAATTTTTAATTTCGGTCACATTAGGGTTTTTGATTTTTTTGAGCTTCGAATTGGTTGATTCATGAAAAATCCCTTCACAAATGTTGATCCTAGTAGCTTAATCTACATGTGTGAATTTTTGCAGAATTTTTTGAGATTTTTTGGATTTTTGGGTATTTTTGAATATTTTAATATTATTTTCTAATTTTCGGAAATTAATTATTTAAATTATGAAATTGGAGTTTATGGTTAAATTAGGTATTGAAATGAATTATAGGAATTTATTTGGATTTTTTATGAATTTCTAAGTATTTATTTTGAATTATTGAAGTTTATGGAATTTTGTGAAAATTAGGTTAAATGTGTTTTTATTTGAATTTAATTGGTTAATTGAGTTTAATTATTGATATTATTGATAAATATATTGAGAAAATTAATTTTGGATAATTGTATAATTTTTGGTGAATTTTTTGAAGTAATTTAAGTATATTTATATATATAGGGGTATTTTGGTAATTTTACCCTAAACTGTCTAAAAATGTAATTTAATTGGTTTTAATAGTTATTTAAGGTATAAAAATGATTTCTACAAATTATTTGGTATTTTTAACTAATTAAAACTATTTTTCGTGAATTATTTTCAATTATATATATAATATACGGTTTTACTAATAAAATGAGTTTTCGTCAGTTTTTAATGTGTTTAAAGGTTAATTATGTAATTTCTACCTATAAAATGTATTTTTAGGTTTTAAGGATATTTTTGGTATATCTGGAATTGTTCTGTGATTGCGGACCCCGGTCGGTGGACTGTAGTTTGGAGTCCGACCGTGGGATTTTGATTGTGGATTTGTGTTGAGCCTATTTTTTGAAGTGTATTTCTTTGCAGGGTCGGCTCTACTCTTTTGAGTAGAGAGATGTCCGTTTTACAGGGGAGGTTCTGCCGAATTTTTGGTAGAATTCTCGTAAAACGTGATGTCCAGTCGAACCCTAAATTCTGTTTCTGTGATTAAATACTCTAGATTGAATTCTAGGATTTCTATTAGGTTTATTCTGATGTCGATTATTTATTGCTTGTTTAGTTGTGCCGAGACCGAGGGCTAGTGGACCAGGCCCGTCGGACCCGTCTCGTGGAGCGCATTAGGTGAGTTACTATACTATATATATATGCTTAGGATGCATGATTTAGAAATGCATGTTTTATGTTGATTAAATATGCATAAATAATTTGATTATTTCTTAAGTTTATATTAAGTATATTTTTGGTTTATTTTTGGTATATAATAAATTATATACATGTTTTGTTAATAAATTATATTTAAAATGTTTTTAAATATATTTTTAGTTTAATTTATAATTTGACTGGATTTATTTGACGTATATATACTCGAAATATACCTGATTTACTTTTGGTATATTTCTAGTATATATATGGTTTATGTTGATAATTTATTGAACTTCATGCATCATTTATTTTTGTGAATGAATGTTTTATATTTATTAATAAAGGATATCGATAGAACGTGCTACCTAGTGGGCAGCACTAGGACCGAGTACGTACCGGTATGCCTATAGTATTTAGGCTATACTACTAACTATTTGTGGATATTGATTGAATGTGATTATTGATGTGTGAGATATGGTTTGGAGGTGTGATTGCTGGAGCTCGGTTAACCAAGTGTCTCGGGACCAATCACACTGGCAGTCAGACTGCTGGAGCTCGGTTGACTTAGTGTCTCGGGGCCAGTCTACTGTCTAAATAGATTAAGTGGATATATTTGGAATAAGTGAGCCTGTATGGCTAGAGTGTTGTCTAACACTATTTCTGAGGTTGTGATATTCTAGGGTTCTATGTGATCCTTCATAAAAGATGATTTTCAATAAAATATATATAAAATGATTTTATTGCATTTGTGTGTATATTTGCCTGTATATATACATATTATATATATTACTGTTGATTGTATGCATTATCATTTAGTGTGTATGTATATATATTATAGTAATTCACTCAGTGAGGTTTGACTCCCCTCCGTTGACTATTTTTCAGGAGAGTCAACTTCTTCAGACCTCAGTAGCAGGTCGATACGCCGGATTTCTTCCGCCCCGGCTTCTTTGTGTAAATTATTTACTTGAGTCTTATTTTTATAATCTAGACACTGCAGTAGTTGTAAATTAATTATGAGACATTATGTATTTTATTTATGCGAGATGCATTTTAAGAATTTGAACTGGATTGTATTAAAGAGATTTTATATATGTGATGATTTGAGATTTAAATTAAATACAGTTGACGGAAATGTTATTATTATATTTATGATTTTTATTTCCGCTGCATATATATATTACTGTTATTGTTACTATTGCATGTTTTATTTTATTTTTAGGCTTGCTACGGGTTCCGGATTCGAAAGAATTTCCGTTCCCTAACGCCAGTCATGGCCCATGTTTTGGGTCGTAACAGTGGTGCTGTGTTTAAAAGGTCAAACAACAACGTTGGCCATTAGTGTTGATGTGTGACTATGTAGCATAATTTCTTGTGAAATCAATTCACCATGGAGTTCAGAAAATGAGACTAGATAAGGCTGAAGATTCAAGCTATTGATGACGTGATGATATTCAACTCCAATATTCTTGTAGATTATGGCATTGAATTCAGTAGAAGAGAGAGGACGTCCAACTGCTTCAAGCTCATCAATAAGAGCTTTAGCTCGTTTAAGATACTTGGTAACAGACAAGTCATTCCGCTTGAACTCTTGAAGTTTAATGTGTATCTGAAGTTGTCGATATTAGGACACTTATCCAAAAGCATTTGTAAGGGCTTGCCAAAACTGATCGAGAGGTGTGATGTCCAATGACATACGGGAATACATTTTTACTAAGAGATGCCTAGATCCAAGCTAACAATATTTGGTCTTTTTGCATCCAAGCTTTATAGATTGGGTTGTCAATTTGCTGAGTTGGGTTAGAGGGAGAGGCAATTATTCTTGAAGGAGGTGTTGCATCAGGTGCAATAAAAGAGTTTAGTTTTTAATAATTGAGTAGAGGTATGAATTGTGTTTTCCAGGCTACATAGTCTTTAGGAGTAAGTCTAATAGCAAAGGTATATTGAGCTGAAGAAGTGATTATTGAAGGGGAAGAAAGGGAAACAAGTATGATTCGAGAAGAGAAAGTCATAGCTCTAATACCTTGTGAAGGAAATGATATGAAGAGCAAAAAGAATTGTATTTTATGTTTATCACCAAAGCAAGAGGTACATAATATATATGTACAATACAACAGTGTAATAGCTATGATAACTAAGTTATAGATTTTTGAGATAACTATGACTACTAAGAGATATACATATGACTACTAGGAGATATACATGCATTAACACATTTGATATGTAAGAAATTCCATATACTACAATCTTATTATAATATAGCAGTATGTTATTAAAAAAAAAAAGGAATTCTAGTTGTTAAGTGATATTGAAGTTGAATCGATTTAAAATTTAAAATTTAATTTTTAATTGAATTTTAATTATATATATATAACCACGTATAGATAAAAAGTGAGAGATAAAAAGAAAATTAAGTGAGAAATCTCGAAATCCACTAGGATTAATTAATTACTTGTTTTCACCTTAAAAAAAATTGATAATGTTTTATGGGATCATAAGAACTAACAAAGAATCAATTTATAAATAGATTACAAAAGATTAGTTAATTTAGATTGCGTATGACCAATACTTTAATGTTGGTGTTGATTATTAATTAGGTACACTACGATTGTAGCCAGCCCCACACCAAATGCATATATGATTGGTAGATGATTTCATTTGTTGTTGAAACAGTATGTGATTGGAAATTACATTCAATATCCAATAAAAATAAAAGGCCAAAAAATGATGATTAATGGAATGATTATGTCAAACATTTAAACAATGCTTAATGCTTTAGCATAAAGCAATTGCTATAATTGTTAATCAAAGAGATTTAATCCCCAAAATGTACTGTTTAAGCAATCAAATGATACCTCTAGCTAATTGGGTTTATACCAAATTCTGATCTCAGAATGTTCCTGGACATAAAAATTAAAAATAGGTATATTTTTTCATGTGGTTAACATGTCTTTCCTACTTGTTTGTTTATATGAGAAAGTAGAAAAAAAGTCACATAATGAATTATTATATGTATTGTTGAATACTTTGAGCAGTATTTGGGCATAATTATTAGAGCTAGCATTTAATTTTTCTTTCTTCACATTGATGAGTTTCAAAATAGGTCACAGTTTTTTTTTTTAAGCCTGAGTTTTACATAATTTGAAATCAGCTCATGTATTAAATGTGTTTTGATATATAACCTTAAATAAATTTTTGTTAAATCGAAGTTTAAGTAGCTTATGAGAGTTTGAATCGAATACAACTCTATAATAAAAAATTAATGAATTAAATAATTTTTTTTAAATGAATTAGTATTTAAAGTCTATTGAATTTTAAATAATTTCATTCAACTCAATTACAACTATAACTACTTTTTAACAACTAAATTAATATGATCACATATATTAAAATTTCAATCTAAAATATGGTTAAAATGAAAACAGTTCCTCACCCTTAATTCAAGTGTTATTAATATGAATAAGATAATACCTTAGTTATTAAATGATTTCACTTTCATGCTGTAAAAATTGACGATGACTAAAGAGACCAATATTTTCAGCCATCAAATCTGATCAGTTTGTATCAACAGACACAAAAGAAATTAATTAATTAAAGATGGCTTTGTGCATTGTAAAAGATAAGAAGATGACTTTATTACATGGTGATGCATTAAAGTTTACAAATGCGTACATTTATATATGTTATCTGAAACACAAAGTTTATTGTCGTTGCATTTGGAGAGGCAATAATTGTGTAAAAGAAAGTAACTTTATCATATCTTTTACAGCCTCAATCAATCATCTAATTCACATGGCCATCGTTTTATTTGAATAACATAACAACACATTAATTTAAAACTAAAATTTTAACTTATACAACACTAATGATATCGGAAATTAATATATAATTTAAAATTAATTATTATATATATACATGATATTATTAGTGGTATATTTTAATTAAAATAAATTGCATGCATTTATAATAAAGTAGATTAAAAAGTAAAATAAATTTTAAAAAATTATACTAAAATTTAGATTAAATGCAACAATTAATATTTTTTATTTGAGTGAATTCTGAATAATTTAGATAGGAATGTAAAGATAGTAAAAAGTTTTTAATAATTAAATTAATGTGACTATATATATTATAATTTAAATATAAAATATTATCTAAATGAGAATAATTTTTTATTAATTAATTCAACTCCTGTTGGTATTTTGTTAACAGTGGAAGAAATTAAAAAGAATGACAAATCATTACCATAATTCAATTTGAATGACAAATCGTTAATATAATTTGAACTTAAATTACATAAATAAAAATAATTTTCTGTCAGCTAATTAATTCAACGGCGGTTGGCATTTTAGCGGATAGTTGAAGAGATGACAAATCATTACCTACCTTGACTTAACTAGACAAGATGACAAATAGAGGCACCTTTAGAAAAGAAGTAATACCTAGGCAGACCTGATTGAAATTACAGGTACCAATTAACTGATGATCTCATTATCAAATCACCACTTTACTGTTTTGATCTTAAACAAGCATTGAAATTGTTTTTCAAATGGGTTGTAAGATGTCATAAATCAAATCTTAATTTGTTGAAACCACTTCCTAATTCTAGATGATACTGTATCATTGTGCATAGAAATGAGGTTCATTATTCGAAATGCGCATCATAGTATCAAATGTCTTGCTGTAGAGCGCTATGGTTTTACCACTTATAGTTGTTTCTTTTATTATAACATTGTAAAATTTAAATTATACGGTATTTAATTTATGAAATTAATTATTACTTAATTTAAAAATTATAAATTTAATATATATATATATATAAATATATACACTAATAAATAATCATATATTTTGCACATGAATAAAAATTTTTAAACTCATGATATATAGTAAATAAACTATTCAATATATTATTATTATTAAATAAAAGTTTTAAAAATAATAATAGTGTTATTTATTTATAAAACAATTTGATATTAACTTAGTATAGTTATAATTCATTAGAATTTTGATAAATTTTTATTAAATAATTATATAATATTTATTCAATAATTTTTTATAATTAATTTTTCTCAACTCTAGAACTAATTTCATATAAAAAAATATTATGATCATAATTAATCATAAGATGATAAAAATTATTACTTATTTTTTAATAAAAAATTTTAAAAATATAAAATTTATTTTTCTTTATATAATAATTTTAAATATTATAATTCCATTAAACTTATAATTTTAGTAAATTTTTAATTTGAGCTATGACATTTTATTTTTTCAATATTTCAATATTAATACTTTTATTTACTCAAAAATTAATTTGATACAATTATTTTCATTAAATTTTATAAACATATCTAAAAACGATAATTATACTAATTTTCTTATAGAAAATATACTTTGAAACAAATTATATACTTTATTTTTTAAAATATGATTACAAATACAAGATAATAAAAATTTTTAATTAATTATAATTATTTACTTCATAAAATTTAATTTAATAAGTATTTAAAAATAATAAACATGTTATTTTATTTATATGTCAATTTAATTTTTCAATTTTAATAGTGTACATTATAACATAGTAATTTATTACAATTTTGGTAAATTTTTCTATTTGAACAATTATACAACACTCTTTCAATATTTTATCTAAATAATAATCTAATTTTACAAACTTGATAAAGTTGTAATATAGTAATTTATTACATTCTTTATGAATTTTCTATATAAACGCAACAATCTTTCAATATTTTTCACATTAATTTTTTTTAAAATTAATTATTTCATAAAATTTATTGATTTTTATTTTAATTATTTACTTATTGAATTTAATATTGTAAGACTTATAAAATTATGTTATCTAATTTGATTTATATTAGATAAAAAAATAAGTAGCCTAATTAAAATAGAAAAATATATATTTTTAACAAAAATTACTACAAAAGTTTTTATTAATTTAATTTTGTTAGAGGTAAAATAGAAGATAACCTAATTGTAGGCGGCAGTATTAATTGCGCGTCCAAGTGTTTGCGACCATGACACTATGTGAGCTCAGAGCTCACTAGGAAATACATAATGGGCTTGGGGCCCAAAATAGAGATGGAGTCACCACCCAGATAAAAGTCGGGACACACTGTATAACAATTGGATTCCACGGAGGTTCCTAAAAGCTGTCATCAAAGATCGGGTTTGAAAATTGGGTATAGACTTTTGGAATGCCCACCCAACATTGCGATTGGCCTCCATGTGTATTTCATATTTTATTAATTTTGATTATTAAATTATTTCCTTATTAACATGCTAATCACGATTAGTTTCCAATTTTAGATTTTATTCCGAATTTGCACATTAGTCCCATTTCATACTTCTGTCCCGACAATCACAAATAAAACAAATAATAATAATTTACAACCATTCATTCCAAATAAAAGGGGAGAGGGATTAAGGATTACAACTTTTGGTGTAAATAAACGTAAAAGATACTGAAAATAAACCATACATAAACAAAAAATTTAACCGAAAATAAACTAATTAATTATACAAATCGAAATTCTCAAGAACTTATTAATAAAGTAATCATCTAGTAATTAAAAATCACCAAATAATTCCTACAATAAATACGAGTTAGTTCTATCCTACAAACAACAACAATATCTACAAATCATTAACAAATAATATTCACAAAATAAATAGAAATAAATTCACAAAATAGTTCACAAAATAACATAATAATATAACATTAAAAATAATATCAAACAACACAATAATCATGCATAAAATTAGGAGATATAAAAAATTAAACATGGAAATCATGCTGAAAGTACAAAACAAGCATGGAAAAGCAAGGCAGAATTCACACAGATTCTAATCAGGTGGTAGCGCCTCTTCAAAGAGGTATCGCCTCCTGACCAAGAGGCAATGTTTTTGTTGCCTCATCACAAAGGGGCGACGTCTCTATGAAGAGACGTTGCCTCTTCAACAGGGACAAAGACATGCTATATTTTTTTAAATCTTAAGAAATTCAACACTCACACAAGTAAATAAGAAACAGACATAAATATATAAAGATTAACTATCAATATTCAATATTTCATGCAATTATGCTTCACATATAACTTTCAACAAGCAATAAAACTCAAAAATACAAACACAAGAGTAATGAATCAATACTTTTAATGAAAACAAAGGATTTAAAGCTTAAGAAGGGGCAAGCTTACTGACTTGGACGTGCTCGATGCTCCTAACTAAGCCCTTAGAGTTTGGTTGATTTTGAGGCTCTAAATGCAAGAGAAACCCCTTTCTTTCCCAAGAAATCCATTTCTTTAACTTGTTAAGTCTTCTTTTTCCTTTCTTCTTTCCTTTTTTCTTCCTTTTCTCTGTCTTTTCTTTTTTTTGCAGACTTTTTTTTACCCATCAAGTTGCCAACCTTCTCTCTTATGCCCCCATATCCATTTTTAAAGCCTCTCACCCCTCTCCCCTTTTTCAATTTCCTAAAAACTCATTCTCACCCTCTCCCTTTGCTTTTTTCATTCCCTAGGCTCTTTCCCCTACTTTTTCCTTTCTTTTTACGTCCAAAAATGACCAAATATTCAGCAGGTGAGCCTCCAACCACTGTAATTAATGGCATTTAATGCTGCAAAGGGTGGGTGTGAAGAGGTGATGCCTCTTTGATGAGGCGTTGCCTCATTGATGTCTGGGGGTGAAGAGGCGATTGCCTCATTGATGCCTCTTCGTTGAGACAACGCCTCTTCGTTAAGGCGATCGCCTCTTTATCGGGGCTAGGTTAAGGCCTTTAAGCCAAGAGGCAATAGGCTTGGGCTTTAGCTCAATTTTGGGATTGGATATGGTATTTTTGGGCTTGGCTAAATGTTTTAGGCTTTCCAAGTTAATTTTAGAGAAGTCTCGAGCTCCCTTTGCATTTAAAACTCAAACTTTCTCATCATTGGGATTTTGTTGTAAGTCGATTAAATTGACGGTGTCCACAATTTGCCCCCTTGGTTTTTCAAAAAATTAAATTTTTTAAAAATAATTTTTTAAAAAAGCAACATGCACATTAAAGAATAAAGAGTAAAAATGACATACCTGACTTGCAAGCTTCACTTTGGCCGTCAGCCTCGGGAATTTAAACCCAAGAGGTCGAACTTCATCTTCAAAACATGACCGTTATCCTCGGATTTTCTTGGCCCGATTAGCCACTCATTAATAAATTTTTTATGAATATCAAGCATGGCCCAATCTTCACTCAGTAGAGACAAAAGAGAAACGAAGTCGTGATCCTCGGGTTAAGCTAACTCGATAAGCTACTCATTATAAATTTGGCATGATTCCTAAGTTTTCTTAGCTCGAGAAGTCACTCAATAGAATAGATAAAATGTAACCGTGATCCTTAGGTTTTTCTGGCCACGATCAGTTACTCATTATAATTTAGCATGAATCTTAAGCATGACCTAATCTCCACTCAGTAAAAAGAGATGAAACGTAACCGTATTCCTTGGGTTTTCCTAGACCGATCAGTTACTCATTATAGTTTGGCATACAACCCGAGTTTTCCTGACTTGAGAGTTACTCAGTAAAAGAAGAATGCACTTTGGGGATTCAAACCTGACCAGACACCTCCTAACACACATACTTTAGGGATTTAAACTTGACCAGATGCTTGTTCTTCTGTGCACTTAGGGATTCAAACTCGATCAGACGCTTGTTCTTTTATGCACTTTGGGGATTCAAACCTAACCAGACGCTTGTTCTTCCATGCACTTTGGGGATTCAAACCCGACTAGACATTTATTCTTTTGCGCACTTCGAGGATTCAAACTCGATCAGACGTTTGTTCTTCTTGATGCTTCAATCAGAATATTCTTATCCAAAGATTGATTTTGGGATACACTTGAGCAGTGATGCAAAAATTCTCATTTGATATTTTTTTTACCCTTTATTTTTCGACGGGCTATGGGCCATTATGTGCTTTATTTTACTAAATGGGCCTCACCCTTTACTCCTCATTTTCTTTTCTTTCAATCTTCCTCTCTAAATCTAATTATATAAATTCTCTTTTTTTCCTTTCTATGGGTCACTTTCATTTCTTAAATTCCCTTTCCTTTTCCTTTTTTTCTCCTCTTTCTATTGCTCTTTCACTCTCCATATTTTCTTAATATGGACACCGCACGGACCCTGGATTTGCCAATGTGGGACCAAGTGGCACCTACGGTACATCCTTCTCAGAGTTTTAGGCTCAGTATCGGAGATGAGATCCCCTTATTCACAGATGTGCGATCCTATATTTACGACTTGGCCATTGGAGAGGTTAGTACCTAATTTCCTTAATTTTTCCTGCGAATATCATTATATAACATCGGGTTACTGTTCATAGATGCACATTTATCAATTTAATAAAAAGAAATTAAATTTTATTGATTGAAAATTAAAATTTTGAATTATACTATCAGATTGTCGATACGAAAAGGCGTCGCCTCTTCGATGAGGTGATCGCCTCTTCAAGTCAGGCACTTCTCAATGAGGCAATTGCCTCTATATCAGGAGGCAACACCTCATCACTGAGGTGATCATCTCTTCAATAGAGGCGTTCGCCTCAACGATAAGATTCAAAATTTTTTTGAAAATTTATTACATAAAATGACAATTCTATTCCCTGTCTTACTCCTTTAGCTCAATGCCCACACCCTCAAGGGTGCTGAGAACTTCAGTGGTGTGCGCATCTAGTACGATGAGCTTACTGATGCAGTGCAGACTCAAATTTGTGATACTAGGTTCTCTGACTTCATCCTGGCACTCCCGACACAGTAGAGGCATACAGACTACCAGCCCCTACATGCCCTGATGGATAGGTGGTCTGACACTTCCTACACATTCCATATTCTATTTGGGGAGTTCACCCTTGATCTAGTGGCCTTTTTCGTAGTCATTGGCATCACTTGTGCTAGGGATTCTATTCCTTTCGATGCTAGTCTCCACCAGTTATCTGCTGACCATCTCACTTTCATCAAGCATCTGCTTGGTATGGTCCCAAATATAAAGAGAACCCATACAATGAAGCTCAATTTGATTAAGAGATTTTACACTCACGCTAGAGTTAAGGCGGCCACTATACCCCTACAGATTGATTAGGTGGTGTGTGCTTTCCTTGTCTACTTGCTGGGCACTACACTTTTTACAGATATGGCCATCTCCATAGATTTAAGCTTCCTGATGCACTAAGGGACCTAGATTTGGTGGCGACCTATGACTAGGGCAGTTGTGCTTTAGCTTATCTTTATAGGAGCATGGATGAGCTGGTACGCCGAGCTAGGTGACTCTATGGTTTCTAGCATTCCATAATGATATTTTCCTTTCTCTTTTACCTTTATATTCCATCCTAACTATCACTATCCGATTTCACTAACAACTCTTTACTTTTTTTTATAGAACTAGGCTTTAAAGCTAGAGTTGATAGTGGGGATTACTAAGGTTCGGGATACCCCCTTCCCTATGATGGCGAGGCAGGGTCCCAGACGAGCTTGGAGGAGGCCTGTGGCTCATGTTCATGTTCACCATGAGTGACTAAACACGCTCACTTATGACAAGGTATGTACCTACAAACGTAACTGGAATTGGCAATAAATTTATTAATTAAATTCATCCACTTACTTATTTATTCTTACAGCTATGTTTGGACTTGCAGGGCCCTTAGGCAGGGTGGACGCAGGCTATAGTTTGATCTATCCCTCTATCTAGGAGGAGGGTTTTGCTTTGAGGCCTTGACTGTAGGGTTTGGTTCCTCGGGGAAAGGATACATCAGTAGCGGACAAGCACCCGAGTGAGGCATCCACCTCATGCTCCTCCCCGATATATCTTCTAGGCGTATGAGTTAGAGGGAGATGAACTCGATCATGCCCTACAGGAAGAGGATGTCGTAGACTATTACAAGTGAAGGAAGTCCTGTTATGTGGACTTTGCACAAGCTCATCTTCCACAGCGAGTGCCTTTTCCTGTACTTGCACTTCAGGTGAGCATGCAATGTTTTATTTCACTTATTTTACATTTACTTATAGATGTTGTTCTCTAACTTATCTTTTATCTTTTAGGCAGCTACTAGGGCACCTGCTCCTTGCCCTAGGCCCTCTGCATAGGAGAGGCCTTATCAGCACCCTCATATCATTCCTAGCGATGAGGGTTCTTCTTCTAGGGCTCCCTCCTCTGCAGAACCTTTTAGTTCTCAATCCTAAGTAATGGCCGATAGACTTACTACTACTCTTGATGTACTGACTTGTTGCTGGGTGCCCTTTGGTAAGCTCTCTCATCAGTTTCTGATATTGGATATAACCCTAGAGCCAGCATTCTTCCCAAAGGCTGTTATTCATATAAGTTTCCTTCTTTTGAAACTGTGTTCTCAAGTATTACTTAACACATGGTTAGTTATAATATTATCAATGGAACAAATACCTTGAGATCATGAGGAGTATATGTATCGAATGTTCAAGGCCAATAGGGACTTCCTGATGCAGATGACGTAGTAATGGTTGGTAAACACAAAATATGCTTTATCTATATGTATACATGCTTTTATGATTCTTACCTTTTATCGTGCTTTAATAAGATCGATATGAGGCCAATCATGCTAGGATCACTGCCCTTGAACGCTAGCTCACTGCTCTTCAGGTCGAGGGCAATGAGGAGGAGGGGGCAGCTGATAAGGAGTCTGAGGATAGTAGCAATAATGATAGGACTAACCCTATTGATGCTTTTATAAATGGACTAGCTGATGAGCCTATGGATGAGATAGTTGATGAGGAAGCTGATGAGTCCGAGAGTAATAAGTAGAGAGGACCCTCTGGAGATTTTGCTAGCATAAGGGTATTATGTTTAAAAACATTTGATTCTTTGTACTGTTGCCTTTTTATTGTTTGAATTGATTTTTACTTTTATGCCTTCATATTTTTCACTAGATGGATGGGAATTATGACTTTTAAACTCAATTTTTTGTAGAATTTTGAATGAATGGAGGAATTTTTATTTCTAAAATGTTATATTCTAACTTTACATGTACAACTTGAACAATTTCCAATGATATGAAGATCCATTATGCCTGTTGTAGAGGTATCACCTCTTTAAAAGGGCATCACCTCTATGTAAAGAGGTGATAAATCATTCATCTCTTCTTATAAAGGCACTGCTAAACGTAGAGGTGATCGCCTCTACAAGTCCATCCTATAGCTATAAAAAACCCCTCAAATCTTCTTTAAAATCCCTAATTTCTTCATCTCACCACTTCCCTTTATTCTTCTCTCCCAGACAACATTCTAACCCCCAATCATGATTGAGAGAAGCTTGAAACAAACTGATTCTAATAAGTTTGGATGACAGATCATGGGCTAGAATAAGGTCATTTCACCTATATGCCTTCCAATCTTTGCATGCTAGGAAGATTAATTTCTCACTTCTCCACGTTCTTGCTCAATTTTGGGATCCTCAAAGACATATTTTTTGGTTCAATACAATGGAGATTTGCCCATTTAAGGTTATCTTGGGCCCCCAAATAGATTCTGCTCAACAAATTATCATTCCTTCAGTCGTAACCTCAGATTTTCACACCATTCAATATCAAATGGCAAGGTTTTTTAACATGCCCCCTCAATCCTCTCTTTGCCACATTTTTGGTAATGAAATATTGATTAGACCTTTTATGAAAACTGTAGTGGCTGTAGATAGCAATGAGGTTAGCTGGTCTCAAATGATAACACTTTGCCTGTATGCTCAGTTCTTATTAGTCTCCCTTTCTGGAAACTGTAACCCAAAGATCCTTCATGTTCTGGACCAAGTTGAGAGTGGACTGAACCCTTTCCCTCTTATTCTAGCTAAGACTATTATCGAGATTGACAACTTCTTTGAGACGAGGTGTCACGACCCAAAACAGGGGCCATGACAGGCGCTAGGGAACGGGAATTCTTTCAAATCCAGAACGCGTAGCAAGCCTAAAAAAAATAAAAGCATGCAATTTAATAAAATAAATAAAATATTTGTGTAGCGAAAATTAAATTTTGAATATAAAATAATAATTTCACAGCTCACTTAATAACATAAAAAAAAATCCATCCTTATATATAATAACATCTTTCAGTACAATTTTCGGTTTAATATTCTGAAATTTAAATCTCATACATACATATCATAAATACAACTCATAATAAATTAAAGTACAATAACTACTGCAATGTCTAGAATACAAAATAAACTCAAGTAACCAGTTTACATAATAAGGCCGGAGCGGAAGAAATCCGGCGTACAAGCCTGCTATTGAGGTTTGAGGACAAAGACTCTCTTGAAAAATATCAACAGAGGAGAGTCAGACCTCACTGAGTGAATTGTTATAATATATAGACATGCATCTCCTATATGACAAATGTATTCAAACATATGCATATAATATATATATATGTGCAGACATGTACACACAGGTGCTGAAAAATCACTTCATATATAGTACTGAAAAATATTAGTTTATGAAGGATCAAATAGAATCCTAAATTATCACAACCTCATATAGTATTAGACAACACTCTAGCCATACAGGCTCACTTATTCCATTAAATGATATCAAATTAAATGGCAATATAAACCATACACATATACTAGAAATATATCTAAAATAAACTAAGTATATTTCGAGTATATATATATCAGATAAATTCAATTCAATTATAAAATAAACACAAAATAAACCATATATATACTTAAAAACAATTTAGGTATAAATCAAGAATAAATTTCAAAGTATACCAAAAATATACCTAAAATATACTAATCATTTATTAAATCAATTTATGCATAATTCATGCAATTAAAACATATATTTCTAAAACATGCAACCTAAATACACGTATATATAAAATAACAACTCACAGTTGTGCGCTCCACGAGACAGGTCCGACGGGCCTGGTCCACTAGGCCTCAGTCTCGGCGCAACTAAAAAATCAATCACAATACAAAAATCAGAATGAATCTAACTTAACTTCTAGAGACTCGATCTAGAATTACAAAATGTAGACATATAGAATCAGACCTGATGTCACGTTTTATGAGAATTCTACCAAAAATTTAGCAGAACCTCCTCTGTAAAACAGACATCTCTCTACTTAAAAATTAGAGCCGATCCTGCAAGAAAAATACACTTTGAATATAAAATCCTCAAAACCCCTCGGTCGGACCTTAAACTGCAATTTACACCGATCGAAGTTCACAATTCATAAGATATACATAAAATATATTAAAATTCCATAAATACCAAAAATATCCTTTTAATACCAAAATATAACAATTTAAATATTTAAATACTAAAAATAATTATTTAATTAACAATTACTTAAAAACCCTAATATTAATATAATATTATTAAAAATCGATAATAACTCAATAAATTCACAAATATTAATGAAAATTTATTTTATAAATCCAAATTACTTAATTAGTCCAAAAACATATTAAAAATTACCAAAAACCCATTTATTTACAAAAATAGTATATCATATATAATTTGAAAATAATTTTTGAAAAATAATTTTAATTAGTTAAAAATAGTAAATAATTTATAAAAATTATTTTTGTACCTCAATTAATTATTAAAGCCAATTAGACTTAATATTTAACTAAAATTTCTATCAAATTACCAAAATACCCCTAGTATACAAAAATTCACATAATATACTATAATTATTCAAAAATTCACTAAAAATTATATAATTGCTCCAAAATTATTTTCTCAACATATAATTCAATAAAATCAATAATTATACTCAATTAACCAATTAATTTTAACAAAATATATATATACCCTATATTTCTAAAATTCACATAAACTAAATAAAATTATGTTAATTACACAAAAATCACAAAAATTATAAATTAAATTCTATAATTATTCTCAACCACCATAAACACTAAAAATCACAAGTTCACAATTTATTTAATTAATTTACGAAAATTAAAAAATAATAATAAAATAATAAAAAATTCACAAAAATCAAAATAAATTCTAAAAATTCCACAAAAATTCTAGGATGTAGATTGAGCTAGTAGAATAAACTTTTGTGAAGGAATAAAGCTTGAATCCTAAAGATCAAAGTTTAAAAAAATAGAGAAACAAAAAAAGGCCGAAATTGAAATCAAGCTCAAATCCTTACCAAATCGAGTTTTCAAGCTACAAGGAGTTTGAAATTAGCTTCTATGGAGTTCTAGGAGCTCAACAGCACAAGAACCACCAGATTTGCTGACCAAAAATGCCTTGAATGGAGGAAGGACGAGTTTCGACAATTCCGGCTTCTACATGCCATAGACTGTGCCAGAGAAGGTGATAAGGACAACGGAGCTGCTGGAGAAGACGGTGGCATGCCGAGAGGCACTCTGATGGCCTCTGTTTGGCATTGCAGAGGTGAGGGGGTGAGGGGTAGGGTGTCGGGGGTGTGAGGAAGAAGATGGGTTTTATTATATATATATATATATATATATATATATATATATTATAACTTTAACTTTAATAATATAATTAAATAATAATATACACACATTAAACACACACCACACAATATTATATACATTTATATACATATACATACACACCATATATATATAAAAATAACCCTAATAATTGTAATAATAATATATATATGCATGTATATGTATATATATTAATATACAAAATAATAATGCATGAAACAATAAAATTTGTTAAAATAAAATAACATTAAACAATAAAATATTATTTAAATATTATTTCCTAAAATAATAGGTTTCAGGAAAATTTTTACGTAGAAAACTTTAAATAAACGTAAATTAACATTAATTATTAACAAAATAATTAAATAATTAAATATATATATTAAAATTTATTAATACTGCATATCCCGATACAATATAAAAATATTTAAAAACTCGGGTCTTAACACCAGGCAATTCTCTAAGAGTCCTTTTCTGCTGGAGGTGAGTCTCCTCTTCCTCTTATCATCTTCTGTTTTCCATCATTCTTATCTATTCGTCATTTCTACAAGCTTGGTTACAAGAAAAGATGAGGTTGCTCGAACCACCCAGAGACATTGCTCACTATAAGGTCAAATATTGTCATACTAGGAGACTTCAACCTATCCTAAAAAATACTCAAAGTTGGTTATCCATATTCCCTGATACTCTGATTCAATGGATGTGCCCATGGTGGAAACTGCAACATGTGACTCTTCGATCCTACACCTACTGTGTTCCCTTGGCCGGCCTCCATTTCACCACCTTCTACAATCCAACTCGGCTTTGCAAGCAATATGGATAAAAATAGTTAATTGTGGAACCAGTGCATGAGTTTGAACCAGGGCCTCTTTCTTATAACTTTTTGGACAACCTAGTTACTACTTGGCCTTATAGAATCATCTAGAGGTTTATTGACTATAGTGGAGATTAGTCTAGGCATGGATTCAATTACAACAGATAGAAAATGATGAATTTACAACAAACAGAAAAATAATGGCATTACAGGCATCAAGTACCTAAAGGAGTCAAAAGAGAAACAAACAATATTATATTAGTTTATGAAATTTAGTCTTTTATGTACTTTCTTGTTGGATGGAATTTCTTTTTTAGTTAGACATTGTGTAATATTTTTACAATAATAAAGGCAATCCATTCCATTTAATTAAGCATAATGCGACTATACAATTTTGCTTTTTACATATCTTCTGTCATTAATTGGCTTGCCCTTGCAAATTTTTCAAATAACTATTTTCTTTTTCTCTCTCTCTCCTTTTACATATCCTTTACTTTTGCCTAGACTACCTTTTTAGATTTTCAATCCAGTAGGACTTTTACTTTTTCCTTCTTCTGTCTTTAACTTTTACCTAGGTAACCTCTTTTAAGGTTTTCTCCCTAACGAGACTTTACATAAAGTATTTATTGAGCTTGTCCATGTTGATGGGCTCTCTGAATTTATTTCCCTTTAAGTCATATAGAATAGCAGCCCCTTTGAAAAATAGCTTCTTCACTTGGTAGGGACCTTTCCAGTTCAACTTGAACTTCCCTTGTGGATCAGTCATGATTGGCCTAGTGAGCTTTAAGACCAAGTCACCCTCTTTGATCTTTCCTGGCTTAATCTTCTTATTATAAGCCTAGGCTATCTTTTTCTGGTACAACTGAGAGTGACACATGGCTTTCATCCTCTTTTCATCCAACAACGTCAGCTGTGCTAATTGACTTTCTACCCACTGATACTCAGGGATTTTAGACTATAAGAGAACCCTTAATGATTGGATTTTGACCTAACTAGCAACATAACTTCACACCCATATACCAGAGAATACATAGTGGCTTCTATTGACATTCTGGTAGTAGTTCCATATCCCCATAATGCAAATTGTAGATAACTTGCCCAGTCTTTATAATTTTCTAATATCTTGGCCAAGATTCTTTTCACGTTCTTGTTTGCTGCTTTTATAGCTCCATTCGCTTGTGGTCTATAAGGGAATGACCTATAATGCTCAATTTTATATTCTTCTAATAGAGTGGTCATTTCTGCCCTAAACTGAACACCATTATCAATGATGACATAATAAGGAAACCCATACTAGCAAATTATATTCTTCTTTATGAACTTGGCCATCTGTTTCACCCCTACAGTTGTGAATGATTCAACTTCCACCCATTTAGAGAAATAGTCGATTGCCACTATAATATAACGATGACTGTTGGATGATTTTGGCCTTATCTCTCTGATAATGTCAATTTCCTAGATTGCAAATGGCCAAGGAGAGATTAATCCTTGCAGTTTCATAGAAGGCAAGTGGCTCACATCACCATACACTTGCAGTTATGGCATTTCTTTACATACTGCACGCAATCTGCCTCCATAGTATCCAGAAGTACCCTTAACGGGTTATCTTTTTAATAAGGACTGTCCCATTTATATGCGGCCCATATACACCCTTGTGAACTGATTCTATGATTTTTTGCACCTCACCTTTATTGACGTATCTCAGGTGCACTCCAGTTAGCATCCTTTTGCACAACATCCCGTTATGGCTAATGAACTGCTGAGATAACATCCTCAACAATATTCTTTCTTTTCTACCAGCTTCCTCAAGGAATTTCCCTATCTTAAGATACTACTGTAGATCATAAAACCAAGGCTTTTCTGCTAGGTCAATCGACATTATTCTAATTTCCTTATAGTAAGGAATTTAGGACCTTACTAGGATAAGAGGCTTCATATCAACTCATCTGCCTCCTTCCCATGTTGAAGCTAGAGTATCCAACACATCTACCATCTGATTCTCTTCCTAAGGCAAGTGTATGAATCTGTATTATGTGAAAGATAATAGGATCATGGCTAAATAATCCCAATATGGCCTTAACTTATCTTCTCTTACTTCCCACTCCTTGGAGATTTGTTCCACTACCAACATCGAATCCCCATACACTGTTACCTCTTATGCTCCCACATTCCTGAGTGCTTCCAAATAAAAAATGTAGGCTTCAAATTCAGCTTGATTATTGTGACCTCAAATTCTAGCCTTTTCGCCATTGAAATTACTTCTCCTTCTAGCGAGACCAAAATCACACCAATGCCTGCCCCTTTACTATTCACTGCTCTGTCAAAATATATTTTCCATGACTAGAACTCTAGTGCCCCTAGATGTTCATTAGAGAATTCTAACTCCCATTCTTATCCATCATTTACCAGATTCTAGGCTAAGAAGTTTGCTACAACTCTTCCTTTTATCACCTTTTTATCCACATAATCTATGTCAAATTTAGTAAGCAGAACTAACCATCTTGCTAATTTCCCTGTTAGTGATAGAGTTTACTGGAGATATCTAAGAGGATTGTGTTTAGAAACTACCTGAATCCTGTAGGACTGAAAGTAATGTCATAGCTTCTTTATTGCCCAGATTACAGCCAAGCAGGTTCTTTCTATTATATTATAATTAGCTTCATAGGGTAGAAGCTTCTTACTTAGATAATATAGAACATGCTTGACTCTCCTTTCTCCTTCTTGAGCCAACATTGCACTAATCGCATATTTCTCTATTGTCAGGTAAAGAATTAGGGGCTTCCCTGGTCTTGGTGGTTGCAAAACAGGAGGATTCATCAAATACTGCTTAATAGTTTAAAAGCCTTACTGACACTTGTCATCCCAGATGATTAGCTGATTCTCTTTTAAGAGCTTAAAGATCGGCTCACAAATGGTAGTCAGCTTGATTATAAACCTGCTGATGTACTGTAGCCTTCCTATAAACCCTTTGACTTCTTTTTTGTTCTTCGATAAAGGCATTTCTCTGATTGCTTTAACTTTATCTAGATCCACCTCTATGGCTTTCTGACTAACGGTGTGTCCCAATAGTTTCCCAGACATCACCCCTAAAACACATTTCTTCATATTTAACCTAAGGTTGTACTTTTTAACTTTTGCTAGGAACTTGTCTAAGGCTTCGAAATGCCCTTCTCTGGTTAGATATTTCACTATCATGTCATCTACATACACTTTTATCTTTTTATGGATTAGGTCATGTAACAGTGCAGTAGCCATTCTTTAATAAGTAGCCCCTACATTTTTCAACCCAAATGGCATAACTGTGTAACAATAAACACCCTACTTAGTGGTGAAAGAAGTATTTAACTTGTCAATCACTGCCATCATGATCTGATTGTATATAGAGAAGCCATCCATAAAGGAGTACATCGCGCTAGAAGCTGCACTACCAACTAAGGTGTCAATGTGTGGTAAAGGAAAATCATCCTTTGGACAAGCCTTATTCAAGTCCCTATAGTCCACACACATCTTGACTTTACCATCTTTCTTGGGAACTGGGACTATGTTAGTTAGCCAATGGGTGTCATTTACCACTTCTAGGAACTTTGCTTTCAGCTATTTTTCTACTTCTTCTTTGACTAGGAGAGCCCATTCTAGCCTTAGTCTTCTTTTCTTCTACTTTATCAGTGTGATATGAGAATACATGGGAATCCTGTGTTTTGCATTCTTTTTATTGATCCCAAGCATATCCTCATAGCCCTAAGCAAATACTTCCTATTATCTTTTTAGAGTTTCTTTCATTTTTCTCTCTCATCAGGAGTTAAGTCAAAAGTAATAAGTATATTTCTAGGGTTATCACTTGTACCTAGATTAAATGATTTAGTTTTCACTGAATTAATGTCAAACATATGCATGAAATGATCATCACACACAACATAACCATTAGGAAACACATCACACAAGTAAGCATAATCAGACTTCATCACATTAACTTTAGAAAGAAAAATGTCATTAGTCTCAAATAAATTAGAAAGAGAAAATTCAATGTCACCATAGAAAACATCCCTAATAGAGTCAAGGACAAAGGCTTCAAATTTGAATTCCTCTTCCTAGTCAGCAGCATCCTTCAGCTCCACTGCAGGAATGTCCCCCTCTGATTCTGAAGTCAGTACCATCTCTTCTATCATAGGCTCTTTAACAACAGATTCTTTGATCCTATCTATATATTCAGTGAAGATTTTGAACCTAGGGGCCAGCTTCTCGGTGATCATCAAAGGCTCAGGAGCTCCTTAGTAGGAGTAATTGGCACCTTCCTCCATAAATGTTTCCCAAAGCGTTTTCTCTTTTAGCTTAGCCCTAATTCTATTCTTCTTAGACTTGCCCTTAACTTCTTCCTTTTCATCAGACTCATCTTCCTTGACTATCCCACCCCGTACTTCAAAATCGGTACCTTAGGTTCAATAAATTTCGGTGGGCCTTGCTGATTCTGCCCTAATCACATCCTAGGCATGAACTGCATGCTTTTCATCGTACTAATAATCTTTAGATTTAGCTCATCTTCATAAATCATGCAAACTTCAAAACTCAGGCTATTCGGGATCTTAGTGGGAGCTAATTTTAATACGATAACTACAACCTTCATTTCAGCCATTATAGTAACCACCCTTCCCTCATATAGAAATTTAATTTTTTGATGAATGGTATATGACACTCAACCTAAAGGATGGAACCATGGTCTTCTCAAAAGAATAGCGAAGGTGACTGGAATATCTATCACATGGAGATTAACCCAAACTTCAATGGGTCCAGTCTTGACTAAAGCCCGAAAAGTTCCTTTAACTAGCCTTTTTGTACCATTATAAGCCTTAATGACTACATCGGAGGGCTTTAAATTAATTACTGTTAGGCCTATCTTTGGTAGGATCTTTAGAGGGCATACATTAATGGTTGACCCATTATCAACCATAACACAGCACGTTAATTTGCCTTTCACTTCAGCCTTAATGAATAAGGCTTTGCTATGATCCCTTCCTTCTAAAGGCAGGTCATCATATGTGAAAACAATTTCCTCCAAGAGCTTTTAATTAGCGAGTCCACCATTTGCTTTGGAGTGTATGTCAAAAGTATCTTCTTGTGATCGAAAGCCATAACCAGTGCTTCCCGATAGGCTCAGGAGTTCATAAGTAGCTCCCAAATATTGGCAAGAGCTTTCTCATCTCTTTTAGCCTTAATAATATTTTGAGTTTTCTCATCTTTCTATGATCCTTCTTTTGAACCATTTCCCTCTTTCTCTGCCTGAGCATTTTTCACCTCTTCCTCCCCCTCTTTTGATTTCTCAATGGATTATGTTGCTTTCCTCTCATTGTTCTTCCATAGATCAATTGCTCCTCCCTCTTCGTCATCGAAACTCCAAATATCAAGAACATCTACATGAGACTCAATGGACTGTTGTCTTAGATTCAGGTCTTTTGGTTATGGTTTTAGTAGTGTAGGTACAATAATAACAAAGGAATTAATGACTTCTTCCTCTGTTATACCCGTGTTGATTATTAGGATACGGGGATTTGGTGGTAGTACATTTCGGTAGTTGGATAAAGGGTTATTTTGGGTGTTCAATTTTTTGGTTTTTGGGTCTATTATTTTGCTTGAATCAATCAAATCTTGAATCTCATGCCTCAGGCAAGTACAGCCTTCTGTATCATGCCTAATGTTCTGGTGGAACTTATAGTATAGCTTTAGGTCGACATTTGGGAAAAAGGTTATTTAGGTAAGGGTTGTAGAAGGTTATTCTCAATAAGTTTTTGCAAGACTTTAGAAAGGGGTCTTCCCAAATTAGAAAACCTTCAGGATTGTCTGACTACATTGATCTGTATATTACTGCTTGGCCCGATTCCACTGCCAAATCCAAACCCTTATATATTTATAGATCTTCTACTGAAGAACCTCTTTTCTTACGCAAGGTGTGATTCTTTCTGTACTCTAAACCTATACAACTCTTCAAAGTTTTGAATCCCTAAATCCCTTAGGTTCTTAAAGAGAGGGAGTACACATCCTTCCATGGCTATTACTAATTGATTAGATTCCGCGGGTCATTGCTTCATCTGTGTTAATTTTGCTCTCGACCTGATTAAATAATCTGCAAAGGATTTATTGAACTTTTGTTTCACATTCTACAAGTCTTTCAAAGAAGCCTCCATCTAAATGTTGAGACTATATTGCTTGATGAATGCAGCACATAATTCCTCCCAATTAGTTTGAACACAAGATTATAGAGCATAATACCATCTGATGGGTGCTCATTCCAGAGATAGAGAGAATTGCTTCATAATATGCACTTTAGTCAGTTCAGTTGTCTTTATGTGGGTCACATATTGCTTTGAATGGAGGTGGGGGTCCTTTATGCTAGTGAACTTCTTTATGTCAAGGAATTTGAACTTCCGTGGTAGGGGATCATCATCCTTATCCAGGCTCAGCTCGGAAAAGCTTATTAGGGCATCGATCCCTTTTTCCTTTATCATCAATTGCATTTGAGCCATAGACTAGATAAGGTCTTTAGCCTAGTCTGGCTTTTCTGCATTTCTTAGGGCATCCTCTTTCTGACAGATAATGGGTTCTACCAATACTGTTTTATGGTCATCCTCTACCTCTTGCCTTTAAGGATCATCGGCGTCCAAATCAAATGGTTGAGGTTAAGGTGTCGGTGGTTCCCTTGTAGTTATACCCATCATTTCCCCCCATAATTTCTCTCATAATCATCCTAGTTTGTTATACCATTTCAGCTTTCAACTGTTCCATGAAGGCTTCAGCATCAAATTCTACTAGCTTAATCTCTCTAACGATTCTAACCAAGTGGCCAGTGTCAGATCGCTTCTAACTGGCTGACTATTATGGATCTATATCTACAACCATTGAGGGTTAGAATCATGCATGACGTGTATGCATGAAATGGAAGCCTATTAGTAAAAAGGAAAAAACATATATGCACATATCAAAGGATAAAAAAGGCTATTTAACGGTATCTCCACCTTTATTTCTCCCACGAACGTGTTCAATGGTAAGTTTCTTATCCTAGTATTTTGTTCTGAGTTTTGATTATCAACGGGGTATAATAAAACCAACGGATGCAAGACAACTCTCAAGACGATAAAAACAAGTGGTAATTTCTCCAAATAATTCCAAAGTCCATTTTAATGGGTAAAGAACAATATTAAAGGCCCATCTTGTCAAAATCCCTTTAAAATGGGCTAACAATAGGCATGAGAGGCCCTTCTTGTTAAGGTTTATTTATAATGGGCTTGAGCCTTATTTAAAGGATTACCATTTGGCATAAAACACATGCATTTGGAAAAAATTTTAGTGGAAATTGCTAGGTCATTGCATGAGGTGAGTCTTGGGTAATAAGCTTTGGCTCCCACGACTATATACATCCATCACGTCTCTCCACTCAAGGGTCCATGCGATGCAGATAGGTACATGTTATGAGTGACAATAATCAAATACTTCACTACCAGGTTTGAGTAAAACACAGGCAGCAAAGCAGAGATTATTGTCGGTTTATTTAGGACTTGGAGTGCATTGTGTGCAATGTGTAGTAAATGAAAAATCTATGAAGGAAATAAAGATATAATCAAAGATGATAAATTACAAAACACTTGGAATTAGTTTCTTTATTCCCCAGTGAAGTCGCCACAATAGGCGGTGGGGTTAATCGCATGCCCAAGTGTTGGCGACCACAGTACTGTGCGATATCAGGGCTCACTCGGAAATACATAATGGGCTTAGGGACTAAAATGGAGATGGAGTCACCACCTGGATAAAAGTCAGGACACACTGTACAATAACTGGATTCTATGGAGGTTCCTAGAAGCCGTCATCAGAGATCGGGTTTGGAAACTGGGTATGGGCTTTTGGAATGCCCACTAAATCTTGCAATTGGCCTCCGTGTGTGTTTCGTATTTTATTAACTTTGATCATTAAATTATTTCCTTATTAATATGCTAATCGCGATTGGTTTCCAATTTTAGATTTTATTCCAAGTTTGCACATTAGTCTCATTTCATGCTTATGTCTCGACATTCAATCATAAATAAAATAAATAATAATAATTTACAACCATTCATTCCAAATAAAAGGGGAGAGGAATTAATGATTACAACTTTTAGTGTAAATAAATGTAAAATATACTGAAAATAAACGGCATATAAATAAAAAATAAATCAAAAATAAACTAATTAATTATACAAATCAAAACTCTCAAGAACTAATTAATAAAGTAATCATCTATTAATTAAAAATCACCAAATAATTCTTATAACAAATATGAGTTAGTTTTATCTCACAAACAACAACAATATCTATAAATCATTAACAAATAATATTCACAAAATAAATAGAAATAAATTCACAAAATAGTCCATAAAATAACACAATAATATAACATTAAAAATAATACTGAACAATACAATAATCATGACTAAAATTAGGAGATATAACAAATTAAACATGGAAATCATGTCGAAAGTACAAAACAAGCATGGAAAAGCAAGGCAGAATTCACACAGATTCTAATCAGGCGGCGCCTCTTCAAAGAGGCGTCACCTCCTGAGTAGGAGGCAATGTTCTTATTGTCACATCACGAAGAGGCGACGTCTCTATGAAGAGACATTGCCTCTTTAATAGGGACAAAGATAGGCTATATTTCTTAAATCTTAAGAAATTCAATACTCACACAAATAAACAAAAAACAAACATAAATATACAAAAATTAACTATTAATATTCAGTATTTCATGCAATCATGCTTCACATATGACTTTAAACAAGCAATAAAACTTAAGAATACAAACACAAGAGTAATGAATCAATACTTTTAATGAAAACAAAGGATTTAAAGCTTAAGAAGGCAGAAGCTTACTGACTTATACATGCTCGATGCTCCTAATTAAGCCCTTAAAGCTTAGTTAATTGATTTAGGGTTCTGAATGTAAGAGAAACCCCTTTCCTTCCCAAGAAATCCAAGTCTTTAGCTTTATAAGTCTTCTTATTCTTCTTCTTCTTCTTCTTCTTCCTTTCTTCTTTCCTTTTTTCTTCCTTTTCTTTGTCTTTTCTTTTTTTAGACATTTTTTTCACCCCTCAAGTTGCAAACCTTCTCTCTTATGCCCCCACATCTATTTTTAAAGCCTCTCATCCTCTCCCCTTTTTCAATTTCCTAAAAATCTCATTCTCACTCTCTCCCCTTGCTTTTTTCATTCCTTAGGCTCTTTTCCCTACTTTTTCCTTTCTTTTTATGTCCAAAAATGACTAAATCTTCAGCAGAGGAGCCTCCAACCACTGTTATTAATAACATTTAATATTGCAAAGGGTGGGTATGAAGAGGCAATGTCTCTTCATTGATGTCTGAGGTAAAGAGGCGACACCTCTTCGTTGAGGTGATCGCCCCTTTACTAGGGCTAGGTTAGGGCCTTTGGGTCAATAGGCGATGGGCTTAGGTTTTAGCTCGATTTTAGGCTTGAATATGGTATTTTTGGGCTTGGCTCAGTGTTTTAGGCTTTCCGAGTCGATTTTAAAGAAGTCTCAAGCTCCCCTTGCATTCAAAACTCAAACTTTCTCATCATTGGGCTTTTGTTGTGGGTCGATCAAACTAACGGTGTCCACTTAACCTAATTAAAATAGAAAATATACTTTTAATTAAATTAGAATTATATGATAATTTTCATTTTTATTAGAGATAAAATAAAATATAACCTAATTAGAATAAAAATATACTTTTAACTAAATTAGAAATACATTTCAACTAATTTTTTTATAATAATAAATGAAAACTTTTTTGTAATTTCGTATGTCCTCCCTCCTCTTTGTACAGTTATATATACTGGTTTTTTTCTCATGTGCAATGCACATAGTTAAAAAGTTATTAAATTTTTAATTTTTTTATTAACAATAAAGATTATTATAATATTAACATAATAAATTGTTAATAATAAATAATATATATATTGAAAGAGTCCTAGAGGGGGGGTGAATAGGACTATCAAACAAAAATAGGAAATTAAAGGAATTTTTTGCAAAATCTAAGTAAGAGTTGAGAAGGAAGAAACACAAATGTTTAAGGAGTCTGGATTCAACAATAATCCTACATCTCCACCTAAATTATCCCTAAGTTAGGATTTTTTAATCACCCACAATCTTATTAACAAGATTGAGAATACACAAGAGTTTTATGGCTCACTCTTACAACCTTACAACTTGAGTTTTCAAGGCTCACTCAAAAACCAAATTCCCAAGTGTTTTAATGGCTAAACACTTAAACTAATTCCTTTAGAATAGAATCTCACTTCCCATTTTCTAAACCTAGTAAATAGAAGAATAAAAATATCTATTCTAATCATTCACCAACTCTCACAAGAATTATACACAAAGAATTATTTAAAAGAAAGTTTAAGAGCTTAATTGAATGTTTAAGAAAATGATGAATGATAAACAAGTTTTATTAACCTTTCAATTGAATTCTAAGTTGTGTTTATATAGATAAACACTTAAAAATTTAGTTTTTGGATGTATCAATCATATCTCCAACGTTTAGAATTGATTTTGAATCAATTCTTGGACTTTTGGCAGCTTAAAGGATGCTCACGGGCGGCTCATGAGTGAATAGTGCTCATGAGCGGTGAAAATATATCCGTTGCATTCAAAAATTTTTGTTGGAATAATATCAGTGGTCTGCTCATGAGCAGGTCATGAGCAATCAGCTCGTGAGAGGTTCTGCCATATTTTGGCAAAAACGTGCTTCAAATGCTCCATTGACGGATAACTCATGACCACTTTGAAAGATGCTCATTAACGGGACTAAAGACGATAGATTCAGTCAAAATGTTCCTCATAAAAGTTGTAGATAATTGTCTTATATTTCCATAAAACTTTAAATCACCTCAATTGGACATCTTTAACTCAAGATATTTCTAAAATACCAAGAGCTATGCAAACTAAAATGCAAGCTACATATGCTGACTTCGACTGAAGATTTGCATACTCACATGAACTTGGATTTTGACAAGAAAGCTCAATCTGAAAATTTTAAGATGTCTATTTCAAAAGTTAAGAAGCTAATTTTCTCATTTAAGAGCTCTAAATATGTTAAAAGTCTTCTTCAATCTCAGAGGTTTAATCAGCCCGAAAAGTCACTATTCATCCAAAAGCGTATATGCTTGATATATGTTTGGTATATAATTCTCTACATATTTAATTGAAATTATTAGTATAAAAATTGTTTGTCAAAGTCCAAAATTAGGAGTTTGATCATGCAAATGGTCAACATATATTACTGATAATAATTCATATAAATTGTATATTACATTTTAAAAGTTATTATCAAAAAGAATACTAACATAAAAATAATTATTTAAAAATGTTCACATAGTACATTGTGCATGAAAAATAAAAAAATATAATATTATTATAGAATATAAAAATTAATATGGAAGAGTAATATTGTTTTTACATATAATATAATTAAAATAAATATGAAGCTTCTACTATTTTAATAATTTATGTATTTATTTAAATTTGATAATAAATACAACATAATCATTCTATTTTTATTTAAATCTATACCATTTTTAGATATAAAATTTGAAATTTTAAAATACAAACTATGACTATTCTTATCAATTCTAAAAAATTTTGAAAATCAAATTAAGACTATTTTTTTTTTGTCCAAAAATGTTTTCCCTCTATTCATATTTTTATATATTTTATATATAGTATAGATATATAAAAAGTTCATGTCTATTTTTTTCCAAAAAAGTTTTTCTCTATTCATACTTTTATATATACTAGTAAATAACCATGTGTTTTACACGTAAACAAAAAATTCATATGACTTGTGATATATAGTAAATATACAATTAACCATAAATGATTAATTTATGTGGACACCTTTAGTTTGATCGGCCAGCAACAAAAGTCCGATGATGAGAAAGTATGAGTTTGGAATGCAACGAAAGCCTGAAACCTCTCAAAAATAGACTCAGAAGCCCAAACATCAAGCCTCTAAGCCCAAAATACTATAACCAAGCCTAAAACACTAAACTCAAGCCCAAACAACAAGTCAAAGCCTAGGCCCATCGCCTCTCAACCCACTAGGCCCTGACCTGGCCTGGATGAAGAGGTGATCGCCTCAACGAAGAGGCGTTGCCTATTTACCCTGGGCATCGATGAGGCGACGTCTCTTCGTACCCACCCTCTGCAGGATTAAATGACATTAATGGCAGCAATTCGAGACTCAGCTACTTTGGATTTAGACATTTTTAGACATAAAAAAAAAAAAGAGAAAAGTAAGGAGAAGAGGAAAAAGAGCCTAAGGAATAAGAAAAGAGCATAGGGAGAGGGTGAGGTGAGTTTTTGGGAATTGGGAAAAGAAAGTGGGATATATTTTAAAAAAAAAGAAAAGAGAAAGGGACTTTTTTTGGACTTTTGGACAGAGAACATTTCTAGAGCTAAAAAAGAACAGAGAAAAAATTAGAGAAAAAAAGAAAAGAAGAGAGGAAGAAGAGGAAGGAAGGAGGGACTTTGGGACAAAAAAATTTCATTTCTTGAGAAGAAGGAAGGCTGCTTTGCATTTCAAGCACCCAAGTTAATCAACCCAACTCTGAGGGCTTAATTAGGAGCATTAATCTCGTCCAAGTCAGTAAGACTCCTTATCTTTAAGCTTCAAAGTTCTTTTGTTTCATCAAAACTTAATTCATTACTCTTTTACTTTTTTTGTCTTATTACTTATTTGAAGTCATATATGAAGTATAATTGCATGAAAGATTGAGTATTAGTTGTTAATACCTATATATTTGTGTTAGTTTTTATTTATTCTATGAACATTTTAGTTTTTTGGAGTTTAAGAAATGTAACCTGTCACTATATCTATTGAAGAAGAGGTGTTGCCCCTTCGTGTTGAGTTGATTTGAAATCGCCTCCTGGTCAGGAGGTAACGCCTCTTTGAAAAGGCATTGCCACCTGATCAGTACTTGTATATTTCTATTTTGATTTTTCATGTCTAGTTTGCTTATTTTGCATGATTTTCGTGTTGTTTTATTGTATTTTGATTTTATGCATTATTATTATGTTATTCAATATTATTGTTATATGATGATTTTTGTGATTTTTGTGGATTATTTTTTGTTCGCATCTCTATTTTCTTTGAATATCGTTTGGCAATTATTTTGTAAACAATGTTGTTGTCTTGTGAGCTGGGATTAACTTGTTTTTGTTGGAAGGATTACTTGGTGATTTTTAATCACTAAATAAGTTTTCCATTAATTAGTTCTTGAGAGATTTTATTTGTATAATTAATTAGTTTCCTGTTGGTTTATTTTTCGTTTATATATGGTTTATTTTCCATTTATTTGCACCAAACGTTGTAATCCTTAATCCTTTCCCCTATTTATTTGGAATGTATGATTGTAAATTATAATTATTTATTTTATTTGTGATGTATATCAGGCTATAAGCATGCAATTGGATTTAATGTGCAAACTCGGTCTAAAATCTAAAATTGGAAAAAATTACAATCCACGTTAAAATAAGGAAATAATTTAATAATCAAAGGTAATAAAATATGAAATACACACGGAGGCCAACCGCAAGGTTGGATGGGCATTCCAAAAGCCCATACCTAGTTTCCGAATTCGATCTCTAATGACGATTTATGGGAACCTCCATGGAATCTAGTTATTGTATAGTATATCCTAAGCCCATTTTGTATTTCCTAGTGGACTTTGAGCTCATATAGTGTCACGACCCAAACCGGGGGTCATGACCGGCGCTAGGGAACGGGAATTTTTTCGAATCCAGAATTCGTAGCAAACCTTAAAATAATAAAACATACAATAAATAAAATTAAAATAAATATACCATAATTAAAAATTTCAATTTAACATAATAAAATAATCTCCTTCATATCATGAAATAATTTAATACAATATTCAGATTAAACATCTGAATTAAAATCTCATACAACAAAATAAATAAAACTCACTACTGTTACAAATACAACTATTTCAGTTTTCTAGAGTACAATAATAAACAATTAAGTAAGTAATTTACATAATAAAGTGGGGGCGGAAGAAATCTAGCGGATAGACCTACTGCTAAGGTCTGAAGAAGAGGACCCTTCTGTAAAAACATCAACTGAGTGGAGTCAGACCTCACTGAGTGAATTATTATAATATATATACACGTATTTCTAAATGACAAATGCAAACACTCATAAGTATTTAATAAATATATATACAGGCATGTACACACAGATGTTGAAAATCACTTTATAATTAATACTGAAAAACATCAGTTTATGAAGGATTAAATAGAACCCTAAGTTATCGCAACCTCAAATATCAATAGAAAACGCTCTAGCCATACTGGCTCACTTAATTCCAAGTAAATTCACTTAATCCAATTGGACAGTAGACTAGCCCCGAGACACTAAGTCAACCGAGCTCCAGTAGTCTGACTGTCAATGTGATTGGTCTCGAGACACTTGGTCAACCAAGCTCCAGCAATCACACTATCAATCACATCTCACATCAATCAAATCAATCAAGTCAAAATTTCCACAATTAAGTTAGTAATTCAACCTACAATCTATCGCATCGGTATATACTCGGTCCTAGTGCTGCCCACTAAGAAGCACGTTCTATCGATATCCTTCATAAAAATAAAACATACATTCGAGAATAAATAATATATACAATGGCATTCAAAATAATCAAGTAAACCATATATATACCAGAAATATACCTAAAATAAACTAAGTATATTTTAGGTATATATACGTAAAATAAATTCAATTAAATCATGAAATATACTCAAAATCAACCAATAATATACTTAAACATAATTTGAACATAAATCAAAAAGAAAGCATGCATTTATTTTAAAATATACCAATATACCTAAAATATATTTAAGCATTTAATAAAGCAATTATGCAAAATTTTACATTAAAACATATAATTCTAAAAGATGCAACCTAGAGCAATGTATATATATAATAATAACTCACAGGGATGCGTTCCTTGAGATTGGTCCGACGGGCCTAGTCCGCTAGGACTCGGTCTTGGTGCAACTAAACAATAAAAGCAATCACGACATTAGAATTAATCTAACTTAGACTTCTAGAGACTCGATCTAGAATTACTAAACACGAACAAACATAGAATTAGAATTAGACCCGATGTCACGTTTTATGAGAATTCTACCAAAAATTCGACAGAAGCTCCTCTGTAAAACGGACATCTCTCTACTAAAAAGTACAGTCGTTCCTACAAGGAAAATACACTTCGAGTATAAAAATCCTCTCAACCCTCAGTTGGGATCCCGAACTACTAAAATTTCCCAATCGAGATCCACAATTCACCACAAATTCAAATACTACAATAAAATATATTAAAATTCAATAATACCATAAATGCCCTTCAAATATCAAAATATAGCATACTAACCATTAAAACATCAAAAATAATTATTTTCCTAATAATTACTTAAAAACCCTAATTAATAATATAATATTATTAAAAATCCATTTTCTCGATAATTCCACAAATATTTATAAAAATTCATTTTATAAATCCAAATTACTTAATTAGTCCAAACATATATTAAAAATTACTAAAAATCCATTTTATTACAAAAATAGTATATTATATATTATTTGAAAATAATTTTCAAAAATTAGTATTAATTAATTAAAATTAGTAAATAATTTGTAAAAAATCATTTTTATATCTCAATTATTCATAAAAATCAATTAAACACAATATTTAACTAAAATTACCATCAAATTACCCCTAATATAAAAAAAATGCATATAAAACACTAATAATACTAAAAAATTCAATAAAAATTATATAAATTTACAAAAATTATTTTCTCAACATATATCTCAATAATATCAACAAAATATATATTTAACCTATATTTTTAAAATTGACATAAACTAAAAATAATTATAAAAATTACACAAAATTCATAAAAATTATAAACTAAATTCTAAAATTAATAATAACCACCAATAACACCAAAAATCATAATTTCATAATTTATATAATTAATTTACAAAAATAATAAAATATTCAAAAATTCACAAAAACCAAAATAATTTCCAAAAATCACACAAAAATTCAGGGATGTAGCTTGAGCTAGGGGGATCAACTTTTGTAAAGGGATTTTCCATGAATCATTCATATATTGCCAAAAAAAATTTAAAACCCTAAAATAGCTGAATTTAAAAACAAGCAAAACACCTCACCAAAATCATGTTTTCAAGCTGAATGGAGCTTGGATTCAACCTCCTCAAAGCTCTAGGAGTCCAACGGCACCAAAAACGTGAAGATTGGTGGCCGGACAAAGGAGAGACGACGGAAAATCAATTTTCGGCCAAAATGGAGGTTTTGTCGCTACTAGCGCCGAGGAAGGGAGAGGAGGATGACGAAGCTGGCAGGAAGAAGGTGGGTGGTCCACCGAAGAAGCAGGAGGCACAGTGACGGTTGGAGAACAGACAGTGACGGGCAGTGATGGTGAAGATCGAGGGGAAAAAAGAAAATAAAGGGAAAGCTTTTTTATTTTTGTATATATATATATATATATATATATATATATATTAAACACCATAATTAATAATATACACATATAATATTAATATTAAACCCTAATTATATGTGCATATATATATATATATATATATATATATATATATATATATATTAACTCATAAATACAATTCAATAATGTAATTTATTAAATTAAAAATATAAAAATATTAATGCACTAAATTAAGCATTATTAAAATAATATTGTCCGAAATAATACACTTTAATATATACATTTACGTAGAAATTATAATTAAACGTAAAAATAATAATAATTATTCACAAAATAGTAAAATAATCAAATATAGTTTTAAAATTTATTAACACTACATGTCCTGATAATTATTAAAATAATTTAAAATCTTGGATCATTACACATAGTGCCGTGGTCGCCAAACACTTGGGGGCGCGTTTGGCCTCGCCACCTACAATTTAATTTTTTCTAAAAAAATATTCAAACAATTTAAACATTTCTATCATTATGAACTCTATATATACATAAAAAATAAACTTCAAGTTCAAAAAACAATAAAATTACCTTATAATTAGTGACTAGTGCATTTCAAAGCATAAAAAAATTATAAAATAAACATGTGTTTATAGTTATAGCTAGAGATAGATCATGAGAAGAAATTAAACAACATGAAAAATGCATCTCTAAATAAATGATTAATTTAATTTTTTTCTAAAAAAATAATCAAAGAATTTAAGCATTTCTATTATTATGAACTCTATTTATACATAAAAAAATAAAATAAACCTTAAGTTCAAAAAAATATAAAATAACTTTAGAATTGGTGGCTAGTGTGTTTCAAAGAACATAAAAGTTAAAAAAAAAACATGTATTTACAACTATAGCTAGAAATAGATCATGAGAAAAAATTAAATAACATGTGTTTCCGAATTCTATTAGGAATCAAAATTTGTAAGTTTAATGGGAAAAAAACATGCATTAATATTGGAGGGCCACAACATAAAATTATAATAATAACAATATATACAAATTAGTAAAATTTATCATGTAATATTTTTTTTTTCAATTTTGTTGTTATTGAAACATACTTATATATAGTCACGATAAATTAAGGCATGTATTAAGCTGATTTCATTAAATATAAAAACTATAAAATCTCTTTGAAAATATTTTCAAGTGATGCAATTATAAAATAAAATATTTGTCTTTTATAAACTTAATTTGACCATTAATCCTAATTTAAATAGAAATCCTATAAAATAAAAGTTAATCTAATTAAAATAAAAAATAAACTTTCAATCAAATTAAAATTATATTTTAATTAATTTAATTTTACTTTTATTAGTAAATGATAAAATTATTCAATTTTATATAATAATAATTGAAAATTCTTTTGTAATTTTACTTGTGTACTTGCTGTGTGTGTGTATATATATATATATATGAGAATGAGCAAGAAATAGCTGGAGTAAAATGTATGTAGAAGGGCCTATTTAGGTTTGGAAAAGGCGAGGAAATTGCTGGAGTAAAGGTATATAGAAGGGCCTATTTAGGTTTGGATAAGGCGAGGCGATCCATGAGATAAAAGATGTGGTGAAAATAGCTACAACAAAATACAAAATCATCCAATAGAATAAGCTGATGGATTCATATATATATATATATATATATATTTTTTTTTTTTAATTTGGATTTATATGGAGGAAAAAAAAAAATCTTTTCTGTAGAGGTCACTACGCTGCACTCTTTATGCAGGTGACCCCCTATCTAATTTTGTCTCTAATGTTGTCTTGTTGGTCTCTCCCTCTGAGACTCTCTCTCGATCTGCATCCCCTTTCTTTTCATTTCATTTCATTTCTCTTTTCTATTATTTATGGGCAATGTTTTACTTGGCAACCAAAGTTGAGAGGCTCGTTGCCATATTTTACTGTTTCACTTTTTTTTTTACTTTTATAATTATAATAAATAAATTAAGTAATTATAAGTTATAGATGTTTAAATTATGACATAATATATTCATCCGGTATGATTTAAGTTTTTTTATTCCATCATCATTTTAATTAATAGTTAAAAAATAAAATTTAATTAAAATTTGAAGTAAAATGGAAATTACTATAAAAAAAATTGTCTTGTATTACAACTCATTATATATATCATTGCGATTAATTTCTATATACAAAGATTTTGTTATATATTCACTAAATTATTGTCTGAGTATATATATATATATATATATCTATTCTATAATATACAATATATATAAATGTACCAAGGCGGAACAAATAAAATTACAAAAGAGTTTTCAGTCATTATTATATAAAAATTGGATAATTTAGTCATTTACTAATAAAAGTAAAATTAAATTAATTAAAATATAATTTTAATTTAATTGAAAGTTTATTTCCTATTTTACTTAGGTTAATTTCTATTTTATAGGATTTTTATTTAAATAAAGATTAATGTTTATATATATTAAATACAATTGTATTTAGATTATGAATTTCTATATAAATTAAGATTAACGGTTAAATTAAGTATATAAAAGACAAATATTTTGTTTCATAATTGCATCACTTGAAAATATTTTTAAAGAGTTTATATTTTTTATATTTGGTAAAATCTACTTAATGCATGCTTTGATTGATTGTGATTGTATATAAGTATGTTTTAATGACATACTGATTTTTTTTTTTTTTTTTGTAATTTGTATGTATTGTTTTTATTATAATTTCATGTTGTGGCCCTCCAATATTAATTCATGTCTTTTTTTTCCCATTGAGTTTGTAAATTCTGATTTCTAATAGAATTCAGAAACACATGTTTAATTTTTTCTCATGAATACTTGTAGCTATAAACACATGTTTATTTCATAATTTTTCTATTTTTCAAAACGCACTAACCATCAACTCTAGTGTTATTTTATAGTTTTTTTTTTAACTTAAGGTTTATTTTTTATGTACAAATAGAGTTCATAATAATAGAAATGCTTAAATTGTTTGAATATTTTTTTAGAAAAAAATTAAATTAATAATTTATTTGGAGATGCATTTTTCATGTTGTTTGATTTCTTCTCATGATCTATCTCTAAATATAGCTATAAACACATGTTTATTTCATAATTTTTCTATTCTTCAAAATGCACTAACCACCAATTCTAAGGTTATTTTATAGTTTTTTTTAACTTGAGATTTATTTTTATGTATAAATAGAATTCATAATAATAGAAATGCTTAAATTGTTTGAATTTTTTACTATCATTTATTTAGAGATGTATTTTTTAATAATAAAAAAAGATTAAGATTATAAAATGACTTTTATTTAATAATAATAATAATAATAATAACATGCTTAATTATTTATTTATTATATATGACAAGTTAAATAAATTTTTTGTTCACATGTGAAATACGTGATTATTTACTAGTGTATATATATAGGAGGGGGGGGGGGGGGGGGGAAAGGGTAAAATTATGAAAAAAAACTTCACTTATTATTATATAAAAATTGGATAATTTTGCCATTTACTAATAAATTAAATTAAAATGTAATTTTAATTTGATAGAAAGTTTATTTCCTATTTTAATTAGGTTAACTTCTATTTTATCTCTAATAAAAATTTAATTAACTAAAATATAATTCTAATTTAATTAAAAGTATGTCTCCTATTTTAATTAGATTAATTTATATCTTATCTCTAACAAAATTAAATTAATTAAAATTTTAGTGATAATTTTGTTAAAAAATATATTTTCTATTTTAATTAGGTCTACTTATATTTAATCTAATATAAATCAAATTACATAACATAATTTTATAAGTCTTATTATATTAATTTAATAAGTAAATGGTTAAAATCAAAATTAATAAATTTTATGAAAATAGGAAAGTTATATAATTTGTTTTAAAAGTAGATATTTTTACAAATTAAAAATTAATAAATAAAAATTAGAGCATATAATTTGTTTGAAAGTATATTTGTAAGAAAAGTGGTATAATTATCGTTTTTAGATGTTTTTATGAAATTTAACAAAAAAGAGTTAAAATTAAGGGAACAGGTAAAATTATGAAAAACAAACTTCACTTATTAGTATATAAAAATTAGAAAATTTTGCCATTTACTAATAAAATAAAATAAATTAAATTAAATTAAATTAAAATATAATTTTAATTTGATAGAAAGTTTATTTCCTATTTTAATTAGGTTAACTTCTATTTTATCTCTAATAAAAATTTAATTAACTAAAATATAATTATAATTTAATTGAAAGTATGTTTCCTATTTTAATTAGATTAATTTATATCTTATCTCTAACAAAATTAAATTAATTAAAATTTTAGTGATAATTTTGTTAAAAAAATATATTTTTCTATTTTAATTAGGTCTACTTATATTTAATCTAATATAAATCAAATTACATAACATAATTTTATAAGTCTTATTATATTAAATTTAATAAGTAAATGGTTAAAATCAAAATTAATAAATTTTATGAAAATAGGAAAATTATATAATTTTTTTTAAAAGTAGATATTTTTTACAAATTAAAAATTAATAAATAAAAATTAGAGCATATAATTTGTTTGAAAGCATATTTGTAAGAAAAGTGGTATAATTATCGTTTTTAGATGTTTTTATGAAATTTAACAAAAAAGAGTTAAAATTAAATTAATTATATTTATCATTCAATTGTTAATTGAAATAAAAAAAATTACATTAAATTAATTTTTGTGTAAATAAAAGTATTAATATTAAAAAAATAAAGTGTCATAACTCAAATAAAAAATTTACTAAATTGTAATAAATTATAAGTTTAATGGAGTTATAATATTTAAATTGTTATATAAAGAAAATATAACTTTTATTGGTTTAAAATTTTTTATTAATAAGTAACTAATGATTTTAAATTATCTTATGATTAATTATGACCATAATTTTTTTTATATGAAATCAATTATAGAATTGAGAAAAAAAAATTATAAAAAATATTTAAGTAATATCATATAATTATTTAAATAAAAAATTTATAAAAATTGTAATGAATTATAACTAGTTAATATTATATTGTTATATAAATAAATAACATTTTTATTATTTTTAAAATTTTTATTTAACAATAATAATAATAATAATAAGTTTAATATTTATTTACTATATATCATGAATCAAATTATTTTTTTATTCACGTATAAAACATATGGTTATATATATATATATATATATATATATATATATATATATATATATATATATGTACGAAGGGAGAAGGGACCGACAAAATTACGAAAAAATCATCACTGATTATTATATAAAAATTGGATAATTTAGTCATTTATTAATAAAAGTAAAAATAAATTAATTAAAATATAATTTTAATTTGATAGTAAGTTTATTTTATATTTTAATTATGTTAACTTCTATTTTATCTATAGTAAAAATTAAATTAACTAAAATATAATTATATTTTAATTGAAAGTATGTATCCTATTTTATTTGGGTTAATTTCTATCTTATTTCTAATAAAAATTTTAATTTAATTGAAAGTATATATTTTTTCTAATTAGTTTACCTTCTGTTTTATCTCAAATAAAAATTAATTTAATCAAAATATAATTCTAATATAATTGAAAGTATATAACCTATTTTAATTAGATTAATTTCTATTTTATCTCTAATAAAATTTAATTTAATTAAATTAATTAAAATGTAATTCTAATTTAATTAATTAAAATGTAATTCTAATTTAATTAAAAGTATATTCTTATTCTAATTAGGTTAATTTCTATTTTATATCTAATAAAAATAAAATTAATTAACATATAATTCTAATTTAATTAAAAGTATGTTTTCTATTTTAATTATGTTAATCTCTATTTATCTCGAACACAATTAAATTAATTAAAATTTTAATGATAATTTACTTTAAAATATATTTTTTCTATTTTAATTAGACTTACTTATATTTTATCTAATATAAATCAAAATAGATAACATAATTATATACGTCTTAGTATATTAAATTAAAAAGTAAATAATTAAAATCAAAATTAATAAATTTTATGAAAATAGGAAAAGTATATAATTTTTTTTAAAGTAGATATTTTATAAATTAAAAATTAATAAATAAAAAATAGAGCATATAATTTGTTTAAAAATATATTTTCTATAAAAAAATAGTATAATTATCATTTTCAAATACTTTTATAAAATTTAAAAAAGTTAAAATTAAATTAATTAATCTTTATAAGTTTTTATTTTTTTTTATAAATAAAAGTATTAATATTTAAAATAATGAAGAAATAAAATATCATAACTTAAATAAAAAATTTACTAAAATTGTAATTGATTGTAACTTCAATAGGGTTGTAATATTTAAATTTTTATATAAAGTAAATATAATTTTTATTATTTTTAAAATTTTTATTGAAAAATAACTAATAATTTTTTATTATCTTATAATTAATTATAATTATAATATTTTTTTTATATGAAATCAGTTTTAGAATTGAGAAAAATTAATTATAAGAAATATTGGAAGTAATATTATATAATTATTTAAATAAAATATTTATAAAAATTGTAATGAATTGTAGCTATATTAAATTGTTATATAAATAAATAACACTATTATTATTTTTAAAATTTTTATTTAATAATAATAATATTTAATTAATTAATTATTTATTATATATCCCGAGTTAATTAAATTTTTTATTCACGTGTGAAACATATAATTATATATATATATATAATTCATTTTTTGACTATTATATACTCGGATAGGTAGAGGAGGGATGAGGTAGTAAACTGTGCATGAGTGAATTGATTTAAGGGAAATGATTTATATCGCCAGTAGTGATGTGTAGTAAGCTATGCATGAGTGAATTAATTTAAGGGAAATGATTTGTGTCGCTACTTGTCCACAAAGATCAAAATGACTCTTTTACTTTATTTTATTAATTTGATTATTTAAAAAAACTTTTAAATTATGGGTATTTAAATTTTTACATAATAAATTCACTCATATGTAATTTATATTTTAAATTTCAAAAAAAATTATTTTCACTAGAAAATTGAAATTTTAAAAAAATTGAAAAAAATTATTTTCACTAGAAAATTGAAATTTAAAAAAAAATTAAAAAACTTTTTTACAAGATTCGGATGCTTAAATCTTTATATGACGGGTTCATAAATGTGCAACTTAGTTTTAGATTAAAAAAAAATTTAATTTTTTTCTATTTAATTATTAAAAAAATTTACAAGTTACGAGTGTTTAAATTTTTACATAATAAATTTACTTATATACGTCTAAATTTTAAATTTTAAAAAATTTACCAACACATGATAAATTCAACTGGAAACAATTTAAGTTTTAAATTTTATAAAAAAAATATTTAAATTTTCAAAATAGAAAATTCAAACAAAACGGTACAAAGGAAATTTTGGCTGCCTAGGACAGACTGTACAAGTCGTGTGCGTATTGTCGTCCTTGATTTAAACTCATCTCTGCACTAGAATTTAAAACTATTGTACGCTGTCTGCAAGAACTTTTAAAGGAAAATGATTTGTGAACGACAGCGGAATCATTTTTCACGTATTTTTTTCTTGTTTTACCCCTCAAATTTTCCTCTTTTTTTGGGTGTAAGAAAATACCCAGCTGCTCAAATTTAAGATTAACGTATATTTCATTTGGATGTATGTAAAAAAAAGAAGTTTTCTTTTTTAACTTGGTTTATGAAATAATAGTCATGCTAGGATATACCATCTGCTAATGATTGTTTAGAAATCAGTTTTTAACTCCGTTTTTTCATATTTCTTCTAATATCAAAAGAATTTCGACTATTTCAGATTAATTAGTTCATTATCTTAGTGAATAATACTATGATTAATTTTGATTTTAAGCAATCTATTATTAACGGTTATGGTCATTGTAATTAATACCTTAGCTGATATACACTATAATTTAAAAATGTTAAAAAATCCATCAAACGACTTTGACCTCTTTTCCGTTGCGTTCATTTTCTTTCCATCCAAACAAAGTTCTTTTTCTTCACTGCAACGGAAACTCCTCCCAAAACCGTCACTTTCACAAAGACAAGGACAAAATGATGAACCAAAAGAATGTATCTGCTCTTCAGTTCGTACACTTTAATGGGTGGCAATTAATACCCGGTCCTGAAATGATGTTGTACAGTTTGCCTTTTTCCTCCACTCCTTTCTATAATCTTTTACTACTGATGTAAAAGATAACCAATAGAACAAAACGCTAGAAACATGTGGACACTTGAAATTTTTGTTTTCTACCATTTTAGGTATTGTTCTGAAGTAACACCCTCCCATCTATAGAATAACTGTACTCAATTCTCAAACATCAATATTAGTCAAATGGAATCAATTCTATTTTTTTTTTTTTTTATCAAACAAATGAAATCAATTCTGGAGCTGAGTTCTTTGGACAATATGGGAGGAAAATATCTTAAAAAATGAAATAATAAGCTCCATGTAATGAAATTTTACAATTTCACTAAGATCAAGTATTCAGTTGTTAGCCACTATAATTCTAAATTACAAGCTCAACTATGACTATGATACAAAGAGCGGTAGGGGAAAAAAGCACTCGAAGATGAAAATGGTTTATCCAAATCACACGTGAAACTTCATGTCAGTCCTCACGGTACAGCAGTTAGATTACTTTTTACCTATTCTTGCATTTCCAAGGTTTGATTTGTAATAGTTTGGTTAGCAACATGCAAGAGAAAACATTCCAACAATTGTGTTGTAAGAGGGAAGGAGCAAACTGCAAGTTCATCTGCGCAGCAGGGAAAACTGGCCAGAGCACAACATGTTCCTGTCGTATTAACTTGAATTAACATTTTTGCAACATGTATGTACAGAGCTTACGAATCATGAGGTTCTTGGACAATTAAAGTGATCCTCTGTTTACCACTGTCAGAGCGGAAGTTATCTCCTTTGAATCCAATCTGGAAGTCAAAATCCCATCCAGGATAAATTCAGATTAAAAGGTAAGTAACATTATAACATGACCTAAAAAATAGCTTGCACAATCAGTGCCTACCTCAACAGAACTGTCAGGCGGAAACCACCGTAACAGCACTCCAAGATGTGCCACTGCAGGAATTAGCTTGAAAAGCAGAGGAGTTGTTACCTGAAAACGTTTTGTGCAAGTTAACACCTAAGGAGATGAATCACTTGCATTGATAAAGAATAAGCCAAGACCAAGGGGAAAAGTCACAATTCTTTCTCGCAACTCAATTATCATACTCATACTTGTTATAGATAAACAATGAAAAAGAGACAATTTTCACACTCCTATTAGTGCAGGCGTGGTTATATACCTCTTGGGATGAACGAAATGACATAATCTGAAATTACAGATTTCATTCTAATTATAATGTGTGAATAGCCAACTTGACGGAAATGCACAATATCACTTCCACCAGCACGTTCAAATCTTATCTTTTGTTTTGCCCATACTCAATAGTTGAATAATATGATAATTATGGCCAGGTCATGCTAGTCTACTTGTTTCCACAAAAAACTTGTCATATCAGTCTGTCCATAATCAAATCATTGTCTCCTATCCACAGCTACAGATACACAAAACTTAAGCATCATGAATCAAGTAATTTGACATTTCATTTCGAGGAGCCAAAAAAAAAATTGTAAGTACAAAAAAAAAAAGTTAAGGATGGATTCACAATTCATAAGAAATTGAAACATAATGAAAAGATGCAATCAGATGCCCCAAGAACTTCCATTAGAAATGTGGTATAGCTTTTTACTCTTAACAATCAGCAAAATACCAGGATGAGTGAAATCCCAACATGGAACAAAATAAAATTAGCTTAAAAACCATCAAAAGTCACACCAGTTGAAAATCTGAACAAATAGCTGTCTTACCAGGCTAAGAGCTGTTGTCCCAAGAAGAAGTAGGTACACCTTCCCCTGAAATTGGCCAAAGCATTAATTCTAGAGTAGCTAAAAAATCCCACTCCTCCTAAAGGTTAAGAGTAGAAAATTCTCTTAAAAAATTGCGTGCCATACACCAGGATAATTAAAAGAAAACACGTACAACAAATATGCATGAAATCCACAACAGCTCATTTCCCAAAGCAGGAGAGCTTTTCTTCCTAAAATTGCCACAATTAAGTGCAACAGAAGCACTAACCTCAACTAAATGAAGATTAGAAGCACGGCTGAGAAGAACAAAAGCAAACTCCCCTATTTGAGCCAGAGACATTCCAACCTAAAGGTTTACATATGCACACGGTCCCTCAACCGGTGAATCTCAGAAAAAGAATTAAGAGGAGAGAAAGAAAGAAAGAAAAATACAACCAGCCAAAAAGAAAAGCAAAAATAAAATCTTACAAGCAGTGCAGTCTTGTTGTTATAACCAAATCCTTTTACAACTGTAGTGGTTATAGTTGTCTTTATGATTATGACTAATATAACAGATGCTAGCAATATGTCAACATGGTTCCAGAGAAAATGAACATTAATCAGCATTCCAATGCTGGAAAGGAAGAGAGCAGCAAAAATATTTCGAATCGGTTCTATCTGCACAAAAAGCAAAACTTCAGATCTGGGATGGCACAGATATCTTATGAAACTTTGATGTTAAATACCTCAACAAAAGCTTTGCTTTGCTTTGATCAACGTCTATTAAATGGAGGCTTTTTCATACTTTACACACTCATAGTTATTAAAGGCAGCCTCTAAGGTGCACGAGGCGCAGGCCTAGGCACCTCATAGCCTACAAGGTGAGCCACTTTACTCGAGCATGTGGCTTACGGCCTAGGCGCGCGCCTTGGACGAGGCAAAAGGCGCAAAAGAGGCACACCTCAGTGAAATTGCCCTAAATATCTGATTTTTGAGTTGGGCCAATAAAAGAAGTTGGGCGGGGCCTAACTTAAAAAGCCTTATTAATTAAAATTTAGGATTTTTACTTAAAAAAGCCTTATTTCTTGAACTTTTTTTTTCTTTTTTGTGCTTATTATGGATTTAAAAATATGCTAAGTATATGTTTGTCATTTTGTGGATGCATTTTATTTTAGATTTATAAAATATTAATGTTTAGAATATGATTTTATACATGTTTTATCTTACGAGTGTTGTTAGCCTTATTATATGCATTTTTTTTTTGCGCCTCACTTCAAAAAGGCGCCAGCCTGTGCCTAGGCTCTAGGACCCCTTTGCGCCTTGATGTGCCTTTTGCCTTTAATAACTATGTACACAGTGTCAACGCTGTTGTTTTGAATCCAAAAGATACAAAAATATTTATACCTCTACAATTTCCAGACATATAAACATATTATCTAGAGCCTTACTTGTTCTAGCGTATGTTGAGCAAGGTCAGTTGTCGATATCATTACACCAGCAGCAAATGATCCCAATTCTAAACTTAGGCCCAGCTTATCACTACACTGAAATGGTGCCAAAGAAAAAATTTGATAAGAGTACCACAAAAGATGCACCATGAATGATTAGAAAGAATTCAACTAGAATAATTCAACAAGCTCTTTAAGACTGAAATAAAATACAAGGTCAATATGCTCTTTTTTTAAAGCAATGGGTCAAATTTCAATAATTAACTAGACAAGCCAATTAATAGCAGTATATGCATACTGGCTTCAAAGCGCATAATGCTATCCACACATGGTTACATCATTCTCTTGAGAAACCAATAAATACTGAATGCCAAAACATGCTCACATTTTAATGCTTTTACATAAAGACAACCAACCACATTCAGAACTTTTTTATGGAATTTCTTTTCTAAAATCAAATACTTTTAAGTAGCTTGATGGAATAATGTGCTGTATCCTGAGAGAAATAGCCTCTAAAATCTACATTGACCTTGCCATACACAAGAGTTCAGATGCTCTAAATACAGATGATCAAAAGGTATGCAATAAAAATGTTAAGTATTAAGGTAATGCATAAATTAGCAGATCCAAAGTTCTTGAGAAACCAAGAATAAGTAAATGGACAAACCCAGGCTATAAGTAAGCAGAATGCTACAGATGCCAATTGATAGAGCTCATCAGTCTGCACAAATAAAATTATTGTCATAGAACAATGAAATGGGGCTGAAATCAAGCATTCATTTTCACAATTCTTCAATAGAAGAACTTCCAGGTTTTCATGCCAAATCAAATAAATACTTACCTGTGATGATAGGCTCATCATCAGTTTAAGAAACCGAGGAACAAAAGTACGGCATGATATAGACAAGATGGCTAAAAATGCAATTAACACAACCAACCTGATAAAAACAAAGAGCAAGTATATTACAATAGATACAGAGTCAATGCACACAAATCTTTGGATGAAAAAAAAGGAGGCAAAACTTGAATACTTATTTATAGGATTCTACTTCTTACCTAAGCATTGAGGAATTTAACAAAATACCCATTTGTATTGAAACAAACATAGACATGTACTACATAAATTGCTCTATACTACATCCAGAAATTAGTGGAGACAACAACTTATCATGGCTTTAGCCAAGGAATAAGAGCTTACAGTCCACATTGTTCTTCCACAGTTCCTGCCACCCTATGGAATGCTGCTACTTTCCTAATCTTTGGGTGCAAGATCATGCTCAACAGTGAATTGATTTCAAAACACATTACCAACTTATATCCACCTTTAAACATTAAATCTTCCATTAAAGAATAAATAGTAAACCTAAAATCAAAATCTCAGGCCAGAATATTCTCTAAACTTAATGATATTCATCCATTAATGCTTGATCAAAATCTTTTACAAAACTATGCCAAGACATGTATACCCAGTAAAGACAGAGCGTGAGAGACAGAAAGAGAATAAGAGGACAGAAAAAGGCACTTCCTTTACAAATAAAATGTTCAAATTTCTCACTTAAATGGATAATACAGAACAGCAAAGTGTATTTCATGGCCACCAAAAGTAGACACATTGCTCACTTGCAAAATTGGTGGGTGACTTAGCAGATAATGCATTCATATGTTAATTCGAGATGATCATGCTATCAACCCATAAAAAGAAAATTTTCCTTGGATATTTGGAATATTTCAAATTTCTTAACTTACAATTTAGCCATGGACATCACTCCTTGAAGAACACCAGAAGTTCCACCAAGAACTGGAAGCAAAGCAAACAGCAAACCAACAGCACAGTCCTGGTTGTCCAAAAATTTCTCAAGAGTCAATGAGAGGGAGAAAAAGCCACAGTTGAAATTGATAGCTTGAGTACCAGAAAGCAGTAATATCACACTAACAGAGTGGATTAAAGATAACAGAAAGGTCATAAGAAAAAAGAACTAGATACCTGCAAAATAAGGGTGCCCACGGTGACTTGTCCATGAAGGGCATTTATAGAATTCTTGTCCATCAAAAACTTCAAAACCTGGGCCAAATGATGCACCTTCGCAATCATGAGCACAATATACTTTTGCAAGTGTGCCTGTGTGTGTTAGAGAGAGAGTGTGACACATCCAAAGAAGGTTTTAATTACCACTGCTGTTGAAGACATTGAAAGGAAAGCACCAACAAATACACCCTCTGAAGGCTTACCACCACATAACTGCAAACAGCATCTGGTCAGAACTACGGGTTATTTACCATTTTATGGTAAAAAATAAAACTATTTATTTCCCTTTTTATGGTACTTTTGAAACTATTTCCCTTTTTGTGGTGAATTCTGAAACATTTTTCCAATTTGTGGTACTTTTGGCTAAAGTGGGGGGGAGAGAGAATGCAACAGCATTCCGCCATTGGAGCTCATTCCGCCAGTCCAAATGGCGGAATGCCTAGGAATATATATATATTTTTTATTTCTTTGTCCATTCTGCCATTGTTAATGGCGAAATGGACAAAAAATTTTGTCCCCTACCCAAGCTAATTGACCAAAGCATTGAAATGACAATTACGCCCTAGTTTTTTTTAAATTTTAAATTTTTGTTTTTTATTTTAATATTATAATGATTATGATTAATTAATTATGATAATATTAAAAATAATATCATAATTATAATAAGATTATGGTTTTTTTGTTTTTTAATTTTAACATTATTATGATTATTTTAATTTAATATATTATTATTATTATTATTATTATTATTTATGCATGTGTGTGCATTAATTTGCATGAGTGTTGTGTGTGTGGCCTAGTTTTTTTTTTATTTAATATTATAATGATTATGATTAATTAATTATAATAAGATTATGATATTTTTGTTTTTTAATTTTAACATTATTATGATTATTTTAATTTTATTATTATTATTATTTATGCATGAGTATTGTGCATGAGTTTGCATGGGTGCTGTATGTGTGGCTTAGTTTTTTTTTTTTTTTTATTTTAATATTATAATGATTATGATTAATTAATTATAATAATATTAAAAATAATATCATATTTATATTATGATTTTTTTTGTTTTTTAATTTTAACATTATTATTATTATTATTATGCATTGTCATTAGCCTTGATGGCCTTTATCACAATCTGCGTGTGTGTTTGTGTTGTGTGCTGTCTGTGTGTGTCAATGCCATTCTGCCCTTCCAAACAGCGGTTTGGCCTTTTTTTTTTTTTTTTAATTAAACATCCATTCTGCCATTTCTTCTAGCGGAATGGGTGAGATGACTTTTTGTCATCTTCCCATTCTGCCATTTTGAATGGCGGTTTGGCTTTTTTTAAACAAAAAAAAAAGTACCACAAGAAGGGAATTAGTTTCCAAAGTACCATAAAAACGCAAATAACCCCAGAACTACAGCATTTCAAATGAATAACTTTGTGTAACATGCCCTTCATGGGCTTGCCTAATGTTGTTTGCAAAATACAAAGTAAAAGTGTGGTTAAAAGGCAATGTAATAAAATATTTTAACTTCAAGATATTGTAATAGAACAAAGGCTTTTACTTGACCCAATTTTCACATGATAATAAGTTGCAACTATCACAGACAAATAACTTGGGAATCTAAGAGCCAAAAGGAATGCTGAACAGTAAAATAGAGAACAGTAATAGAAGCATATGACTATTTATATAACTTCCGACCACTTCAAGTAATTGATATATAAATGCACTTATATAAGTAATTTCAGTCTGCAATCTTTTGTTCTTGGAGATTTATTGAATATCTAATTTTTGCATGTATTAGTTGGTGCTTTTGCATGAAAAGGGGAACATAGAAAAAACAAGGTGACACAAAATTCCTGACAGAACTAAGAAGCATACCATGGCAGTAATTCCACACAGGAACATAAATAAAACAATTTGAAGAAGACCTCCTAGAATAGCAACTGCACGAACAACTCGAAGCTGCAATTGAGGACAATGAAATTCAAGTAGCAGAGCAACTGCATTAGTTATGGAAAAGGAACAACAAGAAGCAAATGAAAGAACTTACTTTATTTGTGGAGAATTCCAGGCCCAATGCAAAAAGAAGAAAAATAACACCAAATTGAGCCACAGTTTCAACCTGCAGTCACGAACAATGTGAAAAATAAAGTAAAATGTGACGATAATAATTTTGATCAGATAATAAGACATGGCAACAAACTAATAAATACATTGCTGAGCAAGAAAATGACCATTGCAAAGGTAACAACAGAGTCTTTTTAGCTACTTTTACAACAACGGAAAAACATTCGACTCTGGTTAATGCTATAAACTATTCCATGATAGTTTCATTACAAAAGCATACAGTAATTTCTATTATCAAGTACAGAAACAAGTCAAAGCTTTTATATTGCATTTTAAAATCAGAAAGTTGAGTTTAAAAAAAAAAACAAATGATACAATCAACTAAAATTATAATTTGTGATATAAACTGAAGCATTACCATCATAAAAAGATAATAGCTCACTGTTTGATATGTTATGGATTTTGTCAAAATGTTTGACATGGCACTAAAGCAAAGAAAGCATTATCCAGCAATATTTTCAGCGGAATTAATGAAAGAAGCATTTTTGAATGATTTGTAACTAATAAGTTGCATACTTGCACCATTTCACTGACAAAACTGAAACCTCCAGGCCCAATAACAGATCCTGCTAGCAAATATCCAGTAATCACCTGAAATATGTTCATATTAGAATATGTTACAGAGAAACTATATGATCAATGTGCTTAGAGAATGGCATGCCCAGACATTGAACTATATCCTAGCATTGCAGTTTGTCATTAAGTAAGCTTATATCAAATATGATCAAACCGGTTGTCCAGCACAAGCAAACGCAATTCCACCACAAGTTGCAGATACAATGACGACAACCAAATCTGATATCAATCTACAAAGCAATAAGTAGATAAGTCCAGATCAGCTTACCAGCTAAATACAGAAAAGTGATTTAAGTAAACTACAACAATTAGGAAGTCTACCTCAAGTCTAGCTGCAGCACTGGGTATTTTGATTTAAAATTAGATATAATGAAGACATTGTCCTGGAAACAAAGTCCCAGTTTCAACACAACAATATTATCAACAAACAACAATGCAAAGCTTCTAAGGAAATACAACAACACCTTTCTATCTATCAATGTTGGAGTATCTTCAGCACCATTATCATTGTCCAAATTGAAAACATCATGGAGTTTAAATGACCTACAATGAGACTCAGAAAGAGAATATCTCAGACAATGCACCAAAACTCAAGATGTTTCAAATCCACTAGCCAAACTTAATATTAAATAAAATAAAGAAGAAATCCAGTATTTAACAAGACAGGAGCTTATACTTTTCCTCTTTTGTGTCATTTTTCTTTGATTTAACCCTGGCAACAGTTTCCAAAACTGCCTGAGCAAAATAAAAGATATAAAGAAGATACATTTAGCAAACTTCAAACAAAAATATGATAAAACATATGTTTTACGATAATACGTTTTTTTCCACTAATGAAAGTAGATCAAATTTTTCATGAACAAAAAACGTATCGTATCAATTAAATGGCAAAAACTGCATCAATGCCAGCATATCCAACTAGAATAGAAAAAGAGGATTATAAAATATGACGATTACATTTTAATTGCTCCGAAGAAAAATACAGAAAGCTAGTGTCAAACATGAATTCACAATTGCAATAATACTCAATCACTAACTGCACTTTTGTTTTATGCTTCTCTTAGGATCATAGACTAGCTACTCAATACTGTTGCACAAAATTTGAAAAGAAATGCAACTAACCTGCTGCTCAGCTACGCTATTGTTGAAGCTTTTAGAATCAGTCGCTGCCAAATAAGAACTAGATAAATCAGATATCAGCAAGTTGCAATGACTATTAGCTCATAGCATTTGGAAAGAAACGCAACAACTCAATTCGATTCTATTTATTTAGTCAATTCCCAGTTGCTAATATTCCATTAATTGTGCCGAAAAATTGACATGATTCTGCAACTGCAAATGGTCTATTCCAAACAATAACCATTTGACCATTAGCACGCATCACATATTAAAGATCGATTTGCTAGCTTTCTACACTACAAAGAAACTAAATAATTAATCAAATTAAACGAATCTAGACCTAAACTAAGACGAAATCGAAATTAAAAGTCAGTTAAGCATTAAAACCAAAAACAAAACCCTAAAATTGGAAGCAATAACTGAAAGAGGGAGAGGGAGAGAAAGAGAACCATCATTCTGTTCATTTTCAGAGTCAGGAAACTCTCTCTGAAGAGCATCATCAATGATTTTAGCGAAAGTGCCATCTTTAGGTTTAGAAATGGAGGCATTTGAGACAGCTGTATCGTTCCCAGCGAACTGGAGCTGATCTAACTCGGTGAGTTCATGAGCGAGCGAGAAGGAAGCGAAGAAGAGAAGAAAAAGAATGAGATATCGAAGAAAAAGAACCCTTATCAACATTGCAGAAAAAATAGAGAAACTTTCTGCTTCTCTGAGCTTAAAAAAAAAAAAAAAAAAACAAACAAACAAACAGAGAAAATCTCAGATTCAGTCGTCGATGTTGACGAGGAAGAGCAGCACAGTAGACACTGAGTGGAGAAGAGAAGAGAAAGGAAGGGGGTCAAAGCAGAGTCATAAATCGAGCAATACGAGCTAGGTACAAGGATCTAAAAATGCTTGTCCTTTTTTTTTTTTTTTTTTGGTAACTTTTAGCTCGTTAATTATATAGCCTGCATAAGGTCGATACTTCAACCGCTATTCTTGTATTGTCTCCACGAAATTGTGTAATAATAATTTTTCATTACGAACATCGACTCTAACCTGCTAAAATTATTATTATTTTGACCCTCTATTAATAAATTATTAGTTTAATGATGACTTTTGTTTTGACGTAAAATTCGAACCATAAAAATCCACTCTATGTGATTTTATTTTTACTATTAAACTACAACATATGAATCATTATGTATTTATATAATTAGATAATAAATGTGAAATTTTTCCTTTTACACTTCTATAAATATAATAAGTCATAAGAATGACATTTGCAATGACATTTTGCAAGGTGTTTGGTTTGTCATGGGATATTAAACACTCTAGTAATAAGGGAATGACATTTGCAAAACAATCAACGGTTAGTTTCAATTTAAAAATAGAAAAACAGGGCTGGTCATGGTCTCATAAAATGCCAGTCTCAGTCTCACGAGGACAAAAAACCTCTGGACTTACTAAAGAGAAGCATGGTATGAAAAATATTATAACTGTGATCTTGATCGATGACTCAAGATTTTCTCTCATGGGTTGCATACCAACTATCACTTTTCTTATTTTGGATTTACATGTACCTCTTGTCTATTCTTTCATGTTGTTCCGTATTTATTAAAATTGCTCCCAATTAATAATTTTTTGATAAAGATTGATACAGCCATCGTCACTTGTAGGTGGATACCCATTGCCAATAGAGCCATTATCCAACACGACAAGAAAGCTACTGCGCTCATATAAGATTTTTTTTTTTTTTTTTGAGCACACAAAAGAATTTGATCAACTGCTGGGTACAAAAGAACATATTAAACACCCTATAATAATTTAAAATGCATCACTGAAAGGCTGGCACTCCATTGACTGAACTGCTACCAAATAATGCATGCGTATAACCCTTTAGATTTGCCGACATTGATTGCAACCCCTCATTACCCATTGTAATTTTCAGTAAAGAATTCACTATTCAATTACACCATTCAATTTAGCTGCAATAATGAAGTTACTGAAGTTGATATTCCTGGGATCACTTCATTCTTTTATCTTACAACATCATGGCAGTCAGGTGGTGTCCCTGAGCAAACAATCCACCATGTTCCGTCCAAAATATGCAAAACTGTACTTAAAGGCAGTATCGCTCATTATCAGTGAATTTACCATCAAGTTTCACCACAGTTGCTGAACTATTACGTGTACCATTGACTGGTGCTGCCAATACATCTTCAAGTTTAACATTCAAAAATGAGTTCAATAATGAAGCAAGGACTGTCTTTGAAGTGAAACCACAAAGCTCTAACACGTAGTTCGATGATTCCCGCATACTTTACAAGCTAAAACTCATAAAAATATAATATGCTGTTCTTAGGAAATGCATCCCGCTTTGCTGTACATATTTTTCACCTTAGCTGCTCACATACATATGATCACAACCATTAGAATAGTTGTAAACGAAACAGGTTCATATAACAGACCAAAATCTGGAAATTTATGTGAGCATTGCCTTGGCCGTTTAGCATCTTTTGAGCAATACAACAGAAAAAAGAAATGCATTTCAGCATTTCAATCTTTTACCTGGAACTGTTCAAATTAATCAAGCCTTTGTTTGAGAGATTTACTATAGAATCTGCAATAACTCTGGCACTGGCCTTCATATAACCACCTGAAAAGAAAATGAAAAAAAAAAAATCAAACTATTGTCTGCAGGTCCAAAATCTCCAAAGATATTAAAAGAACTTTAAGTATCAGACATGGATCAGCTACTATTATCAAATCACCATGCCATGAGTAATCTAGAAACCAGATATACTGAGCAGATTCTGGGAAGCTCAAACTATTTCAGTACATTGCATCTGATTTTTTTTTTATCTAAAATGATTCAGCAGATCAAATAAGAAGAGTTAATTCCCTCTTAGCAGCTACAAAAGAAACCTAATTTGCCACAAGATGGCACACAGTACTTCTTGTCCTCTGAATTTAGGACAACCTGAAAAAAATCAAGTGCCTTTCTGGTTCAATCTACTGCACATGGCAAATATACTTGTCTACTGAGAGAATCCAAGTGCTGGGACCATAATTTTTAAGCAAGTTAAGCAACTTTCAATTTTCTCATATTAATGAATTGATCAGAGTTTAACAAAGGGGTCTTTCCTCTGCGAATGATGCAAAACTTCTCTTCATTCACTTCATGGTAACAACAGAGCACATAGCTGAAAATTAGAGGCGTCCATACAGAGACTCAGTCACCAAATTGACAGGACACAGATCAATTGACACATGACATCTTTGCTAAGAGCCAATCCGTCTCAATGCACTTGGCAGTGTAAGTTCAAAGTTTCGACAACTAAGTAAGCACAAACTAAAGGCACACGTAATTCTTAAGCATTATAGAAAGTGCATTATTTAAAGATTCTCAGGAAAATCTCAGGACCTGATGTCAGCATAACGAGAGGGGCAGTCTTTTCACGAGCAAACCTGAAAACCTTCTCATCCCTAGTGGTTATTCCATCAGGACTAATCTGCACCAGACAAGTATAAGCATAATGAAAATCTTCTCATTGCTCAATAGCCTTTATGAAAGCAGAAAACATATTTATAGTGATACCAATTTCCAAAAGCCACATCCAATCTTGGTTGTTGCTTGCCCTTTTCCATTTGTATTCTTTACTCTTTCCAATTTAGTACAAAGAATTTGATAATAAAGGCAGGAAGATAAATTATTCCATTCATCTAATCAGCACCATCGTAAAACTTAAGCAGCTCCTCTACTAAATCTGTGGATTTTCTACACCTAATATGTTCGCATTTCTCCACCAATATTAAGTGGAATGTAAATGGTATCAATAATCTTGTGGCTCTAACTGAAGGATTCTGGAAAATACAAATTCAATCACTGCTAAATGGTGGTGGCTTTATTTCTGTTGTAAAGTATTGTCCTATTCTGGAGATGCAACCACAATTAAGGTAGATTGCAATTAGATAGGGACAGTGTGACCAGCAAATGTAAGTCAGTCAATGATACTGTAAACAGCCTTACTAAAGCCATAGGAATTAGGATCAGCACAGATTATAAATAATCACAAATGAGCATATTCAAATCAATGTTTTTATTAGAAACAAATACAAAGGTGATAGTACCTTCAGCCGGCCTAATGGATCTCCATCTAGGATATCTGTGCCAGCATTGTAGATCACCAACTCAGGATCAAACTTTTGACCAGCAACCTACATTCACATCAAATGATCATTAACTTCTCATAACAAAACATCACACCTCAAAATCAAACTGTAGAACAAGAAAAAGGAATGTGCAAGAAAACCTATCCAAAATGAATATTTAACAATACAAGGGTACACACACGTAAAAAGGCAAAACTATAGGACTACAGACATGGACCAACCTTGAAAGGACTGAAAGGTGAACTTTTATGTATTGCAAATCTTTACTTTCTTTGGAAGATTTTTTTTTTTTTAACAAAAAAAGGTGCTTCAGGCATCGAATGTGGATACTAGATAACATATGAAAACTCACAAGGGGCTCTACAAGCCCTAACTCCTAAGTCAGGCAGATAAAGTACAGAAGATAAAAGCTGCATCTGGCCCATGAGTGCCTTCTCTTGAACAACAAGATTTTCTCATCATTGCACATTAAAAGTTTATCTTCAATTGAGAAGGGAGAATACAACAAGAACGGCAAAGCATGCTGAAGTAAAAGCAGGCATAACTCTATACCTCAAGAGCTTCATCTAATTCTCTCAAATACTCATCTGTTGTGGTCCCACTCTGTTGAATGAAGAAAAAACATATTATATTGGGACGAGAATAATATATATACACATATGACCATTCATTTCTGAGAAACTGCTGAAGGCTTACCACAACTTCAACCTTATGATCGATATATTTCCTTGCCTCATAATCCTGTCAAAAAGACTCATTTAATATATAAGCCAATACAGCAGCAAACAGATTATATTTACCTGATAACAGCAAACACATTAAGACAAATGAAAGCTAGAAATTAATCAAAAGTAGAAATGGACATGTGTGTGTATATATATACACACACGTGTAGATGAGGAAATAAGAAGTATCCAAGTTTGAAATCTGCAACTTACAAATGGATATATTCCGGGGTTGTACATATCCAGAATATAGATTCGGCCTTCCATTAAAAACATCAAAAGCAATCAGCCAAATCCAAAAAGAATATTAAGCCCAAGAAACATGAGAAAAATATGTAGCCATACTGTCATTGTAAAAATCCATTTCATGGCCATTTCCTTGATGTGCATCAAGGTCAATTATCATCACCCTGTAAGTTGTTGCAGATACTTAGTATAGACTTTCATTCATCAAAAGTAATAGTAATCTGAGGCTCAATAGCCAGCATTAAACAGCAAAATTGCCTCTGTTCCATCTAAGAGTCATTTAATACCTTGATATATTCAACCGTACAAAGGCAAAATGTATGCAAAGAGAAATGTCTGCATAAGCACAAAAACCACCTCCTTTCCCGCTAGAACAGTGATGAAACCCTCCCCCAACATTGATGGCCCATCCTTGTTCTTTTGCAAGCTTGGCTGCCAAGATGGTTCCTCCTACCTGTAGTTCATTATAATCAGAAAACTCCCATAAACTAAAAATGTTTGTCTGTAGAGATAACAAATGACGATCTCACCTGCTTGCGGAAAGGTAAAAGAACTTTCTGTTGCACAAGACAATTAGGAAATAACGCAAGTGGAGGAACCTGCACTATAGCAGTCTAGATCAGAAACTGTAAAATAAATAAATAAATAATCATAAACTGCAATTAAAGCACGTCATACAAATGTTCTCATCGAAGAAAATGAAACTTATAAGGAAACTATAATGGGTGAAAATTTCTTCCAAGATATTTGATTGAATGCAACGCAGATTGGCAATAAAGCAATCAAACGGAATAATTTGGACAAAAAGGGGTGAATCACACATCACCTCAATTATGGCTGCAACATTTTCACTGCTCTTCAGACTAATCAAGTATGACTCTGAATGTACCTGTTAAATATAATAATTAAAACAAAACACATTAATAATACCATCACACACTCTTATCAGTTAAACACTCGAATTGTATCAACAGGCCAAAACATAAATCACTAATGCTATTTCCCTACACTAACCTGAAGCACATAACAGTCCCTTTTTAGTAATTACAAGTAATTAGCCACCAAAGTTAACAGATAAAGAAATTACCACAAGAAGATCGTCCTTCGAAGCTTCAAGAGGCTCAACAATACTATTTTTGTTCAAAACACCCGCTGCTATTAGAAATTGGCAAACACGACCCCATTTTGATGAATCAAATGGATGCCTACATAAAATCCAAATCATTACTCAACAAACCTAAACCTAATCTAAATTAAATTGAATTAACAAAATTACTAAGAAGCTCCTTACAGCTTTTCTATGCCAAGAAACGATATATCATAAGTCCGCGAGTAAATTAATGGAACCTGTTTGATAAATATCTTGCTGTAAAATCAAACTCAATCATTGGTGAATTTAAAGTTTAGAAAGAAAAAGCAGTTTACGAGTTTGACCTTCGAGGGAGGGATATCGAAGTAAAGCTTGCTTGAGACGATGCGATTTCGTCGGAGAGTTGCAGAATCCGTGGCAGTTGAAGACGAAGACGACGACGAAGAAGAAGACGACATTTGCTGAGAGCGAATGTAGAGATATAGAGAGTGCGAAATCTTGATAGTTGCGATAGTTAAGACTACGTAGAGCGCGGGTTTACCGAGTTTACGAACTGACTCAGCGGTGAATGGTATAACTCGGAACGTCATTGTCGGACTGAGTTTTGACTTACAGTGTGTAGAAGAAACTACAACAAATCAGTGCTACAAGCCAATCAAATGAGTAGTAGTGGCAATAAATTCCTTTCAGAGGCTACTGTCTGCCGCTCTTTTTTTTTGCCACAAAATTTAGAAATGTAAGATTCTTACCTACAGGTGTACATATTTTCTCAATTGAAAAAATGATATATAAATTGCGTATAAAATATTTATATTTATCATTCGCATTTAATTAAATTAATTAAAAGAAATTATTCTACTTAAATTACGTTTTAAGTTTTAAGGATAATATATAAAATTATATTAAATTAATTATTAAAATAAATTTTATAATTTTATTTAAATTAAATTAAATTAATTAAAATTTAAATTCAGTAAATTTTAAATAATTTAAATAATATATATTTTAAATTATTTCTGTAAGCAAAAAAAACTTTTCAATATAAGCATTAAATATTAAAGAGATGTATATATATTACTTATAAATTATTAAAAAAGCTAGAATTAATTAATTTAATTTTAATATAAAATTGTAACAAAATATTTATAAAATAATTAAAATATAATTTTAAATACTTGAGAACAAATAGTATAATATAGTTAAATAAAGAGGATAAATAGTAATTATGTTAATTTATGATTAACTGATAATAATTTTAATAAATAATTCAACAGAAAATAGATAGTATAGAGTTAAATCTAATTTTAAATATTAAAAATATATAGAAAAATAAATTAAAAGAAATAAATAATAATTAATTCACAAATGAAAGATGGCACTTTAACACTCTTATTAAAGTAGTTAAATTAATGAATAATAACAACAAATCAATTTTTTTTTTTTTGGGCAATTCAAGATGAAGAAGATAATATATATATATATAAAAGAGAGGTTATATTATTATTTTTATTTAATTAATAAAAAAAATAGTAGTCAAAAGTTTAGTAGGTTAGTAATGTAAGTTAAAGATTCAATCATTATCTTTTTTTTTTCTCTCGCTCAAAGAAAAAAAGAAATGTAGTATAATAATATTAGTGTTGTAGAATTAATATTGAATTACTTAATTTGTTATAGAATTAAACTTGAATTTAGTAGTATTTAATTAGAAGAAAAATATTTTGTAGTAGAATGATTTTAAGAGAATTTAGAGAACTATAATATTAAAAGAATCTAGAAAATAATCTATCTTTTTCTATATCTACTCATTAATGAATTTCAATCTTTTTATATAGAGATTTTCTTTTCGCTATTTGAAAACTATTCTCTCACAAGCAATATATTGTTCATTCACATTCATAATACTCCCCTTTGAATAACAATATTTTGTAACTGCCTCGTTAAAATCTTATTAAATAAAACCTAGTGGGAAAAACTTTAGCTTAAGGAAAAAGAGTACAATGCATGATTTTCTCCTCCTCAAGTTGATATGTATAATCTTCCTTTACATAGTATGCAGATGTCGCATTCCAATATCATGAACGTGTTTTCTAAAGATTGTAGTTGGAAGTGTCTTTGTGAAAAGATCAGCTGAATTCTTACTAGACTGAATATACTTGATATCTATATGATTGTCTTTTATTAGCTTGTGAGTGTATGAAAAGAATCTTGAAGGTATATGTTTGGTTTATCACTTTTGATATATCCTTCCCTTAACTGTGCAATGCATGCTACATTATCTTCATACAAAATTATTGGACTTTTGTTAACTGAAAAACCACAAGATTCTTTAATATGATGTGTCATTGATCTAATTCACACACACTCTCTATTTGCTTCATGTAGTGCAATAATCTCAGAATGATTTGAAGAAGTAGCGATAAGCGTTTGTTTTTAGAAACGCCAAGAAATTGCAGTTCCGTTATTTGTGAACACATAGTCTGTTTAAGATTTCACTTTATAAGGATCAAATAAATGCCCTGCATCTGCATAACCAATCAATTCTTGTTTTGAATTGTTAGAATAAAATAAACCCAAATCAACATTTCCTCGAAGGTATCGAAGTATATGCTTGATCCCTTTTCAATGCCTTTTTATTGGAGTTGAACTGAATCTTACTAATAAATAGACTGTAAAAGAAATGTCAGGTCTAGTACAATTAGCAAGATACATTAGAGCTCTAATGGCATTAAGATATGGAAATTCAGAATCAAGAATTTCTTTATTTTCTTTACAGAGTCGAAATGGATTAGTCTCAATATTGAGTGTCTGATGACCATTGGAGTACTTAGAGGATTTTTTTTTATCCATATTAAAGCATTTCAAGTTCTTTTATGTGTAATTTGATTGATGCACAAATATCCCATTATGCATTTGCTCAATTTGTAAACCAAAGCAACACTTGGTTTTTTCAAGATATTTCATTTCAAATCCTTCCTTTAAGTATATTATTGCTTCATGGATCTCATTTTCTGTTCTAATGATATTTAAATCGTCAATATATACAGCTATAATCATAAATCCGGATATTATTTTCTTAATAAAAACTCATGGGCATATAATATTACTCACATATCCTTTATTAATAAAATAATCACTTAAACGATTATACCACATGCGTCCAGACTGTTTTAACCCATATAAAGATCTCTGGAGCTTTATCGAATACATTTCTTTGGGTTTTGTACTTAATGCTTCAGGCATTTTAAAACCTTCAGGGATTTTCATATAAATGTCACTATCAAGTGATCCGTACAAATAAACAGTTATAACATCCATAAGATGCATTTTTAATTTCTTAGAAACTATTAGGCTAATCAGATACTTGAACATAATTGCATCCATAACAGGAGAATACGTTTCATCATAATAAATTCCTGGCCTTTATGAAAAACCTTGAGCTACAAGTCTAGCTTTGTACTTTATTATTTCATTTTTCTCATTTCTCTTTCGTACAAAGACCCACTTGTATGCTACAAGTTTCACAGTTTTAGGCATAGGAATAATTGGCCCAAAAATATTTCGCTTGTTTAGTGAGTCTAATTCGGCCTATATATCATCTTTCCATTTTATCCAATCATGCCTATTTTGACATTCGATGACTGATTTTGGTTCAAGATCATCTTTGTCATTTATGATTTCACATGCAACAACATATGAAAATATTTTATTAATACTTTTCATCTCATTTCTATTCAACAATTTTCTTGTATTGGTATAATTTATCGAGATTTCTTGATTAATATCATTTATACCTTCCATTTGGAGACTTTCTTTATTTTCTATTTCTTTAGGGATATTTTCCTCATTATCATTATGATTATATACTCCCTTTCTCTTTCGAGGATTTTTATCCTTAGAACCAATTGGTCTTCACACTTTTGGCGTGTTTTAGACTTATGAGTGTCTTTACTCTTAGGTTTTATTTCTAGAATTTCAATACGAACAGGAGCATTGGCTGCTGGTATATATGATTTAGTCACTCTTTTTGTATCAATAAATGCATCTAGCAATTGATTTGCAATTGCTTGTAAGTGCACAATCTTTTGCACCTCTAATTCATATTGTTTTGTGTGAGGATCCAGTTGCAATAATGATGGTTCATTCCATGAAATATCCTTTTTCCCTTCTTTCTCCTTTTTTTATAATGTTGGGAAACAACCTCATTAAATTGGTAATCAGCAAAACGTGCTGTAAAAACATCACCAGTTAAAGGTTCAAGATATCTAATAATCGATGGTGTTTTAAACCCAACATAAATTCCCAATCTTCATTGAGGACCCATTTTTGTGTGTTGAGGTGGTACAATGGGTACATATATTGCATAACCAAAAATTCTAAGATAGAAAATATTTGGCTCATGACCAAATGCCAATTGTAGTGGGGAGTATTTATGATATGCACTAGGTCTAATGCGAATTAATAAAGCAGCATGTAGGATTGCATGACCCCAAACTGAAATGGGAAGCTTTGTTCTCATTATTAATGGTCTTGCAATAAGCTGAAGGCGTTTAATCAATGATTCGGCTAAACCATTTTGAGTATGTATATGGGCAACAGGATGCTCAACAATGATCCCGGTAGACATACAATAATCATTGAATGCTTAAGATGTAAATTCACCAGCATTATCAAGTCTTACCCTCTTGATTGTATAATCAGGGAATTGTGCTCATAATTTAATAATTTCAGCTAGCAACCTTGCAAATGCAACATTACAAGTTGACAATAGACAAACATGTGACCATCTATTAGATGCATCAATTAATACCATAAAATATCTAAATGGTCCACATGGTGAGTGAATTGGCCCACATATATTACCTTGAATTCTTTTAAGAAACATAGGTTGTTCATTTTGAATTTTAGATGGTGAAGGCCTCAAGATTAATTTTTTGAGAGAACAAGCTATACATGACATTTCATTTGATTGAGCAATTCTTTACCCCTTCAATGGATGCCCATGTGAATTCTCAATTATTCTTTGCATCATTATTGATATAGGATGACTTAATCTATCATGCCATAAATTTATTGTTGAAGGATCATAAGATTTTTCTTTTACTGCCATATGTGATTCAATTACATGTATACACGTGTAATGCAATCCAGTAGGGAGTTTTGATAGTCTTTCCAATATTTTTCCTGATTCATAGGAAACTATATTTAAATATTTGTTACCATTTATAGTAATGGATTGGGTATCACACCCATTTCGATAAATGTCATCAAAACTCAACAAATTTCTTGTTGATTTTGGTAAAAACAAAGCTTCATCAATTATAAATTTTGTTCCATTTGGTAACATAAATTTAGCTTTTCCAATTCCTTTAATCAAATCTACAGGACCTAATATTATTTTTATAACTGCTTTTGTGGGCTTTATTTTAGAGAAATAATCTCTATTTTTCAAGATACTATGTGTAGTACCACTATCTGGTATGCAGAGATGTCCAATATTGTCTTTATGTTGAGTACAATCCATATTAAACTTCAAAATAGATAAACACATAATTAATCAATTAAGGTAAAAACATAAAATAATTGTAAAGTAGGATATTTTATTAATTTGAAAATAACATACATAACAATAACATATTCTTCATAATTGAAAATAAAATAAGTAATAACAACATACTTAAATTATAGTTGCCTCAATTTCCATTGTCAGTAAAATTATCAGTAAAATCAGAAACATCTAGATGAGTTGTATCATTAATAGGAGTATGATGTTCATTGAAGTGTATTTATTTTTCTTTGTCTTTCAATAATGCCTTATAAAGTTGGCAAAGATGTGGTGGTGTACGATAAACTCGTGCCCAATGTCCTTTACTACCACATTTGAAACACACATTTTCAGACTTATGTTGGGCCTTTCTTGGACATTATTGATAACTGATTTTAACTTCTTTTGAGGTTGAGTCTGAGTTTGTTGTGGAGTATCATTATATTTATTTTCACGACCACGGCCAAAGAATTGGCCTTTCCATGTCCACGACCTCTACCTCTCCCACGTCCATGGCTATTGTAATTTTTATGTCTGGAATAACTTGTAGCATTTGCTTTTGGAAATGCTACTGAGCCAGTAGGACAGGACTGATGATTTTTTATTAAGAGTTCATTATTTTTCTCAGCTACGAGTAGATATGAAATTAGTTCAAAATATTTTTTAAATCTTTGCATCCTATATTGTTGTTGCAGTGTAACATTTGATGCATAAAATGTAGAGTAAGTTTTCTCCAGCATATCCTCGTCTGTGACTGTATGTCCATAAAATTTTAATTATGATACTATTATGAACATTGCAGAATTATAGTCACTCACTTTTTTGAAATCTTGAAAGCGTAAAGCTCTCAATTCATCAGTGACTATTAGTAGTATTACATCTCTTTGATGATCATATCTGTCTTTTAGATCCTTCCAAAGAACACTTGGATCTTTAACAGTCAAATATTCACATTTTAATCCTTTATCAAGATGACGACAAAGAAAAATTATAGACTTAGTCTTATCTTGCAATGAGTTGTTATTATTTTCTTTTATGGTATCAATTAACCTCATTGATTGAAGATGCATTTCTACATTTTGAATCCAAGACATATAATTTTTTCTCGTGATGTCAAGAGCAACGAACTCAAGCTTTGTTAGATTTGTGATTATGATAGGTAATAAAAAATTATAACTCAATTAGAATTCATAAATTTGATGACTATTAAAAAAATCAAACATAATCAGAATTTACTAATTAATTATATCATGAATGAATATTGCAAGAAATAATAGTGGTACAAAAAATGATACAATAATACTTAAAATTATATCAAATAAAAAATCATCTTCTATATGAATTATTTCAAAAACTATTATAATAGTCATGATCAAAACACAAATATAAATATACCAAATCATATTTACAATTTAGAGTAAAGAGAGAAAGAGAAAATGTATGAATTTGTGTGAATAAATAAAATTTATAGTTTGTTTATTTATAATGAAAAATATAGTCGTTTGTTACCGTTATGTTACCATTGGTAATAAAAATATAGCTGTTAGAATTTTTTTTAATATAATATATTGAGATATAAATTATATAAAGTAAAATTAATAAATAACATTGATATGATTATTTATAATAAGTGAGTTAACATAACGATATATATAAATATGGGGCAAAACCGCCCATTAACATAAAATGGGGTATAGCTTTCCATTAACATAAATAATAAAAAAAATATAAATATGCATAAATATAAATTGATAGGAGGCATAGCCATCTATAAGGTTAGAACCATTTCTAACAATATTTGCATCAATGGTATAGTTAGTAAAACAAAATAAAAATAACAATTAATATAAAGTTAGATTGAAAAAATAAGTATAAATTAGTAGGAGACATAAACATCCATGATAATATATAATCAAATAATATATTCATAAATATTAAATATTAAGAAATATGTATCTTATTGTTTCAATCATGAGCTTTTCGTGCTGATAACGTGTTATAGAATTAAAATTGAATTATTTAGCTTGTTACAGAACTAAACTTGAATTTAGTAGTATTTAATTAGAAGAAAAATATTTTGTAGTAGAATGATTTTAAGAGAATTTAGAGAGAATTTGGTGAGAATTTGAAGAACTATAATATTGAAATAATTTGGAGAATAATCTTTTTTTTTCTATATCTACTCATTAATGAATTTCAATCTCTTTATATAAATATTTTCTTTTCACTATTTGAGAATTATTCTCTCACAAGCAATATATTGTTCATTCATAAGCAATATATTGTTCATTCACATTCATAACAATTAGAAAATATAGTAAAGGATATAAATTTTGAAATATTAAAAGTTCTATATTTTCCTTCATGTTCTATTCAGAAAGCTAGAAGGGTAGTAGATCTTGCAAGGGTTGGGCAAGCTTATTGCATGCTAGAAATGTAATCAAAATGGATATTAGATTTCAAGTGGAAAACGGGAAAGATTCTTGTCATCCTGTGTTGCTGATGGATTGGACTTCAAGGTCTCATGACAAATATCAAAATATTTTCAGTATCCACTAGTGTCTGATTTGATCGAGCATTGTTAGCATTTGCATTTGAAATGGAAGTAGCTTGTTTTAAAATCTTTGTTTAATGTTTTTAATTTGATGTGTATAATGATGTTGTGCTAAGTTTTGTTGGGATAAGACAATTCCAGATAAGGTTGGCTGCGCTCTGAAGATGGCAATGTTTGGGATGGGTGTATGTATTCTAACCTTTTTTTTTTCTTTTGAAAATCTGCAATTTTTACTACCCAAAGACACCAGAGGCAATTACAAGATAGAGCTACACAGACTCCAATAATAAAATAAGAACTTTGTAACTCAGTTTATCAATGAGATAGTCTAATAGACTACCACTTACTCAGTCGATATAGTAAAACTCATATAATAAGCCTAATTTAACCAAGATTCACCAGTGATTTTGGCTAATAAAAAGAAAAAAAGACTAACACTATGCATGGCAACACAAGGGGAAGGAAAGGGAAGGTAAGGGAACGAAAGGGAAGGAAAACTTTAGATCCAATTGTATTTTGATGATAAAAAACTAAATGGAAAGATAAAGTAAAGAGAAATATTAGAATTATATTTGGATAAGTAGAATGAGAATGAAATAATAATTGTAAAAAGACGACTAAACTAATATATTACATTTATATAATACATCTTCCCACATATTTATATTATATTTTTATATTTTAAATTATACACATATTTTGTTGATTTACCTTTATTCTCCTGCAAAATATGTCATGGTTTACATAGATATATTATTGTTTTTGGCAAAATCAAAATCTCACATCGGGATTTTTATTAAAATGGGAGGAGTTCTTTGGTTATAAAAGAACTCATCCCCCCTTGTTAATCATCCCTTCCATTCTAAAATTGTCTCATCTCTTATATTTAGAAAATTATATTTTTTCTCTCTTTTGTAAATAGTCCTCAATTAATGAAATATTATTTTGGTAGTGTCCGAGGATATAGGTATAATTGACTGAACCTTGTTAAATTTTGGTATTCTCTTTTATATCTATTTAATAGCTATTTTTCGGGTATAGTTATTATTAATTATCGTGCTACTAAATTACTTGTCTTGGTAAATATTATGTTTAGAAGGTTGGTATTTAAGTAGACCATTATGTCCTACCACACATTTCCTTGGAATCTACCTTGAGGTGATTTTTTAGTACAATTGTTTACACTCTAGTCACTTGAGTAATAGTTCTCAAGGTGAATTTGTTATTATTGGTGGAAATTAACTTGAATTTCATAATAATTAGTATCAGAGCTCTTGATTTATTTTAATATGCTCTATGGTTACAATTTAGACTAATCTTCTATATCAGAAAAAATTTTCTTGGGCTAATTGGCATTCCGCATCGACAACTATTAAATAGAATTTGCAGGACAACACAAAATTATCCATAACGACGTTGATAGCTTCATCATCTTTAATTTTGGCAAGAAATGTTATAACAAATGCTAGATTTGCAATAGAGATTTTTGATGGCACCAGTCATTTCAATATGTGGCAAAGTGAGGTTTTAGATGCCCCTTCCAGTAGGGTCTAGATATTTCTATTGAAGAAAAGAAACTAGATGGTGTTGAAGAAAAAGAATGGAAGATGATCAATAGATTAGCATGTGGTACCATGTGATCGTATCTTTCTAGAGAGCATAAGTATTCATTTTTTAAAGAAACTTTTGCAAGTAAATTATAGAAGGCACTGGAGGAGAAATTCTTGAAGAAAAGTAGTTAGAACAAGCCCTATATGAAAAAAAGATTGTTTCACTTCAATTATATTCTAGGCACTACGATGAATTATCACATTACTAGCTTTAATTATCTAGTAACTGATTTGATGAATATGAACATGAATTTTAATGATGAAGATCTGGATCTGATGTTAATGGGATTAATTCCTGATGAGTTTGAGTATCTTAAAACTACTCTACTTCATAGGAACGTTAATATGTCTCTAAGTGAAGTAACTGCAGCCTTGTATAGTTATGAATTGCAAAAGAAAGAAAAATAAGAAAATACAAGTGTTGAAGCAGAAGCTCTTATTGTTAGAGGCCGTTTGCAGAGCCAAAATAAAAGAAGGAAAAGGAGATTTAAGTGAAAGTCCAAACTAAGCAAAGATCAATATGCCTTTTGTTGAGAAAAAAAGGCACTAGAAGAAAGATTGTCTCAAGCTAAAGGACAAAGGAAAATTTGGAAAGGGAAATGTTGTCTCAAATTCAAATGTAGCTAAGTGTAATGATGCAGATTCAAACCTTTCAATTATTGTTACACCATCAACTAATTGTTTTAGTTCATGGTTACTAAATTCAACTTGTAGCCACCATATGACCCCCTATCGAGAATGGTTCTTTGATTTTAAAGAACTAAAAGGTGGAATTATCTACATAGAAAATAATGTCCCTCTTATCACATATGGGATTGGTTCAATTTGATTGAGAAATAAAGATGGATCAACCAGAACCTTAACAGGTATTCATTATGTCTAGGATTTGATGAAGAATCTTATATATATAGGAACCTTAGAATCAAAAGGTTTTGAAGTAATGGCAAAAGATAAGATAATGAGAATCATCTCTCGTGCACTTGTGATAATGAAGGGGATTCAAAAAAGAAATAATGTGTATTACTTTTTGGGTAGTAAAATTATTGGGATAACAACAATGGCAGTTTCTACTAATGATCAGGAGTCAAAAGTAACCAGGTTATGGCATATGCATTTGGGGTATGCTAGAGAAAAATCCTTGAAATTGCTAATAGATCAAGGACTATTAAAAGTAGCTCAGGCTTGCAAATTGAATTTTTATGAGCATTGCATTAAAGGGAAAAAGACAAGGGTGAAATTTGGAACAACAATCCATGATACTGAAGGTGTTTTGGATTATGTTCATTCAGATGTGTGGGGGCCTTCTAAGAACGCTTTATTAGGAGGAAAACACTATTATGTCAGCTTTATTGATGATTTTTTCTGGAGAGTTTGGATGTACACAATGAAGACAAAGGATGAGGTTTTGGGAATTTTCCTTAAATGAAAAAAATGGTGTAGACTCAAACAAGCAAAAAAGTCAAATGTCTTCATATAGACAATGATGGAGAGTACAAAAATGATCCATTTTTGAAAGTCTGTGAAGATAAAGGTATTATTAAACACTTCATTGTCAAATATACGCCAAAATAAAATGGGGTGGCAGAGCAAATGAATCGAACATTACTGGAGAAGGTTTGGTGTATATTATCCAATGCTGGATTAAGTAAAGAATTTTGGCCTAAGGTTGTAGTATATGCTTATTACCTTATTAACCACTTGCCATCAATTAATATTAGTGGTAAAACACCATTGGAGAAATGGTTTGGGAAGCCTACTATAGATTATGATTCCTTACATGTGGTTGGTTCCACTATATATTACTATATTAAGGAGTCAAAGTTAGATCCAAAAACAAATAAGGTAATGTTTATGGGGATCACTTTTGGTGTGAAAGGATATCATATTTGGTTTCCAAAAATAAAGAAAGTAATCTTCAACAGGGATGTTACCTTTGATAAATCTACCATGCCGAGAAAGGTGACTTCTGAAAATATGAAGCAGAAAGATGGTACTCCCAAATAGGTGGAGTTTGATGGCAAAAGAATTATCCCGATCAACAAAGAAATTAATAATGACTCTCCTATGGTAGAAGAGGAGTCAAATAAAGAAGAGGTTTAGACCCCAAGAACCTCCATAACAACATGAATTAATTACATTAAGGAAGGGAAAAAGGACCATTAAACGACCTGCTTGATATGCTAATATGGTCACTTTTGCATCACCAATTACAATTGATGACATTCCTACCACTTATAATGAAGTAGTTTAAAGTTTAGAACATGATAAGTGGAGGATTTCAATGAATGAAGAAATGCAGTCCCTTCAAAAGAATCAGACATGGAAACTAGCTAGTCTTCTAAAGGGAAAGAAAGCAATTAGGTGCAAATGGGTATATGCAAAGAAAGATGGATTTTCTAACAAGGATTCACTATAAAGCAAGATTGATCGCTAAAGGCTATGTACAGATAAAGGGAATTGATTATATTGAATTAATTTCTCCAGTTGTAAAGCATTCCTCCATCATAATTTTATTGTCTTTGGTAGCATAGTTGGATTTTAAATTAGTTTAGATGGATGTAAAAACTGCATTTTTACATGGAGACGTGGATAAGGAAATCTACATGACTCAACCAAATGGATTTAAAGTTGCTGGTAGAGAAAAGATGGCTTGTAAATTGGAAAAATTATTGTATGAATTGAAGTAATCTTCGAGGCAGTGGTACAAGCGATTTGATAAGTTTATAATATGGTAAAAATACACAAGAAGCAAATATGATCATTGCGTGTATTTGCATAAGCTAAAAGATGGATCCTATATATATCTTCTTTGTTATGTTGATGATATGCTAATAGCTTCCAGGAGTTAAATAGAAATTAAAAAATTGAAGACTCAATTGAACATGGATTTTGAGATGAAGGATCTCGGTGAAATAAAGAAGATTTTTGATATGGAGATATCTAGAGGTAGGAAATTAGGGAGACTTTATTTGTCTTAGAAAGAATATTTAAGGAAGGTACTAAAATATTTTAGCATGAATGGAAAGTCAAAACCAGTTAGTACACCACTTGCTTCTAATTTCAAACTTAGTGCATCCATGTCACCAAATAATGATGCATAATGGGAATACATGTCAAAAGTACCGTATGTAAGTGTTATTGGTAGCTTGATGTATACAATGGTGTGTATGAGGCCTAATATTTCATAAGCAGTTGGAGTTATGAGCAGGTACATGCATAATCCTAGAAATGAGCACTGGCAAGCTGTGAAATGGATTCTACAGTATATTTTGAACACCTTAGATAATGGTTTGGTATTTCAGTAAGATAGACAAGATGGTTAGTGTGTAGTTAGGTATTATGATTCTGACTATGCTGGTGATTTGGACAAGCGTCAATTAACTACTAGTTATGTGTTTACTTTTGCAAAGGCACCAGTCAATTTGAAGTCCACTTTATAGTCAATAGTTGCTTTGTCTACTATAGAGGCAGAGTATATGGCAATTACAAAGGTTGTAAAGGAGGTAATTTAGCTTCAAGGATTACTTGATGAACTAGGAATGGAGCAGAAGTACATAAAAGTGCATTATAATAGTTAGAGTGCTATTCATTTAGCAAAGAATCAGGTCTATCATGCAAGGACAAAACATATCGATATTTGATATCACTTTGCATAGGAGATTTTGGAAGAAGGTGGAGTCATAATCTAAAAGATTTGAACCACTAAGAATCCTGCTAATATGAGCTACGGTCAAGTTTAAACATTATTTAGACTTGATCAATATTGTTACAAATTAAGAGATGAAATTTGCAGACATTACTAAAGGTTGGATTTGAAAGAGAATTGTATGAAATTTTGACAAGGTGGAGATTTGTTGTTTTTGGTAAAATCAAAATCCCACATTGGGATTTTTATTAAAATGGGAGGAGTTCTTTGGTTAAAAAAGAACTCCTCCCCCCCCCCTTTGTTAATCATCCTTTCCATCCCAAAATTGTCTCTTCTTCTATCTTTAGGCAATTTTATTCTTTCTCTTTTGTAAATATTTTCACAATTAGTGAAATATTATTTTGGTAGTGTCCGAGGATATAGGCATAATTAACCAAACCTCGTTAAATTTTGGTGTTCTCTTTTATATCTATTTAATAACTATTGTCGGGTATAGTTGTTGTTAATTATTGTGATACTAAATTACTTATCTTAGTAAATATTTTTTCTAGGAGGTTGGTATTTAAGTGAACCATTATGTCCCACCACACCTTTCCTAGGAATCTACCTTGGGGTAATTTTTTAGTACAATCGTTTACACTATAATCACCTGAGCAATAGTTCTCAAGGTGAATTTGTTATTATTGGTAGAAATTAACTCAAATTCCACAACATATACTAAATTATCAATATAAAAAATTTTCAAGTATCAAATTTATTAATAAACTAGTATTATAAAAAAAATATTCTTAAAAATATAAGGAAAAACCAACCTAACCACAATAAATGGGAGAAATAAGAATAACAAATTAGAAAAAAGAAAGAAAACCTAAAAAAAATAAGAAATAAAAACCTAAATATATAAAAGGGTTATTTTAGAATTATCAATAAAATAATAAGGATAAAAACGTGGATTTATATAAATTGGTTTCCCCATATAGGAGGATAAATTTTTTACACCTCAATTTGGGGTGTGATGATTTTCCCCTTCCACAAAGGAAATAAGGGGAATAATTCTGTTTCAATTCTCTTCCCTTTAAAAATATTTGTAATTGCCAAATAATATGGGAAATTTTTTACACCCCAATTTGGGGTGTGTTGATTTTCCCCTTATGCAAGGGAAATGAAGGGGAATAATTCCATTTCAATTCTCTTCCCCTTAAACATATTTATAATTGCCAAATAATATAAAATCTCATTATCCTCCAATTCCCTTCCCTTCCCTTTATTTTCACCCCATCCATGCATAATGTAAAAGTCTACTGCTTTAGCTAGATCCTTGCCATTGAAGCTCCTTCTACAGAATCATTGCTCTTTGACTCAGGAAGATTTAGATCAACTGACTTCGTAAATCTTTTTGCAGAGACCCAGCTGCACTACTCTTAATTCATCTTTTTCTTTCGTTTTTTCACTAAAGAAGTCAAAGTTTCAACAGCTCCAAACTCTAAGCAACAATGGAGTCAAAGATAACAACAACTAATACAATACCAAAATAACATAATAATATCAATAAGCTAGATCTAAATTTAGGACTTAGGTTGTTCAAACACTAAAAACTCAAATATGAAAACTAAGAAAATAGATCTACAACAACTAGATTATTAAAAAATAATAATGAAGGGTGAAACTAGAGTGGTGGGAAGGGTAGGTTTTGACCAAAACCATGACTAAAAAACACCCACGGTGAAACTAGAAGATGAAGAGGAACAACAACTTCTACATAGAAAAAGAAAGTGATGTATATATTCTAACTCATAACTTTAAAATACATTAAAATATTTATTTTAAAATATAATCTTTACATTAATTTTACGCTAACTCTAATATATTATTCCATTTAAACCCAAAAAAAAAACTCTTTATATATTATATCTCATTTTATATTTATTTTAAGTAAATAAATAATTATATATTTTTTGGTAATTATAAAATAAATTTATTATTTATAAATTAATTAATCAATAAATTATCTTTAAAAATTATAAATCAACCATCAATTAAATAATTAATAATAATAACAACCACCATTAACTAAAAAATAAATATATTATTTTTAGGTGAATTAAAAAATAAATAAAATATATATGATATTTTGAATTAAATTGTTTAAAAATTACACATATAAAATAAATTTCAACTAAATTGTTTAAAAAACTACAGGAGTCAAAGATATATATATATAATTCTGATGCAACCGCAATATGTTCAATCAAAATAAAAGAGTCCTAGAGGGGGTGAATAGAATTATCAAATAAAACTAAGAAATTAAAAACATTTGAATAAGAATTAAAAGAAATATTGAGAAAGAAGAATGAAAAACACAATGATTTAAGAAGTTCAGATTCAACAACAATTCTATATCTCCTCCTAACTTATCTTTAAGTTAGGATTTTCAATCACCCATAATCTTATTCACAAGATTGAGATTGCATAAGAGTTTTATGACTTACTCTTACAACTTGAGTTTTCAAGACTTACTCAAAAACCAATTTACAAGTGTTTTCAATGATCATATTAAAACTAAATTTCCAAGCGTTTTAATGGCTAAACACTTAAACCAATTCCTTTAGAATAAAATCTCACTTCCTGTTTTTTTAAACTTAGAAAATAGAAGAATAAAAATTTCTTTTCTAACACTCACCAACTCTTATAAGAGTGTATAACAATAAAATGAGTTTGGAAATATTTTAGAGAGCTTAATTGAATGTTTGAAGGTACAGAATGAATAAACAAGTTTCTTAACCCCAAAATAATCTTCAAAGGTTATATTTATACTTGAGCAATCTAATTTTTGCTGTTGGAAGCAATAATTTTGTTCCCAACAAAAATAAAGTCCATTTGAATAAAATTTGAACTTTTGAAATGCATTTTGTCAAGTTCTAGTCGGGATATCATCAGTCCGAATCGAGATTATAATATCCCGTGTTTTTAAACATTTTAATACTGCATCGGGATATGCAGTATTAATAATTTTTGTATATATATATGATATTTCATGAGTTGTTATTTAAATGAAATTTATTTTTAATTATTTTATGTTATTTTAAGTACTTTACGTAAAATTTTTCCAGGACTTGCATTTTTGGGGAAATTAACACGTAAATAATTTAATATTAAATATTTTAAATAATTTCACGATTTTGCATGAACTCATATATATTTTTAAAGTACTAAATAAAGTATATATGTGTATTTATTTATTTAACTAGGGTTTAATTAATTACCCTAATATTTTTTTATTATTTATTAATTATTAATTAGTTTTAATATTATTTAATTATTTTTTTAATATATAAATTATTAAAAATATTAAATTATGTGTGTGGTGAATATTTATTGTCTATATAATATTATATATTAAAATAATATAAAGTATATATATATATATATATATATATATATATATATATATATATATATATATATATATATATATATATATATATATATATATATACATACATATACATATACATATAATATTTATCAAAAATATAAAGTTTGGTTTAATTACAGTTTTGCCATTCATCCTCCCCAACATTCCCGATCACCCTCCCTCACGAATCCGGCCACTGTCACATCGTTCCCTTGCTGTCGGTGTGCCTCCCGGCATGCCACCTCCTTCCTCCAGCTGTTCCGCCGCCAACAGAGCCCATTTCCGGCGTTGGGAAGCTTGTTTTGGCTAGAGAAGCCGAAACTCTTCTCACCATCGTTCACAGCGTTTCTAGCCACTGTTTTCGACACCGCTGGTCTCTATCTTCTCCTTGAGCTCTGATGAGTGTGATTCCAAGCTTTATTTCACTTAAAATGGTCTAGATTTGCCTAGGTTTTGATTTTTGCAATTCGGTCATTTTAGGGTTCTTGATTTTTTTGAACTTTGAATAGACTGATTTATGAAAAATTCCTTCACAAATGTTGATTCTAGTAGCTTAATCTTCATGTGTGAATTTTTGTAGAATTTTTGGAAATTATTTTGATTTTTGGGTATTTTTAAATATTTTATTATTATTTTCTAATTTTTGAAAATTAATTAATTAAATTATAAAATTGTGTTTATGATAAATATATGTGTTGAAATTAATTATAGAAATTTATTTGGAATTTTTATGAATTTCTATGTATTTATTTTGAATTTAATTAGTTTATGGAATTTTGGAAAAATATGTTTAATTGTGTTTTTAATTGAAATTAATTAGTTAATTGAATTTATTTATTGATATTATTGATAAATATGTTGATAAAATTAATTTTGTGCAATTATATTATTTTTGGTGAATTTTTGGATTAATTTTAGTATATTTATACATATAATGGTGTTTTGGTAATTTTATGCTAAATTGGCTAAAAATGTAATTAAATTGCTTTTAATAGTTATTTAAGGTATAAAAATGATTTCTACAAATTATTTAGTATTTTTAACTAATTAAAACTATTTTTTGTAAATTATTTTCAATTATATATATAATATACGATTTTTCTAAATAAATGAGTTTTTATCGGTTTTTACTATGTTTTAGGGTTAATTATGTAATTTCTACTTATTAAATGTATTTCTATGATATAAGGGTATTTTCGATATTTTTGTATTATTTTGTGAGTTGTGGACCTCAGTCGGTAAACTATAGCTTGGAGTCCGATCGAGGGATTGTGATTGTGATTGTGATTCTGTGTCTATTTTTTTCGAAGTGTGTTTCTTTGCAGGGCCAGCTCTACTCTTTGAGTAGAGAGATGTCCGTTTTACAAGGGAGGTTCTATCGGATTTTCAGTAGAATTCTCGTAAAACATGATGTCCGATCGAACCCTAATTCTGATTCTGTGTCTAGTAATTTAGATCGAGTCTTTAGATCGTCTGTTAGGTTTATTCTGATGTCTGTTATTTTTGTATGTTTTGTTGCGCCGAGACCGAGGCCTAGTGGGCCAGGCCCATCGGACCCATCTCGAGGAGCGCACTAAGTGTGAGTTACTATTTTATATATATATGCTTAGGGTGCATGATTTAGAAATGTATGTTATTTTGATTAATTATGCATAAATAATTCAATTAGTATTTAAGTTTATTTTTAGTTTATATTCAGTATATTTTGGTATATTTTCAAATTATATGCATGTTTTATTAATAAATTATTTTCAAAATATTTTTATATATATCCTTGGTATATTCTTAGTTTATTTTGTAATTATATTGGATTTATTTGACGTATATATGTTCAAAATATACCTGGTTTACTTTTGGTATATTTCTAGTATATATATAGTTTATATTGTTATTTATTTTAAATTCATGCATCATTTATTTATGAATGTATGTTTTATATTTTAATGAAGGATATCAATAGAACGTGCTACCTAGTGGGCAGCACTAGGACCGAGTACGTACCGGTACGCTTATAGCATTTAGGCTATATTACTAACCTGTGTGATAAATGATTTGGGAGTGTGATTGCTGGAGCTCGGTTGACCAAGTGTCTCGGGGCCAATCACACTGACAATCAGACTGTTGGAGCTCGATTGACTTAGTGTCTCGGGGCCAGTCTACTGTCTAAATGGAATAAGTGAATATTTTGGAATAAGTGAGCCTATGTAGCTAGAGTGTTGTCTAACACTGTTTTGAGGTTACGATTTTCTAGGGTTCTATTTGATCCTTCATAAACTATGATTTTCAATAAAAATATATAAAATGATTTTATTGCATTTGTGTGTAATTGCTTGTATACATACATATTATATATACTTTTGACTGTGTGCATTGGAATTTAGTATGCATGTCTATATATTATAGTGATTCACTCAGTGAGGTCTAACTCCCCTCCGTTGACTATTTTTCAGGAGAGTTATCGTCTTCAGACCTCAGTAGCAGGCCTATACAACGAATTTCTTCCACCCCGACTTTATTATGTAAACTGCTCATTTGAGTTTATTTTATTAATCTAGACATTGTAGTAGTTATATAAATTCGCGAGATATGTACTTTAAATATTTGAACTGAATCTTGTATTAAAGGATTTATTTATATATAAGATGAGGATTTGATTTAATTTCATTTGGTGGAAATGTTATTTTGATATTTAAGATTTTATTTCCGCTGTATAATATTTTACTTAATTATGTTATTATTGTTATTGCATATTTTATTTTATTTTAGGCTTGCTATGGGTTCCGGATTCGAAAGAATTCCTATTCCCTAGCGTCGGTCATAACCCCCTGTTTTGGGTTGTGATAGAGACGAGCAATGAATAGCTGTTACGAGTCGTTGTATTTGAAATTTTGCTCTAGTATTGGTCAGGATATCAATGTCCCGATCAGGACATTGGATTGGGATGGGTTTTGCCATTTTTTGAGTTTTATGCAGAAATTGGTTTTCCTTGGTCCCGGTTGGGACTTCTTTAGTCTTAGTCAGGACTATGGTAAGAATTGCACTTTTTTGTACAATTTAGTCACTGGGTTGATGTTATGATCTAAAATTTTCATATAAATTATTAAATTAAATTATGAGATATGCAGTGTTAATAAATATTTTATTAATGTTTATTTTAATATTTTAATTTTATTATTATTTTAATTATTTATTTTAGTAAATTGTAGCATTTGGTTATTAATGAGATTAAATTCTATTTTGAAAGTTATTATTTATTTTATTATTAATTGGTAATTATTGTTAAATTAAAAATTTAAGTTAAATTTTATTGTTATATTATTTAGTATTATTAATAATAATTGTGTAATTTATTTAATTGTATACTTATATATGTGGGTAGAAATTTAATTTGGGAGTTTAAATATTATATCATTATATTATTATTAAAAAAAAGGGACAAAAGTTTTAAAAATTTTTTTGGGCCATACCTACACCACCATCTTCATCATTTCCTTTCTTCCTTTTTTTTCATTTTCTTTTTCATCTTCTTCTGCTTGTTATGCAGCCAAACCACCACCATGCCACCGACCTAACATTACTAGACCGCCACCACAATAACGCCAGACAACAACAACAGTAGCACCAGCAGTGAGGGAGACATCACTGTGTGAACAGTGCAGTCCGGTCACCATGCAAGAAAACTAGTTAAGCTTAGGCTCATTTTGAAGCTCACGCTATGAGCTTCGATAATATGTAGTTAGTTTCGAGTGAATCGACCGGTAAGAACTCTGAAAACTTGATTTTATATTTATGTCAATATGTTTAATTTAATTTTTCTTATTGAATTTAATTTTATTTGGAGATGTGGTAGTTAGATAAATTAATTTAATTTATGAATCTTATTAGCAAATATTATTTAAAAGCTAGAATTATATGATTTAGTTGGAAACTAAAGGTTTTTAATATTTTTATGACACATTTTGGTGATTTGAGAAGTTATTATATTTTTATATAGATTTTTATGATTTTTGGATGAATTATTTGAAATTATAATTATTTTTTATATATTTGTGGATTGTTGAGGCTCGGTTGGGCATTATGAGTAGTTCGGGGGCCCAACTTGAGCAGGAACTTATGTGTTATAGAAGTGTGTTTTCTATGTAGGATCGGCCCTACTTTTATAGGGAGACATCCATTTTATAGGAGAAACTCTGTTGAATTTTTGGTGGATTTCTCATAAAATGTGACAACCGGTTTGAGTCTAGTTTTGAAATTATGGTCGAGTCATGTCTAGATCGAGTTATTCTTAGAAATTTTAGAGTTACTAAATTAGGAATTTTATTCTAATAATAATATATTATTTTTCTTTAGTTGTACCATGAATTAGACCGACTGTACCGGGCCAGCCGAACCGGAATAGTGGAGCATAGTAGTATTGTAAGTTATTATCATATATATGCATTGCATATAGAATAAATATTTATAAGCATCCATATTTTAATAATGTAAATTTAAGCATGATTTATTTTATTAAATGTTTATATTTATGTTTTCGTATATATTTAGTACATATTTTGTATATTGCTTTGAAAATGGATGCTACCATGTTTAAATTATATATTTCATTATTTTTAATAATTATTAGAAATATTTAAAGGATAGCAGTAAAACTTGCTACCTAGTGGGCTATATTAGGACTACTTGTGCACAGTGCGTTAGATTTTAGGTTTGATATTATGAGATATTTGATATGAGATTTGAATATTTGATTATTGTGATTATGGTGAAAGAGAGGTGTGATTGCGGGAGCTCGATTGACCTAGTGTCTCGAGGCCCATCATGTCGACAGTGAAATTGCGGGAGCTCGGTTGACTTAGCGTCTCAGGGCCACTCTACTGTCCAAAAATGGTAAAGAGAAATATTTTAGAATTAAGTGAGTTTGTTGGCTAGTGAGGCTTAGTGATCGAGGTTACGGATATTTTAGGGTTCTACTCCAATCCTTCACCCAAAAATTTTTCTGCATCTATTATTATATAAAAATGAATTTTTGCATATATATAAAATGCATGTATATATATATATATATATATATAAACACATTTATATATATTATTATACTGATTTTTAGTTGTATATGACTTTAGGTTGCATGTATATATATTATAGTAATTCACTTAGTGAGGTCTGACTCCCCTCAATATATTTTTTTCTAGACATTCTACTTTGTTTGACCTCAATAATAGACCCCTATGTCGATCTTCTTTAGCTCCGACTATTTTATGTAATTTTTATATCGAAACTCTTATTTGTACTCTAGCAACTGCAATAGTAGTGTTATTGTGGTAGTATTGTGTTGTAGTAGTTAGAAACCATGTATTAGAATCTTGTATGAAGATATTTTTATCATGTTATGATATAAAAATTTATTTTTATATTAATTAAAGTTTTAATTCTGACGTATTTTTGTGTTATATTTGCATGTTTTTTTTATTTTAAGGCTTGCTATGGATTCCGGATTTTAAAGAATTCTTATTCCCTAGTGTCGATCATGATTCCCCAATTTGGGTCGTGGCAGATGAGTCTGGTCAAACATAGTACTAATGATGACTTTCCAAAATGATTTTTCTTTAGTATTTCATCATTATTTTGACTTCCAAATTACTCCTCACTTATATGCACTTGAAGCAAACACATTAGTTGCTTAAAACTTAGTTTGTTAAGATCAAAATCAAGATTGATAACTTGCTATGATCAACAATTTCCCCCTTTTTTATTTTGACAAACTTATTTTGAGTTTGATAAAAATAATATAAGGTAAAGTGTGTGATTGATAACAATTATGATAATCATAATGATATTAAATGAGATCAAATATATTTATCTATTTCTCCCCCTATGAATATGGACATAATAAGAAATTTTAATTTATTCTTAATGACAAAAGTATAAAATATATCATGAGAAAAACTTTGGCCTTCCATAACGATTGTGTTAAAAACATAAAAAAAATGTTTGACAATATGAAGGAAATAATTTCAAACATATATGCATATAATGTTTCATGAAAATAGTACATATAGGAAGACCTCTCATGATCACATAGAGCTTAGCTAGTTAATTGATCATGTGACACTTAGCATATTATAATCATAAACACTAAGCACAAATATCATATTACTTTTTCTCCCCTTTGTTAAAAAATAGAGGAAATAAAAGATCATAAACCAAAACAATGAAAAGATAAAGATATATAAAATTTTTATGAAACAATATGGCATATTTTAAAATAATATTCAAATAATTTTCTCCCCATATTTCAATGGATTAAAGAAAATTAACTAAATACTCATGCAAACTCAAATATTACTTCCCCCTAGACAAAAGAAAATAAAAAAAAAATCAAAAAAATTCCTAAGAAGAATTTATACATGAATAAATTTAAGCATGTATAAAATTAATTTATATTAAATTAATATAATGATAATAATAAATTGAACAAACTCAAATATTTCTCCCTTTTTGTGAAAAATGAAAAAGAAAGAATACTAGAGAGATTTATATTTTAAAGAAAGGAAAACGTCATTAATAAGAAAAATGCATCCAGTACAAAAAGAAAATATGAAAAAGAAACTAAAAGTAAACCAAACATAAACAAACATAAAATGAGCCTAAAAATAAACTAACAACTAGAGGCTTATATACAAAAAATAAACTAAACATATTCTAAAAATAAAAGAAACGAAAAGTACATATAAGATATATTCTTGAGGAGGGGATGAAGGAGGAGGAAAGGTGAAAGTGTAGCCTTATTGCTCATAAATATAATGAACATCATGTTGAAGGTGAGTAATGTTGCTATGGATTCAACTTCATCAAAGAGAGAATTGAAGTTGGATTCCATTAAGGATATGCATTCAAAGATTTTTCCTACGCAAGAAGGTTCATCATCTTGAGCTTGAGCGCCTTGAGTTGATGTACCTTCACTTCTTGTTCTTTTTATTGGAGGGGCAATATGAGGTTGAGGTTTTTATTCTTCTTCCCCAAGGTCTTGACCTTCTTGCTCTTTCAATTCTTGAAACATGGCTTCAATGTTTTCACTAGCTCTAAGGTTATGTTTCCAAACCCAAACTCCATTAATAGAGGTGAATTGTTTGGAATTTTGAATGAAAGATGCATCAAGAAGCATGGGTTTGTTAAAGGGTAAAGAGTTAAGATTAATATTGTAGAATTTAGCTAACTTTGTGACAATTCCACCAATTCAATTGCACTGGTGTGACTATCACTAATTAGCCACATTCTCCATTATAAAAATCTTCCCAAAGCAATATTCTCATTATGATGAAGACAATAAAGAATAAAAAGTTCATTAAAAGAAAAGGCTTCATTATAAAGAGCACTACTATTAATAAAGTAGGTAATGAAATGATGAATATATCAAAGTGCTTTAGATTTAATGAATGAGGCCTTAATATGTCCGGCGGAGAATTGAGGAGCATTAGGAGCTTTGATTTCATCCTAATAGGAGGAGGCAAGCCAATGAGGGTTAACTTATATGTGTCCCTCTTGAGAAAAACCAAAAAGAATGTTAAACTCTTAATAGGTCATAAAATGATTTCTCCCTCCTAATTTGAATTTCATGGAGAAGTAGGGATTGTCATCATCAAATTTGACGGATCAAAGAGTGTATAAAGAAAGAAACTCAATAATGAGAGAAGGATATGATGGAAAAGGTGAAAAAGTAAAATCATAAATCCCACCTTTGAGAAGAAGATTTTGTACTTCTTCATAGCAACCAATTACCTTGAGAGTAGGTTCATCCATGAACCTTGAGGGAATAAATGCTCTTTTTAAAATTGAGACATTCTTTTCTTGACTTCTTAAAAAGAGTAGGAGAATGAAGAATAAGTTCTCTTAGGTTTGTCCTTTTTAGAGGGAGGAGCTTGAGAAGATGAATGAACTTTGGTTTCTTAGGAGCCATTAGGAGAGAAAATAAGAGTATTTTGAAGAATTTATAGAGAAAAGAAGAAACTTATTTAAGAAGAAAACTTAAGAAGATTAGAGTGGTATTTATAGGCAAGAGATTAGGATTGGAAATAGTGTAAAATTTGAATTTAAACTAAATAAAAACATAAAAAATAATTCTTGATTTGATTAGAGAGGCAAAAGGTTTAAAGAATTTGAATTCCTAATGCTGTCAGGAGCTATATCCTAGTCGGGACTGTTGGATTTCGTGATTTCATATGCAGCGAAAAAATAAAATCTGAATCATAAACCCGAACTCGGATCCAAGTAATTCGATTACTTGATTAAATTTAGGGTTTTTGTTTTCTTACCACAAATGTAGAAGAGGAAAGAAATCTAGAAGGAAAATAGGAGGTTCACTCCGGTGACACCCTACCTTGAGCTTTTAATTTAGCAGTTCGGATTTAAAACGTCTTCAAAAGAATCCGTCCTCTACAAGTGTCCACACGAACAACCATTGATTTTGAAAATGAATATTTATATGTTAGCACCTTCTCTTGATTTCTCACAAATTAAGAATTAAATAGAACTTTATGTTTTGTTTTCTAAAAGAGAGAAAATGAATTTATTGGGAAAATAATGAGAGTGTATAAAACCCTAGAGAATATAACATATTTATAGACATTTAAATTAGGGTTTCACTTGTCAAACAACCTTTTAGTAATTTCTCACTTATTCTTATTATGATTTTATTTAAAATTAAATAAGAAATAATATTCTATTTATTCAAGATAACCTTTAGCTTATTTCTATAGAGTTTATTTGGGTTTGTTAAACCTATATTTGTTTTGAACTTGTTCAAAGTGTGTGACCCTGTAGGATTAAATGATGTTGGTAATAGGTTTTAAATCTCTATTTAGGCCTACAAGTCATAAGTGCCCTCTAGCAAGACATTATGATTATCCAAGTAATGTGAAGTCAATAATCTGAGATAACCTAATATATAGTGAATATTCTAGTCCCTTTGTCTCATGATATCTTAATTGAATATAAGGTATAAATTATGTCATCGTTATAGAATTCAATCATATAATTTCTTGATTCCAAATATGTAATGACCTGTATTTTTAAATTATAAAAATATAATTCGAGATATGCAGTGTTAATAAAATTCAAAAGTTATATTTATTTATTTTTATTATTTGTGATAAAATGTTTTCTACGTAAATATATATTTTAAGAAGTTTTATTATGTAAATATGAGGGTTAATATTATTAATGTTATTTTCGGATAGTATTATTTTAAATATTAATATTTTAAGTACATTATTATTATTTTATTTTTATTGATTGACATTATTGTATTATTAAATTATTTCATAAATATTGTTTATATTATTGTTATTTTCAAATGTTATTGTGTGTTATTATTATTATTATTATTATTATTATTATTATTATTTATTGTTTAATATTATTAGGAATATTATTTTTATTATTAAATTATTTTAGTAATATTATTAATTTCAATTGTTGTATTATTTTATTTTATTAGTGCGTGTGTGTCCATGTGATGTACATATATACATATACATATGGCTATTATTGATTAATGTAAGGTTAGTTTAATATATATATATATATATATATATATATATATATATATTAAACTAACCTTACATATATAAGAAAGAAGAAAACAAAAAACAGAAATATCTTCCTCCCTCCCGCATGTTGTCCCATTCCCGCATTGTCATTGTACGACTTCATCCTCCATTGCCAGTCGCCGCCAGCCTCTTTTGTTCACCTCCTTCCTCTGCCATCATCTCCTCCTCTCTTCTTCTTCTTCTTCCTCTTCCTCTGTTAACATCGGAAACCATAGAAGTAGCAACGACAATAACAAGCTTCAACGTTGTCGGAGACGCTCCCGTCGATGAGAGCTCGAGTTGCTTAGCTCAATTGACTCCCTGAGCTATGAGGAAGACAATCTCAAGCTCAGTTCAAGCTCTAACCTAACCATTTGTAAGTTTTTCTTGGTTTTTTATTATGGCTATTAGAGTTTTTATTTTTTTTTAGTTAGAAATTGTTTGATTTATTGATTTTTGTTTTTGAAATATTGTTCTTGGTAGCTCAATCTTACTAGAAATAATTTTTGTTAATTTTTTTGAATTAGTTTAATTTATGGATAATTTTGATTATTTATTTATTTAATTTTTGTTAATTAATTATTTTAATTATGGATTTGGTTAATTTAGTGTTAATATAGGTTGTTATTAATTTTTGTGTTGAGAAAACAGTTTTTGGATATATTATATAATTTTTAGAAATATTTTTGTATTATGGGACTTATGGAATTTTGGGTTAAATAAGCATTTTTGTTGAAAATATTGTTTAATTATATGTTTTAGATAATTTTGGTATAATATATGTTGATAAAATTATTTTTTGTGAATTTATATAAATTTTTGAGGAATTAGTTACTATTATGCTATTTTTTATTGTTTTATTTAATTTTTGAGGAATTATTATTATTATGTGAATTTTGAAATAATAGGTAAATAGTATGTGTTTGTTGATATTATAATTAAATATTATGTTTTAGTTAATTTTGAGATAAATGTGGTATTAAAATATTTTTTTATAAATTATTTACTATTTTTAGTTAATTAATACTAATATTTGAAAATTGTATTTAAATAATATATTATTTACTATTTTGGTGATAAAATATGTTTTAAACTAGTTTTATTTTATAATTAAACTCTTTACGTAGTTAATTGTGAATTTAACCATTTTTGGTTAATTATTTGAAAATTTGGTTTTTATTAATGTTGTATAATATTTGAGATTTTATTAGTTAATTTGTGATAATTTTGGAATATTCTGTAAATAATAAATTTATTTATTATTTTGAGCTTAAATGGATATTTTATTATTTGTATGATGTTAAATTGTGATTTTAATAACTATTTGCAATTTATGTTAATTTAATTGTAAAATGGGAATTTTATTCTATTTATGAATTTTATTACCAAATATTATTTAAAAATTACAATTTTATATTTTAGTTGGAAAATAAGGGTTTTTAATATTTTTATGGATTTTTGATGATTTTTATTATTTTATTATTTAATATTGTTGGTTGTGATTTGTGAATCTCGATTGAAAATTTATGGAGTTTGGGGTCCTAACCCAAGGTGTTATGCTTTGTGATTTTAGAAGTGTATTTTTGGTGTAGATCAACCCTACTTTTGTAGGGAGATGTCTGTTTAACAAATGAGACTTTACAGAATGTTTAGTAGATTTCTCATAAAACGTGACACCAGTCCGAGTCTAATTTTGGAATTTTGATTGAGTCTTTCTATAGTAATTCTAGAAGTGCAAAGTTAGAAGTTTATTCTGATATTTTATTATTATCAATTTTCTAGCTGCGTCGAGACCGAGGGCTATCGGACCAAGCCCGCCGAGTCCGTCTCGTGGAGTGCGAATAAGTGAGTTATTATACTATATGTATATATATATACATTGCATGTAAGATGCATGACTTAGGATTTTTCATTTTCATTATATGTTTTAAAAGTGATTTAATTTATAATATGATTTGGCATATTTTCAGTTTATTTTTAGTATATTTCGATATATATGTTTACATATTTTCAATATACATTTAATATATCTTTGGTACATTTAGGGTTTATTTTGATATATGCATGTTATATAATTAGGTATATTTTTAGTATATTTTTGATTTATTTCAAAATAAATGCATGTTATATTTTCGATATATATACTTAGAATGTTTGAGTATATTATTGGTTTATAATTGGTATATTTTTATGGTTGATTTCGAATTTATTTAGCATATATATACTTGAAATATAGTTAGTTTATTTTAAATATATTTCTGGTATATATATGGTTTTTTTTGTTATTATGAATGTTATTATGCATTATTTATTTTCCAAATGTATGTTTAATTTTAATTGAAGGATATCAATAGAACGTGCTACATAGTAGGCAGCACTAAGACAGAGTATGTACCAGTGCAATGGATTTTAGGATTGATTTACTAACTTATTTGAGGTGACATTTGATTAATCGATTATTGAGATTGAGGTGATTGAGTAGTGTGGTTGCTGGAGCTCGGTTAACCTAATGTCTCGGGGCCAATCACACTAACAGTCAGACTGCTGGAGCTCAGTTGACTTAGTATCTCGGGGCCAATCTACTGTCCATAATGGAATAAGAGAATTAATTTAGAATTAAGTGAGCTTATATGGCTAGAGTGATGTTGTTGATTGGGGTTGCGATTAAATAGGGTTCTATTTGATCCTTCATGTATTAAAATAAATATTTTCTACATTTATTATATATATAAAACCAATGTTTGGCATTTGTGTGAAATGCATGTATATGTATATATATATGGATGCTTGTTTGTATGTGGTTTAGATTTCATGTATATATATTATAATAATTAACTCAGTGAGGTCTGACCCCCCTCAATTATTTTTTTTTCAGGAGATCTTATATTATCAGACCTTAGTAGTATTACTTTTCGATGGTGTTCTTCTGCCCCGGCTAGATTGTGTAAAATTTATATTTAAACTCTGATTTGTATTCTAAAAAACTGTAGTAGTAGTGTTATTGTATTAAAAGAGTATTGTTTTATTCTTGATACTTTGTATCTAGTATTGTATGAACACCTTTTATTTATGAAAGGATATTGAGTATTTATATATATATATATATATATATATATATATATATATATATATATATATATATATATATAATTTTGAAAAATTTTAATTTAGTCGTACTTTTTATTTATTTATTTCATGTAATTATTTTCTAAGGCTTGCTACAGGTTCCGAATTTGAAAGAATTTTCGTTCCCTAGTGCCAGTCATGACTCCCGGGTTAGGTTGTGACAAAGTAGACTGAGAATGATAACTCTTTATCAGTTTACTTTAGCATGACCATGCATTTTTCTCAATCTATCTTATCAAGGGGCCCATAGATATTTTACTCATATGAAATGAGGGACAAATTCCTTCTCAATCACTCATATAGCTCATTTTATACCCAACAACAACCTATTTTATCATCCGGTTAATGATAATGTAAGATTGTGTCAAAATACAAAATAGTTATGTAGAAATTCATGGTGATTTCAAGGTTAAAGAACTAAGCCAATATTACTGTGATGACAATTACTTATGACAATTATCTATATAGTATTCTTATGATGGATCAATCCAGCCCTTTATTTCTCAAATAAGTACCTAGGAGTTGACTTAATATCTCATATTCATGATTAGTAAAATATAATAATCAATCAACACCATACTAGTCATAACACATTGTTATGACTCAGGATAATTTGAATAGAACTCATATTTAATTTAAGGGTTTTACTATCAAGTCACATACTTGATGACCTTAGTAAGAATAGACTATTCAAGTAATTATCATAATATAAAATGATAATGAAAAATGCCTCTTTATTAAATAAAATGATAATGTCAAAACATTTTCATACATTATTGACCTAGTGTATATCACTAACAGGGACATGCTCCTATCCCGATCGGGACATGATGTCCTAAGTGATATCCCGATCAAGATACCGATTCGAAATGAGTTCTGTGTAAAAACATAGAATTTACAGATCATATCCCGATTAGGACATGATCTGGTCTTGGGCAGAACCAAGATCTTATTAAGAAAAATTTAATAAAGGTTTGCAATTAAGTCCAAAATGTCTTACAATTAAGTCCTTATAAATTTAATTTGCATTTATTATAATTAATTGAGGATTTTTGAAAGAAATAAATGAGTATATGAAATAGACTCATTTAAGGAAGGATATATTTTGCTAAAAATTAAAATAATTAATTTAATGAATGTTTCATAAACTAATTATTAATTTTGCAAAATAGGAAGAATTAATAAAAATCAAATTTAAGAGAATTAAATTAATTTAAATAAACATATATGTTTTTACAATTTTTTTTTGAAAAGGTATATAAAAAATATTAAAAGAACAATATCATATAACAAAAATAAACATAAATGAAACTCAAAGGCTTGTCAAAATCAAGACAAACTAGAACCATCAATCATGTCAAGTTCATATTTAATAAAATTCAATCTCTCTTCATTGAGAGGTTTGGTAAAGCTATTAGCAAGTTGATTATTTGTATCAACAAAATCAAGTGAGATATCACCAAATTAAACTTGATCACACCAAAAATGAAGTCGAATGTCTATATGCTTAGTTCTAGAATGATGAATAGGGTTTTTGCTAAGATTTATAGCACTTGTATTATCACATTTGATTGGAATGTGATTAAGTTTTATACCATAGTCCAACAATTATTATTTTTGCAATAATACTTATAAACAACAAAGCTGAGTGGACAAGGCAACCGAAACTTATTTCTTACTAAACCAAGAAACTAAACTTGTCATAAAATTTGACAAGTTTCAAAAGTGCTCTTTCTATCTAGTAAACTATCGACAAAGTTTACATTCGAATAACTAATTAATTAAAGGAAGAACTTCTAGGATACCAAAGTCCTAAATGCATTGTTCTATAAAGATATTTGAAATCTTTTAATAGCATTCAAATAAGACTCTTTAGGATTTGATTAAAATCTAGGAAATAAGCAAGTAGTAAATATAATATTGAGTCTACTAAAAGTTAACTAAAGAAGGGATCTGATTATACCTCTAAATCATTTTTCATCAACTAGTTTGCCATTCTCATCCTTATTGAGTTTGGGTATGGTGCTCATTGGAGTTTTTCTTGTCTTACCTCCATTGATTCCAAACTTCTTGAGAATGTCTCTTGCATATTTTATTTGATTGATGAAAATCTCATCTTTACATTGCTTGATTTGTAATTCGAGAAAGAATTTTAGTTCTCCCATCATACTTATCTCAAATACTCTTTGCATTAGCCCATTTGTAGTGTCACCTATAATGAGGTCTTGAGGATGAGATTTTTTAAATTGATAATCCTTCGGAAGTTCATCCTTCAAGGTAGGTTGAGATGTCTCCTTATTATCCTCCTTGCTTGGACCTTCAAGTTCCAAAGGCTTACTAGTATTTTCTTCTTGAGTTTCCATAATCTCATTTTCACTTACATGATCATCAACACTATAAACATCCTTTCTAGGATCAAGTGAGTTTGATTCATCGAATACAACATGCATGGACTTTTTAACTACTAGAGTTCTCTTATTAAAAACTCTATATGCTTTACTAGAAATAGAATAGCCTAGGAAAATTCCTTAATCAACTTTAGAATCAAATTTTCCAAGATTATCCTTAGTGTTAAGTATAAAGTACTTGCATCCAAACACTTTTAGATATGAGATTTTGGGTTTTTTATTGTTCCATAGCTTAAAAGATGTTTTGTTCAAAATTTGCCATTTGAAAACTCGATTTAAAATGTAACAAGATATATTAACGGCTTCTGCCTAAAAGTATAGAGATAAATTATACTCATAAAGCATTGTCCTAGCCATTTCCATAAGAGTTCATTTTTTCTTTCAATTACCCCATTTTATTGAGGAGTTATAGAAGAACAAAAAGTATATAAAATATCATTTTCATTACAATAGATTTTGAAAAATTCATTTTCAAATTCTGTTCCATAATCACTTCTAAAGAAGAAATACAAAAACTTTTCTTTTTAAACTCTTTTTACTAAATTTTTAAAAGCATTATTCTTATGAGCAAGAAAACATACCCAAGTAAATCTAGAGTAATCATTAACCAATACATATGCATAGTGCATTCCATAAAGACTAGCAACTCTAGTTGGTCTAAATAAATACATATGTATAAGTTTAAGTGGTCTAGAGGTGGACACTACATTTTTTTAGCTTAAATGAAAACTTGGATTGTTTTCTCTTTTGACAAGCATCACAAGGTTTATCCTTAGTGAATTCAAGCTTAGGTAAACTAATCAAAAGTTCATGTTTACAAAGATCATTCAAAAGCTCAAAATTTGTATGTCCTAACTTTCTATGCCATGTCCATGTGTCATAGGAAATAAACATTAAGTATTTGATGTCTTTATTATCAATTTTATTCAAATCAATAATATAAACATTATTTACTCTTTCACTATTAAAAATTTCTTTGTTTTCATCAAGAATACTAACAAAGTAATTTCTAGGATAGAAAGTAAACTTATTTCCCATGTAACATAACTGACTTATACTAAGTAAATTATGTTTAAGACCATCAACAAACAACACATGGTATATAGAAAAGTATTGGGGATTACCTATTTCTCCAATGCCAATAATCTTTCCTTTTGCACTGTCTCTGAATGTGACATGTCCTCCATCTTTAGCATCAAGCTTGTTGAATTACTCTTTGTCTTTTGTCATGTGCCTTGAACATCCACTATCAAGATACCACTTGCTTTTTATTCTTGTGGATTTCAAGCACACCTACATTAAATAATTTAAGTATTCTTTTAAACCTAAATCTTTCTTAGTCTAGGTTGGTTAGTTTCAAGATAATCCAAAGGAAGCAAATTCATATGTAGTCTTCTATAGAAGCACACATTATTGGTGTGACCTTTGATTATTCAATATGAACATACAACATTTTCAAATTTATTTCTCCTAGGATGATATATTTTTCTAGTATATGAAACATGCCTTTTGTGTTGTGGTGATGAGTGTCTCCTAAAATTATTTTGAGTCATAGTGTAAGACATATATTAATAATGATAATATGTATTTTGATAGGTTTGTGCAATATGTTTAAGTGCATTGTGTTGTGCAACATGTTATGAGTGTTATGTCTAGTGTACATGTAAGCATGCTTGGGTTGAGGTACTCTAGTTTGAGTCTTACCTCTTTGTGTTAATGAAGGATGAGTCTTATGAGACTTCCCTTGTTGTTTAATACATTAGATCTTTTAGCTTTGAAAGCTTGAGTCTCATTTGGTTTAGAGGTAGAAGGAGTGGAGTTATGTAAGGCTTTAATAAAATTAATGTGTGTTAATGATAATGAAGGCATTCCATTTTTATATCAAATTCAATGAGTATTTCCATCAAAATTTTTGAGAGTTAAGTAAATGATCTAAACTCTCTTTTCCTTTTTGAAATTTTGATATGGAACTTTTTATCTCAATTACTTTATTAGAAAGTTTATGATTTTCATCACTAGCTTTCTTAAGTTGTTCTTCCAAGAAATTAGAAAATTTTAAATAACTAGTAAGTTTATCATTTGATTTAATAGGACTAGAAATTTCAATTTTCAACTTTTCAAATTTCTTGGTTAAGCTATTTAATTCATGCTTATAATGTTTCCATTATAGATAATAAGCTTTTGCATTTAAGCAAGAGTTTTCTCACAATAGAGCTCTCAACATCATCATCATCACATTCATCATAATCATAATAGTCATCATAAAAGGACTTAGAAGTAGATAGTACCTCTTTTTCATTTTTAAGAGCCATGAAGCAAAGATTGGCCACTTTTTGTTGTTCCTCTTCCTTTTCAGATTCAGAGGAGTCATCCCAAGTAGCTTTGAAGGCCTTTTTTCTATCCTTTGCTCCCTTGTTCTTGAATTTGAGTTTAAGGCACTCACTTTAGATATGTCTTGATTTCTTGCATTTATAGCAAGTAACTTCTTTAGTTTTTTTCTTGCCATCTCCTTCAAACTTCTTACTGAAGTCCCTTGTTCTTATGAAATTTTTCTTTCTCAAAAACTTCTTGAAGTTCCTATTGAGCATGGCAAAATAACCATTTTTGTCACTGGAATCTTTAATGCTTTCCTTTTTACTATCTTCTTAAAGAGCTTTTAATTTTATGCTCTTTTTCTTTTCTTCTTTTTCTTTTTTCTCCTCACATCTTTACTTAATTGTGAGCTTGTGTGTTAAAAGCTTACCAATGAGCACATCGATTAAGAACGTAGAAAGGTCTTGAGCTTTCTCAATTAAAGTAACTCGAGATTCCTAATCCATTTTAAGTAGGATTCTTAGAATCTTGTTGTTTACCTCTTCCTTAGTAAAATGTTTGCCAATTTTCTTGAGGATTGTGAAAAGAGTATTGAGTCAATTTGTCATCTCCATGGTTGACTCATGAAGCTTCATCTTGAAGAGTTCATATTTATACATGTGAAGTTGAACCTTCTTGCCTCTAACTTGCACATTGCCTTCATAATGATTTTCCAAGGTCTTCCATATTTTCATGGCCAACATGAAATGTTGAAGCTTACGTCCTTCTTCTTTTATCATGGAAGAGACTAGAGTGATTATAGCCTTTTTATTTTTATGATTTTCCTCCTTTTGTTCATTATTCCTTTGACTTCTTGCAAGAGTAGTTACCATACCATAAATGGTAGTTGTAGGTGGTTCCCAACCTTTTAGGACATTATCCTAAAGTTTGATGGAAACACAATCAAGGTATAGCTCTATTTTGAACTTTCAATAAGGATAGTCACTACCATCGAAGAATGGTCTAAGTGAAGAAATAATTTATGATTCACTCCCCATAATCTTGTATTCTAGCAATGAAGTTCCTAGAATTCAAGCTTTGATACTAATTAAAAGAGTCCTAAGGGGTGAATAAGACTATCAAACAAAACTAAGAAATTAAAAAGATTTGAATAAGAATTAAAAGGAATATTGAGAAGGAAGAATGAAGAACACAATAATTTAAGGATTTTAGATTTAACAACAATCTCACATTTCCACCTAACTTATTCCCAAGTTAAGATTTTCAATCACCCATAATCTTATTCATAATATTGAGATTACATAAGAGTTTTATGGCTTACTCTTACAACCTTACAGCTTGAGTTTTCAAGGCTTACTCAAAAACTAATTTATAAGTATTTTTAAGGATCACACTAAAACTAAATTCCTAATTATTTTAATGGCTAAACACTTAAACCAATTCCTTTAGAATAGATTCTCACTTCCCGTTTTCTTAAACCCAAAAAATAGAAGAATAAGAATTTTTATTCTAACACTCACCAACTTTCATAAGAGTGTATAATAATAAAATGAATTTTAAAAGAGTTTAGAGAGCTTAATTGAATGCTTGAAGGGATAAAATGAATAAATAAGTTTCTTAACCCCAAAATAATCTTTAAAGGTTATATTCATACTTGAGCAATCTAATTATAGTTATTGGAAGCAATACTTTCATTTCTAATAAAAACAAAGTCCATTTAAATGAAATTGGGACTTTTGAGCTACATTTTGTTAGGTCCAGGTCAGGATATCATCAATCCCAGTCGAGAGGAGCAATAAATAGTTGTTACAAGTCATTGTATTTAAAATTATACTCTAGTCCTAGTCAGGATATTAATGTCCTAATCGAGACTGCCATGTCTTGAGCAGTGTCTCTATTAGGACATTAGATCAGGATGGGTTCTGTAGACTGCAGGGTTTAACGCGCACCCAAGGCTCAGGGCCTTAGGGAACACACTACTATGTCAAAAAGTCATAGCATGGATAAGAGGAGTCACCACCTAGGGTAATAACTGGGACAATTTGATTGGTGGTACTTAATTCTCTAAAAGAAAGTTGGCACCACAACCAGGAGATTATGAGAACGGAATACTAGCTTCTTTTAGTCTCGTGTTCATTTAGAATTACTTTATAAATTATGACTTCATTCTCTAATTACATGCAATTTTATTAAACCCTATTTGAACATCCATCTAACCCTAAGACATCTAGTCAATAAAATTACACATAAAGATGCATTCAAGTGCATCATCCCTAAGTCTAAACTATGTTAATTTTATTGAAAGTTAGCTAGATTCACACTTTTTATTTACAAATAAAATGGACTAAAAGTGGGCCTACATTTTAATTAGTGAGCTTAAGTCTACTCATTTTAATTATCTAAAGGTGAGCCTAAATCTATAAGTTTTAAAAAAATTGAATTTTATAAGTGGGTTTAGTCTAACTTGTTTTTATTTTAAGTGAAATGTAGGCCTAAGTCTATTTATTTTAAAGCAAATGAAATTAAATGGGTTGAGCTAAGTCTAAATTAATTTTAGTTAAAAAATGATCATAAGTCTAAATTAACCAAATGGGCCTAAATTGATTTTAATTAATTAACTAACCTAAATCATTTATAAATCTATTTTAAGTGAATTGGACCTAATCGTAGGCTTGGGGCCTAAAGAATTAAAAAACAAAAAAATAAAATAAAACCCAAACAAAAATCATATCAAACACAAAATTTATATGATTTTCTAAAAAACCTAAATCAATTACATGCAAACACTAATTTACTACTGTCATCATTGATTTTAATTTATTTTTACCTAGTGAAACCCTAATTACTAATCAATTGTAGTGTAGAGAATTAGAATTCCACTATTTTTCCACTACTAGGGCTATTAAAACCTACAGTGCAAAGAATTAAAAGAAAATTAATTACAACCCATAAGTAATAAATGAATAATAACATAGAGAAATAAAAAATCTAAATCCTACGAGAGTTTTATAGACTTTAATCCATGACATTCCATGGATTCTTCAATGGTTACTATAAAAAAAAATCACATATCTCCAACCTCCCCTCCAAGGGACCATAGGACATCAATCAAAACAAACAAATAAATAATAAAACATTAATCAATAATGAATCAATAAAATAAAGAAGTAAAATTAACATAAAGGAAAAGAAAATAAAAAAGTAGAAGATGTTGTGCGAATGTAGTTAGATGACCCTTTAGACTGTGATTTTCACTATTTAGAATTGATTCTATTACTTTTCTTCTTAATTTCCTGGACCTTAAAAATGCCTATTTTCTTTTGAAAAGGAAAAGTTCCTTTGAAATCTTACAGTATAAGGTTTTTTATGTTTTTTTTTTCTCTTAATTTTTTTTTATTTTGAAAACCCTAGCCTCTCTTGTACCGTCCTCTCTCTCTTCCTTTCTTTCCTTTTTATCCTGCACTAATAACTCTCATGATCACAACACTATTAACCTCTTACGTGATCACAAGAGCACTCTGTTTTTTTTTAAATCAAAATTAGAATAAAAGGATTTTAAAAAAGATACACATAATGGATGCATATTGTACATGAAAAATATTAAAATTAATTTATTTATTAATTTTGGACCAATCAGAAAAAAGAAAAAACATTGGAAAGGATGTAAAATACTAAAAAAATACAAAAAATCCTGTAATGCCGATCGACATTGGGCAAATGCTTGTTGGCATTAGCTAAATGTCAACTGGCATTTTGCTTAATAGTCCCGAAAATTAAATTTTTTAAAAAAAAAATTTCTAAAATCAAAATTTTGTAATTAGGTCCAAAAAATATTATAATTTAGTCCTTGAAATCTCAAATTTCAATACTAGAGATCAATTTCTCGATTAATTTTTCATTATAAAGGCTTTTGTCGTACTATGTACAATTGCATCGCTAAATTGGGTGCTTACAAGTTCTGTCATTTTTTGAGTTTTATGCATAAATTGGTCTCCCTTAGTCCCGGTCGAGACTATGACAAGAATTGCACTTTTTTGAGCAACTGGTCAAGACTATGACAAGAATTGCACTTTTTTATGCAATTTAGCCTCTATGATGAGTTCGGTAAAAAATAGTACTAATGATGACTTTTCTGAATGATTTTTTTTATATAATTCATCATTATTTTGACTTCCAAATTGCTCTTAACTTATACACACTTGAAGCAAACATATTAGTAGCTCAAAAATTAAGTTTGTTAAAATCAAAATCAAGATTGATAACTTGCTAAGGTCAATAAGGAAAAATAGTAATTTTGTTATTTCTTAAAACTGATGGATTGATCCAATTCAACTGCTCAAAATGCATCCAAAATAGTTTATGATTATATAAATGCAAAAAGCTTAGTAATACATTTTGCTACTTTAATGTCTCACCCAAAGTAGTTGAAGTTGATACCACATATCATTTTCCTATTTAATTAAAGTCTTTATTTTCCTATATAAGGTTGCTTGCAAAAGAAGGACACCTAAGATAAATAGGAAAAAATTTCCAACTAGGGAGACTCCTGGATAGGAATAAATACTCTCCTAGTAGACATAGCACTTTCATTAAAGAGGAATCTTATTTCTCTCAAGTTTGAGCATCACTATTCCTATAAATAGGACCTCATATCCCTCATTCTCATTCATTCCATTCTCCCATACTCATTGCTCTCTTTATCTCTTTAAACTCTCTCTCTATATTTTCTGACTTAGGCATTGGATGGTTTGTAGGGATTCTCCCCACTTCTCACCATGCTTTTCTTTGATTCCTTACAAAGTTCCAGCTCAAGAGTTCCAAAAATAAGTTATTAGGAGTCTTCCTCTTATGTAAGTGTGTAAACAAGCCAAGCTGCTCGTGAGCAGCTCGATGTTCAGTTCATTCGAGTTCGTATATTGAAGCTCGTTTAATAAATGACTTAAGCTCGAACTATACAAAACTCGACTTGTGAAACTCACGAACAAGTTTGAATAGAAGCTCGTAAATTAACTTGTAATTTTAATATTTAGTAATTTGATTTTAGATATATAATATATAAATTCATATTGTAAAAAATATCTTAGAAAACAGATTATTAGAATAAAATCATAATTTTTATTAATTATATTGTAATTTATTTTAATTTTTTAATGTATAATTTTAATTTATAGTTTGCATTTTTTAAAATTTTTTAGGCTCATTTAGAATCATTTAAGCTCATGAATAAGTCATGAACACTAAGTAGGATAGCGAGCTTCAAGCCCAAGTAAGCCAAAGCTTAGGTTTACTTGATTACACCCCTACTCTCACCCTAATTACAAATGCCCAAAAATTATATTATAAAGGTTCCATATATAAATGGGAAATTCTTATCTAGGTGTATTACATCAAATTGTGAGATTTGTAATAAAGAGACACGTGTTTCATTTTTAATGGCCAAGTGTAAATCACTTGATTGATGTGTCAAAAATCCTACCTTATGGTGTAATACACCAAGTGTAGGCAAGAATCTCTCTCTCTCTATATATATATGTATATATACACTAATAGACAAATAAGCCCTTCAACTTATGACGCAAGGTTAAATAAGTCCAATTTTAACTTTTTCAATAAATAGCCCCACTATTTACATTTTTAAAGCCATATAAACCCAACTCTCACACCATAGGCACGTAAGAATTAAACCCCTCATAAAAATTATTTTTTAATCCAACTTTATCTAATATGTAAATAAAATAATATCTTATATTAATTTGCCTTTTAAAAGCTTTTTTTATCCCTTTTTTATCTTTTATCTTTATTATTTATTCTTAATTTATCTTCCTTATATCTTCATTTTAGCCCTAATTTTCCCCTAAAAATTTGCTCTTATCGCCCTCTTTCTCCGTTGCCTCTACATCTCCTCATTCTTTCCCTCTACTTCGATCGTAGGCTTTTCTCTGCAATTTTGTAAAAACCTCACCTAGCTACTGCCTGAACCAAAGCAATCTCATCGTCTAATGTCATGGAGGATCTCTTCATCGATAAAAAAAAGGTAACATCATGGAGGATCCTTATCATGCACACTGACGTCAGTTGTCAGGGCTCTGACGTGCATCTCTTCACCGGCGATCCCTTGCATCTCTTCACCGAAGAATGAGTCTTTGGATAGGGTCTACTAAGCCATTAATTAATTTTATAAAATAATGTTCTTAGGTTGAAAACGTTTAATAACAACACCTACAAAAATTCTCTTGTCAAATGATCATGGCTCAGCTGGCAGGAGAGGGTGAGAGAGGGAAAGAGAGAGAGAGAGAGATGGTGATCATTTTTATTTTATTCTAAAAAGGCAAAATTTACAGGTGTGGAAGTTATGGTAGTTTTGTCAGTTGTTAGTTAAAAAATATAGCGATTTGTTTCTTTATTTTCGAGAGAAGATGTTTGATGATTAGGAGACAACATTGTTTTATGCGAAGAAAAGAAAGATGCATGGCTTCGTGGTGGTGAATTATCCATGTTTTGATTATATGTACATGCTTTTGCAAAATTAATATTGCATCTCAATTCACTCATTCTTGTTGAAAATTTTGAAATCTAGTGTAAGTGTTTCTTGTTGTTAATGTTTTAGGAGGAATTTAAAATACTTGATAACTAATTTATGGAACTCCTGGGCTGAACGTCTTGTAAAGCACTGAACAGAGGGCAAGGTGAGAGGTGGGGGGAATCCCCACAAACACTTCGATGCCTAAGTTAGAGAATAGAAATCGGGAGGAGGAAAGATAGCTTGAATATGTGTGAATGAGATGTCCCCTTATGAGGGGTATATGGTTCTATATATAGCGATACTCAAACCTGGGAGGAATGGGATTCCTTGTGGGTCAGTGAATCATAGTCTTTGTAGGAGAATGTTCCTTCTTCGATTAGGATTTCTCTTTGAGGTAGTTCCTTAGATGGATCTATCTTCTCCCTTGTCCATGTGTTCCTATTTAGGGGGGTAGAGGACCCCTAATTAGGTAGGAACATTCTAGATGGTATCAAGAGTCCCCCCCCAGAGTATGCAGATATTTATGTCCATTGCGTCCGAGTAAGATGCAGATGCCTTTATATGGGTGATAAGATGCAAGTGAGCTGAGGTGGCCAGCCTTAGTCATAATAAGCAGAGCTTGGAGCTGAGTATTTTGGTTGATTGTCATCGAATCGTAATCTGTGGAACTAGGATACCTGATGAGTGAGTATGATCAATGCAATAGATTAACCTATGCATTTTGGAACAAGACGGAACCAGTCGTTACTGGATTTGTAGATGCTTGGCATAGGGGTGCGAGGCTTACATGCTCAGAATCTCAATACTATGGAAGCGACCTGAGGGTGCTAGCTTTAGTCACTGGACTTTACGTGAGCGAGACTTAGATGTTTGGCTCAGGGGCGCGAGGATTACATGCTCGGAACCTCAGTACTACGGAAGCAACCTGAGGGTGCCAGCTTCAGTCACTAGACTTTGTGTGAACGAGACTTAGATGCTTAGCTCAGGGGCGTGAGGCTTACATGCTCGGAACCTCAGTACTACGGAAGCAACCTGAGGGTGCCAGCTTTAGTTACTGGACTTTATATGAGCGAGACTTAGATGCTTGGCTCAGGGCGCGAGGCTGACATGCTCGGAACCTCAGTACTACGGAAGTGACCTGAGGGTGCCAGCTTCAGTCATTGGACTTTATGTGAGCGAGACTTAGATGCTCAGCTCAGGGGCTCGAGGCTTACATGCTCAGAACCTCAGTACTACAGAAGCGACCTGAGGGTGCCAACTTCAGTCACTAGACATTTTGTGAACGGAATGGGCTGGGAGTAATGCTTGAAATGCCTCCTGATTTGCTTGATGGAGCGGCCCACTCGAAGATGTGGGTGGGCCAACACGGGGTGATTTCATTTCAACTCTTGAGATCACGTGATTGATGCGTTGTTTCGTGTGTCAGTGAGTGAAATGCTCGTACAACCGTCATCGTAACTCTTCGCCTAATGGGTTATTTTATTCCCAACTGGCCCTTGGTGGTCTAGGGAGGAGCGTAGTAATAATTAGGGCATTTAATGGCGTGCTTCTAGGCCCTTCCGTGTCTTTATAAATATTGATGTGCTTGCTAGCTGGCACATTTTGCTTTCTTCGCTCTTTCATTCTGTTTTTGCTGCGTTTCTACTACGTCCACCATTTATATTCCTTCCTGCCATAACTCTCGCTTGAGGTTACCAGGTGATTTTTTTCATCATTTCTTCCTCCTCTTTTTTGCCCCTTTTTTTTCATTTGGTTTTCGTTCCCTTCTTTGCTATGGCTCCCCGAGAAGAGATTAGCTCTAACCTCTTTGTGTCCAATATAGATAGTGAATTGCTAGGGTGGTATCGACGGCGGTTCTGCATCCTCGTCGATTATGCCCTCCACACTGTAGACAAAAGGTTTAGGGCCCATACCCCTTTATTGGGGCTAAGTAGATTAGTAGTGTACTTTAACCAGTTAGAGGGGGGGTCTGAAATTTCCCTTAGATCCCTTTGTCAAGGACTTTCTTAATAGAAATAACATTGTGCCCGATCAGCTTCATCCGAATAGTTATAGGATACTGACTGGGTTCATCCAGCTGATGCATGAGGAGGGTAGGGTTCCCGATCTAGACGTCCCCCGGTATTTGTATAGGCTGACTAGGAAGAAGGGAGAGCTGATGCTCTCCCTTTCGGTCGTACCCAACCATTCACTTTTTGTTAAACTTCCAGATCTTCACAAGAAGTGGAGATACCATTTTTTTATTGTGGAGCATCAATCGGACTTCCTGGATGTCCGGAGGATGTGGTTGGACGAGTGTCATAAAGTGACTCATCCAGTGAAACTTTTTAATCCAGATACGGAATTAGTTTTGCGGCTACATCTAAACGGACTCGCTGAAGCTCGATCCGTAGAGGATGCATCCCGGAGGTATCTGTGGAGAGTTTGTCCGAGTCGCGACCATTTCCCTGGTATGATTTTTTATTTTGAGTTTTGTTTTGTCTGACTAGAATTATCTTTCCATCTGTAGATGGCTGACTTTTTTGATTTTTCAAGCATGATTTCCCTAGTAAATGAGCCAACTGCAGTGGAGGAGGGCCGAAATTATCCTTCCCTAGAAACTGAGGCTCCCCCTGCTTTGGAGGCTGTTCCTGCCGACCCTAAGGGCAAAGAAATAGTGGAAAGTGAGCAGTAGGAGCGGGTCGGACGACAAAAAAGGTGGCTGATCAAAACAGGGTCAGATGCTGAGGGGCTGGACGAAGAGATTTATGTCTAACGCCCTGGATATTGAAAAAGATGAAGCCCCCGAGCATCTCCAACAGTCAAGTATGGGACTAGTATGCCGAGTCCTTACAGTTACCCGGAGACATGCAGCGTTGGTCGGACGAGGGACCAGACGGATTGCTCGATTCGATGATTGGCCAGTCACTGGAGGTAAAGGAATTTTTGTTACTTGATATAACTGTTGTAGTGGATTTTTGGCTAAGTTGCTTGGTTATTTTTGGCAGATGACTCAGACCTTGTTGCTAACAAAGGATCAGTACTTCTACTTGAAGAGCCAGTATAGCTTAAAGGAAACTGAGATGGGGACGATCATTATAGATTTTGAGAAGAAGCTAGATAGCGCCAAGGTAGCTCTGGAGCACTGCCAGAAAAGATACGCAGAGGCCAAATCTAACACGGAGGCGAATCAGAAGAAGGTTTCTAAACTAGAATATAGCCAGGCCCAGCTGACAAGGAGGATTGAGGAGCAGGATCTTCAGATTGCTGAACTTCAGGAGAGGCTAGCGGAGCTTGAGAAATCCCATGCCAATGATAAGAAGGCATATCAAAACATGGTAGGGGGGTTTCTCAAAGCGTACCGGGCTGAGTGCAAAAGGATCTTGCTCTCTCAAGACTCAGGATTGGATTTGGGGGCCTTAGATCGGATAACCCCAGCCGATCTGGCCAAGCTTACTATAGAGGATGACGCTCGTTGAAAAGGCAATTCCTTTCCTGTGAGGGAGTCTGAAGAGGCCGCTGCTACAACTGGGTCTGGCTAGCATCTAGAGGCTGCCAATGATGCTTCCCCCTCAATTTCTGGGACAAGGGGTCCGGGTGTGCAAATACTAGAGTAGATATGTATAGGTTTATGTGGATCTTTTTTTTTTTAACCAATCATGTATAAAGACATTCTTTATCAATGAAGATATTTTTTATTGAATCAGATTGTGTGCTTAAGTATAAGATTACTGATAATATTTCCTGAGGGAGTCTGAGTTGCAGAACCTCGGTGGTTCTTTACCTCCTCTTTCTCTTAGTTTATATGCCCCCTTTGTTATGCATTCTGAGATCTGATACGGGCCTTCCCAATTCGAGCCTAACTTGCTGGTACCCGAGGTGCCTTTGCCAATATCTGCTCTTCTGAGTACCCAGTCACCCGTCTTGAAATTCTTTATTGGTTTACGCAGATGGTGGTACCGGGTTATCCTTTGCCGATGTGCCTCTGCCGTTACCGTCGCTTGTTCTCTTCGTTCCTCCAGTATGTCAAGGCATATCCGTGCGTTGACGTTATTGATGGCGTGGTCGAGGTCTTGGCTTACTCGGTAACTTGGGGACCCAACCTCCACTGGAATTACTGCATCCATTCTGTAAGTTAGTCTGAATGGCGTTTCACCAGTGGATGATCGGGGTGTGGTTCTGTAGGCCCAAATTACATTGTTCAGCTCTTCGACCCAGTTCCCTTTCTTGTCATCAAGTGTTTTTTTCAACCCTTGCATGAGGATTCTATTGGTGACCTCAGTTTGTCCATTTGTCTACAGGTAAGCTACTGAGGTAAAGCGCAGTTTTATGCCAAGGTCCGAGCAGAAACTTCTGAATTTATGGTTGTCGAACTGTTTGCCATTGTTTGTAATTAAAGTGTGGGGAATGCCGAATCTACAAATGATCTCCTTCCAGAAAAAGTGTTGTATCCAGGCTTCTGTGATGGTTGGGACTGCTTCTGCTTCTACCCATTTCGTGAAATGGTCAATGGCCATGATTAAGAACTTTTTCTACGAGGTAGATGGAGGAAAAGGACCCAGGATGTCCATCCCTCACATGGCGAAAGGCCATGGGCTGCCGATGGGATGCAAAGGCCGAGAAGATTTATGGCTAAGTCGAGCATAGTGCTGGCACTGGTGACATGATTGTGTTAGCTGCTAGGCATCCTTGGACATGGTGGGCCAGTAATACCCCTGGAGCAAGGCCTTTCTAGTGAGCGAATAATGGGACTCATATGCACCATAAATTCCTTCATGGATTTCTCATAGTATGTAATTTCCCTCCTCTAGGGAAACGCACTTTGACCAGGGGTGCGAGAGGAATTTTCGGTAGAGCTCCCCTCAGTGGACAGAATAGTGGTATGCTTTGGCCTTGAGCTTCCGAGCTTGCAGCTTGTCTTCTGGAAGTGTGCCATGCTCAAGATATTGGATGATGGGCTGTATCGATTCCAAGACTACTTGTGTTATAAAAACTTCAGTGTCCTCTATGCTGGGATTGGTGAGTGATTCGATGAAATTCATATCCTTAAATGTTTGATTATTCTTGACTGTGAATTTAGCAAGGTAATCGGCCTCAGTGTTGTCTTCTCTAGGAATCTGGACGATATTCCATTGGCCTCCATCTTGCTCGATGTGTTGCAAAAGTTGCCTAGCTTTGTCTATGTACTTGGCGATGCAGACATCTTTGACTTGAAATGCTCCACTGACTTGGTTGACTACTAGTTGGGAATCCTAGTGTATAATGAGGTGTTTGGCCTTGACTTCCACGACTAGTTTTAACCCTGTAATGAGTGCTTCGTATTCAACTGCATTATTGGTGGCATTATACTCTATGCGGACTGCATACTGGATATGAACTTTATGCGGTCCCCTGAGGATTATTCCCGTGCCGAAATCGTGGGCTGAGGATGCTCCGTCAATATAGAGCAGAGCTTTCATTCTGGTATCTTGGTCAAGGTTAAATCTTCCAGAGCCATTTCTTGTACAAAATCTGCTAAGGCCTGGGCTTTCATCTACTGTCGAGGCTCGTAATCAATATCAAACTCGCCAAGTAAGACTGACCATTGCATTAGCCTACCTGAAGTCTCTGGTCTTTGTAATATTTTTCACAGTAGGAAATGAGACTAGACTACGATATGATGAGCTTGGAAGTAGTGCCGAAGCTTTCGAGAAGCATGAACCACAGCTAAGGCTAGCTTGTCCAGCATGGGGTATCGGACTTCAGGTCCTCGGAGCATCTTACTAACATAGTAGACAGGGCTTTGCTGGCTTCCCTCTTCCCTTACCAGTACTGAAGTGATGCATTCTCGGCCCACAGAGAGGTATAAGTATAAGGTCTCATTCGGTATCGGACGACTGATTAATGGTGGGGAAGACAAGAATCTTTTAATTTCTTTAAATATTGGTTGGCAATCAGTGGACCATTAGAACTTGTTGGAACTTTTGAGAGCTCGGAACAATGGTAGACATCGCCTAGCCGAGCAAGAAATAAAATGCCCCAGTGCAGTTATTCTACCATTTAGCTTTTGTATATCACGGATGTTCTTTGGTGCTGCCATGTTGAGTATGGCTTCCATTTTTTCTGGGTTGGCTTCAATGCCTCGGTGAGAAATCATGAACCCCAGGAACTTGCCGGCCTAGACTCCGAAGACGTATTTATCAGGATTTAACTTGATCCTGGATTGGCTTAGTAACTGGAGGACTTGATCCACGTCTGCTAGGTGGTGCTCAGAATGCTTGCTTTTGATGATGATGTCATCCATATATACCTCCATGCTGGTTCTAATCTGGCTTTGAAGGACTTGGTTCATCATTCTTTGGCGTATGGCTCTGGCATTTTTCAATCCGAAGGGCATCACCTTGTAGCAGTACAACCCTTAGTGCGTGACGAAGGACGTTTTCTCCTGGTCTTCTTTCTTCATGGGGATTTGGTGATAACCTTGGGTAGCATCTACGAAGCTGTATAAGCCATGGCCAACAGTGGAATCAACGAGCTGATCAATCGTTGGTAACGGGTAGCTATCTTTAGGGCATGCTCGGTTGAGGTCGGTGTAGTTTACAAACATTCTATACTTCCCGTTTGCTTTTTTAACAAGTACTACGTTGGCTACCCAGTTCGGGTGAGTAACCTTTTTAATGAATTTGACTGCTAATAGCTTCGCTATTTCCTCGGCAATGATCTTTTATCTTTCGTAGGTGAAAGTTCTTTTCTTCTGTGCTACTGGCTTGGCTCCTGGTTCGATGTTTAGGCGGTGACAAGCAACCCACGGGTCCATGCCGACGATCTCGGAGGCTTGAGAAGCAAAATCTTATGAGTGTTTAGTAAGGACGTCCCTTAATGTGTCTTTGATGTTCTGATCAAGGGCATTACCAATTTTCACAGATTTTCCTCCCCTGATTCGCAATGTCTCCGTGTCTTCCACCAGTTGTGGGTTAGCGCCTTACTTCTCAACTTCCCATGCTTCCAAATGAAAAGCCTCCGCTAGAGATTTCATGGTTATCTGATAGCATTGTCTGGCCATTTGCTGATCTCCCCTGATAGTAAGGGTCCCCTTCTTGATCGGAATTTTCATGGTTAATTGCCGGATGCTGGTGACTGCGTCTGCTTCATAAAGTACTGATAATCCTGTTATCCCATTATAGGCTAGTGGTATGTCTACCACGTTGAATAAAGTCCGGACGATTTTTGTTTCCTCATCCTCTTGGTTTTCAAATTCTAGGTTCAGATTGACAATCCCCATTGGTTGCACCGTTCCCCCACAAAAGCTAGTGATAGGGTTCTGGATGGCCGTTAAGTTGGTGATGGAGCCGCCCATAGCTTTGTACGCATTCCAAGATAAAACATTGATAGCACTCCCATTATCGACCAATTTTCCACAGACGGTGCCACTTGATAACTAATTTTTGGAACTCCTAGGCTGAACGTCCTACAAAGCACTGAACAGAGGGCAAGGTGAGAGGTGGGAGGAATCCCCATAAATACTCTGATGCATAAGTTAGAGAATAGAAATCAGGAGGAGGAAAGATAGCTTGAATATGTGTGAATGAGATGTCCCCTCATGAAAGGTATATGGTTCTATATATAGCGATACTCAAACCTGGGAGGAATGGGATTCCTTGTGGGTCAGTGAATCATAGTCTTTGTAGGAGAGTGTTCCTTCTTCGGCTAGGATTCCTCTTTGCGGTAGTTCCTTGGATGGATCTATCTTCTCCCTTATCCATGTGTTCCTATTTAGGGGGGTAGAGGACCCCTAATTAAGTGGGAACATTCTAGATGGTATCAATACTGAAACTTGCTACTTTTCATGGTGATGGTGATGAAGAAGAAGAAACAAAAGCAAGTGTAGAATTTTGTTATTAATTTGAATCATTATATAATTTATTGATTTATTGTAATTGTTAAGGTTACTCTCATGGATATTGTGATTTATTGTAATTTGTTGATGTTATTAAGGTTTATGTTATTGTTGCTTTTTGTTTTATTAATGTTTCTGTTATTGTAACGACAGTCTTGATAGCAAAATTAAAAGAATAGACATTTATTTTTTAATTTATTTTTTATTTAAAAATAAATTATATTTTATATATATGGGACATAGGGATTATTTTATTATAAAAATATATCTTTCACCTTCTTAATGGAGGAGGTGCATCACACACTTGTAATTTTGTTAAATTTTGGGTTGGGGCTAATTGTTAGAAAAGTTAAATTAGACTTATTTGACCCCGCATCATAAGTTGAAGGGTCTATATATATATATATATATATATATATATATATATATATATATATATATATATATATATTAAAATTGAGAAAAAAAAATGATCCTAAAATTTTAAAACTAAGACTAAAAAATAGAAAACTGGACTAGACTGGTAAAAACGGTAATATCCTACATACGAGACTAGTAACAATAACATACTAATTAATTGTATTGGATTTTATCATATCTTTTCCTAAAAAATAGCACAATTCATAATTTTTTTTTCATTGAAACTGAATTCTCAAACTTCTTAATTTATTGCAATTAACACAAGCTTCCTAAAAATAGCACCTTTGTTCCAAATATGTTGGAAAAATCGCATTGAATACTCTAAAATTTCAAGCTCTAAAAATTTTGAATGCTTGATTAAAATTAGCAAAATTTAATTTAGATTCTAAGACAAGTGTGTGAAGCACAATGTTTCGCAACTTATGAGATTGAAAACTTTAAATTTCTGTTAGGAATAAATATCTAGTATGATATATTGTTTACTATAAATTCAGTTAGTAAGAGCTTACAATATAAAAATATATGTATAGATCTGGTCATGGATAAATTAAAGGGCTTTATTTCTTATTTCAAAAATTATAGAGAAAATTGTTTTAATTGTATTTTAGATTCTTTTAAACAAATTGCAATTGAAATGAAAATAGAAGTTGTATTTTGTAAAAAGAACATATTTTTCATAAAAAATAGCAATTTGATAAAAATAATGATAACGATGATGAGATAATAAAGTCAGCGTAAAAATCTTTAAATATCGATTATTTCTATTTTTTTTAGATAAAATAGAAACTTCATTACTACAACAAATCAGAAAACAGAACGTACAAGAAAATTTGGAATGGAGGATTCCCATACCATCCAATCTGACACCGAAGAAGCTACTCTTACTGTAACATGAGCGGCTTCATTTGCAGACTGCCTAACATATCTAAACTGAACATTAGCAAACTGACTAACCAAATGCTTACAACCTTCCAGAATTAAATTGATGAGAAAGTTTGATGAGACAAGCTTTGAACCACTTGCTGTGCATCCATTTCGACTACTAAATTGAGCAACTCCCTATCTTTCAACTAACTAAGGACCTCCCTTACCCCTAAGCATTCAGCCTCTCAAGGAGCAAATCTGCCATTCAAGTATTGAGATCGAGCACAAACAAAGTTACCGGCATGATCTCTCACCACACACGCAAGGCCCACAATATTAGAAAACATAGCAGCATGTACATTTACCTTAAATTGACCCTGACCTGGCAAAGTCCAATGAATATCCCCTCCAACTGTTGGAACAATACTGTGGCAGACATTAGCGAAAATAAGCTGTGCCATCCTCCACTCATACAAGGCTTTCCCAGCCAAATTGAGAAGTTGAACAATAGACAACCTTTTATCATCTCAATTCTCACACAACCTGATTTCTATTATACCAAAGGCTCCAACATAACATGACCCAAAGACAACAATCCTCATGATTCAGAGTACTAAATACATCCTTGTGCCAATACCCAAACTTACAGCCCAACAAGTAGCCAGATTGTAAGAACCCCACAACATTGAAGGAAGACCCAACCCAGACCTCCTTAGCAAATTTACACCCAGCTAGCACATGCCAAACAGACTCAGTCCCTCGAGAACGGACCTGACACGTCTCTGGAATCATAACAAATCTGCTTCTCAAAGCATCGGTTGTCGGAAGAACACTATGACAAACTCTATTTTCAAAGCATCAAATATTTCAACTATTTTTAAAATATAATTATTTATTTGGTCTTGAAAAATTAAGATATTTTGATAATTGTAATTTAGAAAAAAATGTATTAATCTTAAAAATTTTCTTAAACATGATATGTATTTTGATTCGTTTTTAGAATTAAATTTTTTAAAAGAAGTTGGAAAAGAAGAAATTAGTACTCCCATCCAAATATTTAATTTAATAAATTAATTAGATTGTTTTTTAAATTATTTTATTGTGTATAGGATAAAAAATAAAATTTAGAGAAAAGAAAAGAAAATTTAAAGGAAATATATTTTTATATTTCATAAACAAGGGGTTACAACTCCTATATATATACATAGGAAATCTATTCACATCCTAATTAAAAATAAAATAATATCCTAAATAAAATAAAAAAACTTTATTTTTAATTGTATACAAATATTTACTTCATAATATATACAATAAAAAATATTTACTTCTTCAACACTACCCCTTAAATTGGTGAATGTATATCAATCATTCCTAACTTGCCAAGTGAGTTATAGAATGATTTTCCGGATACAACATTTGTAAGGATGTCAACTAGTTAAGTATGAGAATAAACAAATGGTAGATCAACTATTCTTTGATTTAGATGATCATTGATAAAATGTTTGTCAACCTCTACATGCTTAGTTCAATCATGTTGAACCGGGTTATTTGCAATTGCTATGGCTATCTTATTATCACAATGTAACAATATAGGCTTTGAATGTTTTAGTTTCAGATCCTGATAATTCACCTTATCCAGAGTAACTTACACACTCTATAAGTCATTCCTCTAAACTCAGCTTCAGCACTCGACCTTGCTATAACTTTTTTTTTTCTTGTCCAATTGACTAAATTCTTTTCAACAAAAATAAAGTACTAAGATGTTGATTTTCGATCAGTTCGATCTCAGGCCCAATTAGCATATGTATAATTAGTAATTTCACAATCCTTATTTCTTGCAAAAAATAAACCTTGACCCAGAGAAGACTTCAAATATCTTAATACTTGGAATACTACACCCATATGTTCTTTACTCGGAGAATGTATGAACTGATTTACAACACTTATTGTATAAGCAATGTCCAACCGAGTATGAGATAGATAAATCAGTCTTTCCACTAGCCTTTGATACTGATCTTTATCAGTTGGGACAGTTGGGACTTGATCTCCTCAGATTGATAGCCCATGGTTGACTTTAATTGGAGTCTCGGTTGGCTTACAATTAAGCGTGCCCATTTCTGTCAATAGATCCCCTACATACTTTCATTAATAGAGGGAAATCCCTTGAGCTGGTCTTGTAACTTCAATCCCTAAAAAATACTTCAAGTGACCCAAATCTTTAAGTTCAAACTCGGCTGGTAACTATCTTTACAAGATTATTGTTTCACTCGGATCATTTTCAGTGACTACCATATCATCAATATACATAATCAGAGCGATGACTTTACCTAACTTTTGTTTGATGAATAGCATATAATTAACATCACTTTGCTTATAACCAAGCTTCCTCATAAAAGTTGAGAGTTGTCCAAATAATGCTCGAGGTGATTGCTTCCCTTTTTAGCTTGCACACTCTATCAGTACATCTTGTTCTGGGTGATAAATCTATGTACACTTCTTCATCTATGGTTCCATTCAAAAAATTATTCTTCACATCAAATCACCATAATGGCCAATCTAGGTTAGTAGCTAAGGAAATAAGAACTCGGATGGTATTTATTTTTGCTATTGGAGCAAATGTATCTTCATAATCAATTTCATACTTCTGAATATATCCCTTTGCTACCAACTGAGCTTTATATCGATTGATGCTTCCATTTGGAATGAGTTTAACAATAAATATCCACCTGCACCCCATTGTTTTCTTTCCTTCAGGGAGTGGAACAAGATCCCATATGCAGTTCTTCTGTATTGCCTCCATTTCATCATTTATGGCTTTCTTCTAATTTGGATCAACTAAAGCCTCCTACACATTTCTCAGAATATATATAGTAGATAATTGATTCACAGTTTATGCATGAGATTTAAATAAATATTTAGTTCATATGAAATTATTTATAGGATATTTAGCTTTGGTATAAAGGTCCAAATCATATTATTTTTTTTGGAATCCCTCTATTAATTCCAGAAGGATAATAAGGCTCGATATTTGGAGGTACTAAAGGAGATAAGTTTACCTTATTGTGCATATACAGAGTTTCTTCAGCTTCTGGTGTGGGCTGGGAAGACATATTATCTTGATTTGTTTCAGGCCTGAGCAAGTTACTCAAATTATCATTAATTGTCTGTTCTGTTGAGATGCTCGATCCAATTAAGATGCTCAGACTACTTGAAACATTAAATGTATATCCAAGTGAGATGTTCAGACCACTGAAAACATCAGATGTCTGTCCAAGTAAGATGCTTAGGGCCTTAAGCCCATTTTAGGTCTTGATTTATTCTTTTAGCCCATCTCACTTAATAATTAATCAGGTTTAATTAATTAAAATATATTTTAGGTCCATAATTAATTAGATTTTAGGTTAGAAATATCCTTAGGCCCATTTAGTTAATTAGACATAGGTCCACTTAATTTAATTTAATCAATTTAGACTTAGCCCATTTAATTTAAGCCTTTTTTATAATTTGTAGATTTAAGCTCATATTTAGAATTAAAATTAGTAGACTTAAGTTCATTTAATTAAATCAAAAGGAATTAGATCTTTAAGTTTACTTATAAATTAAAACATGTAGATTTAGCTCATTTATGTAAAATCCATATAGATTAGACTAACTTAGGGATTATGTAATTTGTTGAATGCATTATTTATTTGTATATTTCATGATTAGTTTGCCTTGGAATTGATTATTTTAGGTTTATATGAAATTACATGTAAATAGAGAATAAGATAATAATTCATAAAGTAATTCTAAATGAACACAAGACTGAAAGAAGTTGGTATTTCGTATCCAGAATCTCCTGGTTGTGGTGTTAGTTTTCTTTTAGGTAATCGAGTACCACCTTTTCAAATTTGTCCTAGTTATTACCCTGGGTGGCGACTCCTCATCTCCACGCCATGTCTTTATGACAGTGGTTAGTGTGTTTTCTAGAGCCTTGAGCTCAAACAGTGTCGCAGTTGCTAAAATTTTGGACGCGTACTGAACCCCGCCGTCTACATAGGCATTAAAGTTTACCAATTATGTGTTGACAAGCTCCTAGCCCAGATTATGAGTTAGGGAAACACTAAGCTCTACTTAGCAGGAAGGTATACTTTAGTAAATTCAGGACTTGCTTTGATGCCCTTATATCTTATGCAAACTTGTCTGTTACCAAAGGAGATTTGTAAGCAAATTGACAAGCATTACAGTAACTTCATTTGGGGATTCTCCACTACCAATCGCAAAATTAGTCTTATTCCCTGGAACATTATTTTTTAGCCAAAGGATCGTGGTGGCCTTGGTATTAGATCTTGCCGAGCATTTAATGAAGCCATAGTCATAAAAATAACATGAAATCTCTTTACCAAACCACACAATCCTTGGTTGTAGCTTATCTAGGAAAAGTATAGCTCTAGACTGTCATGTAATAATATTGATAAGAAAAGTAATTGTTCGACCATTTGGAACACCATTAAGAAGGTATAGAACAAGGTAGAGTGCACTATTGGTTGGATCCTTAGGAATGGCTCCACAATTCGCTTCTAGGATGATAATTGGGTGGTAATGCCTAATTTCTTAATTGATATGTGCATTGATACTGTCCTAGAGAATATCAAAAATCTTAAAGTTTATCACTTTGTTGACTCTCATGGCAATTGGAATTGGCCCAAGCTCTAGGCTTATTTACCCATCAATGCCTTTGCTCACTTTGCTACTACAAAGATGATGGCAGTGACTTACCTTACTGCACTCTTTTATCCAGTGGGCAGTTCATTATCAAATTGGCTTATGAGAACATTTTGGTGCACAAATGGGGAGTGGTGGACAAGAAATGGGGGCTTGTTTAGGATTGGAATGGCCCTGAACTAATAAGGATTTTCTTTTGGTTATATTTACATGATCGGTTATTAACTAATAAAGAGAGAGCTAGATGTCATTGGATGATGGATGCTATATGTGAGAAATGTCAGATGGGAGAGGAATCTGTTATTCATATTTTAAGGGATTACATTCATGTTGTGCTGGTGTGGTTTCAACTCATTGACCAATTTAATAGAGATAACTTTTTTGGCCTTTTGTTAGAGAGTTGGCTTCTAGCAAACCTAAAAAGTGAATTTTATGGCAAGTAATTATGATTGGGCTACTATTTTTGGAACCACATACTGGATTCTTTAGCGTCAGAGGAATGACAGCCTCTTTGATAAAGATGGTGACTATTTGACTAATCAAACCCAAATGGTTGTTGCCAATGTTCAAAGCATCATTAAATCCCGTAATTCCCTTAGTGTGCTAGTTGGTAAGTATAAGGAAGAGAGGCTCTTTAGTCGGTGGCCTCCGCCCCTTCATTGGGTAAATGTAAATACAGATAGCGTTGTTAACCATCAACTTCTTGTGGTAGCTACAGTTGGCATTATTCATTCCCATTCTGGTCATTGGTTGGCTAGATTTATAGTTAACATTGAAAGCTGTAATGTTATTTCTGCTGAAAGCTGGAGGATCATTCATGGACTCAGACTAGCATGGGAGTATGGTTTCTTTCAGATTATTCTTGAGGTGGACAATAAGGTTCTGGCTAATATCCTTAATGGAGTTTGTGAATGCCCTCTTAATAGTTTTACACTAATACAAGAGATTAGAAGGTTCCTTAATCACCCCTGGAATGTTCATGTGCAATATATGTTAAGAGAAGGAAATAAGTGTGCTGACATCCTCTCAAAATTAGGTTTACAGATGAACATTGGTTATTCTTCAGCCTCCTAATGTGGTTTTGGATCAAATCAAATAGGATGTCTTAGGTATTTCTACCCCTAGACTTTATGGTATGTAATTGATTAAGCTTTTGCCTTTTTCTTATAAAAGAAGAAAAGGATATAGTTTTGTTAATGAATATTCAAAAAGTAAAAAAGGAAAGAGGGTTGAGAGCATTAATCTAGATAGTCTGAACTGACAGCAAGAGCATTCACCACCTTACTCTTCTCTGTCTTAACCGTTGTTAGAATTTTCTTCCTTAGGATTGAGAGACTACAATTATAAGCCCTTACCAGAATCTTAGGATTCACTTTCTTCATAAGGTATTCCTGCGCTCTAGGCTTGATTGTTGGGAACCAAATAAGTTCTGAGTTGTTATAATAGGGCTTGTTGATAACATGTCTAGCCTAGTTCTTTTTTAATTTAAGCACCCTTCTCTATTTAAGCTGAGGAATGGGTCTAGAGCTATTGCCACATCAAAGAGAATTGTGTCCTTTGTGGTAGCCTCTAGCTATACAACCTTTTACCTGTTGTCATTTGATTATGTCAGGGTAGATTCTTTATCAATTTAAGCGACGATGGTTGCAAGAGGTGTCTTGGCTCCTCGTGGGCTATCTTTTATTGTGTTGCTTTGCCCAAGGCAAAGAGTTACCAATTTAGAGGTTGCATGCTCTGTGGTAGGTAGCATGGAGACCACATGAGTTACAGAAATTATAGACTGGACTTGCTCTTGAGTGTAGTTAGTAGCTTTCTATGGTGGATCTTCTAGAATTACAGATGGAGTGATTTAATGCTTAGATTGAAGAGGACAAATGATTTTTGTCTATGGAACATATGAGCTACTAACTGGTTTCCTTTTGAAAAGAGCACGAATCAATGGTCCACATATTTGATTAAAGTTTGCTACCTGATCATGGGCTTCTTGAGTCTTTACAAATTGGCAATAGTTTATTTGATAGTCTAAAAGACAACACCAACAATAGAAGCCAGGAGACTTCTCATAATGGAATTGCACCCACTCCTCTTTTCTAAGTCTTCAATTATAGAAACCTTTAAGAAGAGGTTTTATAATATTAAGCTTGACTTTGACATGAAGAATAGCTCCCAATCTTCATCATGGACCATGAGATCTTTAGGATTGACTAGCCCTTCAAATATGGAATCTGCTATTTTATGTGCATTCAAAAGTGTGACTTGATTCATTGGTAGGCCATACATTTGAACCCAAACATTTTCTATGGAAAAGTCCATCTCTTTCATTGTCTTGCTTGGATCCCACTCTTTAATAACAATGAGCTTCTTGTGAATGGACCATGGCATTCCTTCGAGAATCCTCATCTTATCTTAGTCAAACTCAAGGATGAAGAGGAAGATATTAGGAATCTCTAGGTCTTTAACAGTTAAAGAAAAAGAGAAAGCCTAGACCTGGGATAGAATGGTGTGTATTGCTTTAGCATTATACTTATCTTTCCTAACATATTAGATTTAGCTCCTTACAAATTTGCATTTGTTGTTTCAACTAAGGTTAAAACTTATTTTTGAAGGGTCAAACATTTGATTTCTTCAATAGGTTTATATTAGAGCTGCTGCCCATGGGGTAAAATGTGAGAGAAGGAATAAGTTGTGGGAGAGTTTTTGTTTGAGTTGCTAATATAGAGAAGTGAGAGTTTTGGGCTAAGGTTAGCTTGTTAATAAAGGTAAAATCATAGGGAGTCTCAAGAAGACATACATCTATAAATACTGTCGCTTGTAATGATTGCTCGGCTAGGGAAGAGCAAAGGTTTCTGCTTTCATAATTCAGTGAAGCTTCCACTGTGCTATAAGTTTGAGAGAAAAAGACTTATATGAACAAGCTATTCAAATATAATAGTTCATCTTTAATTTTGAAAGAACTTAATCATTTATTATCTTAATAACAACAAAAACAATAATAGAAAATGAACAAATTTTGAAATATGACCAATGATAAATGATAACTGGTTTCTGGAACTCTTGAGTTTGGTGTCCTGTAATCCATGAACAAAAGGCAAGGTAAAAGGTGGGGAGAGTCCCCACAAACACTTTAATGCCTAAGTTAGAAAACAGAAGTAGGGAAATATGAAACAACTGGAATATGTGAGAATGAAATGTCCCTCTGTGGGGGATATGACGTCCTATTTATAGTAATACTTTAAACTTAAAGAAGTCGAATTCCTTGTGAGATAGGAGTCCTAATCCTGGTAGGATTCCTCTTTGGGTAGAGTCCTTTTCCTGGACGGATTCTGTTACCTTCCTAGTCCTAGTATCATTGTTTAGGAAATAAAGATCGTTTAATTAGGCAGAAGTATATACAGGCAGTATCAATAAATAAAATAATATGCTAATTTTTAATCTGTAATGCATAATATGAAAGTTAAGTACATACATAAATTAGTTTAATTTTTCATTTTTATATATAAAAATAATATTATCATCACTTTTTTTAACATTTTAATTTTAATATAAAATTTAAATTATATATAAAAGGTGTAACAATCTTTTATGTGACTTACATTGATATAAAATTGTCAATGATCTTACAAAAATATTCATATGAAATCACATTTTCTTTTGTTATAGACTTTTTATTTTAAATTATTTTATATTTTTAATTCTAAATCATGTTGCATTCTAATTTTAAAAAATTGCAATTATACAGATATAAATCATATTAAACATTTATTTTATTTTTTTTGGAAGCGGAGAGGGGAATATAGAAATTTAACTTAACCTATACATGCCTTAAATGAGTTATATCACTAAACTATTCAATTTTCGGCTAAAAATCTTGTTACTAATTTAAACAAAAGATTGTTTATTTATTTTTTATCCTAACTATTTATTACATAGCATAAAAAATATGTATAATAACTATATGAATGTCACATAAAAAAATCTAGACCAAAAATTTCTTAAATTTATGATACATGATAAATTATTACGTTGTATAAAACTGATATATGTTAGCTATAGAAATACAACATAAAAATAGTGGGTTAGGAAATTTTTAAATACGTATAACATTATAAATTTTAGAAAACTTTTAACTTGTTTTATAAGAATATATAAATATAGATGTAAAAAATAAGTGACATACTAATAATTATATTTTTAAATAAAAATAAAAATTTCATTCATCAATTACGATAACTGTGACGTATACGTACGTGTTTAAGCTTCCAAGATAAAAAAAAAACAACACATCATTTGAAATGAAATGAAATTCAAAACGATTAATGAGACGAAACTATGTGAAAAGACAAGTGTAGGAGATTGTATCGAATCATGATATTCTTGGAGCATTTGATCAGAAATTACAGCATTTGCAGCCACTATTAGCGTTGGAGAAGAGCCCAGAATTATCCTTTTTGCAGCGCCAAAAACAATTATTCCTTGTTCATCCGTCGCTAAGGCTGTAAATCATGCACATTTTAGGTTAGAATTAAAAGCTGCATTCACATTGATTTCGATCAGGGGTGGCTCAACATTTATAGGGCCACAGGCAAGTTACAAAAAATGAAATCTTTTGATTTTGTAAATTAAAAAATTAAAAATTAAACTACAAATTTATTTCTAACCTTTTTATATGCAAAATTTTTATTTAAATTCTTGTAATCATATTTCACTAACAAATAATTTTCGATAGATAACAAATAATTTTCAATATTTATCCTGAATTATAGTTGTTCACAAATAATTTTTTTATGATATTTAATTTTGAAAATTTTTTCTTTATGTAGATAACCATAACAAGTATTGTAAGTAGTATCCTATGTTGAGAAAATAAATATTTTTTATTGTATATATTAGAAATTAAATATTTATATACAATTAGAAATAAAATATTTATTTTATTTAGGATGTTATGCTATTTTTAATTAGGATGTGAATATGTTTTCTATGTGTATATATAGAGGTTGTAACATCTTTTATGAATATATGAAAACATATTTTCCTTAAATTTTCTCTTTTTTTCTCTAAATTTTATTATTTATAGTATTAAAACATATCCATTGAAATCGATTTTGTTTTTGTATTGAATCTTTGAAATCGTATTTTTTCTTTTTTTACCATTTGAATTCCTTAAATCTTTGAAATCATGACCATTGAAAACACATCCATCATATCGCATAATATAGACATTGTCAGTTTGATCGGCCCATAACAAAAGCCTGATGATGAGAAAGTTTAAGTTTTGAATGTAAGGGGAGACTGAGACTTCTCTAAAATCGACATTGAAAGCCCAAACACCAAGCCCACAAAAACCATTTCCAAGCCCAAAATAGAAGCCAAATCCCAAGCCCATCGCTTCTTGACCCAAAGGCCCTAACCTGGCCCAGGTGAAGAGGCGATCACCTCAACAATGAGGTATTGCCTCTTCACCTTAGGTGTCAATGAGGCGACGCCTCAATGAAGAGGCAATGCCTCTTCACACCCACTCTCTGCAGCATTAAATGTCATTAATGGCAGTGTTTGGAAGTCCACCTACGAGAATTTGATCATTTTTTGACATAAAGGAAAGAAGAAAAAGGCAGGAAAGAGCCTAGGGAATGAAAAAAGGTAATGGGAGAGGGTGAGAATGGGTTTTTGGAAAATTGGAAAAAGAAAAAAAGGGGAGAGGCTTTAAAAGGGAATGTGAGAGCATAAGAGAAGAGGTTGACAAAAGTTTGGTAATTGAGAGTGGCTAGAAAAAACATCTGGAAAAAAAACAGAGGAAAAAGGAAAAGAAAGGAAGAAGAAGAAGAAGACTTAGGAAGCTAAAGACTTAGATTTCTTGGAGAATAGGAAGGGATTTTCTTACATTCAAAGCCTCAAATCAATCAACAAATCTCTAAAGGCTTATTTAGGAGCATCAAGCATGTTTAAGTCAGTAAGCTTCCCCTTTCTAAGCTTTAAGTCCCTTGTTGTCATTAAAAGCTTATATTTGTTGTCATTTTATGTGTTTTCTTAAGTTATATTACTTATTTAAGTTCATAGAGAAGCATGATTGCATGAGACACTAAATATTGATTGTTAATATTTGTATATTTGTGTCCATTTCTTCTTTATTTGCATGATCGTTGAGTTTTTTAAGATCTAAGAAATGTACTTTGTCTTTGTCCTTGTTGAAGAGGTGACGTCTCTTCATAGAGGCGTCGCCTTTTTAAAAAGTGGCGATAGAGGCATCGCCTCCTGGTCAAAGAGGCGTCACCCCTTGACTAGCATCCTACCTATTTTCTGTCTTGATTTTTTGCTATTTTCAATCCTTATCTCAAATATTTTCCATAATTTTCATGTTTAATTTGTTAGATTTCCTAATTTCATACATGATTTTTATGTTATTTGGTATTATTTTACTGATATATTATTGTGTTATCTTATAAACTATTTTATGGATTTATTTCCATTTATTTTGTGAATATTATTTATAAATGATTTATAGATATTTTTATTGTTTGTGGGATGGAACTAACTCATATTTATTTTAGGAATTATGTTGTGATTCCTAAGTATCAGAGGATTGCTTTATTAATTAATTCTTAAGAGTTTTAATTTGTAATTAATTAGTCTATTTTCAATTTATGTATGGTTTATTTTTAGTATTTTTATGTTTATTTACATCAAAAAGTTGTAATTCTTAATCCCTTCCCCCTTTTTATTTACAATGCATGGCTGTAAATTATTTTTATTTGTGATTGAATGTTAGGGATGTAAACCTGAAATAAGACTAATGTGCAAACTTGGAATAAAATATAAAATTGGAAATCAATTGTAATTTGCATATCAATAAGGAAATAAATTAATAATCAAAGGTAATAAAATACAAAACACACACGGAGGTCAACCACAAGGTTGGGTGGACATTCCAAAAGCCCATAAATAGTTTTCGAACCTGATCTCTGATGACAGCTTCTAGGAACCTTTGTGAAATCCGGTTGTTGTACAGTGTGTCCCGGCTTTCATTCAGGTGGCGGCTCCATCTCTATTTTAGGCCCCAAGCCTAATATGTATTTTTTGGTGAGCCCGAGCTCACACAGTGTCGTGGTTGCCAACACTTAGGTGCTACTAAACCCTACTTGCTACATATAGAACACCCAATTTTATTCAAACTCTTTAAGATAATTCTCCCTTTCCTATGGGAATTATTCTTGATGATACGAACTATCCTCTATAGTCACAACTCATGGAGATGTGAATTGGAGCCAGAAATAAATATAGCTTCCTTACTGACATAATGCCAAAACCACCAGTAGGAGATAAAGATTTAGAGACTTGGGTTATTAATAATAACCGAGTCAAAAGTTGGTTGATTGATTCCATGAGTCCGACATTGATGTAGAGATTTATCCATCTTCCAACAGCAAAGGAGATATGGGATGTTATGTTAAAAACTTTCTATGATGGATCTGATGAAACTTAGTTGTTTAAATTAAATAGGAAATCATTCATTACACATCAAAATGGTAGGTCGTTACCTACATATTATAATAAGCTGGTTGGAATATTTTAGAAAATTGATGCCCGAACTTGTGCTCAAGGGATGATGTTAATGGAGTAGTATCACTCCACAAGCATATTACCAGAATTCAAACACATATTTTCCTAGCTAAGCTGGATTCAAAATTTAATAATGCTCAAAGTAAAGTACTACAGAAGGATCCACCTCTTGATCTTAAGTCTAATTATGCATATGTGTAAAGGGATCATAACCAGTAACATACGATAGAAGGGCTGAAGATTCTGTTGCACTATGCAGTACTAGCAGTAGCTAAGACTCATTCCTAATTCAAAGGAAAAGTACCAAGTAAGTCTATCACATACACTTGTACTCATTGTGAAAAAGTTGGACACTCTAAAGAATGGTGCTATAAAATTATAGAATATCATGAATGATGGGATGTCAATAGAAAGCCTTGTAAAAAGCTCGTAAAAATTACAATTGCCACCTCTAGTGATATTAAACTAAGTAGTGATCTTGATGTAACATTAGGTATGAAAAATCTTACTCGAAATAATACATGGATTATTGAACAGGTGCTACTAATCATATAACAAACTCCACTCACCATCTTACATCCATTCGACCATCAACCTAACAAAATATTCTAACTACTAATAGAGGCATAACACTAGTCAGTCATAAAGGATCAATATCTAACTTTGACTCTCTTAATCTAGATATTATTTTTGTTGTTCCATCTCTTTCTTGTAATATACTATATGTTGGCCAAATCATTGAAATCTTGAATTGCACTATCATATTTTGGCCTAATTATTGTGTATTTTAAAGCATTGCAATGTACCGGATTCTTAGCTCTGATGTTAAACATGAAAAGTTGTACTATATTAATTTACATGGTGATCTAAGTCAGAAGTCAAGTCAAGTTAATAAGGTTGGTAGAAGTTACTCGGCTAAATATCAAGTTACTTTATGGCATCGTCATCTTGGTCATTTTTTTATTATCTTAGACAAATAAAACCAAAATTATTTTTGAGTACCATAGACTCTGAATTCAAGTGTGATATTTGTCAATTGACAAAAAGCCACTGGATCTCATATGTACTAAATTATGATAAAAATTCAATTCTATTTATGACCATTCATTTTGATGTATAGGGACCTGCTCGGATTCCTATTGTATCTGGTGCTTGATATTTTATAATGTTTATTGATAAATATACTTAGATGACCTGGGTATCACTGCTTTCAAATAAGGGAGATGTGTGTTGTACTTTTTGAGACCTGTATGAAATGGTGGCTATGCAATACTAGAGTAAAATTTGAGTCTTATACTTTGACAATGGTGGGGAGTATCTTAACTTGCTCTTAATGATTTTTGCCATGAGCATGGCATTCACCACCAAACATCTTGTGTCGGCACTCTCCAACAGAATAGTATAGCCAAATGGAAGAATCAACAGTTATTGGAAGTTGTCTGAGCATCATTGTTTAACATGAATGTTCCTCGAGAATACAAGGGAGAGGTTGTTTGATCCGCTGCATATCTTATAAATTAGACTCTATTAAGAGTACTTGATTTCAAAATGGCTCTTCAGAAGCTTTAGGAACTTGTCATATCTCCACCTCTTAATAATCTTAAACCCTGAATCTTTAGATGCTCAGCATATGTTCATTAAAAACTTGGCAAATTAGATCCTTGAGCTATCCGGTGTATCTTTGTTAGCTATATGAATATATAAAAAGGATATTGGTGTTATGATCTAAATGCAAAGAGCATGTATGTAACTCGAGATGTTCAGTTCCATGAAAATGCTCATTTCTTCACCCAATTCGAGTGCTCTCTTCAGGGGGAGAGAATTCCAAGCATTTTAAAGATAACACTCTGAGTATCTTAGATGTTCTGGGCATTCTAAGACAAAAATAATAAATAAAGTCCAAAAATAACTAAAAATATAAAAGAAACAATTAAATAAGATCAAACAAATAATTAAATTAATCCTTACTAAAACCCTAATTTTTATTAACATGCAACCTAAATTAATCTACTTCCTCCATTGATTTTAAATAATTACCCAATTAAAATCTAATTTACTAACCAATTTAATAAAAAAAAATAAATATACAACCACGCATATAATTTTATTACCCCACTATTGGGGCTATTACATTAATTCATAAAATAATTAATAGAAATAAAAATAAAATAATAAATAAAACATAAAGATGATAAAAAAATAAAATAAAACCCTAAAAACTAAGTCTCTATGAGAATTTATCCATAGTTTTCCACATACTTCTCATGAAATTCATCCCTCCCAAATGATCACCATGCGTTTTCCTCTGTAATCACCACAAAACATAAGATAAAATAATAATTAATGAATAACTTATGATAATAACTTAAAAAAATAATAAAAATAATAATTTAAAATAATCGAATAAATAAATAAATAGGTAAAGAAAAAAAAGAAGAAGATGATATGTTTATCGATGATTTAGGGTGCTCCTCAGATTGATAGTTCGCTGTTCTTGATAAATCTTTGAATCTTTTTCTCCAAAAATTCTTCACGAGTCTTGAATTAATTGTTGAATCAAAATGAATTTTTTATAAAAAATAAATACAAGAAGAATAAAATCATGATTTTTCTTCTCTTTCTTCCTTCTCTCCTTTCTTTTTTGCGCCCTTTTCTCCTTTTTTTTCCTCCTCCCTTACTGCCTCCCTTCCTTTCCTTTTTATAGTGGAACTAGGAAGCCTAACCCTAATCCTAATGTGATTCTAATTCCTAAAGTGTATTTAGAAATTTTAAATCGGGTAGGATTGAGTTAATTAGGAAGTTTAAACCAATTAAAACACTGAATTGGAAATAATTAAAAATAGGAAAAAATGGAAGAATTCAATTCCGACCAGGACTGTGTAATTTTGATCGGAATTATACAATCTCGATTGGAATTATGGAATTCTAACACGCTCATTTTTTTAACATTTAATTATAAAAAGGCCCCCAAAAAAATTTAAATTTTACAATTAGATCCTAAAAAAACTTTACGATTTAGTCCCTGAAAACATTAAATCCTTCCTTTAAAAGCCCTTAGAATTTTTAAAGATTAAGTATCGAAGACATTTTCATCACTGGAGTCCTTTGCTGCATCCATAACATATCATCCTAAAATTGGGTGTCTACAGCCTGCTCTACCATGGATAATCGAAGCTCCCAAATATTTTCCCAAATCAACCGTGACTTAGAACCCAATAGAGCTTGCAATCGCCTCTATGTAAGAATGAGAGTGTTATTGAAGATGAATATTATAGATTTCTCTTTATTAACCAATTGCCCTGAAGCCTCCCCAAACACTTAGAGAGTATGCTGGATTGTACCTATGCTAGCCATATCTATTTGAGAAAACAACATTAAATCGTCAGTAACAAAATAAATGGGATAAATATGGTCTATAATATGGCAATTTTAATAGGTTTCCAAGCACCCTAAGCCACCTCAAAATTAATCGCATGGTAAATATGCTCCATACATAACATAAAAATGTAAAGAGATATGGGGTCGTGCTGACACACCCCTCAAGAAGGCTTAAATGCCTCTGATAGATGACCTTTTATTAAAATTTTCATAGTACATGTAGTTAGGCATTTCATGATAACATTGATAAAACCATGCAGAAGACTTAAGTCTAATAAAGCGTCTAAGATAAAATCCCAATTGAGGCAATCATAGGCTTTGGCAAGATCAACTTTTATAGCCATACAACCCTTTCTTCTAGCTCTTCTCTTCATGGAATAAATCATTTTCCTAACAATGATAATATTGTAAAAAATTTGGTGGCCTTTCACAAAACTAGATTGCATAGGATTGACAATATTTGCCATAATAGGCTTCAATCTATTAGCAATGACCTTAGTTATTAGTTTCTATGTGACATTAAATAAACTAATGGGTCTGAAATGGTTCTAAGCTTATGGATTATAAACTTTAAGAATCAGAATAATTTTAAATGGTGATATAATAAATCACTGTTAAATATTTGCTTGACCATGTAAAATAAATCATCCTTGATTAGATCCAATGTTTTTGAAAAAAGAAGGCATTAAATCCATCAATTCTTGGAGCCCTAGAGGTACTCATGTAAAAAAGAGCTCATCTAACTTTATCCATGGTAATCAGCTACATGCAAGAAAGGCAGTCCTCTTGACTCAAATGGGGAAATTGACCATGGATGGGGAATGTAGGCTAGTGAGAAACTTCTTCGGTATATAGCTGCTCAAAGAACCTTATTATGTCATCTTTAAGAGCATTCAAGTCATTACACCACTGGCCATTATTAAGATGCAAGCATTTGAGCTAATTGTATTTGGTTTCAACTTTGACACAAGCGTGATAATAGGTCGTATTATGATTGCCAAGGTTCACAAAATCACATGAGGCTTTTTGCTTCCAAAAGATCTCTTTTTGAAGGAGTAAATATTTTATATCCTGGAGAAGCTTGCCTTCTACCTTCCGTAGGTTGGTGGAATCATACTGCTCTCTAGCCTTTTGAATTCCTATCAATCTATTAATAATTCATTTTTTCTTAGTGAAAATATTACCAAAAACTTATTTATTCTAAACCTAAGTACAAGATTGTAAATTAGTAATATTTTCATGCATTGGAGCTCCTCTCTGTCAGCTATTAATGACAAGGTCATTCCATTGAGGATAAAGGAGCTACGAGGCAAGGAAACATAGTTTTTTTTTAGAGATGGCATGCTAACAGTATCATCTATGCACAAAATTATAGGTCTGTGATCAAAGTTTAATTTTTCAAGATGTCTGATGAAAGAATTAAGGAAGAGATTTAGCCAAGTCTCATTACATAAAAACCTATCAAGCCTCTCATGCACAAGACCACGAGCCCAAGTAAATTTTGGACTTATAAATCCCATGACAATTAACTCACAGTCATTCACACAAGTTCTAAATTTGTTATAGCTACTTAAATTCCTTATAGAGCCACCATTTTTCTCATCATTAGATAAGATGGCATTAAAGTCTCCTCCAAGCACCCATAGTTGATTAGTGACACTTGTTATTCATTAAAGATGACTCCACAATGGTCACATTGGGTGGCCTTTGGGCTAGCATAAATTGTAGTGAACATCAGTTCTTGATAGTTATCATCTATCAACCTAATATGGACATACTGTTGATTAATAATAAGGATATCAATTTTCACCCGATCCTTCCACAAGATCTAAATTCCTCTCGAGAAATGTTAAGCTTTGACTTAAAAGGAGTTGGGGAAATTGCTAGATTTAATGACTTGATAAGCTTTTCGACCACTAATTTTTGGTTATGTCAAAATAAGAATACAAAGGTCATAAATTTTATCAAATAGAAGTAGAGAACAATAAAATTTAAGGTTGGCTACCCCTTGACAGTTCCACATAATTATTGGAAGCATAATACTAGACAAATAGATAATAATAAAAAACATAAAGAGAGATAGCATGGGCATAAACACATCAAACTTGAGTATCTCTCGTAAGGGGAGTTAAGTTCTTCTTAATCCTATTGAGGATTACTTCAGCTTGGAGTAAACCAATTTCATTAGCATTTAAAGTCAGTAAGAGGTCTAGAAAAGGAGTTCCAAATTTTCTTTTAATTTTTAGTTTCATATTGGCTTTTCCTTTAAGGTTAATATGAACTTTAAGATTAAGAAGTCTTCCAGGTTTGATGATTTTGGATTTGATAGAGAGGCCATCCCTTTGATCCTTATACATGTTGTAAGTACTTCAATCTGCAACACGAGTGGTCTCATTTAAGGATTTTGAGCTCAACACTGTCTTAGATTAATGTAAGCCAAGTTCTATATCAATAACCATTAAGGTGCATAGGGGACAGATATGTTCATCAAGCTCAACTATTTGATGTTTACTTATGGATCCTAAAACAGAGTCATCCTTAGATTGCATGGGCTTCACTATTGCTAAATTTGGCCCACTAGAGTTGTCTATATGGCCTATTTCATATTGGGCATTTATTTTCCTTTCATTCCTTTTATTATTGGTAGGAGGGATGTTCATAGGATTTCCATTCTTATACTGGGTAATGGTTTATCTCTTATTTAGGAGGTATTCCTTTAATTATGCTAGTGAGCTAAAACCAGACTGAATTAAATATTTGCCCTTGTTACCATCTTTAAAACCTTAATTATTAGAAGTTACCATTCTCGATCTTCTATGTCCTCTTACTGGAGAAAGCATCCAGGGACCTAAACTTTGATCTTCTATAACTTTTTCAGGTGAGTTGAGAAGATTCCCATTGGGATTATCGGTATTAGCATCCATGTTATGTTCTTGTGGCCCTTGTTCATCATTGCTATTGCTCATGGTTTTCTTTTTAGCGTAATTGTCTTTAAAGTTGCAGAGGTCCCTAACATGGCCATATCTGCCACAAAGATAGTAGATGGTTGAAAGGGATTCATATTCAATTCGCTGGAGGTGACCATCAATTTAAATAAGATATTCTAATGGTTTATGAAGGTCCAACTCCACTACTACCCGAGCAAATTTTCCTCTATCCCCTGCCTTTGTGTTGTAATCAATATTAATGAGTCTACCCACCTTAGAAGTAAAAGCTCGAAGAACCTGCTGATGATAATATTGAAGTGGGAGTCTAGGAAATCTAATCCAAACTGCAATTGAGGAAAGATCATTATCGCTGGTGCTAAATGAAGGGTTTTAAGGTTGGACAATAAGATAATGGCCTAAAACACTCTATGGCCCCTTAATAAGTGCATTTGAATAATCATTATCATCCTCGAATTTCATCATGAAATAGTTATTGTCAAGATCAATGATCTTAAAACCATTCTCAAGGTGTTAAAGTTCTTCAATCTTCATACACAAAAGTTTGTATCCAATAGTTTGTCCAAGTAAACAAATAATCACTGTTTTTTTAAAGACTGCGCCATGAGACAATGGACTCTATTAGAAAATTTGATTATCTGAATACCATTCTCCCGACGCGATTACATATCATATTGAAATATGATTAAAAAAATTAAAATAATGGATATGGGAATCCCATATTGGTTAGAAGAGAAGGAAGGAGGGAGTTAGGTGGTTATAAAAGGACTCCTCCCCCTCCTTTGTTAAGTATGTCAATCACCATTTGTATTTGGTGTACCATTGAAAGCTATTAGCTAACTAGTAGAAAATTTATGAAAAATTTTCTTGGGTATACTTGAGCTTTTGGGTGTGAGTGAGAGTTAAATATTTTATAATGTAGTTGTAATAATTTTTCATATAGTGAATATTTTTCTCTTGGTTGTCTCTTGATAACACTCGTGTTTTTTCTCCATTTGAGAGTTTTCATGTTAAATTATTGTGTATTTTTCTCTTTTAATTTCTCGAGTATTTTTGTTCATATTGTGATCTTAAAGGGTAAAGGGACTTGTTGGATTGTAAGGAGATTCATTTTTCCTAACAATTGGTATCATAGCCCATGGTTCGGTAAGAGATGAGTTTGAAGGAGGCGTAGGAATTTCTTTAAAATTCTTAGTATGCTCTGTGGTTACGGTTTTGTCCGATCTTCCACATCAGAAAAGATTTTTTAGAAATTATTATGATCCAACTAGAAGTCTTTTGTATTGTATTTATTGAGTGTAGTATTGTGCAAGTAAGTATAACCAAGAAAGTTTTATCACAAAGGCTATAATCGCCTAAGGAGGTTGGGACTTAAGTGGTATCATTTATATCCCCCCAATCTTTCCTAAAAACTTTCTTAGTGCATTTTGTAGACACAATTGTTCACTCATTATTCACGTGTGAGGTCATTGTAGCAAGAAGTACTATTCAAATATACGAAGATACTATGCATTGTTAAGCAAAAATGAGTTTTAGATTTGATATTGAGAAATTTGATGGGAGAATTAATTTTGGGTTATAGCAAGTACAAGTCAAGGATATACTAATTTAGTCTAGATTGCATAAGGTCTTCAAGGGAAAGCCAACTTCTTTGTCAGAAGGAAAGGAGCCAATTAAATCCAGTGGTGCAGATATAGGAAAATCCAAGATGAGTGAAGAAGAATGGGAGGAGCTAGATATGAGAGCAGTAAGTTAAATTCGCCTTTGTCTAGCCAAAAATGTTCTTGCTAATGTTGCTAGATTGTCAACAACAAAGGAGCTTTGGGAAAAGCTTGAGGGAATGTACCAGGCTAAAAGTCTTTCAAATAGGTTATATTTGAAATAGCAATTTCACAAATTGCAAATAGAAGAAGGTACAAAAATTTATAACCACCTTAGTGTACTTAATGGGATTGTTTTTGAACTAGAATCTATTAGAGTGAAAATTTATGATGAAGATAAAGCATTAAGACTTATCTGGTCTCTTCGACCTTCCTATGAACACATGCAAACCGTTTTAATGTATGAAAAAGAGAATGTGAATTTTTCAGAAGTAACTAGTAAGTTTATTTCTAAAAAAAGAAGGCTAAAAAATGGAGAGAACAAGTCTTTTGAAAGTACAGCATTGTCAGTTTATGGAAATGGGAAGAAGAATAAAGGCTCCAAAAAGAAAATTATCTGTTGGGGATGTAGGCAACCTAGACATGTAAAGAAGGATTGCAAAAATGGTGGAGCTAATTCGGCTAATGGCTCCAAAAGTAATTCTACTAATGTAGCCGTCTTTGAAGAAGGAGACGATGAACTTTCTATATAAAGAAAGATATATATCCTTATGGCATGATAGCTACCAACTGAGTTGCCATGGAAAATGATGTATGATAGGTAGCATGTTCACAAGTTGCACACAGACATTTATTGATAGTTGATGCAAAGTGTGTGGTGGAATTGATGTCGATGGCTAATGAACTTTCCAGAAAAGTCAACATTGGAAGTTGCACCATAACTTGTTAGCAATTTTTCAACATGAATTGGCCGAGGTGAAAATTCTTGGAGTTGGTGAATTCCAAGTGTGTATACTCTTATGGTGGAGTATGACAATTCTTAGTTCTTAGAATTGTGAGTATAATAGCTAATGGTGAGGTAATTGTTGTTCTTTTATTTTTTTAATCATGGTGGAGATTATTGAAATATGATTCAAAAAAATAAAAATGATGGATGTGGGAATCCCATATTGGTTAGAAGAGAAGGAAGGAAGGAGTTAGGTGGTTATAAAAGGACTCCTCTTTTCTTTTGTTAAGTATGTTAATCACTACTTGTATTTGGTGTACCATTGAAAGCTATTAGCTATACTAGTAGAAAATTTATGAAAAATTTTCTTAGGTATACTTGAGCTTTTGAGTGTGAGTGAGAGTTAAATATTTTATAGTATGATTATAATAATTTTCCACATGATGAATATTTTTCTCTTAGTTATCTCTTGACAATATCCGTATTTTTTCTCCATTTGTAAGTTTTATGTTAAATTATTATATATTTTCTTTTTTAATTTTTTAAATATTTTTATTCATATTGTGATCTTAAAGGATAAAAGTACTTGTTGAATTATAAGAGGATTCATTTTCCCCAACATATCAGCATCCCCAATTTTAATTTCAAACAATTGTCAGCCGATTTCATTTTCCGTGGTCATGGCGTCTGCCATCAGTTTGTCCTTAAAGGACATCTTTTCTTGTGTATCGTTATCATTAATGTCGCCTATTTTGTCAGGAATCTTCACTTTCTTTGTATGTTGGTCCTCCTCCGGCGAGGGAGGTGGTGATTTGTTCAGAGAATTCTCAGCGATGCCAGCCATTATTTAGCTTTGTGTATTTTATTGAATTACCGTCATCATATTCTTTAGAACTATATCCTTTTCTTGTGTTTTAGTTGGTTAGTGGATGTCATTTCAAATTCTCTTATATAGATCATTGTTAGTAAGAGGAACATTAATGACACCCATTGTTACCATGGTGTAATGGAGTTATCCTCCCTTCCTATTTGGCCTTCTTGGCTTTCTTTTATGCAATCATTTGCCTTCGAAAAAAAAAAGATAATAGATAATAAATGATTGTGATTTTGAATGTAAAATAAGATTATAGATCTACAATTAAATATATAGATATATACTAATAATTAATTACGATTTACAAAATTAAAAAATTATTAAACACAAGCTCAAAAATGAATTACAAAAAAATATTAAATTATATAAATTTTGTGATTCTTTTTCAAATCAATTAAAACGTAATTACGTAATATTAAAAATATTAGAAAAAATTCTGACCGTACATACCATGGATATTTAGCTACTTATTGATTTGTATCTAAGGAACAATCTAATTTCTATAATTAATGATTAAATCGTTTGAACCTCATATTTAGCTACTCGTAATGCAAACGTTTTAGATTTTTTTTATTAATGCTAGACCATTTATTATATAATATATACTCAGACAATACAATCCTAAAATTAGAATTTCATTTTTTTATTTGTTTTAAATCATAGTTTATTTTTTATTCAAACTAATAATTATTTTTTATTTATTAATACATCTCTATTTAATATTTTTTTATTTGGATCATATAAATCTAATAAAATAATTATATTATCTAATACTACTCAAAAGACTTATGAGAAAAAAATATATCTTAATCATACTAATTATATTTTTTTAATATATGTAAAAATCAAATTAAATCTATGATTCTAGAATGGAAGGAAAAGGTAATCTACAATGATCAATATTTTTGTATCCATCAATTAACGTTTGCCAAATTATTGACTGTTGTTGGTGAGGAAGTAATTAAATAGTTGTTACTCTTTAATGCATTTTAATGCATAAAATTTGAATGTTATTATTGTTAATTTATACAATTTATTTTAACCTAATTTAAAAATATTAAAATATAAAATTTAGATTTTATCATCACCTAATTATTTTCATTTAATTTAGGAAGAGAGTCATCAATTGTTGCTTTTATTCTTCGAATACGTGCATTATCAAGCAACAACACACAAACATATCCTAACTCCTCGTTACTCATGAATTTTGTATTCTATTTTAATTTCTCACCACATAATACAAGCATATAGTATGCAAAAGTTAAGTATTTAACACATCTAATCTGGAATATTTTGTTCTTCGAATTATTTCTTTTTTCAAAAATATTAATTAATTAAAATTTAATAAAATGATATACGTAATTTGACTTTATTGTTGAATGAATCTATAGCCTACACGAAATGCAGTTGTCACTGAATTGATAATGAAAGGATTTAAATGATAGATGTGAATAATGTCATAATAGGATTAAGACTCTAATCTCCTATCTGTAATCCTAATAATGCAATGATATATTATTCGGACTTTAATCTTTTATTTGCTGTCCTTATGATTTAATAATTACAAATTTTTATTTAAAGAAACTAATTAAATCATTATATGCTACGAATATCTGATACAACTTACTAATTAAATAAGGATCATTCTTCAATATAAATATTTGTCTGCATATACAAATATAATTATAAGTCATTGGATTAGTATTTATTTAATGATAGCTGTTGGTATTCAAAATTTGCTTTTAATTAAAATTATTATTTAATTTATTTTTTTTAATATTTGAACACCCGATATTTGATATCATATAAAACCTAATTAATTCAGATTCGATCCGGGAAAAACCCTAAAAGACGGCAAAGGTCTATGTTAAAAATTTTAAAGTAACTGCATATTTAGAATTCGAATCCAAAATTTCTGATTAAATAAAAAAATTTTAAACTAACTTATCCACACACCCTATTAAATTTTAATTTAAATTTATTAACCGTTGCAGCTTTGGTTTTTTTTAGACATCTTTTACTTCTAGTTCTGTTAATGTTATAAGAAACCTTATCTTCAACACCACCACTATCAATTCTCCGTTCCCATTTTCATTGTTTAACGCAACTTTATTGTCTCTGATTTTCAAAACCATCCCTACGATATTTATGTTCTGTCTGCTAAACAAACAGACTCAAAATTATGATGTTTCTTGGAACCTATAACAGACAACAATTAACTACTTATACAGACGTGATTAATTAAAATTTGAGAATCACTTTTTCTTCATCATGTTTGGATAGGAGCAAATGAAATCATTAGAGGGAAGGGCAAATTTAGGGTTGTGAATCAACTTCCTTCTGGAGTAGTAAAATAAAATATAAAATATTTCAAACTCTTTCCAGTTTTTTTTTTTTTGACGCAAAACTCTGTCCAATTTTAATGTCAAAGAACAAAAGGTCTTTTATATCCTATTTCAACGATTAAAAAAACAAAAGAAATTAATGTATTTTCTAAATCTAATTTGCTGTTTCGAAGGAGATGACAAACAAATAGAATACATGTGATCTTAATTCTTCTGCAAATAAACAGTTAAAAACAAAAGGCATAAAATCAAGTTTCAAGTAAAAAATTAGATGCACAAAGAAACGGGGATATTAATAAGAAACCATCAAACTATTCTTTTTTTTTTTTAAAAAAAAAAGGCTAAATTAGGTTATAAGTCAATCCGCAAGTCTCTTAGGTAATAGAGTTGATAGAGTCGCTTTCTCCTTAGGGGCAGATTAAAGATCCCTTTCGTGACTTAATTACAGCCAAAACATCACCTTTCAGAAGAGTTTGCCAAGGACCAGATGACTTTAACAATTATGCATCCAATCAATTTTCTGAAATCAGCAACTTAGCAAAGAGGCTCATCTTTGTTAAACATGGGCTTCCTTCTCCACTTCATCCTTTACCAATGTCGGCAGTAACAGTAGTCAAAGAGACGTTCTCTGTGATTCCTAGTAATAACTCTTCTACTTTTGCAATAATTATAACATCAGAAGTTGATTTGGATGATGAGATCAGGAAAGTTGAAGCTCAAGAGGTGGCTCTATTGGAATCAAAGCTGATTCTAGGGGCAGTAGTAGTAAGGTTGTGGTTAGCGGCAACAGTGGTGTGCGGAAAAAGTTCAACTACAATTCTGGGGAAGTCATCAGAACAGTGGCTGGAGAAAACAAGAAAAAACCGGCATTAATTTGTATTTATTTGTTTTCTACGACCTTAATATAGATAGATAGTATAATATAAGATAAATATATCCCTTTTTAAATGAATTGAATTTTATATTTTAAAATATTTTTAAAAAAAATTATCACTTAATAATTTTTTCATTACCGATATTATAACAATATTAACGATATTATTGTTGTTTTTTTAACGTTATAACAATACATTAATTCTACATGCTACTGACGGTTAGTAACCTATGGTATAGATACAATATTTGCATTGTACCAAAAGCAATTAAATAATGCTTAACCAATTAATAATTTATAATTTAGTGAAAACTGTACTAAAAATTGAGTTATATATGTATAATCAGAATATTTATAAATTGAATTATATACGAATAATTTGTGAATTATATTTTCTTTCTAAAATGAATTGTAAAATATCAAGAGATTTTTTTTTAATGGGAAAGAGAGTCATCAAAAGCTAAATTCATTATGTTTTGAGTTCTCTATTTAGCTTAGTTTTGGATTGTTGTTTTTTTTTTTTTACTAAAGTTTTGGATTGATGTTGGAAAAATAAAATATTGTGTTGAGAAAGTAAATATTTTTATTGTATATATTAGAAAGTAAGTATTTATATATAATTAGGAATAAAATTTTATTCTATTTATAATGTTATTCTATTCCTAATTAGATTGCGATTAGAATTCCTATATGTATATATAGGGGTGTAATCCTTCTTTAAATATCATGAAAAATTATTTTCCTTTGAATTTTTTCTTTTTTTTTTCTGAATTTTATTTTTCATGGTATCAGAGCATATCCATTTAAATTAAATTTTTTTGAATTCTTGAAATCGTATTTTTTTTCTTCTTTCTTTGAATTCTTTAAATATTCAAAATCATGACCACAAAAAATACATCTATCGTATCCCATGAAACACCTAATTTTATTCAAACCCTTTAAGATAATTCTCCATTTCCCACAGAAATTATTCTTGATGATACGAACTATATTCTATGGTCACAAATCATGGAGATGCAAATTGGAGTCAAAAATAAATCTGACTTTCTTAATGGCACTACGTCAAAGCCATCAATAAGAGATAAAGCATTGGAAACTTGGCTCATTGATAATAATCGAGTCAAAAGTTAGCCAATTGACTTCATAAGTATGACATTGATTCAGAGATTCATTTGTCTTCCAACAACAAAGGAGATATGAGATACTATTTTAAAAACCTTCTATAATGGATCTAACAAAACTCAGTTATTTGAATTGAACCGAAAATCATTCACAACATGTCAAAATGGTAAGCCATTACCTGCATACTATAATGAATTGATGGAATATTTCAGGAAATCGATGCCCGTACATGTGCACAAGGGGAGGATGTTAATAGAGTAGTATCACTCCATAAACATATTACCTATCTTCGAACACATATTTTGCTAGCCGGGATTGATTCGAACTTTAATAATGCTCAGAGTGAAATACTCTGGAATGATCCACCTCTTGATCTCGAGTCTAGTTATGCATATGTACGGAGGGATCACAACTAGCAACATACGATGGAAGAGCCAAACATACTACCGGACCATTCTGTACTTGTAGCAGCTCAAACTCGTCCCTAATTCAAAGGGAAAATACCGAATAAGTCCATCACATACATCTGTACTCATTGTGGTAAAGTTGGACACTCTAAGGAACGGTGCTATGAAATTGTAGGATATCCGAAATTGTGGAATTTTAATAGAAAGCCTCGTAAGAAGCTCTGAAAGGCTACAATTGCCACCTCTAGTGGTACTAAACCAAGTGGTAATCTTGATGCAACATCATATATGACAAATGTTACTCAAAATAATACATGGATTATTGATACAGGTGCTACTGATCATATGACAAACTCCACTTACCATTTTACATCCATCCGCCCATCAACCTAATAAAATATTCTGACTGCTAAATGGAGGCATAACACTGGTCACTCATGAAGGATCAGTATCTAACTCCAACTCTCTTAATCTAGATATTGTTCTTATTGTTCAATATTTTTCTTATAATCTACTATCTGTTGGCCAAATGGCCTAATTATTGTGTATTTTAGGACATTGCAATGCACCGAATTCTTGGCTCTGGTGTTAAACATGAAAAGTTGTACTATCTTGAGTTGCATGATGATTCAAGTCAGAAGTCAAGTCAAGTTAATAGGGTTGGTAGAAGTTGCTCGAGTAAAGACCAAGTAATCTTGTGACATCATCATCTTGGTCATCTTTTTTTCATTATTTTAGACAAATAAAATTGGATTTATTTTTTAATATTACAGACTCAAAATTCAAGTGTGATATTTATGAATTAGCAAAAGGCCATCGAATTTCTTATGTACCGAGTTATAATAAAAATTTAATTCCATCTATGACATCCATTTTAATGTATGGGGACCTGCTCAGATTCCTACTCTATCTGGTGCTCGATATTTTATAACATTTATTGATGAATATACCCAGATGACCTGGGTATCACTACTTTTAAATAAAGGAGATGTGTGCTCTAAGTTTCAAGACCTGTACAAAATGATGGCTACATAATACCAGAGTAAAATCTGAGTCTTGCAGTTTGACAATGGTGGGGAGTATGTTAATTGAATTCTAAATGATTTCTGTCATAAGAAGGGCATTTACCACCAAACATCCTGTGCTAGCACTCCTCAACAAAATGGTATAGCCGAACAGAAGAACTGACAGTTATTGGAAGTTGTCCGAGCATCATTATTTGACATGAATGTTCCTCTAGAATATTGGAGAGAGGTTGTTCGATCCACTACGTACCTCATAAACCAGACACCATCAAGAGTACTCAATTTTAAAACCCCTCTTCAGAAACTTTAGGAACTGTCATATCTCCACCCCTCAATAATCTCGAGCCCTGAGTCTTTGGATGCTCGGCATATATTTATTAGACACTCGATAAATTAGACCCTCGTGCTATCTGGTGTATCTTTTTTGGCTATGCGGATCTACAAAAAGAATATCGGTGTTATGATTCGAATGCAAGTGAGATGTATGCCACTCGAGATGTTTGGTTTCATGAAAATTTTCCTTTCTTCTCCCACTCTAAGTGCTCTCTTCAGGGGAAGAAAAATTCAAACCTCTTTGAATTTGAAGGTAGCATTTCGAGTGGTCTGAATGTTGAAGATAACATTCTGAGTGTTCTAAGTATAAGTCTCCCAAATGTTCCAAGCATCTCACAGACATTTAATATTTTGAGTTCGAGCATCTTACCCGGATAGATCATAGAAGAAAATTTGAGTAATCAAGATAGTACATCTTCCCAACCCACACTTGAAGCTGAAGAAACTCCGAATGCGGATGTGCATAATAAGGTAAACTTGTCTCATTTAGTAACTCCAAATACTGAGCCTCGTTATCCTTCTAGAATCAATAGAAGGGTTCCTAAAAAATAATACGATATGGACCTTCGTACCAAAGCTAAATATCTTATCAATAACTTCATATCAACCAACCATTTGTCTAACTCACATGCACTTACTGTAAATCAATTATCTACTGTATCTATTCTGAGTAATGTGCAGGAAGCCTTAGATGATCCAGATTGGAAGAAAGCTATGCATGATGAAATGGAGGCATTACAGAAGAACCGAACATGGGATCTTGTTCCTCTTCCGGAAGGAAAGAAAACAGTGGGATGCAGGTGGATATTCACTGTCAAACTCAATTCAGATGGATGCATAAATTGGTATAAAGCTCGGTTGGTAGCAAGGGGGTATACTCAGAAGTATGGAATTGACTATAAAGATACATTTGGCCCAGTAGGAAAATGAACACCATCTAAGTCCTCATTTCCTTAGTTGCCAACCTAAACTAGCCGTTGCGATAATTTGATGTAAAGAATGCATTTTTGAATGGAACCATAAATGAAGAAGTATATATGGATCCACCACCTGGAACTAAATGTACTGACCGAGTATGCAAACTAAAAAGGGCATTGTATGGACTTAAACAATCGCCTCGAACATGGTTTGGACGACTCTCAACTTTCATAAGGAAGCTCGGATATAAGCAAAGTGATGTTGATCATATACTATTCATCAAACAGAAGTTAGGTAAAGTCACCGCACTGATTGTATATTTTGATGATATGGTGGTCACTCGAAATGATCCGAGTGAGACAACAATCTTGCAAAGACAGTTAGCATCTAAGTTTGAACTTAAGGATTTGGGTAACTTGAAGTATTTTTAGGAATTGAAGTTGCAAGATCAGCTCAAGGAATTTCTCTCTACCAATGAAAGTACATAATGGACTTGTTGACAAAGACAGACATGCTTGATTGTAAGCCAGCCGAGACTCCAATTAAAGTCAACCATGGACTTTCAGTCCTAGGAGATCAAGTTCCAACTGATAAAGATCGATATCAAAGGTTGATTTACTTATCTCATACTCGGCCAGACATTGCTTATGCAGTAAGTATGGTAAGTTAGTTCATGCATTGTCCAAGTAAAGAACATATGGATACAATATACCGAGTATTAAGATATCTAAAGTCTTCTCTGGGTAAAGGGTTATTCTTTGGGAGGAATAAGGATTATGAAATTAATGGCTATACTTATGCTAATTGAGCTGGAGATCGAACTGATCGAAAATCAACATCCGGGTATTTTACGTTTGTTGGAAATAATTTAGTCACTTAGAGAAGTAAGAAACAGAAAGTTATAGCAAGGTCAAGTGCTGAAGCTGAGTTTAGAGGAATGACTCATGGAGTATGTGAGTTGCTCTAGGTAAGACGAATTGTTCAGGATCTGGGATTAAAACATCCGAAGCCTATGTTGTTACATTGTGATAACAAGGTAGCCATAGCAATTGCAAACAATCCGATTCAACATGATCGGACTAAGCATGTAAAGGTTGACAAACATTTCATCAAAGATCATCTGAATCAAGGAATAATTGATCTTCCATATGTTTATTCTCAGACTCAACTAGTTTACATCCTCACAAAGGCTTTATTCGGAAAAACATTTTACAACTCACTTGGCAAGTTGGGAATGATTGATATACATTCACCAACTTGAGGGAGAGTGTTGAGGAAGTAAATATTTTTATTGTATATATTAAGAAGTAAATATTTGTATACAATTAGGAATAAAGTTTTATTTTATTTAGTATATTATTCTATTTCTAATTAAATTGTGATTAAGATTCCTATATATATATATAATGGGTGTAACCCTTCTTTAAATATTATAAAAAAAATATTTTCCTTTAAATTTTCTCTCTTTTTCTCTAAATTTTATTCTTCATATTGAACATATAATTAGATGGTCCTTGTCTTTTAAAAATTTGTTCCTTTTTTTTATTAATGATTATGGGCTATTTGCTATATTTTATTAGTAATTTAATTTTAGACGATTAATTTTTTGGTTAATTTCTAATAATTGCTAATTGATTAAAGTTTTTTTTTTTTTATTATTTGCATGGGACGATTGATTTCTTGTTGCAATCATAAAAATTGTGAAGAGCAGGTAACGAGGTGCATACTGCGTTAAGATTTTAAAAGTGAAATTTTAAGTTTCATTTTTATATGGGTATGTTTGTGATTTATTGTAGTGATTTGTGGGTTGTTTGATAATAATTTGATGGTGTTGTAATTATAAATAGAATGATATGATGATATTTGTTTAATAATGTATAATTTAAAAAAGAGAATTGTAAATAGAAAATAAGAAAATAAATATATTGAAAAAATAAGAGAAAGAAGATAAAAGAAGAAAATTACTTAAAAACAATTGATTAATTTTTTATTTAATATTTTCGACATTTAATAATCATAAGTGCTTTACGTGATGTGAAGTTAAAGTTTGATGAATTTATAAAGAAGTAAGGGTCTACTTAATTTTAAAAAATACGACCTACATTTTAGAAAAATTTTCTAAGAAAACTAGAAAATAAAATTTATCGTTTAGTTGTGCTATTTTTCTAAAAAAAAAAAAAATTAGAAAACTATTTTCTAAATTATAATGAAAATCCAATAAAACGATGTTTTTCTGTATTTTTCAATTTTATTTTGACAATACCTCTATTAATTAAAAATATGTCTTTTTATCTACCTCTTCTTCTAAAACTCCACAGCCTCTTTTTTGTGTTGTTTGTTCTACCCCATAATTCGGTCCTTACTCGTAGATTTGTATTTCAGGTATTTATTATTATTATTAGTAGTTGTTTTTTTTTGTCTTCTACATTTTTTTTCTTGAAAAAATTATCAAATCTATCATAAACTATAGGCCAATTATCAATCTAATTCTAATTTTAAAATTATATCAATTTGTTCCTCTAATTTTGAGAGTTGTTCTAAATCTATTCAAACGACATTAAACTTGTGACAGAGATGACGTGACAATCTAACATGACATTAGAGTGGCTGACATAACAAAAAACTTAAAACTCACCTTATCAATTCTATCATGAACTGTAGACTAATTATCAATCTAATCCTAATTTTAAAGTTATTTAAATTTACTTCTCCAACTTTTTGAGTTTTACCAAAATTGTCCAGAAATCAATAAGTTTGTGCCAGATAGCTGCAATGGCCATCTTTTACGGCATAAGAGCATCTGACATGGTAAAAAAAATTAAAAACTTAAAACTTACTATTTTTCAAATCAGAATTACAAAACACAAGAATATATGGTTTGAATAATGAGATCATGACATGCAAATGTGGAAACACAACTCGTTTGATAACATCTTGAAACTGATGCAAATCTAGGTCGATTGTTTTAGTGTTGTCCTCGTTTTGAGGTATGGTTTCAACAAAAAAGAACTTATAAAAAATTGAAATTGTCATGACCCAAAATAGGGGTCATGACCGGCGCTAGGAAACGGGAATTCTTTCGAATCCGGAACCCGTAGCAAGCCTTTAAAATAAAACAAAAGCATGCAATAATAATAAAAATAAATAAATATTTTGCAACGGAAATTTAAATCTCAGAAGTGATAATATAACTCATCAATTGATTTAATAACACAAGTTCATCTCATATATATAATATCTTTTAATATAAATTATTGTTTCAATTCTTTAAAATACAAATCTCATACATATATAAAACATACATCCCACAAACTTAACTACTGCAGTGTCTAGAATACAAGATAAACTTAAGTAAGCAGTTTACATAATATAGTTGAGGCAGAAGAAATCCGGTGTAAATGTCTGGTACTGAGGTCTGAGGACGAAGACTCTCCTGAAAAATAGTCAACGAAGGGGAGTCAGACCTCACTGAGTGAATTGTTATAATATATATACATGCATAACTAAATGACAAATTCAAACACTCAATAGTATATTTAATAAATATATATACAAGTAAATATACACAGATGCGCAAAAATCATTTTATATAATACTGAAAATAATATTCGTTTATGAAGGATCAAATAGAACCCTAGATGATCGCAACCTCAAACAGTATTAAACAACACTTTAGCCATACAGGCTCACTTATTCCAAATAAATTCACTTGTTCCATTTAGATAGTAGACTGGCCCCGAGACACTAAATCAATCGAGCTCCAGCAGTCTAACTGTCAGTGTGATTGGCCCCGAGACACTTAGTCAATCGAGCTCCAGCAATCACACTCTCAAATCACATCACACATCAATTGAATCAATCCAATCAATATCCATAAATAGGTTAGTAATTTAACCTAAATTCTATCATCGTACCGATACATACTCAGTCTTAGTGCTGCCCACTAGATAGCATATTCTATTGATATCCTTCATTTAAAATAAATCCATTCATTCATAAAATAAATGATGCATGACTTTAATTAAAATAACAATATAAACCATATATATACTAGAAATATACTAAAATTAAACCAAGTATATTATGAGTATATATATGTTAAACAAATTCCGTTTAAATACAAAATAAACCAGAAATAAACTATATATATATACTTAAAAACATTTTAAGTATAATTCAATAATAAAACATGCATTTAATTTAAAATATACCAATATATACCTAAAATATACCTAAGCAATTATTAAACCATTTATGCATATTTCATAAAATTTAAACATACATTTCTAAAACATGCAATCCTAAAACACATATATATAAAATAACAACTCACAGTTGTGCGCTCCTCGAGACGGATTTGACAGACCTGATATACTAGGCCTCGATATCGGTGCAACTAAACAAACAAACGACAATATGAAATCAAAATAAATCTAACGTAATTCTAGATACTCGATCTAAAATACTAGACACAAAATAGAAATAGGGATTCAACTGGATGTTACGTTTTATGAGAATTCTATCAAAAATTCGGCATAATCTCCCCTGTAAAACGGACATCTCTCTACTTAGAAAGTAGAGCCGGTCTTGCAAGAAAATACACTTCGAAAATACACAGTCTCACAACCCCTCGGTTGGACTCCCAAACTACAATTCAACCGACCGAAGTTCACAATTCATGAAATATGCACATAATACATTTAAATTTCAAAAATACTGAAAATACCCTTAATATACCAAAATATAGCAAATTAGATATTTAAAACACTGAAAATAATTATTTAACCGATAATTACAATAAAACCCTAATTTTAATAAAATATTATTAAAAATCAACAATTCTCGATAAATTCACAAATATTAACCGAAATTCATTTTATAAATCCAAATTACTTAATTAGCCCAAAAACATACTAAAAATCAATAAAAATTCATTTATTTACAAAAATAGTATATTATTTATATTTTGAAGATAATTTTTGAAAAATAGTTTTAATTAGTTAAAAATGCTAAATAATTTGTAAAAATCATTTTTATACCTTAAATAATTATTAAAACCAATTTAGTACCAATACCCCTAGTTATATGTAATTTCACATAATTCACTATAATTATACAAAAATTCACTAAAAATAATATAATTACTCAAAAATTAATTTCTCAACATGTAATTCAATAAAATAAATAATTATACTCAAATAACCCATTAATTTTAACAAAATGCTCATTTAACTTAATTTTCTAAAAATCACCTAAACTAAACAAATTCATAATAATTATAAAAAAATCACAAAAATTAAAAATAAATTTCTAAAATTCATTTTAACAACTATAAACACCATAAATCACAATTTAATAATTTATTTAATTAATTTATGAAAATTAGAAAATATTAATAAAATAATAAAAAATTCACAAAAATCAAAATAATTCCAAAAAATTACAAAAAAAATACAGGATGTAGATTTTGTTACTAAGAACAATATTTGTGAAGGAAGTAAGCTTGAATCATTAGAATCAAAGTTCAAAAAAATGAAGAACACAAAGTGACCGAAAATGAAAATTGATAACCAAGGGAAATCTAGACCAAATCATGTGAAACTAAGCTTGGAAATGAACTCACTGGAGATCAAGGAAGAGATAGAGACCGGTGGCGTCCAAGATGGTGGCCAGAAGAGGCTTGAACGACGATGAGCTAAGTTTCGGCTTCCTTGGGTTTTCAGGGCCAAAACTCGCTGGAAATGAAGGCTACAGGCGACGGAGGAAACTTGGGAAGGTGGTGGCATGCTGGACGGCACACTGACGGCAAGGGAAGAGCTTGACAGTGGCGGAAATGGTGGTAGGGTGTGCGTCAGGTTGAAGATGAAGACGATGGCAAGACATATAATAAATCAAACTTATATATTTGTGTATATATATATATTAATACGATAATTAAAATCATGCATGGACTCATGCAAATACGTAAAACCGACTAACATAATTAATAAACGTTTATTTAGGTTCTAATTTTTTCAAAAATAAAATTCTCTAAAAAATTTTACGTAAGAATTTGAAATAATTAAAAATAACTTTAATAAATAACAAACTAATTAAATAATCAAATATTTTATTAAAATTATTAACACTGCATATTCCGATACAGTTTAAAATTATTTAAAATCTCAGGATATTACAAAAATATTTATACAAAATCAAAACACTAAAAAGTATCATAAAGTTTAAGTAGAAAGAAATTTAAATATTTTTAAATAAAATTATAATTTCAAGCTTTATATATAGAGAAAATAGATGTTTGAAAAATTCTAACTGTTTTATGGTCATTATGTATGCTTAAGATAAAAAAATGCAAAAGTATGACTGAAGTTTGAATTTAATTTTACATTTATTTTAAGGAAGTTTAATTTTACTATATCAAACATTCTTATGCCACATAAGATGGTCATTGCATCTATTTAACATAAACTTATTGACTTCTGAATAAATTTGACACAACTCAAAAAGTTGAAGAAACAAATTGAAATAACTTTAAAATTAAGATTAATTTGATAATTAGTTTATATTTAAGGATATAATTGATCAATTGAGTTTAAATTTTTTATCATGTCAACCACTTTTATGCCACATTAAATTGCTATATCATTTCTATCACAAACTCAATATCGTTTAAATAAATTTGGAACAAATTTTAAAATTAAAAAAGCAAATTGATATAATTTTAAACTTAAAATTAGATTAATAATTAATCTATAGTTTATAATAGATTTGATTATTTTTCCTTTTCTTTTTCTTTCATATGTATTTTTTTCTTTTTTTGGCTGAAACTCTCGTAATTGATAATCTGATATTTTATTTCTTGGGCGTTATATTTTCTTATGTTTCCTTTGTGTACTGCGTGCATAATTACAATTATCACGCTCTTTTCCTATTAGCTAAACTTCAATCTTTGTTCTTTTTTATTTTTTAACCTTTCCATTGTTGATTAGGTTCGCTAGTCCAACTGTACCCCTTGAGGCTCCATGGTGACTTTTCTTCTAAGTGTCCAAATTATTCAATGTTGCATTCAGAACTCTGTTTATGCATCATACGCTGTCTAGTCTTCCATGTGTAGACAATCATTAGTGTTTGCAACATTTTGATTGGTCATATGCTTGACTTATGTAAATCCTTACTTTAGCCGTGACATTCTTGTTCAAATATTCTTTTTAGAATTCACCGTCTTGTCACTTAATTCAATAAAAGTTGTTTAATTTTTTAATCCGTACTTTCTATCTAGCCAGAGTCCTAAATAGAAACTGTACTAAATTATCAAAGAAAAACTATATTTGTGTCCATTCAATCTTTTAAGAGAAATACAGGGGGCAATGTGATTCTTTGCTGGTGCTGCAGGGTGCCAGAGTTAAACAGAAACACAATCACTATTCATTTCCAATCGACAAAATACATTTTTAAGCCCATGAACTCTAATAAATATTCTATTAAGCTCATATGCTGTTATTATATTATATTAAGCCCCTATATTTTTATTCATGCAGCTATAAAATCCTAATTTATCTTAATTTGACAGATAAACTGCAACTATTTATCACATTCTATTAAATAACAAGTGATAATTCATGTCTTATGTTAAATGGGTCAAATGTTGATTGACTAAATTTAGTAATGTTAACTGTTAAATAGTTAACATTACTAATTCTAGTCAGCCAACATTTGATCATTCAGAATAGGATACGAATTATCACTTACCATTTAATAGAGTATGATAAACAATTGTTATTTATATATTAAATTGGGATAAACTGGGACTTAATAGTTTTATAAATAAAATCACGGGAGCTCAATATAATGTAATAAAAATATAGAAGCTCAACATGAAAAGTTGTTATAATTCAGGGGGTTAAAGATGATTTTTGCCTTTCAAATAATGGCCACAAGAGCTGGTTGACTCCAATATAAAATCTCCCGTTGAGCCTGCACTCTCCTTACATTACAGAGATCAGGACATGGTTCATATTTCTCATGAATTTTCAATCCAGACCTCCATGGATTTTTCTAATAGGTCTTCTGTATGTATATACATTGATTTTGTTAATTTTTGTTTCTTTATTTTGGATAGAAAAACAAAATAATTCTCATTGGATATTTAATTAATTTGTGGATATTGCAGAGATCGAGCTCTTTGTCAATTGGAGAGAGGATCTGCGCAGCGGTAATGCCAATAGCTGTGGTAATTGAGGCTTTGATAGTGGCTGTGAGCAGTTGTTTCGAATGTTGTCCTCCTCGCTTTAAGAAAAATGTTTATGGCTTCGACGATTTAGCTCGCCTTTCCAATGAATCTCGATGTAATTAACCAAATCTCTCCCGCCATCTTTTGTCGCTTCTATAACTATTTTTTTTCATGAATTAATTAAAAATGGTAAATGGTGCAGTTTCTGTTAACGAAATAGAGGCATTGTATGAGCTTTATAAGAAGTTGAGTTGTTCTATAACCGATGATGGATTGATTCATAAGGTATTGTATTGAGAATTTATTTATTTTTTTATGCAAACTGTAATATATTTACTTTTTTTTTATTTTTCAAGTTAATGTTGAATTCGTGTTTGTTGTCTTGTTAGGAAGAGCTTCAATTGGCATTGTTCCATACTCCTTACAGGGAGAATCTGTTCCTGGACAGGGTAATGAAATGGATTTTTTTTTTTGTCAGTCTTCATTTTATAAGGATTGTAAAGACTAGGTAGCTTCAGTTGTGTTCTTCACAGGATTCAAATGTGACGGTTCACAATTGCAGTGGATTCCAAACATGTGATGTTCTTGTTTGTTGCATTGTTGTTTAGTCATTGTCGTTCTTAAATCTCAACTTTCTTTCTTTTTTCTTTTTTTTTCCTTTCAATTCATAAGAAAGGTTTTTGATCTTTTTGATGAGAAGAAAAATGGTGTTATCGACTTGGAGGAATTTGTCCATTCGCTGAACGTGTTCCATCCCTGTACCCCTATTGAAGAAAAAATTGATTGTAAGAGTTGACTGATAATCAGTTGTTTCGTACAAATTCAAATATCGACATGCTCATATTTTATCTCTGCGACTTTTTATTCTCTGCAGTTGCATTTAGGTTGTATGATTTGGGAAAAACTGGATTTATAGAGCGCGAAGAAGTGAGTATACTGATTTTCATATGTAAAAATTCTTTGTCAAAAACTAATAAGCAATGGGATTTCTGTTCTGAAAGGTTATTGATACTTCATACCGACAGTTTTCTTTTAGTTAATTGGCCTTGTAATGATTTCAGGTTAGGCAAATGGTGATTGCTATGTTGTTGGAATCTGGTGTTAATTTGCCGGATCAACTTCTTGATGATATCATAGACAAGGTAAGCAGTTATCTAAATTTATGCTTACTATGCTTGTCCTTGTTGATTTTTGGACCAAATAAACATAGCACCTTCAATCTTTCTTCAGACCTTTGAGGAAATCGATATTGACAAGGATGGTAGAATTGACAAAGATGAATGGAAGGCCTTTGTGGTGAAACATCCATCGATATTGAAGAATCTGACTCTTCCTTATTTGAAGTAAGCAACTTGCTCGAGTAATTCTATGATGCTGTCTAATTTATAATGCTGATTTTACCTCTATATTAACTTGAACTATGAAATTTATCACCTAATGCAATTATACTCCAGGGACATAACCACGGCGTTTCCAAGTTTTGTTTTTAGCACCGAGGTAGAAGATTAAATCTCAAGCTTTTCCCAGAAATTTCCAAACAATTCGTTCAAAGGCTTTATTAAAAAAAAAAATGCCTCATGCATTCCATTATGGGATTTTGCCCAACGCTCACATCCATGTCAGATCCCATTCAGCAGAAGCAAGAGAAGACTGGTAGAAGTAGAAGCACCAAAAGATCTCGTTATGATCGATGTCTGTGAACATCATAATTAAGCATTTCATTGTATTCAGCTAAGTTGCATAGTTAAGTATTTCATTGTGTTCAGCTAATGTAACACCCATTTGTACAGTCAGAAGGGCATCTTTTTAGTGGAGGACCTGTGTTCATTTCCTTCACGTAGCGCTCAATTGCTTGTTGATCGTCTCCGTTACCATTTTTTCCCCTTGCAATATAAAATTTGCTGAATCGAGTGTAGAGTCAGAAGGGCATCTTTTTAGTGGAGGACCTGTGTTCATTTCCTTCACGTAGCGCTCACTTGCTTGTTGATCGTCTCCGTTACCATTTTTTCCCCTTGCAACATAAAATTTGCTGAATCGAGTGAGAATTTTTGTTTAATTCTTTCATTTCCTCCTATTATTTAAAACTACTTAAATTGATTGAGCACTTTCCATTACCAACGAAGTGCATTTGTTGTTCTTCATTTCCTTCTAAATGCAAGGTTGCAATATATTATTTTCCTTATTCTTTCTTCTGGTGTTTGTGTTCTGTATTATATATATATCTTATATATTGTTTGAACTATTGTTTGTATCTTGCTGCACAGTAATGCTTGTAATCAATGCCGTGTCGCGATTTAGAATCTTATTTTGAAGACTGATTTTTTTTAATATCTAGGAAATTTTGATAACATTTAGACGTTTGTTTATTATAAGTGATTATTGTACAAATCGAAAATAAACTAGTCGCAGGTTGTTGTTGTTGGTTTTTAAAAAATAACATCATCGTGTTGTGGGAAAGGGGAATTGCAACAATGAATTATGTGGGTGGGGATTAATAACCAAAGAATATTAGTATATTCATAAGTTTGTTGGTGGTGGCTGATATTAATAGTAGTATTCAAAACTTCATTAGTGGTGGATATTTTCCTAATAGCACCCACGGCCCCAGTTAAGAGAAGTTTAGAAAGAGAATAAAGTAGTTCCACTCCGGTTCACTGTTGCTGGATGCTGATCAAAGATTCCTGTCATTTGGATCTTAAATTAAGAAAAAAAAATCATAAAATCTGTCTGAAGATCGCGGTCGTTTTTTTTTTTTTACAACAATGTCGTGGTCATTGGTCTTTTTTGTAAAAATTTAATTGGAAATAAAACAACTTTTTTTTTTTTTGAGAATAGGAAATAAAACAACTTTTATCGGAAAATTAATGAATTATAATTTTTTTAAAAAAATTTGATGGTGTTACTCACTTTTTTTTATCAGTTGAATTCTAAAAAAATACAAAAATTTAAATTTAAACACTCTCCCAAATTTTTAAAATTGAATAAAATATTCCAATTACCTAACCCGCTTAACATATATAATAAAACATTTTATAATGGAACAAAATATTTAATAGAGAGTACGATAGATTTTCAAACTCCTAACTTTTTTATATTATGCCATTAAATTTTTAACTATACTATTAAAAAAGGATATTATTTTCTAAACTGGGTGTAATACACTTAATATTAGATTTGAATAATAAAATTAGATATTTTATTTTCATTGACCAAATATTTTATACTTAGATTATGTATTTTACATCTATCTAACCATATGGTGTAAAATACCTAATGTAAGCAAGAATTTTCTATTAAAAATAGGAAAAAGGTTAAAAAATGACCTCAATGTGTATCTAAATTTTCACATAGACACTTATCATTTTTCAAGGTTCAATTATGACTCTTAACACCAATAACTCGATGCATATAAACACATACACAGACTGCTAAGTTTTAGTGTTAAAATTAATGTTGTTTGGACCCTACATCCAACAAAATTAAAAAAAAGTGCATATTTTTTCAAAAGCCGATCTTATCTAAGGATATAAATGAGCTGAGTCGCTTTATTCAACTTGATAAAATCTTATTCGAGTTCATATATTAAAGCTCCTTTAATAAACGAGGCGAGCTCAAACTATATAAAACTTGACTTGTGAAGCTCACAAACAAGCTCGAATAGAAGCTCGTGAACCAACTTGTAATTGTAGACATCTGGTTTAATCGGCTCATAATAAAGGGCAAACTGTGGATGCTCAGTTTGATCGGTCCGCAATGAAACCCAGTGATGAGAACGTGCGAAGCTTGAATGCAAGAGAAGCCCAAAACCTTCTTGAAAATGGACCTAAAAGCTCGAACTTCTATCCCTATAGAGCCCAAGCCCGTTCTAGCCCAAAGGCCTAATTTTAGGTCAGGGCTAGTAAGGCAATACCTTAACGATGAGGCACTGCCTCTACGGGGAGGTAACACCTCATCGAAGAGGCGTCGCCTTTTCAGCAGTCACTTGCATCCTCATTAAATGCAGAGGTGACAATGGTGGTCTAGTTAGTGGGCCCCACCCCTTTTATAGGCCTGAATGTTGCGTGAAAATGAGACTTTTTAGGTAAGAAAAGGTAAGGACAAAAGGAGTAATGATGGGGAATGAAAAGTGAATGTCTTGTCTAAGTATGAGGGCTTAAAAAAGGATATTGGAGAGAGACAAAAGAATTTAGCAACTCTTAGCAAGTTAAAGTGAAAAAAAAAAGCTCTAAAGGAGAAGAGAGGGATGTTCTTGAGAATAAAAAAGAAAAGTTAGCTTGAAGATTCATTTTCTTGAAGGAAGAAGAAGGAAATCTTACATTTAAGTTAAGCCTTAAACCAAAAACAACTTCTTAGGGCTAACTATTTTGGAATTCAAACTTTAAAATAAAAAATAATCTTCATTTTTATCTTGAGTTATAGAGTTATAAAATTTTTGTTAGTTTACTTACTTGTCTTAGATTTACTACTTGAATCTTGTTATATTCGTAGTTTAATTGTTTAAATTACTAAATATAGTCATTAACATTTAGTTATTTGCATGAGAAGTTATTTTGCATGAAGGATCAAAGGTCTAAAACTCGTTGCTTTATCTGACACCCCTTAGTCTTAAGGCAAAATGAAATTGCCTCTATGACTAAGAGGCAATTGCCTCATCACATTGATAGAACCATGTATTTTTATATTCTTTTATCTTATTCATTTCATGCATTCTTTTAGTTTTACATATACTTTTTTATGTTTCCATGTTTCAGTTGTACCTATGTGATTATTTTGCTATTTTATTTAATTAATGTTTGGTGTTCATTATCCCTATTTGTATCAATTTGATCCATGAATTAACCTTGCGGTTCCCTTTTATAGGATTTTACGTATTTGTGAGGCTAATAATTTGTTTATTATAGGATTTTGGGGTGAATTAAATCATTTGAACTTAACTCATCTTATTTTAGTTCACGTTCCTTTTTCACTAGGATTAATTCTTGTTTATTTTCAGTTTATTCCTTTTCCTTTAGTTTATCTTTAGTTTATTATTGGTTTATTTTCAGTATTTTATACCTTCTCTTGCATGTAAAAAGGGGTGTAACTCATTTCTCCTCCCCCCATTTCTTCATATGTGTATTTATTTATTATTGCTTTTATGGATGTTTATAAACCATTACTTGTAGTAGATGTTGGGTTGTAAGTATGGAATTGGACTAATGCGTAAACATTTATTTAATTATAAAATGTGAAAATGGTTTGAAGAAAATCTTTATTGCATGTTAATAAAGAGATAATTGAATAATTAAAGGTAATAAAATAAAAAATACAAACGAAGGCCAATTGCAAGGTTGGGTAGGAATTCCAAAAGCTCATACCTAGTTTTCAAACTCGTTCTCTAATGACGACTTCTAGAAACCTCCATGGAATCCAATTGCCATACAGTATGTCCCGGCTTTTTATCTGGGTGGTAACTCCTTCTCTAATTTTGGGCTACAAGCTTATTTTGTATTTTTTAGTGAGCCTCAAACCTACACAGTACTGTGGTCGTCAAATATTTAAATGTGTGTTTAACCCCACTGCCTACAGTGGTGACTCTACTAGGGATAGAGAACTAATTCCAAGTATTTTATATTTTATCATTTTTAATTATTCTTTTATTTCTTTTGCATTTCTATTTCATTTACTACACATTTGCACACAAAGAGCACTTAGTCCCAAGTAACCCAACAATAGTCTTTGCTTTGTTGCTTGTGTTTCACTCAAATATAGTGGTAGAATATTTGATTATTGTTCCTCATAATACATACTTATCCGCATCGTATGGATCCTTGAGTAGGGAGATATAAATGGAGGTATATCACTATGGGAGCCATAGCCTACTACCCGAGACTCAAGCTCATATAATGACTTAACAATTTTCCTTAATGCATGTGTTTTATGCCATATAGCAGATTCTCAAAATAAATCCCAAGCCCATTATAAATGGACCTTATTAAAATAGGCTTCTTATGCCTATTCAAGCCCATTATAAATGGAACTTGTCAAGATGGGCCTTCTATACCTATCTTTTACCTTATGGACCTTGACAAGTCGGGCCTTTAATGGTAAATTTTGGCCCATTAATAATGGACTTTGGATTTATATAAAGAATTCACTACTTATTTAAACCGTCTCAAGATTTTTCATATGTACGTTGGTCCTACCATCCTCTATTCATGATTAAGACCTAAATAAAAAATCCTAAAGAAAGAGACTCTCTATTGAACATGTGTGTGGGAGAAATAAGGGTATCATTCTCTAATTGTGTTTTGTTCCTTTTGCTATGAGTAAATAGATCATGTATTTCTCTTTCCTCTCTTTAAACTAGTAAAACAAAATGAGCATGCATATCATGCATAAGTTCTAACCAGTGGTGGTTGCAGGTATAGGTCCACGATAATTTTCAACTTAGATATGGTATGGCACTGGTCGTTTAATTAGAACTCCTAGAGAAACAATGATGGTAGGTGGTTTTGATCCTAAAACATTCAAGGAATAATTGAAAGCAAAAATAGCCAAACAAACTCATTCAGTTATGTGGGAGATGATGACAGAGATGATGGGACAAGCTAGACAATAACCACTAGCACAACAGCCACTAGCTTTAGATCTCAAAGCCAAAATTTCTATAAGGCAATAGGTGGAAGATGATCTTGAGACTTTGGTAGTCAAAACCAATGGCCTAAAAAAATTTGAATCTCTTTGAGAATGTGGAAAAGATTGATTGGGCTAAAGGTATTACCAAAGCTATGGCCCAGGTACAAATGATGATGGAAGAAAAAGTGATTGATGCCCCGATGGATTATGCCAACCTGAATCTAGATAAAGATGATGATCCTTTACCCCAAAAGTTTAAATTCCCTAATATGAAGAAATACACTGACACTAATGATCCTTATTTGCATTTGAAATAGTATGTGACTCACATAAAAACAACTGGCTTAACTAAGGCAAAGATTGTGAAACAATTTCCTTTGTCTTTAGAAGGGGCTCCTATCCGTTGGTATTATGCCTTAGAATCACACGTGCAAAGTGATTGGAAAGAGTTATATGCTACTTTTGTAAAGCAATATGGTTTAAACACCCAAATAGACATATCTCTCAAGGGCTTGTAGAACACTAAGTAGCAGTTCGATGAATCCTTTATCAATTACTTGACTAGATGGGGAGAAAAATTGGCACATATGAAGCATAGACTCGTCGAGGCTGATTAACTAGTAATAGTAATCGAAGGTTATGGTTATTTTCTATCTAGGAAGCTAAAAGATCTCGAGATTTAGAATTTTGAGGAATTATATAGGTTTGGGGTCTAAAAGGAGTCTGACTTGGCTCAAGAAAAGAAGTTTTTTTAGTGGAAGATCTGCGAGCAAAGAAGTAATTAGTTCAAACAACAATGTGCAAATTAGTGTTATCAAACAATCGAGTAGTAACATATAGATTAATGATGTTAGAAAACCTCAGAGGTTTTCAAACTAGGGAAAGCCTATGTCAAAAGTTCTAAAAAAGTTGATGGAGAAGAACCTTCTATAACCATTACCCCAAAGACTATCCTTACCAAATGCCAATCCAAAACTCTATTGCAAATATCACTAAGCTATTGGATACAATACTGATGTCTGTACTCGACTGAAGCATGAAATCTAAGACCTAATTAACTTAAGTAAGATCATTGACTTTGAAACCCAAAAACCAAACACTCAAAATAACCCTTTGCTTAACTACCGAAATGTACCACCACCAAATGCACCCATTCTTATGATCAATAAGGGTCTAATGGAGGAGTAAGTTTTAAACTCTTTTATTGATGCTACACCTAGCTCACCAAAACTCGAACACAAAGACTTTAATTAAAAAGAGTAGCCTTTAGGGATTGATGTGAATGTCTTGGATATTTAGAGTTCTGATGATGAAGCAGGAGGATAGATTGAATCATGGGATAATGAGGAGAACAAGGAGATTCAATTAGTTAGGAAAGTTGAAAAGAAAGAAAAAGAAACCAAACCGACCAAATCTGAACCGAAGGATAAGGAAAAGGGTTCAAAAGGGGAAGTGAAGAAAAAAAAGAGACTATTACTAGTGTTTGGGAATTGATTATGCATTTTTGGGATCATCACGAAGCATTAGTTTTGGCTTTGGATCAAAAGAAAGGACCATCATAAGGCCTTATTCATTAAAGTCGCGGTAAAAGGGAAGCTAACTTGGTGTGTGATGGTGGATAATGGTTCTGCCATTAATGTGTGTCCATTGAAAATTCTACCAAAGTTGGGATTGACTATGACTGACTTAAAACCTTATGAGGTGATTATCAAGGCCAATGATGATATAAAAAGGCCTGTTGAGGGAACATTCAAAGCATTAGTCACGATTGGACCTATTGAGACTTTGGTTAACCTACATGTGATTGACATTCTTATGACTTTTACTATCCTATTAGGAAGGTCATGGTTTCATCCTTTGGGTGGTGTGCCATCCATTGTCCATCAGAAGATAAAGTTCCCGTATAAGGGCAATGTCGTTACCATCTCAGTGAAAACTAAGGCCACCGTAGCTACTCTAAAACTAGCCCCTAAAGAGATTCCAATAAGCCCAAGTTTTGAGGTCTGCATGATTTATAAGGATGAGCTAGATAAGAAAGTTATGAGTATAATGAAGAACATGAAGTTCACGCCTGGTTTAGGACTAGGAAAGGATAAAAGTGGGCCTCCTGGGTTTATGGAACTGAAAGTCCCTATTTTGAAGTACATGATTAGGTATTCTAGGCCTATGGATTTTAAAGATAAAGAAGAGGTTGCCTTTAAAACTGGGAAACAGAGACTATGGGATGAGTTTGCTAAAGAAGGCACCAATTATCTATATACAGGGACTCCTAAACCTCTTCTGATGGCTAAGGAAGTGATTTCATAATTTAAAATCTTTATCGAATATGTGAATGGGGTGAAGAAAGCTACTTCTAAGGAAAGTCTTATAAAATAGTTAGTACCAACTAAATAAGAATATGAGGAGGTCGTTATAGATGGCGGGGTTTAGTGCGCATCCAAGATTTTAGCAACCGCGACATTGTTTAGGCTCAGGGCCTTAGGGAACACACTACTATGTCACAATGTCATAACGTGGAGAAGAGGAGTCGCCACCTAGGTTATAACTGGGATAATTTGATTGGTGGTACTAGATTCTCTAAAAGAAAGTTAGCACCACAATTAGGAGATTCTGGGAATAGAATACTAACTTCTCTTAGTCTCGTGTTCATTTAGAATAATTTTATAAATGATTATTTCATCCTCTAATTACATGCAATTTTATTAAACCCTATTTGACATCCATCTAACCCTAGGAATCTAGTCAATAAAATTACACATAAAAAATGCACTTAAGATCGTGTTGTCCCCAAGTTTAAACTATGTTAATTTTATCAAAAAGTTAGCTAGATTTATATTTTATTTACAAGTGAGAAAGAGACTAAAGGCGGGTCTACATTTTTTATTAATTAGTGAGCCTAGATCTATTTATTTTACCTTGTCTAAAAATGGGCTTAAGTTTATTCAATTTTAAAGGAAAGTTAATTTAGTGGGCCTAAGTCTAACTTGGTTTTATTTTAAGTGAAATGTGGGCCTAGGTCTATTTATTTTAAAAGAATGAATTTAAGTGGGCTGAGCTAAATCTAAACAAGTTTTAATTAACTAAGTGGGCCTAAAATCTAATTAACCTAATAGGCCTAAATTGATTTTAATTATTTAAAGTCCTAAACCATTTTTAAACCTATTTATTAAATGGGTTAGACCTAAATGTAGGCTTGGGGCCCAAAAACTTAACAAAATCAAATCAAAATACATTCACATATAATTTCTAAAAAAACCTAATTTAATTACACACAAACCCTAATTAACTAAAGCTAATTTTACCCAGTGAACCTAGTTTTAATAATTAATTTTAAAGTGCAGAAAATTAAATCTTTCACTATTCCCACTACTGGGGCTATTACAAACTACGTACAAAATTTAAAATTAAACAATTACACATCCATAAATAAATAAAAAAACTACACCGGATACTAAGATACAAAATAAAGATAAAAAATTCTACGTTCTACTGGAAAACATTACATGTTCTTCCACGACATTTCATAGACCTTTTGTTCATCTAAACACAGGCAGTATCCTCCTCAATCCTCATGTGGACATCAAAAATAAAAAAAACACAAAAATAATTAGATTAGTAGTGAAATTAAATAATCAAAACAATAAAAAAAATAAAAGAAAAAAATCACAAAAAGAAAATAATAGAAAAGAAATGAAAAATAGAAAAAAGAATAGAAAAAGAACACTGATGCTATGCAAATGCCCTTTTTTAGCCCCTCAGATTGGATTATCACCATTGAAATTGAATAGCTATTGATTGTGTAGATGAGTTTCACTATATTCCCTATGGGACGTTTTGGTGATGATAAATTGAAAACTTGCTATAGTTCATGTGGAACGTCTAGCAATGATGAATTTTGTTATATTCCCTGTGGGATGTCTAACGATGCACACTATATTCCCTGTGGGACGTCTAGTAATAATAAATTGAAAACTTGCTATAGTTCCTGTGGAACATCTAGCAATGATGAATTTCGTTATATTCCCTGTGGGACGTCTAATGATGCACACTATATTCCCTATGGGATGTCTAGTGTAGTTGAATTAAAAATTTGCTATAGTTCCTGTGGAATGTCTAGCACTGATGAATTTTGTTATATTCCCTATGGGATGTCTAACAGTGCACACTATTTTCCCTGTGGGACGTCTAGTGATGATAAATTGAAAACTTGCTATAGTTCCTGTGGAATTTGAAAGTTTATGTCATAACTGCTATGCAGTACATAACATAATGAAGGTTATGACTACCGTACAACACATAACATAATCATTTGAAATTTATATCATAGCTATTGTGCATCATATGAATCCTTTGATTGAAATGATACATGTAAAATGCATAAATTGAATTCTGTAATCTTGTTTTGTATTCTGTATTTGACAAAAAATTTAGAATCACAGATTGATTATGCAACTTTAATAATTCAATGAATTATTAATTTGATGAATATCATGATTTAATTAGGAACATGTTCCTAATCCAAATGCAATTATGGACCAAATTGCAAAAAATAAAAGATGAATAAAAAGTAAATAAATTGGAAGGATTAAAATGGATATTTTTCATTTTATATACCCTTCCCATTCCTTTTGTCAACCACTTCCCTTCTCTTTTCTTCTTCTTTTTTTTTCTTTAATTGATCTTGATTTTTCTTTTCTTGATTTCTTTACCATTTGTCGTCCGATTTATAATCCGTCTGATCCTATGGCCTCCTCGTCACACAAAAAACATGAAAGAGTTGAGACTTTAGAACGTCAGAGGATTCTGCCTCTCATTTTCCTCATAATGATTTAGGACTTCGAGAAGACTCAACTATCTTTCCTTTAACTCATTTACATACCCACAGGTGCAGAGATGTGGGTAATAAGGTAACTTTTCTTGCTTCTATTTATTTTTGCAAAAATATTACCTATATAATTAGCAATCAGAGTTAGTTTCAGAGTAGAGATTGACATGTATATTAGTCAAAAATTAACGTGAAAATGCATGATAAATTTGAAATTAAACTTTGAAAATATGAAATTTACCTCTTGGGTTGTCTGAATGATGGATCGGATGTCTGGAATTCTAGTCAAAATTCCAGATTTCCGATCGGCCAGACTAATGCCAATCAGCATAGTAGATTACCGATCGGCAATCTACATTGTCGATCAGTAAAATTTTTTTTAGGGGCAATTAATTAATTAATTAACTAATCAAATCCTTCAATTTAAATTCTTTGATTAATTAATTAATTAAAATTAATTAATCTTTCAATTAATTAATTATTATTTTTGAAATTGAAATAGCGTCCGATGAAGTTAACAAGCCATTTCAATCTAGCTCAGGAATTATTTCATGGATTGCCAAAGCAGGTGACACATTTGATTTAGGCCTCTAGATTCAAGTTTTCATTATTGCACTTCCGACTGTTCAAGGTCGGTCTGACCATTACTCTTTGTTCACTTTGATCGAGCGATGGATGGATACTACCCACACTTTTCATACTCGTGTGGGTGAGCTGACCATTTCACCTATGAGTTTCTCTGCTATCACCGAGATTGCCTTTCGAGGATCCCCAGTTCCATTTGACGTCGGCTATTATAGTCTTCCAAATCATGAACGGAGTCAGTACGTGCGAGATTTGATTGGGTTTGCTCCAGCGTGGGAGAATCGAAAGAATGTTCTTCTTTCATCATTAGTTGAGGGATTTAGACGCCTTCCTAGTTCTACTCCTCATCAGATTATCCATAAGGTGAGGTGTTTCCTTTTGATATTATTAGGCATGACCCTCTTTTATGAGATCGGTCATGAGGTCAGTATTGCTTTGTTGGGTCCTCTTCGTGACTTAGATTGAGTTACTACACTAGATTGGGGATCTGCTGCACTCATTTATCTCTACTACAGACTCGACACTGTTTGCAGAGGTGTAGTGACTATGTGTGGCTTTTGGCATGCATTACATGTATGTTCTTATTTGCTTTTAATTTTGCATATTTCCTAATCCCTCTTTTGATTTTACTAACTCTTTTTCTTTCTCAGATCTGGAGTATTGAGCTTGGGCTAGTTCAAGGTTTTAGTGTTATTAGCCTAGACAGGAGCCTGCCTTTAATGTAGAGATAGGGTTCATCTTGCCTTACCAGTATCAGGAACACACTTCAGACGTACCGTGACCATTTAAACACTCTAGAATGGAACCTGGTAAGAAAAGTAATAAAATCATTAGTATTAGTTAGTGAAACTTAATTTAGCTAATGAAAATGAAAATTTGTAGGTTGATCCTAGTTGGTTGGAAGGTGCTGATGATTTCCAGTGATATGACTTCATGGCTGGTGTAGTGAGGCTAGAGACATTGAGGATTCTACTTCTTGGATATGGTTACAAGATGAGGTATCTTGGAGAGCAAGTATATCACTGGTTTGTAGGACCTACTAAGCAATGTGTCCCTTTTGGTATTCTTGCTTCTATGCTATGGACTTCTGATCTTACTGGATCAGAGCTAAGGGAGGCACTGCAGGGGTATGATGCTTCGACTTTACTTGAGTGATCCTGCCATTATCGACAATATATCCAGGAGAACCTTTTAGAGCAGATTCCCATTGGTGATGTTGAGGTATCTCCTAATGATTTCAATTATCTTTCTAGAATTTGTGAATAACTTTTTTTTTTAGTTTAAGAGGTCCGCTCTCCTATTATTGAAGTGGAGGAGGTAGAGACTGAGACTGTTCAGGAGATTGAGACTATTCCTAATCCTAAGACCGGCCCTGAGATTGAGAGGTTTGAGTCCAAGCCCAGTCTGCAACATGTTGGGACTAGTCGTGATGGGGCCTTTGTCAGTGCTACGCTTGGTGATGTCTCTCTTTCAGACAAGTCTATGTTCTACTGGGCTCCCGCTGTTCAGGCTCTAGTTAAGCAGCAGATGCAGTTTGGTGATGCTCAGCTTCCTAGCTTTTGTCCATCGGATGCTTCTCATGTGAGTCTGTTTGACTTATTTCTTATATGGATCTGTCCACTTGACATTGATGTTAGTAAAAATTTTACAAAATAGGTTCCCCGGACACAGGCAGCATATCTATACGAACTTGCCTCATCTTAGAGATTATTCATGATGTAGGTTATGATCAGTTGGCAGGTAAGTGCCTAAAATGAGAAAATGCAAATGTATGCATGTAATGCATATGATATGATGTTTTCTGTGTATACAGAGCTATTCCAGTGGTCTAGAGCGGGAGAACAAGATGCTTCATCGATAACTTATAGACTTGGGCTTTGATCCATACAGCGTTGGGACTTCATCTGCCAGACCTCTGGACACTTATCATCATGATGACCCTACCAGAGGATGGAGCCCATGGCCTGATACTAGAGCTCGAGATGAGTGATTTAAAGTTTCTATATTCCTGACTTTCTGCGTGTCTGTATCTTACTACTCTCTATTGTACTGCTGTTTTTATTCCTGCACTATCTCAAACACTATTAGATAGAACTGAAACAGTGTTTGTATCTTAATGGATTTTTTTTTACCTAAGCCGCCCTTTTTAGGTTTTCAGCTTAGTAAGCTTACCCAAACTTTTGCCTAAGCCGCCCTTTTTGGTTTTTAACTTAGCGGGCCTTTTTTTTAATAAATAACTAATTAAAAAATAGTTAATGAACATTATCCTTTTTAATTAATTATCCATTTATCTTAATCCTTTTCCAAGATGGATAATATTGGATAGATAAATAATTAAAAGAATGGATTATCTTCCCAATTATCTATTTATCCCAATCCTTCTCAGATTCTATCACCTTATCCACATCTTTCTTTGCTAGTCGAATCCTTTTCCTACATGAACTCATCTTCTTTCCCTATATAAGACCATACAAGGGGCATTCTCCTTCATTCTCTATACCCTCATCATGACTCAAGTATCTCTCTAAACAATGAAGAAATTTCTTAGAAGTCTTAATGGTGATGACTGGAATAAGCTTTAACCTTTCCATATCAAATCCCTGAAATCTCTTCAGCACCTGACTATCGATAACAATCTCCTACATGCTGCTGCTACCTTCTAGGATGTCAAGGACCATGTATTCAGGTTTAATGAGCAAGAGCTTTGTCCAATGATTGAAGAGTTTGCTACTATTATGGGATGCACATTAGACTCGACTACTATGATAGCCCTTCCTGATTTGGAGATGCAGTTTCCTTGCAGATTGGTTGCATTCTTTGATTTGCCCCCAGCTGATATTTACATGTATACGCATAATCCTGGGACCATCAATCTTTCTTCTTTAATCACCATCTATGGGACTCGGGACAAGAACACTGCTTCTTGGACTAGAATAGTTGCTTTCTGCTTATATGCTCAATTTTTCTAGTTTCTCACCATGGTGGTGCTAATACACACATTATCAATATTTTGGAACAGGTGAAGCTTGGGGCTAACCTTATGCTAGTTATCCTTGCTGAGACCATCATTGGGCTAGACAGTTTCAAGACTCATAACCATTTTTCAGGCAGCTTACTTCTTCTTCAGGTATGCAACCAAAACTTTTATTTATTTTGCCTTAACTTTTGCCTAAGCAGCCCTTTCAGGTGTTCAGCTTAGCAGGCTTGCCCTAACTTTTGCCTAAGCTACCCTTTTGGGTTTTCAACTTAACAGGATTTTATTTTATTATTCTTATATTTTTTTTTAGATTTGGTTATAGGAAAAGTTGAGCTTGCTTAATATACCCCTCGATCCTTTGACTTATCAACCTCATCAACTACAATCTCGTTCTTTGAAAATGAAGGACAAACGTTCTATGGACCAATGGGTTGACTGGTTAAAGAAGATTTCAGATGTTGAGATCATATAGGTCTGCCATTGGTGGAGATTGAAGTTCATGACTATTGAGCTATATAATCACTATGTTCCTATTCCAGGGCTGCACTTCTCTACCTTTTTTACCCCTTTACGCCTTTGCCATCAGTATGGTCACCCTCAGTTCATTGTTATTATTCTTACTGACTTTGAAGGCTTTCCTCTGAGATAAGATTCTCTAGATAAGATTAGGAGCTTATGGCCTTATAGAGCTCTTGAACAAAACATACACCTGGATGCTTATGTGACTACTGATGAAGATTACAAAACTTGGATTGTTATCCAAAAGACAGAACCACTAGGATTTACTAGATACAAGAGGACTCAAGCTTTGTATGATGAGTCACAAAGGAAGAAATAAAGACATCACTAGATAGAATTGTCTCATAGAGCTAGTCTTAGGCTTTCTTATATTTTGTTTTCCTTTTAAGTACTTATGCTTTATAATAAAGAAGGACATGCAAAGTTTAACAAAACTTTAATTTTAATTTCATTCATTAATTAGGGTCAAAATGAGTACATCATCACATGACATAACTCCTGTTATCAGCTAGTCCTTATGGATTTTCTAACTGAATATTTTTCGCTCACATTTTATTTCCCTAATTTTTGCCTCACTAGCCCTTTGCGGGTTTTCTAATCAACGGGACCATTCCTTTTTTATTTATTTCCCTAACTTTTGCCTATTAACCCTTTGCTGGTTTTCTAAACAGTAGGAATGTCCTAACTTTTGTCTAACTAGTCTTTTCAAGTTTTCTAGCCAGTAAACTTTATTTTCTTTATTATACTTTTATTCTTTTTTTTACAGGTAGTACTTCTTGAGGCGATCCAGATTAATAGGTTCCTTGAACTCATTCCCTTCAAGATCTGATATCTTAGCAGATCCTTTAGGTAAGACCGATTTAACTAAGTACTGTCCTTCCCAATTCAATCTAAATTTACCTCTTGGATCAAACACCATGACTCTAGACTATTTCAGCACCATATCTCCAGCTTTGATCTTCTCAAGCTTAACCTTCTTGTTGAACACCCTTGCTATCCTTCTCTGATATATCTGAGTGTGGAATAAAGCATCCATCCTTTTCTCATCTAGAGATGTGAGATGATCATATCTCTTCTACGCCCATTCATTCTTAGTTATTTTAGCTTCCATGACTACTCTCAAGGACTTAATCTCAGTTTCTATAGGCAAAACCGCCTCACAACCATATACTAATGAGAATAGTGTTTGGCTTATAGTAGTTCTAGTTGTAGTCCTATATCCCCATAAGGCAAAAGGAAGATATTTAGACCAATCCTTGTAAGTTTTAACCATCTTAGAAAGGATTTTCTTGACATTTTTATTAGCCACTTCCACTGCTCCATTAGCTTAAGGGCAATAAGGTGAAGATTTATGGTGCTCAATCCTATACTTTTGTAACAACTCTACTATTTTTGCTTGAAATTGAACCCCATTATCTATCAAAATATGATGTGGAACCCCATATCTACAGATAAGGCTCTTCTCGATGAACCGTGCAATTTGTTTTACTTTCAGAGTGTTGAAAGATTCTGCCTCTACCCATCTCGAGAAGTAATCGATTGCCACCACTATGTATTTATGCCCATTTGATGTTGTTGGTCTTATTTCTCCTATGATATCAATTCCCCATGATACAAAAGGCAAAGGGGATGATAAACTATTCATCACTGTTGGAGGCATATGACTAAGATTCCCGTGGATCTGACACTAATGGCATTATCTTACTGTCCTGATACAATCCTTTTCCATAGTCATCCAGTAATACCCTTGTCTGAGTATCTTCTTAGCTAGAATCATCCCGTTCATATGAGAACCGCAAGCCCCTGCATGAATCTCTTACATCACCTCTTCAGTTTTATCCTTTTTGAGGCACCTGAGTTGCATCCCATTCAGCATTCTTTTGTATAATACCCCATCATGACTTGCATTGTTACTACAAGGACACGAAGAGTATATCTTTCTTTAGAGGCTACTTCATTTAGATAAATTCCTTTTTTAATAAATCTCTGGACATCATAAAACCAAGGCTTTTCTTCAGGCCCCATTTGAACATTCATAATCTGCACACCCCCATAACACGGTGCTCTAGACTTCATGATCACTAAAGGTTTCATGGCCAACCTAGTTTCACTATCCCACATTGAAGAGAGTGTTGCCAGTGCGTCTGCCATCTAATTATTGTCTCTGGATAGATGGATAAAGAGACATTTAGTGAAATGCTTCATTAAGGCTTTTAAATAGCAGATATAAGGCTTTAGCTTTTCCTCTGTTACTTCCCATTCTTCATTAGCCTAACTGATGACTAACATTAAATCCCCATAAACCAATAAATCTTTCGCTCCAGCTACCACAACCGCCTCAATCCCATAGACACATGCTTCATACTTGGCCATGTTGTTTGTGACCTTGAAATCCAGTTTATTTGCTATTGGTATGGTTTTTCCTTCTGGTGTAACAAGAATCACTCCTAATCTAGCTCCTTTATTATTTATAGCTCCATTAAAGTAAAGTTTCCACTCTTGGTGCTCTACAACTGTTAAGTTCTCATCTGGAAACTCCAAATTCCACTGCTCTTCACCTTTGATCGCATTCTGAGCTAAGAATTCTGCTACTGCTCTTCCCTTGATTACCTTTGTAGTAATGTACTCAATATCAAATTTAGTTAAGAGTACCAACCATGAGAAATTTTTCTAGTTAGAGCCAATGCTTGAAATAGATACCTTAGAGGGTCTATTCTTGAAACAACTTGAACCTTATAAGATTGAAAATAATGCCTCAATTTCCTCATAGCCCAAATCATGATCAGACATGTGTTTTCTACTAAATCATACATTGCGTGCTCTATTCCATTTGACCCTTCTTGTGCTAACATTGCCCCCATTGCATCCTCTTCTAAAGCCAAGTATAAAACCAATGGCTTACCCTGTCTAGGTGGTTTCAGAACAGGTGGATTAACAAGATACTCCTTGATCTTATCAAAAGCTTTCTGACAATCATCATTCCACTTAACCAGCTGATCCTTCCTTAAGAGCTTAAAGATAGGGTCATAAATATTAGTGACTTTTGCAATAAACCTACTAATATACTACAACCTACCAAGGAATCCTCTTACTTCCTTCTCCGTCTTTGGTGTCGACATTTCCTGGATAGCTTTCACTTTGTCTGGATCGACTTCAATTCCTCGGCTACTCACTATATGCCCTAACAGCTTCCCTGAAGTAATCCAAAAAATGCACTTCTTCAGGTTGAATCTCAGGTTGTACCTTTCAATTTAGGCCAAGAACTTATCTAAGGCTTTAAAGTGTCCTCCTCTTGTCTCTGATTTGACCATCATGTCATCCACATACACTTCAACCTCCTTATGCATCATATCATGGAAAAGTGTAGTAACGACTCTTTAATAAGTTGCACCTGCATTTTTCAGTCCAAAAGGCATCACATTCTAACAATAGGTTCCTCATTCTGTAATGAAAGTTATCTTAATCTTGTCCATGACTGCCATTATTATCTAATTGTACCTGGAAAATTCATCCATAAAAGAATACAATGCACTTGCTGCAGTGCTATCCACTATTACATTAATGTGAGGTAATGGGAAGTCATCTTTTGGACAGGCTTTATTCAGATTCCTAAAATCTACACACATCTGTACTTTGCCATCTTTTTTAGGAATAGGTACTATGTTTGCTAGCCATTGAGGGTAGTCTACTACTTCTAAGAAGTTAGCCTGTATTTGCTTAGCAATTTCCTCTCTTATCTTTTCTGTCCATTTTGGTCTTAATCTGCACAATTTCTATTTAAACAGCTTAGTTTCTAGATGAGTTAGAATATGATGCTCTGCTATTTCCCTATCCAAACCTGGCATGTCTTCATAAGTCCAAGCAAATACTACCTTTCTTTTTGTTAATATTCTCTCAAAATTTTTCCTCTCTTCAGGAGTTACATCATGTGATATAGAAATGTTCTTTGGATTATCATTTGGGCCTATGTTAAATGAATCAAATTGAATTGAATTAATGTCAAACATGCATGACCTATCAAAATTATAATGCACAGAACTATCAGGATGCACATCACATAAGTAAGCAAAACCAACATTCATATCATTGACCATAGGAAAAACAACATCCTCGTCTGCATAAAGACTAGACATTATTACATCAGTTTCTTCATAAAAAACATCAATAAAACTATCACTAATGATAGTAGCTAAGTCCTGGGGTGGTTCATCCTCAGGTGGCAGACACAACAGCTCCTTAACAACATCATCACCCATCCTTTCAATTACTTGCTTCATGACTTCCTCTTTGTTGTTGGCTACTAAGTTTTCCACAATCTACTCCTTAAAGATCTCAAACCCAGGGACATCCTTTCCAGCCATGTTAACAGATTCTTTGGTGCCCAAATAATACTTGCCCTCCCCTAGCTTGATGAAGTTCTCACTTACTGGTCCAATTCTTCCCAAGGGCTTATTTCTTTTTGCTCTCTCCTTGTTCTTTACTTTTCCCTTAGCTGGTCCTGCCTCAGTATATCCTAAACCCTTCGTATGGTCCTAGGTCTTAATGTTCGGGGGCTTAGGACTTCCTTGTTCATTCTTCTCGAGCCCCTATCCAGGTCAGTAATTCATGCTTTCCATCATTTTTACTACTCTCGGATCCATTTTAGTCCCATTAAATATTTCAGCAACTTGAAACCAGGTGGAACACATACTTGCTTCTGTTTATCAAGTATAGTTGCCATAACTACATTAGTTCCAGCTTCTATTGTCACGACATCTCCTTCATAAGGGAATTTTATTTTCTGGTGCACAGTTGAAGGTACTCCTCCTAGGACATGAAACCATGGTGTTAACACCCAATTTCGGGATGATATGTTATGGATACAGCAAAGGACTCCAGTGATGAAAATGTCTTCGATGCTTAATCTTTAAAAAATTCTAAGGGCTTTTAAAAGAAGGATTTAATGTTTTTAGGGACTAAATCGCAAAGTTCTTTTTGAGACCTAATTGCAGAAGTTAAATTTTTTTGGGGGCCTTTTTGTAATTAAAAAAAAAAGAAAGTGTGTCGGAATTCCAGAATTTCGACAGGAATTATGTAATTCCGATCAGAATTATAACAATTCTAATCGGGATTGTATAATTCCAATCAGAATTACACAATCCTGGTTGGAATTGAATTCTTTCATTTTTTCCTATTTCTAATTGTTTTCAATTCAGTGTTTTAGTTGATTTAAACTTCCTAATTAACTCAATCTTACCCGGTTTAAAATTCCTAAATACACTTTAGAAATTAGAATCACATTAGGATTAGGGTTAGGCTTCCTAGTTCTACTATAAAAAGAAAGGAAGGGAAGCAGTAGCGGGAAAACAAGAAGAAAAAAGCGTAGAAAAAGAAGGAAAAATGAGGCCGAGTGAGAAACAAAAAGAAAAGGAAGAGAAGAAGAAAAACTCATGATTTTATTCTTCTTGTGTTTATTTTTTACCAAAAAATTCCTTTTGATTCATCAATTAATTCAAGGTTCATAGAGAATTTTTAAGGAAAAAGATTCAAAGATTTGCCAAGAATGATGAACTATCAATCTGAGGAGCACCCTAAATCATCCATAAGCATATCATCTTCTTCTATTATTTATTTATTTATTTATTTGATTATTTTACATTATTATTTTTTCAAGTTATTATTATAATTTATTAATTAATCATTGTTTTATCTTATTTTTATCGTGATTATGGAGGAAACGCATGATGATCATGTGGGAGGGATGAATTTCATGAGAAGTCCGTGGAAGATTATGGATAAAGCCTCGTAAAGACTTAGTTTCTAGGGTTTTATTTTATTTTTGTTATCTTTATTTTATTTATTTCTTTTTTATTTTTTATTTTATTAATTATTTTATGAATTAATGTAATAGTCCCAATAGTGGGAGTAATAAAATCATATGTACGGTTGTTTGTTTATTTTTTGATTTAATTAGTTAGTAAAATTAGGTTTCAATTAGGTAATTGTTTAAAATCAATGGAGGAAGTAGATTAATTTAGGTTGCATGTTAATAAAAATTAGGGTTTTAGTAAGGAATAAATTTAATTATTTGTTTGATCTTATTTAATTGTTTCTTTTATGTTATTATTTGTTTTTGGGTTTATTTATTATTTTTATGTGTTTTGGGCCTTAAGCCCACTTTAGGTCTTGATTTATTTATTTAAGTTTAGGTAATTCTTTTAGCCCATATCACTTAATAATTAATTAGGTTTAATTAATTAAAATATATTTTTTAGGTCCATAATTAATTAGATTTTAGATTAGAAATATCCTTAGCCCCATTTAGTTAATTAGACATAGGCCCACCTAATTTAGTTTAATTAATTTAGACTTAGCTCACTTAATTTAAACATTTTTCATAATTTGTAGATTTAAGATCATTATTTAATTAAAACATGTAGAATTAAGCCCATTAATTTGAATACCTTCATAACATGTAGAATTAAGCCCATTTTTAGAATTAAAAAACATCGACGTAGGTTCCTTTAATTAAAATCAAAAGGAATTAAGTTTTTACATTCACTTATAATTTAAAACATGCAAATTTAACTCATTTATTTAAAAATCTATGTAGATTAGACTAACTTAGGGATTATGTGATTTATTGAATGCATTATTTACTTGTATATTTCATTACTAGTTTGCCTTGGAGTTTATTGTTTTGGGTTTATATGAAATTGCATGTAAATAGAGAGTAAGATAATAATTCATAAAGTAATTCTAAATGAACACAAGACTGAAAGAAGTTGGTATTCCGTATCCAAAATCTCTTGGTTGTGGTGCTAGCTTTCTTTTAGGGAATCAAGTACCACCTTTTCGATTTGTCCCAGTTATTACCCTGGGTGGCAACTCCTCATCCCCACACCATGTCTTTGTGACAGTGGTTAGTATGTTCTCTAGAGCCCTGAGCTCAAACAGTGTCGTGGTTGCTAAAATCTTGGATGCACGCTAAACCCCATCGTCTACACACGGCCTTCCCAATAACAGGGAATAGGTAATAGGGATGTCCAGCACAGTAAATTCAACAGTCGACTCTACGGGCCCTGTTTTGACCAAAGCCTGAAATGTTCCCTCCACATTCTTGGTACTATCATCATAAGCTCTGATTATGAGGTTTGAAACCGTCAAGTCATTTACTTTCAGACCCAGATTTGGTAGGATCTTTAGCAGGCATACATTTATAGCTAAACCATCATCTACAATTACAAAGTTGGTTCTCTTCTCTTTTACTTTAGCTGGGATAAATAATGCCTTATTATGGTTTCTTCCCTCCAAAGGCAAGTCATCATCTGAAAATGTTATCAGCCCATATTTCTTTTATGTCACTTTTGCTACCATAGCCTCAGGCGTAGTTGCCATTTCAATGCTCATATTTGACAAAGCTTTAACCAGAGCCCTTCTATGACTACCCGAATGCATTAGTAATTCCTAGATGCTCACACTCGCTTTAGCCTTCTTGAGTTATTCTAGGATTAGATCTTCTTTCTGTCCTTCCTCTATTTTTGCATCTTCTATTTCTTCCCTTTCTACAACCCTTTTCATTTTATTTTTCTACTATCCGGTAATTCCTCCCACTTCTAGTAACATGATTCACATTTGGATTATCACTCCATACATCAACTCCAGTAGGTTTTTCTTCATCATAATCATACCAGATGTCCACAGCCCCAATGATCCATTCTCTTTTCCCGTTTTTCCAAACTTCCATTGTGCATGTTTCTTTTCCTTTTAACTCCCTCAGCTTGTCCATATGTTGGCTTAGCAGCTCTTCAACCTCTTCTTGGGACAGTTATGGGGTTAAAAATTCATCTTCTTCAAACTCATCACCCCATCCTGTCAGCATGATCTCTTCCATGGGTATGTCAGTGAAAGCGGGTTTAGAATAGAATACTCTATAATCAAACTTGCCCAAAGGTTGTCCCAACAGATCTTTAACTCCTCTTGGCGGCTGCTCAGGAATTTCAGGCTCTTCTTTTACCAACTCATCTTCAGATTCATCATCCCATCCTGAGGGCGTGATTGAATCAATAGGAATGTTAGCAGAAGGTGGCTTGGAATAGAACACTTTGTAATCAAATTTTCTCGAAGGTTCTCTCAGTAAATCCTCCACTCTTCTAAGGGCCTCAGGAGATTTCTCAATGTTTGTGGGGTTTAGATTCCTAAAGGAATATAGCACTTCTTCTTCACTAACTCCTGAGTTGATCATCATAGTGGCTGGTGGTGGAACATTTCTATAGTCTAGGAAAGGGTTATTTCTGGTGTTTAGATTGGAATTGGATTTCTCAGGGTCAATGATTTTCTAGAGTCAATCAGGTTTTGGATTTCGTGTTTTAGGCGAATGCAGGTATCTGTGGAATGGCAAGCTACTTGGTGAAACTTATAGTAACTGTTTAGGTCATAGCTAGGGAGATTTAGGTTTGGTGGCTTAGAAAAGGTTAAGGGTCAGAGTAGGCCTTTTTGGATTAGCCTCTTTAGGACTTTAGAGAGTGGTTGGTTGAAGTTAGAAAATCTCCTAGGTGGCTGAACTGCACGCACCTCTACAGCTCGGCTAGTACTTCCTTATTACATGCCCCCAGTTGAGTAATTTTGGGTTCCTGTGCCTCTAGCAGTTTTCTTTTTCTCACTCTCAATTTCCTCAGCTTGTAACCCATCATCATACAAATCTACAAAGGTTTTGGGATTCATCATTTGTAGCCTCTCGACCAAATTAAGTGACACATTACGAACTATCATTCTAACTTGATCCTTCTCAGGAAGGTTATTTTTCATCATCACTGCTTTATTCATGAAACGAGTTAAGAAATCAGAGAAAGACTCATTGGATTTCTATTTAGTTAACTCTAGATCCCTGATGGATACCTCCAATCTAGTATTATAATCATATTGTTTCAAAAAAGCACTACACAATTCTTTCCAGTCAGCTTTAATAGACTTTTCTAACCTATGGTACCAGTTCATAACCATTCCTTCCAGGGACAGCACAAACAACCTAGTGACTACCGCTAGAGGTGCTTTTGTAATGCTCATAGTTGTTGTGTATTGACTCAAGTGAATTCTGGGGTCTCCTCTCCCATCAAATTTCTGCAGCTGAGGCATTTTAAACTTATCAGGTAGCTTGTCACCCTCCATTTGTAGCATATCATTAAAGTTAAAAGAATATCCTATTCCTTATCCTCTAATCAGCTCTTCCATCTTGGACATTTTCTGAGTAAGTGCTTGCATTTGCTTGGACTTAAGGTCTTGAACCAATTCAAGTGATTCTCTCTTTGCCTTTTCTACCATGTAGTTTTCAACGTCTTCTAGTCTCACATAAGTAGCAAGCACATTTCTAGCAGTAGGTTGCCCCCCAGCATTGTTAGCAGCAGCTGGAGGAGCTACAGCAACAGGTGGAGCTCCTACAGTAGGTGGTTGTTTAATAGTAGCAGTAGGTGGTTGTTCAATAACAACAGCAAGTGGTTGTCCAACAACAGGTTGCACTAGTCCGACCAAAGCCTGTCTCAGTTTATCTTGCATCATAGCTCTCATGTCATCCATCAAAGGTCCCTTAATGTCCTCCAAGGTCCACATCTCTAGTTGTTGTTCCATTTTAATCTGTTCAGTCTGAGTTGGTTCAGTTTCTAGGAATAGTGGATTGATTGGACTCCCCTCTAGTCTCTCCAGTCTATAAAGAATGCCTTGAGTTATGGACTTCAGACTTAAATTAACTCTGGTCAATCTGCCACCTCTTCATCCTTAGACATAAGAAGACCCAGATGAATATATGATGGCTGCAAAACAAGGTGTTAGTATGATGCATGGACTGTATGTATGCATGTATGCATGAAGTCTTGCATAAGCCTTCCAACCTTATTCCTCCTACACACGTGTTCAATGATGAGTCTTTTTTTCATAGGATTTTTTGTCTTGGCCTTCATATCAACAGGGGATATTAAAAGCCGACGCGTATGCCAAATCTCTCTTTAAAATAAAAAGCATAGAAATAACATTTTTAAATATAAAGGTCTAGCCTAATCCTTATTAGCCTAAATGAGCTTCAAAGGTATAGGCAAGGGCTTTTATAAATAGAAATACCTCATGGTAATTCAAACAAACAAGCACTTTGGATAAAGATCCTATGGGAAGTAACTAGGCCATTATATGTGGTTAGGGTCTAGTGAAAACTTAAGGTTCCTTTAGTAAGATGCTCTCCATTATGGACTTTGAGTTACAGGCCAAGGTCAGAGGGGCCCAGCAACCTTTACCAACTCGAGAGAAGATTACCCCCCTTAAGGACTTGGGTTACAGACTCTGGTCAGATGAGCCCGGTAATCTCTCTTGAACAGAGTTAAGGCTAAGAGTGATGGTTAGCCAATCTACAACTCCATAAAGCTAGTGGAATCATGGAATCATAAACCAATGCCATCGGTTTAGTAGGGACATGTAGAATGAATGCAAGAATGAAATAAGAATCAATAAAATAATTTTAAAGAACACAAGTAGAATCAGTATCTCTTATCCCTAGTGGACTCGCCACTGTAGACGACAGGCTTTAGCGCGCATCTAAGATTTTAGCAACCGCAACACTATTTAGGCTTAAGGCCTTAGGAAACACACTACTATGTCACAAAGTCATAGCGTGGAGAAAAGGAGTCACCACCCAGGGTAATAACTGGGACAATTTGATTGGTGGTACTCGATTCTCTAAAAGAAAGTTAGCACTATAACCAGGTGATTCTGGGAACGAAATACTAACTTCTCTTAGTCTCGTGTTCATTTAGAATAATTTTATAAATGATTATTTCATCATCTAATTACATGCAATTTTATTAAACCCTATTTTACATCCATCTAACCCTAGGCATCTAGTAAATAAAATTACATATAAAAAATGCACTCAAGATCGTGTTGTCCCTACGTCTAAACTATGTTAATTTTATTAAAAAGTTAGCTAGATTTACATTTTATTTACAAGTGAGAAAGAGACTACAAGTGGGCCTACATTTTTTATTAATTAGTGAGCCCAGATCTATTTATTTTACTTTGTCTAAAAATGGGCTTAAGTCTATTCAATTTTAAAGGAAAGTTAATTTAGTGGATCTAAGTCTAACTTGGTTTTATTTTAAGTGAAATGTGGGCCTAGGTCTATTTATTTTAAAAGAAATGAATTTAAATGGGCTGAGCTAAATCTAAACAAGTTTTAATTAACTAAGTGGGCCTAAAATCTAATTAACCTAATAAGCCTAAATTGATTTTAATTATTTAAAGTCCTAAACCATTTTTAAATCTATTTATTAAATGGGTTAGAACTAAACGTGGGCTTAGGACCCAAAAACATTAAAAAAAACAAAAAAAAAAACTTAACAAAATCAAATCAAAATACATTCATTATGATTTCTAAAAAAACCTAATTTAATTACATATAAACCCTAATTAACTAAAGCCACCATCAATTTTAATTAATTTTACCTAGTGAACTTAGTTTTACTAATTAATTTTAAAGTGTAGAAAATTAAATCTTTTACTGTTCCTATTACTGGGGCTATTACAAACTATGTACAAAATTTAAAATTAAACAATTATACATCCATAAATAAAAAAAACTACACAGCATACCAAGATACAAAATAAAGATAAAAAATCCTACATTCTACTAGAAAACAATACATGTTCTTTCATGGATGGACTTTTTATTCATCTAAACACAGGCAGTATCCTCCTCAATCCTCATGCAGACATCAAAAATAAAAAAACACAAAACTAATTAGATTAGTAGTGAAATTAAATAATCAAAATAAAAACAAAAATAAAAGAAAAAATCCAAAAAGAAAATAATAGAAATGTCACGACCCAAAACAGGGGCCATGACCGGCGCTAGGGAACGAGAATTCTTTCGAATCCGGAACTCGTAGTAAGCCTAAAAATAAAATAAATCATGCAATAATAACAATAACCATATAATATGCAGCGGAAATAAAAATCATAAATATAATAATAACATTTTCATCACTGGATTTGAATCAAATCTCATCTCATATATATATAATCTTTCAGTATAAATCCAGTTTCAATATAATACATCTCTTTAAAATAAAATTCATGAAATCCAATACTTTAATTCACAACTACTGCAGTGTCTAGATTATAAAATAAGACTCAAGTAAATAATTTACACAAAGAAGCCGGGGCGGAAGAAATCCGGCGTATCGACCTGCTACTGAGGTCTGAAGAAGTTGACTCTCCTGAAAAATAGTCAACGGAGGGGAGTTAGACCTCACTGAGTGAATTACTATAATATATATACATACACATTAAATGATAATGCAAACAGTCAACAGTATATATATATCTAATATATATACAGGCAATTACACATAGATGCAATAAAAATCATTTATATATTTTATCTGAAAATCATCTTGTATGAAGGATCACATAAAACCCTAGAATATCGCAACCTCAGAAAATAGTGTTAAACAACACTCTAGCCATACAGGCTCACTTATTCCAAATATATCCACTTAATCCATTTGGACAGTAGACTGGCCTCGAGACACTAAGTCAACCGAGCTCCAGCAGTCTGACTGCCAGTGTGATTAGCCCCGAGACACTTGGTCAACCGAGCTCCAGCAATCACACCTCCAAACCATATCTCACACATATCAATAATCATATCAAATCAATATCCACAAATAGTTAGTAATATAGCCTAAAGCTATAGGCGTACCGGTACGTACTCGGTCCTAGTGCTGCCCACTAGATAGCACGTTCTATCGATATCCTTCATCATTAAATATAAAACATTCATTCACAAAAATAAATGATGCATGAATGTAAATGAAATAACAATATAATCTATATATATACCAGAAATATACCAAAAGTAAACCAGGTATATTTCGAGTATATATACGTCAAATGAATTCAATCAAATTATAAATTAAGTTGGAAATATATTTAAAAACATTTTAAGTATATTTTATTTACAAAACATGCATATAATTTAATATATGCCAAAAATATACTTAATGTAAACTTAAGAAATAATCAAATTATTTATGCATATTTAATCAACATAAAACATGCATTTCTAAATCATGCATCCTAAGCATATATATATAGTATAGTAACTCACAAATTAGTGCGCTCCACGAGACGGGTCCGACAGGCCTGGTCCACTAGCCCTTGGTCTCGGCACAACTAAACAAGAAATAAATAATAGACATCAGAATAAACCCTAATAGAAATCCTAGAATTCGATCTAGAGTATTTAAATACGGAAACAGAATTAGGGTTCGACTGGACATCACGTTTTATGAGAATTCTACCGAAAATCCGGCAGAACCTCCCCTGTAAAATGGACATCTCTCTACTCAAAAGAGTAGAGCCGACCCTGCAAAGAAACACACTTCGTAAAACTACACAAGGCACAATCAAAATCCCACGGTCGGACTCCAAACTACAGTCCACCGACCGGGGTCCACAAACATAGAATAATTCCAGATATACCAAAAATATCCTTATAACATAGAAATTCATTTTATAAGTAGAAATTACATAATTAACCTTAAAACACAGTAAAAACCGATAAAAACTCATTTTATTAGAAAAACCGTATATTATATATATAATTGAAAATAATTCACGAAAAAATAGTTTTAATTAGTTAAAAATACCAAATAATTTATATAAATCATTTTTATACCTTAAATAACTATTAAAACCAATTAAATTACATTTTTAGACAATTTAGGGTAAAATTACCAAAATACCCCTATATATATAAATATACTAAAATTACTTCAAAAATTCACCAAAAATTATAAAATTATCCAAAATTAATTTTCTCAACATATTTATCAATAATATTAATAATTAAACTCAATTAATGAATTAAATTCAAATAAAAACACAATTAACCCTAATTTCTCAAAATCACATAAACTTCAATAATTCAAAATATATACTTAGAAATTCATAAAAATTCCAAATAAATTCCTATAATTCATTTCAACACCTAATTTAACCATAAACCCCAATTTCATAATTTAAATAATTAATTTCCGAAAATTAGAAAATAATATTAAATATTCAAAAATACCCAAAAATCCAAAAAATCTCCAAAAATTCTACAAAAATTCATACATGTAGATTGAGATACTAGGATCAACATTTGTGAAGGGATTTTTCATGAATCAATCAATTTGAAGCTCAAAAAAATCAAAAATCCTAATGTGACCGAAATTGAAAATTCGAAACCTAAGCAAATATAAACCATTTTAGCTCAAACCAAAGCTAGAATCACACTCACCGGAGCTCAAGGAGAAGAAAGAGACCGGCGGTGTCGAAAACGGTGGTCGAAAATGGAAGAAACGGCAAAGGGACGATTTTCGGCCAAAAAAGGAAAATGGGGCTGCCGGCGCCAGGGAAGGGAGCTACTAGCGGCGGGGGACAGTTGGAAACGGCGGTGGCAAGCCGGGAGGCACACCGACGGTAGGTGATCGGAGTTGCAGACGGTGAGGGGAAGGGTGCGTGGTGGTCGGGCGCGGGAGGGAAAGAAAGAAGAAGAAGAAGAAAAAGAAAAAGAAAAAGAAAGAAAAGAAAAAGAAAAGAAAAAGAAAAATAAAAGAAAAAAATAAAAATAAAAATAAAAATAAAATAAAATAATTAAATAATAATAAAATAATTTTAATAATTTAATAATAAATAAAATAATTAAATAATAATAAATTAATAAATAAATAATAAAATATTAGGGTAATATTAAACCCTAATTAAATAAATATTTACACATAGGCTTTATTTAGTATTTTAAAAATACGCATGAGTTCATGCAAGTCTGAAAATACATTTAAAATAATTAATAATACATTATTTACGTGAAAATTTCCCCGAAAATGCAAGTCCCGGGAAAATTTTACGTAAAACACTGGAAATAATACACAGTAATTAAAATAGGTTTTAAATACATATTAACTCGTAAAAATATCGCATATATATTCAAAATTTATTAACACTGCATATCCCGATACAGTGTAAAAAAATATTTTAAAAACACGGGATATTACAAGAAAAGAAATGAAAAATAGAAAAAATAATAGAAAAAGAACACTGATGCTATGCAAATGCCCTTTTTTAGCCCCTCAGATTAGATTATCACCGTTGAAATTGAATAGCTATTGATTCTGAACTGAAAAGACATTCTCAGTAGCGTTTTGGATTTTAGGGTTTTTTTTGCATAGTCAAATTTCAATATCTGCGTGTGTGTGTTTATCTCAATCTCTCTGTGAGAAAAAATCCTCTCCCCAAAAAAGGTCCCCCCTCACACGGATGCAGAGTCTGCATGTACTGGCTTCCTCAATTGCAAGAACAGACTCATCTCACCTAAAATAAACTGATAAGAATTTTGATTTTGAACATGTTGAAATTTTCATCAGATAATAATAATCATAAAATTAAATTTTCAACCAATCAAAACATTGAAAAAATTGATAAAAAATAAGAAAAAATAGGCGAAAAAATTAAAAAATGGGACTTTTATGCGTCGGTATTGTCTAATGCCGATCCTAATTTTGACTTTTTTTAACTTTTAATTACCAAAAGACCCCTGAAAAATTGACTTATTTGCAATCAAATCCTAAAAAATGTTGCAATTTATCCCTAAAGTCCAGAAAATCGACAACCAAGTTCAATTTTTAAATGAATTTCATTATAGGGGCTTACGTCGCAATTGTGCACAATTGCATCTCGAAATTAGGTGCTTACAGTCATCGTTGCTCCAAAGTTAAAGGATGCCATTGATCAGAATGAGAAGTTCGATTTTGAGACCTATGTCCTGAATTCTATCATGGATCTCTTTTATAATGATCTTGATGTTTCTCTTTCTACCTTGTTTGAAATTGATGACTTGTTCTTTTCTAAAGTTAATGCAAAAAAAGTTTAACCTTGCTTATTTGTGTAATGTGTTTCCTAATGGTTATTCTATTTGTGATGATCATTTTATGTATATTTTTTACATTAATTCTACATAAACAAAATCATTTAATCTAGGCATAAATGATAACCCTAAGAATATACTGATTCCTTCTGATATAACTCATAATGAGAGAAAAAATGAAAGAAACATTAATAAGAAGAGCCTGGGGCTATGAGGATATGCCTAGAGTCGACAAGGAGATCTCAAAATAGAGGATCCTTACATATCCTTACATATCACCAATAAAGCCGAAGAAGAGGAGGTTAAGGCCGGAATTGGCTCTTTTGGTTAAAGAAGAAATTGAGAAGCAGCTAAAGGCGAAGTTCCTAGAGGTAGTAGAGGATACCTAATGGTTAGCAAATATAGTTTTAGTCCTCAAGAAAGATGGAAGGGTCAGGATGTGCATGGGCTACAAAGATCTAAACAAAGCTTGCTAAAAAATGACTTTCCACTGCCAAATATTGACACACTTATCGATAGTGTGGCTTCCACTATGATGTACTCTTTCATGGATGGTTTCTTGGGATACAACCAAATCATGATGGTGGTAATTAATAAGTTAAAAATATCCTTTATTATCAAATGGGGTATCTACTATTACCTAGTCATTCCATTCAGATTAAAGAATGCAAACGCTACTTATTAGAGAATGGCTACAACCATACTACACGACATGATCCATAAGGAGATAGAGGTATACATGGATGATATGAAGGTAAAATCTCCCACTAGGGAAGGGCATTTTGAAGCCTTAGACAAGTTCTTTGTAAAAGCTTAAAAGTATAATCTCAGATAAAACCTAAAGAAGTGTATTTTTGGGGCAACATCTAGGAAACTACTAGGACACATCGTCAACCAAAAAGGGATAGAAGTGGACCTAGAAAAAGTTAAAGCAAACAGGGAAATGTCGGCATCGAGAAATTAAAAAGAAGTTAGAGGGTTCATTAGGTGATTGTAGTATATTAGTAGGTTCATAGCCAAGCTGACTACTATTTGTGAGCCAATCTTTAAGCTTCTAAAGAAAAATCAACCAGTAATCTAGGATGATAAATGTCAATAGGCTTTTGAAGCTATTAAGAATTACTTGATGAATCCTCTAGTTTTACAGCCACCGAAGCAAGGTAAATCTTTAATTCTCTATCTCAAAATTGAGAAAGAAGCAGTAAGCACAATATTGGCTTAATAAGGTGAAAGGAAAGTTGAACACGTACTTGAGCAAGAAATTTTTACCATATAAAGCCAACTATAGCCTAGTAGAGAAGACATGCTTAGCCGTAATCTAGGCAACTAAGAAACTTCGGCATTATTTTCAATCTTTAGAGTGCAGGTAGTCTCTAAACATGGCCCTCTTAGATACCTTAAATAAACTCCTTTACTAATGAGAAAATTAGCTAGATGATTGGTTATACTCACTAAATTTAATATAGACTATGTAGCAAAGAAAGTAGTGAAAAAGAGAGTAGTAGTAGACTTTTTGGCTCATAATCTAGTAGATGACAAACAAGAGTGGGAGTTGGAGATTCCATATGAACATCTAGGGGTAATAGAGGTCTAGGGATGGAAAATGTATTTTGATGGAGCTATTAATAATAGAGGAGTAAGCATTGATGTAATTTTGATCACGCCAAAAGGAGAGATGATCCCGACGGTGAAAAGACTAGAGTTTGAGGTGACAAAAAATTAAGTTAAATATGAGGCTAGCATTTATGGGTTAGAGGTACTTCAGAATGTGGAAGCAGAAGACGTCACTGTGTATGGAGACTTTATTCTAGTTGTAAAATAAGATTTTAAAGAATAGGAAGTAAAAAAAGATAAGTTGCATCTATATTGGGACAATTTGGCAACTATGTTGTTATATTTTATGCAATGCATGTTTGTTCATCTGCCTCGAGATGAGAATCAACTAGCTAATGCTCTAACTACTTTAGCTTCGGTATGGGAAAGTGGAAAGCTAGTAAGTGTTAAGCCCCTTGTTTTAGTAAAATCCTGAAACCCTTGTGTTGACCATTTGCATGATCAAACTCCTAATTTTGGACTTTGATAAATAATTTTAATTCTAATGATTTCAACAAAGTATATAGGAACTTTTGTATCAAAATTATCAGTCCAAGCCTAGAAATATGAAATACTATCATTATACTATATTTTGGTGAGGTATAATATCTCAATATTATACCTAAAGTATCTGAAGCTGCTATGAGTTACCTCACAACCAGAATTGATAAGTTATGCTTTTGGGTTAATTTGACCTCTGAGATTCAAGAAGGCTTTTTGACATCTTTAGAGCTCTATAATGAGAAAATAATCTTCTTTACTTTTAAAGTAAATATCTTAAGCTTTCTGAATTGAGCTTACTTTTTAAAATCTAAGCTCATTTGGGTATGCAAATCTTAAGTCAAACTTAGCATATGTAACTTTGATTTTAGGTTGCATAGCTCTTAGTATTTCAGTAATATATTGAGTTAAAGATGTTTAATTAAGGTGATTAAAATTACTATGGAAAGATAAGACAATTATCTATAACTTTCATGTATAAAGTTTAGGTTGATTCGATCATCTTTAGTTCCATTCACAAGCATCTCATAAGTCAATCACGAGCTGTCCCCTTTTAATGTTCTTTTTGAGCAAATGGATAGTGTCACTCATAAGCAAGAGTCATGAGCACTATTCACTCATAAGAAACTCATGAGGGTTGTGTTGATAACTTTAAATGGACATATTTGAATGCAACGGCTATTATTTTTGCTCCTCACGAGCACTGTTCACCCGTGAGTGGCGTTTTGATAGAATTAAGTCTAAGATGATTCAAAAATCAATTATAGACATTGGAGACTTTTTTAATACATTAAATAGCCATATTTTTGAGTGTTTGTCTATAAAAACACTCCTTAGAGTTCAATTGAAAGGTTAAGAAACTTGTTTATCGTTCATTCTCTTTTAAGCATTCAATTGAGCTCTTAAATTCTCTTAAACAATTTTTTATTTGTATAACTCTAGTGAGAGTTGGTTGTGTATTAGAAATAGAATTTCTCTTCATCTGAAATCTTAGGATAGATTAGAAGGGAAGTGAGATTTATTTTTAAAGGAATTAGTTTAAGTGTTGTCCATTAAAACACTTGGGATTTGGTTTTTGAGTGAGCCTTGAAAACTCAAGTTGTAAAGTTGTAAGAGTGAGCCATAAAACTATTGTGTAAACTCAATCTTATGAATAAGATTGTGGGTGATTAAAAATCCTAACTTAGGGATAAGTTAGGTGGAGATGATTATTTTTTAATCCAAACTCCTTAAATTTTTATGTTCTTCATTCTTCGTTCTCAACTTCCATTCAATTCTTGCAAAGAATTCTTTTAATTTCTCATTTTTATTCAATAGTCCTATTCACCCCCCCCCCCCTTTAGGATTCTTTTCAATTGGTATCAAAGCTTGAATTCTAAGAACATCATTGCTAGAATATAAGATCATAGGGAGTGAATCACAAAATATTTTTTCATTTAGACCATTCTTTGATGGTAGTGATTATCATCATTGGAAGTTCAAAATGGAGTTATATCTTGATTGTGATTCCATAAAACTTTGGGAAATTATCCTAAAAGGTTAGGAACTACCTACAACTATCATTGATGGTGTGGTAACTACTCTTGCAAGAAGCCAATGGAGCATTGATCAAAAAGAACAAAATCACAAAAATAAAAAGGCTATAATCACTCTAGTTTCCTCAATGACAAGAAAAGAAGTAGGCAAGCTTCAACATTGTATTTCGGCTAAAGAAATGTGGGAGACCTTAAAAATCCACTATGAAGGCGACATTCAAGTAAGAAGTAAGAAGGTTCAATTTCATATGTATGAATATGAACTCTTCAAAATGAAGTCTCAAGAATCAATTATGGAGATGACAAACTGTCTCAATGCTCTCCTTACAACTTTCAAGAAACTTAGAAAACATTTCACTAAGGAAAAGGTAAAAAACAAGATTCTAAGAATCCTACCTAAGAAGGATTGGAAAATCTCGTGTTACTTCAATTGAGGAAGCTCAAGACCTCTCTACTCTATCAACCGATGTGCTCATTGGTAAGCTCTTAACACATAAGCTCACCATCAAGCAAAGAGGTGAAGTATAAGAAGAGAAAGAAAAAAAGAAAAAGAGCATTGCTCTCAAATCTCTTCAAAAAGATAGTGAAGAGGAAAGCATTAAAGATTCTAGTCATGAAGATGGTGACATTGCCATGCTTACTGGGAACTTCAAGAAGTTCTTGAGAAAGAAAAACTTCTCAAGAACAAGGGATTTCAATAAGAATTTTGAAGGAGATGAGAAAAAGAAAATAGAAGAGGTTATTTGCTATGAATGCAAAAAATCGAGACACATTAGAAGTGAGTATCCTAAACTCAAATTTAAGAACAAATGAGCAAAAGATAAGAAAAAGCCTTCAAAGCAACTTGGGATGATTCCTCCGAATCTAAAGAAGAAGAGGAACAATAAGAAGTGGCCAATCTTTGCTTAATGACTCTTAAAAATAAAAATGAGGTACCATCTACTTCTTATTCTTCCCTTGATGATGATGATGATGATAATGAAAGCTTTATTATGAGCAAATTACTTATCAAATGCAAAATTTTATTATCTAATAAGAAACACTATAAGCATGAGTTAGGTAGCTTAAATAGAGAATTAGAAAATTTAAAAATTAATTTGTTAAACTTGTTGAATCAAATGAAAAACTTGTTAGTGATGTATAATCTTCTAATTCTTTGTAAATCAAATTAAGAAAGCAAATGATGAAAATCTTAAGCTTTATAAGGAGGTTTTAGAATTAAAGAATTTCATTGCTAAATTTAAAAGAGCAAAAGAAACTTTAGATAGTCTTCTTGACTCTCAAAAATTTCATTAAGATACCCATGGAATTGGATATAAATATGGACTGCATTGATCATCATCACACATTAATTTTATTAAAGCCTCACATGACTCCACTCCTTTTACTTTTAAATCAAATGAGACTCAGGCTTTTAAAGTTAAAAGATCTCATGTGTTGAATAACAAGGGAAAGTCTCATAAGACTCACCCTCAATTAACACAAAGAGGTAAGGCTAAAACTAGAGCACCTCAACCCAAGCATATTTATATGCACACTAGACATAATTACAGTAGGCACACTACACAACACAATGCACATAAACATGTTGCACAAACTTATTGAAATACATATTACTATTGCCAATTCATATCTCACTCAATGACACAAAACAATAAGAGATACACAAAACACCAAAGGCATGTTGCACACACTAGGAAAGCATTTCATCCTAGGAGGAATAAATTCAAAAATATTATATGTTCATATTGCATGATCAAAGGACATACTAACAATTTGTGCTTCTATAGAAGACTACATATGAATTTACTTTCTTTGGATTATCTTGAAACTAATCAACCTAGACCAAGAAAGGTTTGGGTCCAAAAGAACACTTTAATTATTCTATATAGGTGTACTTGAAATCCACAAGAATGAAAAGTAAGTGGTATCCCGATAGTGGATGTTCAAGGCACATGGTAGGAGATAAAAAGCAATTCAACAAATTTGATGTTAAGGATGGAGGACACATTACATTCAAAGATAATGCAAAAGGAAAAAAATTATTGGCATTGGAGAAATAGGTAATCCTCAATCTTTATTTATACATCATGTGTTGTTTATTGATGGTCTTAAATATAATTTGCTTAGTATAAGTCAATTATATGACATGGGAAATAAATTAACTTTCTATCCTAAAAATTGCTTTATTAGTAGTCTTAATAAAAATAAAGTTATTTATAGTGGTAAAAGAGTAGACAATGTTTATGTCATTAATTTAAATAAATTGATAACAAAGACATAAAATGCTTAGTGTCTATCTCCTATGACATATGGGCATGGCATAGAAGATTAGAACATGCAAATTTTGAGCTTTTAAATGATCTTTGTAAACATGAACTTGTGATTTTTTTACCTAAGCTTAAATTCACTAAAGATAAACCTTGTGATGCTTGCCAAAAGGGAAAATAATCCAAGTCTTCATTTAAGCTAAAAAAATGTAGTGTCTACCTCTAAGCCACTTGAATTTATACATATGGATTTATTTGGACCAACTAGAGTTGCTAGTCTTGGTAGAATGCACTATGCATATGTATTGGTTGATGACTACTCTAGATTTACTTGGGTGTGTTTTCTTGCTCATAAGAATGATGCATTTAAAGCTATTGAACATTTTTCAAAAAGAGTTCAAAAAGAAAAAGGATTTTGTATTTCATCCATTAAAAGTGATCATGGAACTAAATTTGAAAATGAATTTTTCAAAACCTTTTATAATGAAAATGGTATTTCATATACGTTTTCATTTCTTAGAACTTCTCAACAAAATGGGATAGTTGAAAGGAAAAATAGAACTCTTGTGGAAATGGCTAGAACAATACTTCATGATTATAATTTGCCTCTATACTTTTGGGTGGAAGCCATTAACACATCTTGTTATATTTCAAACCAAGTTTTCAAAAGACCAATTTTTAATTAAACATCTTATGAGATATGGAACAATAGAAAACCCAAAATCTCATAACTAAGAGTATTTAGATTCAAGTGCTTTATATTGAACACTAAGGACAATTTTAGGAAATTTAATTCCAAAGTCGATGAAGGAATTTTCCTAGGTTATTCTATTTCTAGTAAAGCATATAGAGTCTTTAATAAGAGAACTCTAGTAGTTAAAGTGTCAATGTATGTTCATTTGATGAATCAAACTCACTTAATCCTAAAAAGGATGTTTGTAGTGTTGATGATCTTGTAGGTGACAATGAGATTGTGGATACACAAGAAGAAAATGCTAGTAAGCCTTTGGAACTTAAAGGTCTAAGCAAGGAGGAAAATGAGGAGACATCTCAACCGACCTTGAAGGATGAACTTCCAAAGGATTGGCAATTCAAGAAAGCACATCCTTAAGACCTTATCATAGGTGACAATACAAAAGGGTAACTACTAGATTTAAACTTAAGTTTATTGTTAATTTAGCTTTTATTTCTCAAATTGAACCAAAAAATGTTATTGATGCTTTGAGTGATGAATTTTGGGTCCTTGCTATGTAAAAAGAGTTAACAAGGTTTGGACCTTGATTCCTAGACCTAAACATCATCCTATTATAGGCACCAAATGGGTATTTAGAAATAAGATGAATGAACAAGGTGTCATAACTAATAACAAAGCTAGACTAGTAGCTAAAGGTTATAATCAAGAGGAAGACATTGGTTATGATGAAACCTTTACCCCCCTTGTAAGGTTAGAAGCTATTAGGATGCTACTTGCATTCGCATCATACATGGATTTTAAACTTTATCAAATGGATGTTAAAAGTGCATTTTTAAATGGTTTTATTAAAAAGGAGGTATAGGTTGAACAACCTATGGTTTTTGAAAATTTTGACTCTCCAAAACATGTCTTCAAACTTTCAAAAACATTATATGGATTGAAACAAGCTCCAAGAGCTTGGTATGAAAGATTGAGTAACTTTTTACTAGAGAAAGGTTTCTCTAAAAGAAAGGTTGACATAACTCTTTTTATAAAAAAATCCAAATATGATTTATTAATTGTGCAAATTTATGTTGATGATATAATTTTTGGTGCTACTAACCATTGCTTTTGTGAGGATTTCATTAAGTTAATGCAAGGAGAATTTGAAATGAGTATGATAGGAGAACTCAAGTTCTTTCTTGGACTTCAAATAAACCAATGTAAAAATGGGATTTTCATCAATCAAACGAAACATGTAAGAGACATTCTCAAGAAGTCTAGTATGGATGGAGCTAAATCAAGCAAAACTCCAATGATCACCATAACAAAATTGAACAAGGATGAGAAAGGCAAACCAGTTGATGAAAAGCAATTTAGAGGTATGATTGGATCCCTTCTTTATTTAATTGCTAATAGACCTGATATTACGTTTGCTACTTGCTTATGTGCTAGATTTCAATCAAGTCCTAGAGAGTCTCATTTAAATGCTATCAAAAGAATTTTTAAATGTCTTTATGGTACAATGCATTTAAGACTTTAGTATCCTAGGAGTTCTTCCTTTAGTTATTCGGATGCAGACTTTGTCGGTAGTTTACTAGATAGAAAAAGCACTTCCGAAACTTATCAAATTTTAGGTAATTCCTTAGTTTCTTGGTTTAGTAAGAAATAAGTTTCGATTGCCTTGTCCACTGCTGAAGCTAAATATATTACAGCAAGTTTTTGTTGTTCACAAGTTTTATGGAAAAAACAACAATTGTTGGACTATGGTATAAAACTTGATCACATTCCAATCAAATGTGACAATACAAGTGCTATTAACCTTAGCAAGAATCCCATTCAACATTCTAGAACTAAGCATATAGACATTAGACATCATTTCTTGCGTGATCATGTTCAAGTTGGTGATATCTCACTTGAATTTGTTAATATAAATAATCAACTTGTAGCTATCTTCACCAAACCTCTCAATGAAGAGAGATTGAATTTATTAAGTAAGAACTTGGCATGGTTAATGGTTTTAGTTTGTCTTAAATTTTATGCTTATTTGATTATTGGACTATTTTCATGTGAAATCATGTTATACTTATTGATTACTTTGATTATTAAATGTTTTGATCTTAACAATTTATAAAAAAAAAATTTAAAATTGTCATGCATTTATATATGTTTAAATATGCATTATATATTTTTTAATTCCTGCTACTTCTCATTAAGACTAGTTTCTTTTTATTTGTTTTTGTTAATTTTATCGTCAGTTTCTATTTGGTTTATTTTCATTATATTTTATGTATCTAAGCTTTGAGCTGTTACTTTATTTTTATGGTTATTTTGTGTCAGCTTAGGTTCGGTTTATTTTCTGGTTATAAGTCATAAGTTGTTAGTTTGTTTTTATGGTTATTTCGTGTTAGCTTAGGTTTGGTTTATTTTCTGGATATTTTATGGATATAAGTCCTGAGTTGTTAATTTTATGTCTTGTCTACTATTGATATCTTAATATCATTATAACTCTATCCTTTTTTAATGCAATTTTTTTTTTTTGCATTTTGATAAAGGGGGAGAAATATTTGAATTTGTTTAATTTATTATTTATTGTGTTTATGCATGATTTTTAATTATGTTTATACATGCAAAATTCATGTTTAATTTATCCATGTATAAATTCTTCTTAGGAATTGTTTTGATCTTTGATAATGCATGAATATTTTTAAAATTTGGTCTATCTTTTCTTTTGACAAAGGGAAAGAAATAATTAAATTTGCATGTGTATTTAGTTATTTCTTTTAAGGGAGAAAATTCTTTTTGCCAAAGATTTGTTTATGTAAGTAACATTACTATATGAGAGTGTGTACTTGACATCAAATTTTTTTTCTCTCTAAATCTTATTCTCTTTTATTTTTTTTTTAGAGAGAAAATTGTTAAAAAAAAAAATTTTCATAATTTTATTTATGCATACATAGTAACAATGTAAGTGTGGCTAATTTTGTCCTTGCAATAAAAAGCCTTGTTTTGCTTACTTTGTTTTTGTATGACATGAATTTTATAAAGATTTGATGTATCCTTGTTTTGGTTCTTGATCTCTTATTCCTTTTAAAATTTATTTTGGTCTCTTTAAAATCATTTCCCTTTCTATCTCTCTTTTTTCTTTTTGTATTTGATAAAGGGGGAAAAGAAGTTATGTGAAAAAGAAGTTATGTGTTTGTATATGCTAAGTGTCACATGATTATTAACTAGCTAAGCTCTATATGATCATGTGATAGTGAGTGTTATATGTACTATTTTGTGATGCATTTTAGTAGCACTACATGCATATATGTTTGAAATTATTTCCTTCAAATTCCTAAAAATTTATTTTAATGATCATGTTATCACCATGTTTTTAATGTCATTTGTTATGTTAGGCCATGTTTTTTATAACATGATTATGTTGTCTTTATTTTTGGCAAAAAGGGAATAAAATAAATTTATATTTCTTATCATATCTATAAAAGGGGATTAATAAATAAATACATAAGAAACATTTGCTATCCCTTATATATGCCTTGATAATTCAATTACTTTTATACTTTGATAAACGGTGTATTCTAGTAAAATTTATGCATATATTAAGAGGGAAGTAAAATTGTTCACATAATGCATCAATTTAATTTGAAAAGGGGAGCTATTCAATTCAATGCATATTTATTCATGTCATTTATTTTTGACACTCACACACAATATTTATTATCTTTCAAATTGGTTATCAAAGCTAAATAGGGGGAGATTGTTGACCATTTGCAAGATCAAACTCCTAATTTTGGACTTTAATAAACAATTTTGATTGTAATGATTTTAACTAAGTATGTAGGAACTTTTGTATCAAAATTATCAGTTCAAGTTTGGAAATATGAAATACTATCATTATACTATATTTTGATGACGTATAATATCTCAATATTATACTTAAAGTATCTGGAGCTGCTACGAGTTACCTCACAACCTGAATTAATAAGTTATGTTTTTGGGTTCATTTGACCTCTGAGATTCAAGAAGGCTTTTTGATATCTTTAAAGCTCTATAATGAGAAAATGATCCTCTTAAATTTTTAAGTAGACATCTTAAGCTTTATAAATTAAGCTTACTTGTCAAAATATGAGCTCATTTGGGTATAAAAATCTTAAGTCGAACTCAGCATGTGCAGCTTTCATTTTAGGTTGTACAACTCTTAGTGTTTTAATAATATATTGAGCCATAAATATTCAATTAAGGTGATTTAAAGTTTTATGGAAATATAAGAAAATTATCTATAACTTTCATGGAGAAAGTTTAGGCTTATTCAATCATCTTCAGTCCCTTTCATGAGAATCTCATGAGCCAATCATGAGCTATCCCCTTTTAGTGTTCATCTTAAGCAAAGGGACAATGCCACTCATGAGCACTATTCACTAGTGAGAAGCTCATGAGAGCATTGCTAACAGCTCCAAATGGACATATTTGAATGCAATGACTATTATTTTTGCTCCTCATGAGCCAAAGCTTGCTCCTCACGAGCATTGTTCACCCGTGAGCGGCGTTCTAAGAAAATTAAGTCCAAAATGATTCAAAAATAAATTATAGAGATTGGATACTTTTTTTATACATCCAACAGCCATATTTTTTAGTTTTTTTCTATATAAACACTCCTTAGAGTTCAATTGAAAGGTTAAGAAACTTGTTTATCATTCATTCTCTCTTTAGCATTCAATTGAGCTCTCGAATTCTCTTAAAAAATTCTTTGTTTGTATAACTCTTATGAAAGTTGCTTGTGTGTTAGAAATAAAATTTCTCTTCATATGAAATCTTGGGATAGATTAAAAGGGAAGTGAGATTTATTTCTAAATGAATTGGTTTAAGTGTTGTCCATTGAAACACTTGGGATTTGGTTTTTGAGTGAGCCTTTAAAACTCAAGTTGTAAGGTTACAAGAGTGAGCCATAAAACTCTTATGTAATCTTAATCTTATGAATAAGATTATGGGTGATTGAAAATCCTAACTTAGGGATAAGTTAGGTGGAGACGTAGGATAGTTGTTGAATTCGAACTCCTTAATTTTTTGTGTTCTTCATTTTTCCTTCTCAACTTCCATTCAATTCTTATAAAGAATTCTTTTAATTTCTCATTTTTATTCGATAGTCCTATTCACCCCCCCCCTCTAGGACTCTTTTCACCTTGTTATAAAGAGATAAGGATGATGTCGATTGATATTCTTGAAAAGCCCTGGTTTCATAATTTACAACGGTATTTAAAAACAGGAAAATTTCTAGAAGACACAGATAAGAAAGAAAGATCTCGATAATTTATCTGTTATAACAGCATTTTGTACAAGAGAATGCCAATGGGGGTTCACTTGAGATGTATGGACAAAAATGATGTTCAAAGACTCATGGAATTAGTTCACAAAGGAGTACGTGGGCCAAATATAAATGGGACAATTTTAGTAAAGAAAATATTTCATCAAGGTTACTTCTAGCTGACCATTGATATAGATTATGTTAAGTTCATGAAGATGTGCCATAGCTGCCAAACTTTTGGGGATTTCAGTCATCTTTCGTCTATAAAACTTTAAGGTATGACTTCTCCTTGGTCATTTGCAGTATGGTGAATTGATATTATAGGGGAGATAACACCAAAAGTATCAAATGGCCATCGATACATCATGGTGGCAATTGATTATTTTCTAAGTGGGTCAAAGTTAAATCTTATACCACTGTCGGCTTGAAACAAATGCAAGGTTCATTAAGAAGAACATAATTTGCAGATATGGACTACCTCATCATATTGTCACTAATAATAGAGTTCAGTTTTGGGTAGAGACAGCTACATTACTAAAGTAAAATTGAATACCATAGGTCATCTCCGTATAAGCCGTAAGCAAATGGAGCAGTGGAAGTTGTAAATAAAAATGTAAAGAAAATCCTAACTAAGATGATGGAGAATTACCGAGATTGGGTGGATTATCTACAATTTGTATTGTAGGGATATAAGACTACTACTAAGACATCGATTGGGGTCACTCTATATTCCTTGGTGTATGGGTGTGAATCTATGTTGCTAGTAGAGGTTGAGATTTGATCATTAAGGGTTATCTTGGAATCTAAAATCCTTGAGTACTAGTAAGTAAAGAGACAATTGGCACAGTTGACGCTATTGGATGAGAAGAGAATGAAAGCTATGTATCACTCTCAGCTGTATCAGAAAAGAATGGCTCAGGCCTATAATAAGAAAATCAAGCCAGGAAAGATCAAAGAGGGTGATTTAGTGTTGAAACTCACTAAGCCAATCATGACTGACCCATGAGGTAAGTTCAAGCCAAACTAGAAAGGTCTGTATATAGTGAAGAAGTTATTCTCTAAGAGCTCTGCTATTTTGTCTAACGTAGAAGAGAACGAGTTCAAAGAGCCCTTCAACCTAGACAAACTTAAGAAGTACTTTCTGTAAAATTCTCGTTAAAGAGAAAACCTTGAAAAGAGGTTGTCTAGGAAAAAATTAGAAATAAAAATAAAAAAATTAATTGCAATTAAAAGTCTTGCTAGATTGAAAACCTTGAAAAAGGCGGTCTAGGAAAAAATTAAAGACGTGTAAAAAGAGAGAGAGAAAAAATAGTTAGTTGGAAAACTTGCAAAGGCATGCCAACTAACGACATAAGATATGGAAAAAGCAAAATGTATATACATATTATGCTTAAATTAAATGAAATAGATTGCCTTAATTACTATTAAACATTGCATTAAATGTCTATTATAAACTGTTTAACTAAAAAAAGAAAACTCTACCTAACAATAGGGAAACAACGACTTAATTCATAAGCTAATTTTGCTTCCTTATATTTTGTTGAAAATCCTGAGCACTTGACATTTGCAACGCTCTTTTCCTTTTGTTTCTAATGAACTCATCTTTTTCTATTTGTTATCATTAAATCCACGTCTTGTACTAATCATCAATAGTCAAATCTTCATTGTAGTAAATGTTCCTTTGGATGGTTCTACAAGGCCTGGTAGCCACCAAATTATCCAAGAAATTTTGAGAGAAGGGTCTTTATTCGAATTCATGCACCAACCCCATAATTTGTTATTTTTGTCCATACTGAAGACAAAGACCGATAGGGCTGTAGAAAGTAGCAAAATGGAGGCCAACAAAGGGAACACAATAGGTTTAAGATCAAATGGTCACATACTGTAATCTCCACCATGGGCACATCCATCGGATCAAAGTATTGGGGAATGTCAATAACTAGCTTTGAACATCTTATAGTATAAGATGTAGCCTTCTGGTTCAACAATGCTTGGCTTTGTAGTGTGTAATGTCTTGGGGAGGCTCAAGCAATCCCAATTTCTCTTAAAACCACATTTGAGTAAGTAAAAATGTTGGAAAAGCAAAAGATGAGAATAAGAGAAGAAGAAATCTACCTCCAATAATAGTGGACTTCCAGAGAATCACTTGGTTGCTATGAAATTGTCTAGCCCAATGATAGTTTTTGCTAAGATAAGGGGCAAAGGATTGAGCTCGGCTTCCACTTGATCTAGGATATAGAGGACTTTTGAATCACAATTTCCAAAAGGGGAAATGAGCAAGAATTAAGCATATAGGCAAAGAGCAAGCATCCATGGCCAATATACCTCCTTCTTATCTATGGTTATAATTTGCTTAAAGAAATACCCTACTAGTACTTTATTACCAAAGATATGACAAAAGGAAGACTGGGGTAAAAGATTGAATAAACTAGCCATTTAATATTGAATGAAGTTCAAGTTTAAGGTTCCAACCTGAGGGATTGTAATGTGAGAAGTGGAATCCATGTGACAGCTTAGAATACTTTAAATTTCTCGAACGAGGGGCATAGTTTTGCAGTATTAAACTGGAAGACATGTTTTGAGGATCCTAGAATTGAGTTATAGCATGGAGGAAAGTAAAATTGATTCTCCTAGCATCCAAAGATTTAAAGATTGATAAGTGAAATGGCTCTAATTTTACCCAAGATTCCTCATCTAAGCTTTTTAGGATTGGTTAGAGTTGTTTGAGGCTTCTCTAAGTCATATTAGGAGGATAAAATGCTATTCAGAGAGAGAAAATTAAGAGAGGTAGTGTATGTATGAATTGAGAATTTTTATGGAGAGATTGGAAATTTTAATGGTTGTAGAGTAATGTTGCAGAGGCAATGCCTCTGCATCTTGAGGCACTGTCGTATCACCACTTTATAAAGAGGTGACACCTCTATGAAGATATGATGAGTCTTCAATAGTTAGAAGGGGCAATGCATGTTTTGTAAATGCAAAATTCAGCTATCAAAGAAGAAAATTCCAATGATAATAATAAAAAATTTAGGTGCAATCAAAATGAATTCAAACTTTATATTGTCCTTTCAATCCAATATAAGAAATTCCAAAATATCCAAGCAAAGTAGAAGAACAATAGTTCATGGGGATACAAATGGTTCTATTCTAAGAGACACCTATAATGATCTCCTATGCATCATCCCCTGTCTCATCATCTCCCTGATCACCTCCCTCATCCATAGGATCATCAGCATGATCATCTCTATCATCACCACTACCATCTCTAGCATGATCCTCCTCTTCAATATGCTCATCCTCCTCATCATCATCAACCTGAAGAGCAGTGAGCTAGCACTCGAGTGCAATAATCGTGTCCTAATTTGCCTTATCTCAGTCCTGTCAAGATACAATAAGAGGTAAGACATCTGTAGATGACATGATTTAGCACGCGTCCAAGATTTTAGCAACCACGACACTGTTTAGGCTCAGGGCCTTAGAGAACACACTAACCACTGTCATAAAGACATGGCATGGAGATGAGGAGTCGCCACCCAGGGTAATAACTAGGACAATTTGATTGGTGGTACTCGATTCTCTAAAAGAAAATTAGCATCACAACCAGGAGATTCTGGATACGGAATACTAACTTCTCTTAGTCTCGGGTTCATTTAGAATAATTTTATAAATGATTATTTTATCCTCTAATTACATGCAATTTTATTAAACCCTAATTAACATCCATATACCCAAAAAGGCAACAAGTCAATAAAATTACAAGTAAAAAATGCACTCAAGATTACGTTGTCCTTAAGTATAAACTATGTTAATTTTATTAAAAAGTTAGCTAAATCTACATTTTATTTACAAGTGAAATAGAATAAAAGTGGGCCTACATTAATTAATGAGCCTAAATCTATTTTTTAGTCTTTCTAAGATATGGGCTTAAGTCTATTCAATTTTAAAGGAAAATCAAATTAGTGGGCCTAAGTCTAATATGGTTTTATTTTAAATAAAATATGGGCCTAGATCTATTTATTTTAAAAGAAATGCAATTAAATGGGCTGAGCTAAGTCTAAACAATTTTTAATTAACTAATGTGGGCCCAAAATCTAATTAACCTAATGGGCCTAAGTTGATTTTAATTATTTAAAGTTCTAAACCATTTTTAAACCTATTTATTTAGTGGGTTAGACCTAAACGTAGGCTTGGGGCCTAAAAACATAAAAAGAACAAGCCCAAAATAAATAAAACACAAAAATAGATCAAACAAACATTACAGTAATTTTTCTAAAAAAGAACCCTAAATTAATTACATGCAAACCCTAATTTAAGCTACTGCCACTATTGATTTTAATTGATTTTTTACCCAATTGAACCTAATTACTAATCAATTTTAAAATACAGAAAATGAAAATTTAATATTCCCACTACTGAGGCTATTACAAACTACGTATAAAATTAAAATTATACACCCAAAAATTAAAATAACTACACAGAACACCAAAAATGGAAAAAATAATAAATAAAAAAAATCCTAAGAACTATTGAAGAAATAATACAAGTTCATCCATGGCATTCTATGGACCTTCTGTTCAATTCAAATATAGGCGGTATCCTCCTCAATCCACATGCACACATCAAAACAGAAAAAACAAAACAAGTAATCAGATTAGTAATGAAATTAAACAATCAAAAAGAATAACAAAATAAAAGAAAAATTACAAAAAGAAAACAATAGAAAAGAGTGAAAATGAAATAGAAAAATATCACTGGAGATTTAGATGTTGTGCAGATGCTCTTTTTTGGCCCCTCAGATTAGGATTTTCACCATTGAAATTAAATTATTTGTTGATTCTGGACTCGGACTTGATTAGGTTTAAAGACACTGGCAATATCCAAAATTGGGGGTTTTTTAGGGTTTCTGTGTTTTTTTTGGTGTAAAAGCTCTCCAGAAAGAAAAATCCTTTCAAAAAACCTCTCCAAAAAAACCTTCCCCCCCCCACGTATGCAGACTCTGCTTTTAAATGCAGAGTCTGCGCATACTGAACTTCCTCCAAAGGAGGAACGAATTGATGATCAGCTAGCATTTGTTTTGATTTCAAAAAAAAGCCTTCTGCATTTAAAAAAAAACTTTATCAGATAGTCATAAGGATAAAATTTGAATTTTTAACCAATTAAAACACTAAAAAAATAGATAAAAATACGTGAAAAAATTAAAAAATGGAATTATTGCGCATTGGTACTGTGCAATGCCGACCGGCATTGTCTAATGCTGGTCGGCATTACACCAATGCCGATCCTAAAATATATATATTTTTTTTAACTTTTAATTACTAAAAGACCCCTAAAAAAATGATTTTTTGCAATCAAATCCTAAAAAACGTTGCAATATAGTCCTTAAAGTCCAGAAAATCAATAACCAAGTTCAATTTTTGAATAAATTTCATCATAGGGACTTACGTCATAATTGTGCACAATTGCATCTCGAAATTAGATGCTTACAACATCATAAAAGCATGCATACATATAGGAATAGGAAATGATTAATACCTTCCATTGTTATGTCATGCTTATCAAGATGTCCTATTAGGCCTCCATCACCCTATACATGTATTCTCCTTAGTCTCAATGAATCTACATGATTAATTAATTATTAGAACTAACCTTGTGTTGAGTCAATCTAGAAAATAGGATTTTTGAAAGAAAAGGGAACTCACATGTGTAGAGGCCTTCAGAATAAATACCAGCTCTAAGCTCATGTCAAACATCAGGAATTGACAAGACAGCTCACCTGAAGGCACCCAATATTGGGTCAGTAGGTCTAAAGGGGTAGCAAGCCTACCAACAATAATCTGAGACCTAGAGTTAGATGGCTCTCCAATAGAAGGCATACTGAAGGAGGTACCCTCACCACTAGGCACAATACATAGGCACTGAGGAGGTCTCTTATGTGCAGTATGCTTAGGATGAGCAGCTGGTGCCCTAGCTGGTGCCTGAGGAGGAGACTAAGTCAGGAAAATGATATTCACATACGTGAATGTGAAATTATAGGCTTAATAAAATGACGTGCTTACCTGAGATGTAGATCCAAGTAAAGGCACCCTATGTATGAGTTGAGTCCGCATAAACTCCACATATCAGGACTTCCTCCTCTCACAGTAATTCTCCACATCTTCCCCCTCCAAAGCTTGGTCAAGCTTCTCTCTCTCCAATAAGTATGCCTAAAAAATGGATTAAGGTGGAGAAAGAGGTGGTTGTCTTACCTTATTGCCCCAATGCCAATTATGTATCCTCTCGTCGATGTACCAAACTTTATAGTTAGGTCCTTTGAGTAAAACCCTTCTCCTAGATAATGGAATTGAGTGAATCATGGCCTAGGTCCATCCAACCTAAGAACCCAATAAGTCCTAACATAGTTGTGAAAGCACACCGGTGAGCACGTGAATTTAATAAGATTATATGTTAGTGATGATGTTTATATTTATAGGTACCATACATCGTCATGTGTTAAAGTGTTCAGTCGCTCATGATAGATGTGTACATAGGCAATAGGCCTCATCCAAGCATGGCTAGGGCCCCACCTCGCTATAGTGAGAAAGGGAATGTCAATAATATAGGATATCCCAATAATAAGCTCCAACTTTAAGGCCCAATCCTATAAAAGAGAGAAAAATCATTAACAAATTGTGATAGTGATGATTGAGATAAACCCAATAAAATAAAGGAAAAGATAAGAATACCATAATAGCATGCTAGAAACTGTAGAGTCATTTAGCTCCACGCACCAACTCGTCCATGCTCTTGTATAGGTAGGCCAGAGCATAACTTCCCTAATCATATGAAGCCACTAAGTCAAGATTCCTCAAAGGCATCAGGAAGATCAGATCTATGGAGCTAGCAATGTCAATAAAGAGGGTAGTGCCAAGTAGGTAAACCAAAAAGGCCCTCACTACTTGATCAATCTCACAAGGCATGGAAGCTACCTCAACTCTAGCACTAGTATAATAGCTCCTGATAGAATCCAACTTCACAGTGTGCATCGCCTTCATGTCTGGGACCATGTCGAGCTGACGCTCAATGTAAGTGACACGGTTTGGAGATAGTCAATGGAGACTCATATCAAAAGGGACGGAATCTCTTGCATAGGTAATGCCAATGATAACAGCAAAAGAGACCAACTCTAAAGTGAACTCACAAAAAGGAGATGGAACGTGTGAGTGGTGTCAAACTATCTATCCATCAGAGCATGAAGAGGTTGATAGTTTGTACGCCCATACTGCATTGGAAGTGCAAAGATGAAATTTGAAAATTTAATGTCTCGAATCCTAGTCTTGACCTCGTTTTTAAGCTCATCATATTTGGCTCATGCCCCACTAAAATTCCTAGCACCCTTGAGAGTGTAGTCATTAAGCTACAAGATAAAATAGGGAGTTAAATTATCAATTTATATAAATAAAGTGTGAAAACTTACTAAATATTGTCAAAGAGGTGATTGCTCCTACACGTAGAGGAAAACACCCCATAGAAGAGGTGATGCCTCTTTATGTATAGGCGATCCTATTCCTATTAGATAGCCTCCATACAATGATGCAAATGCCTCTTCAAAGAAGTGATCTCCCAAACGAAAGGGCAATCGCCTTATCAAAGATGTGATGCCTCTTTGTGTTGATAATCTGACACTCAAGTTTTAAATATTTCAATTTATTCAAATAATCAAGTTTTCTCTCAAATAAAATGATAAATAAATGTTTATAAATAATAACCCGGTGTTATTTAATGCTTATTACAGGAAAAAAACTAAATAAATCAGGAATTAACCTCTCCAATAGCCAATCTACACATATGAGATCGCACGTCCACTAGAAGTGGAATCTCATCCCCAATGTTGAGTCCAAAGTTGTAAAAGGGATGTACTGGAGGGGGTACTGGATCCCACTCTACAAGATCTAAGGTTCGCATGGCATCCATGATAGAAAAGTTCAAAAAGAAAGTACGAGAACAAGAAAAAAAAAAGATAGAAGAGAGCATGGTGAAAGAATGGAAAAAAGGATAAGTTTTTTTTATATAAGAATAAAAGAAAAGAGAGGACTTTTAAGAGGATGGGGCCTTAGGTGAAATCTAACTTTGAGAGAATGGGCTTTTAAAAGAGCTAGCTCTTGAAGAAGTTGGAATAGAAAAAGGAGAAAAAGGTCCTTTTTAGAAAAGAGTAGCTTTCTGAGAATTTTAAAAGAAAAGGAGAATTTAAAAAAATTAAAATTGGGAGAATTTTTTACTATTATTCGTTTCTCGGGTGCTTCCCAAAGTTGATTGTGTAAAAGATGAAGGGTTGTTAAAGTTTTAATAAATAACTAATCAGGTTTGAATTCCCGAGGATCATTGTCACATTTGAAATTGAAGAATTCATTTTCCGATTTAATCAGCCCATAGCAGGGGGCATACCGTAGACACTTAGTTTGATTGGCCAGTAGCTAAGGGCGAGCTGTGGACTTTCTCTTATTGAAGTGTTAGAATTAAAGGACTACCTCTCAAGTTTGTATACCCGAGGATGACGACATGAGTTTCCCATTTTTAATAAGTAAGTAATTGGGCTTAATAGAGTTTTCGAGGATCATGTTTTAGATGAGAGACCAATCGAGCTTGATAGAGTTCTTGAGGATCACATTTCAAATGAGTGAGCAATTGGACTTAATAGAGTTCCCAAGGATCACGTTTCAGATGAGTAAGCAATTAGGCTTGATAAAGTTCTCCGAGATCACGTCTCAGATGTATTAATGAGTGGTTTTAAGTTCAAAGAAATTGGGATTCATGATTCAAGTATTCATGAGTGGCTAATTAGGATGAACAATCGAGGATCACAGTCACATTTCAAGTTAAAAAATTCACCTTACGAGTGAACCTCAGAGGTTAGGTACACCCTTTACTGCTTATCGCTTGTGTTGTACACGTTATTTTTTTAAAAAAAATTAATTACATGAGTTTCATTTTTTAAAAAATCAAGGGGGTAAACTGAAGACACCCGATTCGATCAGCCTGTAATAGGGAGCAAACTGTGGATGCTCGATTTGATCGACTCGCAATAAAGCCCAATGATGAGAACATGTGAAGCTTAAATGCAAGAGAAGCCTAAAATATCCTTGAAAATTGACCTAAAAGCCCGAACTTCTATCCCTATAGAGCTTAAGCCCATTTTGGCATAAAGGCCTAATTCTAGGTCATGGCTAGTAAGGCGACGCCTCAACGATGAAGCATCGCCTCTAAGGGATGAGGTGAGGCCTCAACGATAAGGTTTTGGCTCTAAGGGATGAGGTGACCCCTCAACGATGAGGTAGCGCCTCTACAAGATGAGGTGACGCTTCATCAAAGAGAAGACGCCTCTTCACTAACCGCTTGAATTTGCATTAATGCAGAGGTGACAATGGTGGTCTTGTTGGTTGGCCCCATATATTTACAGGCCTGAATGTTGCATAAAAATAAGACTTTTTAGGTAAAGAAAAAAGGAGTAATGATGGGGAATGAAAGGTGAATGTCTTGTCTAAGTATGGGGACTTAAAAAGGGATATTAGAGAGAGACAAAAGAGGTTAGCAACTCTTAGCAAGTTAAGGTAAAAAAAAAAACCTCTGAAGGAGAAAAGAGGGATGTTCTTAAGAATAAAAGAGAAGAGTTAGCTTAAAGATCCATTTTCTTGAAGGAAGAATGAGGAAATCTTGTATTTAAGTGAAGCCTTGAACCAAAAACAGCTTATGAGGGCCAACTATTTTGGAATACAAGCTTCATAATTAGTAATAATTTTCATTTTTATCTTGAGTTGTAGAGTTATAAAAGTCTTGTTAGTTTACTTACTTGTCTTAGATTTACTACTTGAATCTTGTTATATTTGTAGGTTGATCGTTTAAATTACTGAATATAGTCATTAACATTTAGTTATTTGCATGAGAAGTTATTTTGTATGAAGGATCAAAGGTCTTAAACTCATTGTTTTATCTGACACCACTTGGTCTTGAGGCAAAATGAAATTGCCTCTTTGACTAAAAGGCGACGCCTCATTAATGAGGTGGTCGCCACATCAACTAAACCATATGTTTTTATATTGTTTTATCTTATTCATTTCATGCATTCTTTTAGTTTTACATATACTTTTTTTTTATGTTTCCATGTTTCTATTGTACTTATATGATTATTTCACTATTTTATTTAATTAATGTTTAGGTGTTCATTATCCCTATTTGTATTAATTCGATCCATGAATTAACCTTGCGGTTCTCTTTTGTAGGATTTTACTTATTCATGTGGCTAATACTTTGTTTATTTCAAATTTTTGGGGTGAATTAAATCATTCGATCTTAACTCATGTTCTTTTAGTTCACCTTCCTTTTTCACTAGGATTAATTCCTCTTTATTTTTGGTTTATTTTCAGTTTTATCTTCAGTTTATTATTGGTTTATTTTCAGTATCTTATACCTTCTCTTGCATGTAAAAAAGGGTGTAACTCATTTCTCCTTCCCCCATTTCTTTGCATGTGTATTTATTTATTTATTATTGCTTTTATGGATGTTTATAAACCATTGCTTGTAGTAGATGTCGGGTTTGTAAGTATGGAATTAGACTAATGTGCAAATATGGATTTAATTATAAATGTGGAAATGGTTTGAAGAAAATCTTTATTGCATGTTAATAAGGATATAATTCAATAATTAAAGGTAATAAAATACAAAACACAAACGAAGGCCAATCGCAAGGTTGGGTAGGCATTCTAAAAACCCATACATAGTTTCCAAACTCGTTCTCTGATGACGGCTTCTGAAAACCTCCGTGAAATCTAGTTGTCATATAGTGTGTCCCGACTTTTATCCGAGTGGTGACTCCTCCACTTTTGGGCTACAAACCTATTTTGTAATTTTTAGTCAGCCTCGAACCTACACAGTGCCGTGATCATCAAATACTTTGGTGCACGTTTAACCCCGCCGCCTATAATAATTTTAATGTTTAGTAATTTGATTATATATATATAATATATAAATTTGTGTGGTAAAAAAATATTTTAGAAAATTTATTATTAGAATAAAATTATAATTTTTATTAAATATATTATAATTTATTTTTAATTTTTTAATATATTATTTTTATTTATAGTTTGTATTTTTAAAAAAAATTTTAAACTCATTTAAGCTCATGAATACCAAATAAAATAGCGAATTCGCCTCAATTATAATCGAATCAAACCGGAATTAGCCAAAGTTTGACTCGACTCGGTTACACCCCTAATCTTATCACGCCTTTCTCTTCTTCTTCCCTCCATGATCTTGGATTTTTCTTATGAATTTTTACGTGTCATATCATATATAATTATAAGACTTCTACCAAATCATAGGCATCCTTAAACGAAGCAAGTGGCTTAACTCTAGTGAAAACATAAAGAGCCTTAACTTCTTCACCCCTGTATATTCTATTTATAGCATTGCATCGATTTGTTTCCACATTTCCGTCTCACTGCAAAACGTAAAATAAGATTAGAAGCTCTATGTATATGTCAGTTGGCCTAATTTTTGTAAATCTTTTGGACTGAAATTTTTAACTGTATAAGAAATATTTTAAGTATTTCCAAAAGAAAAAGAAGAAATATTTTAAAAGGAAACTAAAGAATAGTAGGGTTTCATCATTACACAGTAAATAGTACTATCCTCTATGAAATCGAATTGATAATTCCGAATCGATATCTTGTATTTATATTCTTATTTTAACAAGGATATTTGCCCTTCAAGACAAAGGAATCTAAATCCTCAAATAGGACGGAAGCTATGTCATTCTTAATTAGAAATATTACTCTATAAAGTAAGTCTACTTCTTTTCTAATCAAGACAATTCTAAAAGTGCAAAGAATCATATTCCTAAGAGATTTATTTATGTATAATCTCTCCCTATATGTACATCATTCCATCTCATATTATTCATTCAACATCATCACATCATTCTACATCAAGTCGTCACCTTATCATACAAACAATCATCCAACATCTTTCTATTATACTCTATTCGTTTTGTTATTATTTCTCTCTATAAATACTGACTTAATTTTCGGAGTGTTTATGAGGAAAACCGCACTCATTCACTCAGTTTCCTCATCGATGCAAGTTTCATAGCAAGAGATACGATTCAAAGTTATCAAGTAACATCGTCTGTGGAAAAAACGTAACTCCTCTTATTTGATTTAAAATAAGATAATCGAAAGTTAGGTATAACCGAATTAAATTCACTTGCAGGGAACTTTTCTCTTTCCAACTCAAACATACAAGAAAATCAACTGTGTCATAAAAAATAACTTTAGAAATTATAACACCTACTCCCTATAGTCACTACCTCTCAGACGAAGATCAATATGGCTTTTGAACTCTTACATCAGCATCAAATTCTCAATGAAATCTGATAAATGAAATACTGAAAATATGACCTATCTCTAGTTCGCTGAATATGAGTAAGATGGGGAAACAACTCTTGCTTTTTTTCATAAGCAAAACAACGGGAGAATATATAAGCCCAACAAGAATGTTAATAGTTCCAAGATCATGTCCTTGGCTCCATCAAGAATGGACGTGTTAATAAAACTCAATGGATGAGATTTCACGCCATAAGCTAGCCACAAAGTAGAAGGCAAAGCAATACAAGCGAAGGACTTGTAATGAAGTCCTCAGATGGACTGTACGCGACACCAATACGCATGGGAATTGATCTATAACTTTTCTACTTTTCGGTCCATATTTATCGGAGCTTGATTTTATATGATCCCTTAGTCATTGGAAAAGGGAAAGAGCCTTATCTAGGTTCCATTCAAAAATAATTATTGCAACTATTAACAAGAATTTCTGTACTTATCATTGTTGATAAGTTTGATCAGGGTGAGGACACAATTATTGAAGCTATAACTTCTATCTTCAGAAGTTATGGAGCGAAGGTTTCAGATTACCAACCAATGGTCATAAGTTTATTATGCCTTGTATTATTTGAGAGGGCAGCAGCTTGTCCTACAATATTTGGGATGGAAAGAGTAGCAGGAATCGAGGATAACAAGAAATTGAAGGGACGAGTCATATTCTTTTCAGATCCATGTAGAAGAATTACTGTCTGAACACTGGCACAACTCAATTAATATCAGCACAAAGAACATTGAGTTTTGAAAATTAAAAGTTCAACAATCGCAGGTCATAGCCATACATAATAACCTAGTGGAAAATTCAAGAACTGGTGCTTATCCTTTTATGTTTACATATAAAAGTGGACAAAGGTAGAATAGGACAATCTTAGAAAGCGAATAAAGCAACAATTTTAAGAAGTGGAGCTTCAATTTTTTGTGAATCAATCGGGCGGGCAGAGCTGATAGCATCGATTTGCATTGAGAACAAGACCAAGGTTTTTAGCAAAAAGCCCATTCTTAGATTAAAGATTGAACATCCAACGCCAAGCTCATTCTCAATTTTCAACTAAGACTCGGTGCCAATAATCGAGCATTGAAGCCTTAAATAATTGAGCATCGAACAAGCCACTGCTGAATGTCGAAGCATCCGAGCATAGAGAAATCTAGGTCTAGTTCTGAGGCTAAAATTAAAGAAACATTGAAGATTAGAGTTCGAGCACTCATGGGTTTAAAAAAAAAAGAGAAAGGAAGATACTCGAAAAGTTAGGCTATAGAAGTTAAGGACTGAAAAGTAAAAAGTCATAATCTAGGTCGATTCTCGGATTAGTCGCTGATCTCCGAACGCCAAACATCCATCACCGAAACTTGGAGACAATTGATCACTTGAGTCTGACTCAATTTTAGCTGAATGTCGAATTCCTCGATGATACACACAAGTCTAAAGGCCATGCATATTTACTCTCATAAACACAACTTTTTTTAACTCAGAGCAAGAGAATCGGGAAACAGCTTTGAACTTGGACCAAGGTGCAAGTTTATGGGAGCCTAACACATAAACATAGCTGACAAGGGACCATTGGTGGAACTGATACCATTCACGTTTTATAAAAAGAGAGAGAGAGAGAGAGAGAGTTGAAAGTTGATGAAAACAGCAAAAGCAAGCCTTCAACGAGAACAGGTCTCGCATCACAAGCTGAGCTCTAAGCACCGAAGCCTTGGATATCTGAACATCAACTCTGGACAAGCACTGAGCATCGAAGCACCAACGCCTAGAAACAGTCAGACATCTAAGTATGGTTCTCAATCCCATTTTTATTTGAAGCATGCAATGAGCTTGACTGCTAAAGTCGGGATTCCTTAGTACAGAAGATTAAGGCCATGTTGGTTGGATCCGAGTATCAATTGCATTCCAAATATCAGACTCTGACTTTATAGGTACTCAAACTCCGAGCAACAAGCAACAAATTCTGATTAATCAAGCACCCGAACTCGATTACTTCCTAGCTTAGGAACGATTGTTATTCGTGTTTGGTATCTCCAATAAGGTGCGGTAGCTGAGTTTTAACACAAGCTTGGCCAGAATCTGTATGGAATCGAGAATTTTCTTGCTAAGGTGTAAAATTCAAACGGAGAATCAAGTGAAGTATGCTAGCATATTTAGCCTCAAGAATATTATCCACGTTTTTGCTATCTTCAATGGTCATTAAATTTGTGTCGCTAATGACTCTTCTCAAGACAAGAGTTGAGCATTAACAAACTGAGATAATCAAGCCACTGGTTGTCACCCCTTTTGAACTCACTTACAAGTTCATGCCAGCCGAACAAATTGTAAAAATATCAGCCCAAGTTTCAAATCATATCTCTCATGTATAACCTTTGGACATGAATGAGATTTTGGAGGAGCATGTTCACTATCAATTACAGCCATAATCTACATGGATTTCAGGCATTAATCCATTTCATAAATCAGCTCTTTGTATTTAACGATGGATCCGGAGGTTTCACCCCTAGTGTTTTAAACAAATTTTATAATCTGGATGCTGCCCACCACCAGATGTCTCACCAGGGTCCTCCCAAGACCTCCTAACCATTCCAAGTTCACCAGCAAGTGTAACAAACCCGGGGTGACCGAGTGTCACATGCGTCCCACTTGCAAATTTAAAGATAGTCAAAGGCGCCAGAAGTCAAAGTCCTATGATATTTATTTTAATGGTGGGCTAATAACTTAAACGTATTGATTGATGAAAAGCATAACGAGTCATATCCAAATGGATCTTCTGCTTCTCGGATTCGCATTTCGGGACCAAATAGACATTTTTGATGAAGACTATGATTATGGTGCTCAGATACAACATGCTAAGCAACTCCTAAAGCAAACACGAATATAAATATTCATTCACTCATAGACAGGAGAGCACATTAAGAGATAAGTTTTTTTTTCTATCTCAATTATTTATAATTTATTTTTACATCTTATTTATTCTCATAAAACAAATACAAATTGTCACACAAACATACTTACACATATACATATAGATATTTGTTCATAAATACATAATTATTATTCATGCAAAACGTACAATAATAACATTGATATATTTATTACACAAGAACTGATCATCAAATGAGATCGATTGTACGCTCCCAAAATTATTGTTCTTTTGTCTATCATTATAGACATTAAAAAACATATTTATTGACTACAAGTAACACTAATGCAAACAAGCACTCATCCGTGCTCAAACAGCAAATGATGGCTCCCCCTCAAAGCCAGATCAAACAATACTAAGGCAAATCCTACTCTACAATAGATCCTTGTTCATGAAAATTTCAGAGAATATTCAATAAGAGAAATCTAAGGAGAGAGTCAAGTGTCCACTATATAGTTGTATGAATCAAAGCACAAATCCAAAACATCCTAGCTAGCATCACATAATATCCTCTATTTAAGAAGAGGGACAATCCTGGTCTTTCACCTGAACTACAATGCTCATCTTATGACTTGGATTGAGTAAGCCCAAATTTTGGTCCTTCAAAGCCCACATTCTATCATTTCAAAAACCTTCACTAAATTACTATCTCATATTATGGAGCTCATATTGAAAGGGCTCAAACTCACTACTAGGATCACAATATCCTTCCTTTTGTGAAAATACTACAAATAACAATGCTCAAAAAAATCAAACATCAACAGAAATAATGTCTGAACTCAACACCAATCATTATTCTGACCAAGCAGTTATCATCAATAGAGTTATTAAAGTTCATAAACTGAGCAACTTCTTTATTACCCTCAATTCGCTTCAATAGCACTAAGGTTTGGCACTCGAATCGCGCTTTTAATGCATCGAGAATCTAAATCTAATAACTGAAGCTGACACCCTCATATAGCTTCAATAGTACTGAGGTTTGGCATTTAGGTTATGCTTCTATAGCACCAAGCATCAAAACTCCAATCATGACTAGTTCCGTCTAGTCATTTCTATAATATTGACAGGTTAATTCCTCGAGTCATTTCATAACACCGAGCATCTTTTATTACAGATTATGCACATCTAAGTCTAGTTGGCACTTCATGATTATGATATTTTGATACTGTGATTCTAAAACTTAGTATACCGAGTATCTCAATGTTCAATAACTGAGGCTGACCACCTCAGGTCATCTTTCAACAACATATGAGATTTTAAGTAAAGTTCTTATCTCAGCATGGCAATCAAACATTGTATGATTCTTATCCAAAAATCTTAGACATAAATTTCTTAACAGACTTTCAAAGAGGACTTTTGATATCCCATATCAGTATCTTATTCTAATAAGGGTTATAATTGCTAAAGAGAAAAAATGCTTAAATAAGAAGAAAACTTAATAAGGAAGTCTATTCTCTCTAAAACAAAACAATCCTACAAGATTAAGGAATCTTATTCCTAAGAGATTTGAACAATACTTTCTCCTATAAATACATCTCATGTCATTCATTCATCATCTCCACATAACACCATGCTCTACATCAAGATATCATTCCATCACCTCATCATACAAGCAATCATCTTTTATTCTCTATTATATTCTACTTTATTCATTTTATTATTATTTCTCTATACGAATACTGATTTAATCTTTAAAGTGTTTATGAGGAAAACCCCACCTATTCATCCAACTTTCTTATCAATGTAGGTTCCACAATAAACGATACGATTCAGAGTTATCACAAATATTTTAATTAGTACTGAAAAATGTATTTAAAAGTTATTATCTTACGCACTATAAAATAAATCTCAAAACGTTATTTTATAACATTTATATTTGTAATTTAACTTTTTTGAATTTTTTTTTCTAAAAGAAAATGGAATTTAACCATTCATGGAAATTGAGAAATGGGTTGATTTTTCAGAATTCCATATTTGTTGTGGAATTTATGTGTTTTGATTATATATGTGTAAACACCCGATTCAATCGGCCCGTGTTAGGGGACGAATTAGGGATACTCGGTTTTACCGATCCGTTGTCGAGCCCAATGATGAGAATGTGAAACTTGGACATGAGAATGAAACCTGAATCTCTAATGGAAAATGGACTTGAAAATCTAAAGCCTAAAGAGCCCAAAACCTAGCCCAACTATCCAAATTTGGCCCAAGCCCGCCTAACCTAACGCAGGCAGCTGCCAAAAGGGCATCGCCTCAGTGTAATGAGGTGATCGCCTCTTTGGCAGTTACCAATGAGGCGATCACCTTATCACTGAGGCAATCGCCTCATTGAAGAGGCACTGCCATTATGACAGCCCACTTGCAGTTGTAACCATGGTGGCCAAGTAATGTGGGCCCCATCCTCCAGACCTAATTCTTACATGAGAAAGAGATTTTTGGGGAAGAGAAAAAGGCTATGGAGGCTCATGATGAGCTAGAGGACTTAGGGGCATAGGGAAGCTAGGGAATAAAAGGAAAAAGAGAGAGAAAAAGAGGGGAGGAGGGACCATTATTGAAAAAAAAAACCCTTATTGAAAAAAAAGGAGAGAGAGGAGCTCTGAAAAGAAAAGGAAGAAAGAAAAAAAGGTCCTAAAGGAAGAAAGGAAGATTGAAGCAAGGAAAAGTCCACATCTTCCTAAGAGAAGAAGGAAGAAGCCTGTGTCAAAAGTAGAGATCACATCCTAGCAAGGATCACAATCAAAAACATCTTTGAGGGCCTCTTATTTTGGTAGAATACTTGCACTTAAACTTGACATGTGCATCACTTTCTGTGTTCTTATTTGTGTGTAACTAAGTCATTAGTATATTTTAGGTTTATCTCTAGTTTATCTTACTTAATATCTCACTTTATTGATGTGATCTTTGAATAATTTTGCATGTAATTATAGTTTGATGCTTGTAGACTGTGTATATGCATGTACTGTTACTTAAAGTAGAAGTCTAAACATTTGAGAGTCGAAATCGGCCTATTGATCATGAAGAGGCGTTGCCTCTTGTCAATGAGGCGATCGCCCCATTGACAGGGCTTTAGGAAGTTTCTCTCCTTTATTTATGTGTGTTACATGCTCTTTTTACCTTAGAAATGTTAAGGGCCCCTGTTGATGAGGCATCGCCTCATCAATGAGGCGATCACCACATTAACAGGTCGGCCTACTTTTAGCTTTATTTTTCTACTATTGTTTATCGCAACGTCCACTTTGACATGTGTCTTTTGACCTTAAACATGGCTATCTCATTGCATGATGATGCTCATCTTAATCATTTAATGTTTTTTTAGTTCATAACATGAAAACCCCTTTTATAGCATCTTTTTGTAAGTGTTGTTATTTGCAATTTCATTTTCGAAAGGAAGGACTAATGGTGTGTTATTTATAGGAATTACTTGATGATTTACATCATTAAGTAGTCGCTTTCATTAGCTATCCCTTTTATACCATCGTGTTTATTGTTTATTATCGGTTTACTTTCAATATATGTTTGGTTTATTTTCTATATATTATTCTTTTATTTTGCCTAAAACGTTGTAATTCTTAATTCCTTTCCCTATTTGATTTTGAATGTATGGTTGTAAATTATTATTTATTTTATTTTTGTTGAATGTTGGAACTCAAAAGCATGAAACTGGACTAATGTGCAAACTTGGACTTAACTATAAAATTTGGAAAGTAAATGACGGCAAGTGCAATTTTTAATGTAAATGAGGAAATAATTAAATAATTAAAGGTAATAAAACGCAAAATACAAACGGAGGCTAACCGCAAAGTTGGGTGAATATTCAAATGCTCATACCCAATTTTCGAACCCAATATCTGATTACGACTTCTGGAAACCTCCGTGGGATCTAGTTGCTGTACAGTGTGTCCCGGCTTTTATCCGAGTGGCGACTCCATCTCTGAATAAGCCCAAGACTTATATCGTATTTTCAAGTAGGCCTCGAGCCCATACAGTGTCGTGGTCACCAAATATTTAGACGCGCGCTAAATCTCACTGCCTATAATAGGTTAACACACATTCATAAAATTATGTATTTTGTTTCTGACCGGTGTATTTGTTTATATATATATATATAAAGGGGTATAAACAGTACTTCAAAACATTAAGCGCTAATGTGAGAATCAAGTAAAAAATTAGGGGCATATTTGAACATTTTCTGAAAAAATTAAAATATATAGTCGAGATCGAAATCTTTTACATCACCGATTAGAATAGCAATAATTACAGTGTATCTGTATTTTGGTGTGATTATATTATTTTATTTTTGATATTTATAAAACTATGTATTACTTTATTTTATTATAAATATTATAAATAATAAAATATTAATATAACTGACCAAAATATAAACAAACATAGTTATTATCCCATTACAATAATAAATAATTCCTTGCAATTCCACTTTACGGTTTTTTTTTTTAATGGAAACTGTATGTTTTTAAAATCTCTCTCTATATGAATAGATAAAATTGTTCTTTTCAGCGTGTAGAAGGAGCAGAAAGAGAGATCGAGCAATGGCGGACAAGCCAAGCAAAGCTTTAGTTTTATACGGGGACGGATTAGCTGATTTTATCGATGAGTCTCATACCCATATCCACTCTCTAGCTTCCAAAGCTTCTTGCGGTTTCTTGACCCTCCCTAATGCCTCTCCTTCAGGTTTCACACGCTCTCTTCATTCTTTCAGTTCATACTCGTTCACTCCATAAGCTATTGAATTTAATTTGTTTCTTTTTTTTTTTCTTTTGGACATTATGTTCTTCAATTCTGAGCTTTACCCATTATTGACTTCCAAAATACGTTTCATGGGTTCTCTTTAATTTCTCAAATTATGTTCGATGAAATGTTAAGTTTAAATCTTTTATCAGTCTAAAAAAAAAGTTTTGGATTTGTATAGACACAATATAAAACCCTATGTTCTTACTACCCAGAAGGCTCTCTTCTTATTTTTGTTTTTGATTATTGGAACCAACTTGTAATTTGATTGCAGAAAGTGAGGATGAGAGGATAGTCAGGGAGTTTGCACATCTGGTGGACGCATACGAAGCTTATCATGACATTGTAATATTTCTACTTTTTTTTTTTGGAAAATGGAACTTTGCTTTTTGTTTACAAGTTTTATTACTGATAGTTACTGTTCTTGGATTTTGTTTGTTCAGATTACTGAGAAAAGTACCCTGTCGCCAACCATTTCGCAGAGGTATCTGGGAAGTTAGATGTTTCAGCCTTCATTTAGACAACACCAGTTGACAACATGAATCTCCATCTCATTTCAGGTTCATGGAAATGAAGGCTGCTATTATTACAAACAATTCTTCTTTGCAGTCTTTTGGGAGCAAGCTTGGCTTCACTGTGTTGCCATTGGAGTGTTTAAATGGAAATGAGACCTCCGAGCTGCTGAAGTTGCTTGGATTTCAAGAGGGGAAGACAATAGAGGCAAGTCAATTTGATTTGGTAATTTTGCATATAGGGGCTGGTGAATTTTTTAACAGTGGGAATCTCAAGGCTGTTGAAGGTGATGCACATTATCTCAATTCTGTGGTTGAAGAAATAACATACACAGCAACACCTGGTTCAGATATTGGTTCTCGCTTGCACTTGTCCCTTGTGATGAGCTATGGAAATGTCTCGGAGATTGACGGTACCAATTTTTCAGTTCTGACTCCCAAAGATGAATTGAACTCTGATCTTTCCATGCTTGTTCCTCGTCAAAGTTACACAATGAAAGGAGAAAAGCCACGAGATAATGTGAGGTAAGAAAAAAGATATGGTGGATTGCTGCAACACCTTCATATATTTTAAGGGATGCATCTAACTATATAGTTCAACAGGCACCATTGTCCTATGTTAATTGCTCAATGGCAGCATGCTGTAACCCGCAAGGATGCTGCAGATATTTTTTCTTTTAAAGAATTTAAAAAGGTACAATTTAGATTATCAGGTTTAGCATGAAGCTTCGTAATCAATTTAGACCATTTGTTCTATGTTAGCAGTATGTTAACTAAACCCTGATAAAGATGCTTTCTCCATTTCTGTTTTCCCTCTCTTCGCAGTCTGGTGGAAATCTCGTAATACCAGCAGACAGATTTATCCATGAAGTTGCCTTTAAGCTTTGGAAGGCCCCCAAGTATGGAGCGTGAGCTACGTTTCCTTGCCCTTTAAGTCTTGTAATAAGAGGCAATCTTCGCGGTCTAGCCATTTGTGATTTGACATAATCAAGGATTATAAACCAGAGTGAGGGATCTCGGTTGACTTGTACTTGTGTAATGTTTTAGGTTGCTACCTGCTCTTCCAGATCTATGCGTAGTACTTAATGCATGCCCAGAAATGCTGGATCCAATAATCCAAGTGATATGCTAGTTGCATTTTTGCAGTTATTACCTCAAAACCTTTATATGTGATGACCTTCAATAATGTTTGCTATGGAGTCCTATATCAGCTGAAGCTTTGATTTGGAGGCGATGACTCTTCTTTTTGAAGCTCAGTGATGCTAGTTAATCCATACTTTTCATGCACGCATGTCCAAGGAGAAGATTACTTGCTCTTGACATCACAAAAACACTTGCAAGTTTTGAGCAATAAAGACATTTGATTGATGATTTGAGTGCAAAACCAACAAAATTTACTTATTTTGGTTTGGCAAGTTATCATTGAAATTCAAGTAATGCAAGAGCAGCTTGCTTGGGGAGAATAAGGTTGGGTTCAAAGATGAAAGATGTGCTGTGTAAACCAGCTTAAATCATGGCTCTGTTGTCTCAAAACTTCGTATATCCAACAATTATGCAAGGGGTAAATGCTGGTGAAACAATGTTCTAATAGGTACACATCCAGCATCAAGACAGTATGTAAAACTCTTTCCCTATAATCACATCAATGCTTTAACACAAGCAGATTCATGCCAATTTGCGTGCATAATGTGCCAATGGGTAAAAGCTCGAAGCCAAATTAATAAAACAATTTCCCATCCAGAAAAAAGCCAGAAACTCAGTAAACCATTGTTCAGTTTCCTTTCTAAAACAACTCTATGATCAATTGGGCACATGATGCTGTTACTATATATATTATGAACACTTCCAAAATGAGCGAAGACGGCTTTCTCCTAGAAACAGATGATCAACACTACCACTAAATTTCTAACGCTCTAACAGGTCTTTCATGCAGTAATTACCCAAGAGAAACCACCCTATTAGGAGGAAGGAGAATGAAAATAGCCCGATTAAAAAGGGCCAGCCAACCAATACTAAACCCAAACATAGCACCATTATGCAAGGGAAGAACGATCTGAATATTGATTTCCAGTCAGTCCACTGCCCCTTAAACAGTATAAGAGCTGCCACATTGATCATATTCCAATTCATTGATCCACAGTAACAAAGTCGATTCAGGCAGTTCGCAACGAATGAATGAGAATTGCATGTAAAAAGGTTGTAGGTTTTATGCTCAAAATGGCGCATGCTTGATTGTAAAGCATCATCCCATGTGACAGCAGTCCCATACTCGTTGTGCATATAGCCAAGCTTGCACGTGTGCCCAGCTAGGTTTGGAGGAAAGCAACACTGTAACAATGCAAAACGCCATAAAAAAAATCAATCAACAAACAAGCAGTATCTCTTTCATGATGTAACCATATCATCTATCATCAGAGGAGCAAGAACTGCAGAGCTATGATCACAACTCAGTTGCCATCTAATTTGAAAAACATGGTGGCTTCAAGATGTGATGTGACCAATAAGAAAATTAGAATCACCATATTCAGTAAAACTCAGTCATCCTTGTAGGTTATTCTATAAGCCTATTATATCTACTTTGCGTGACATGTTGCTACAAATATGCACACCAGATCCTTCATTTGCACAAATCTACCTCTTAATAGGTGACTCCACCAATAACAAGTATGAATGTGTGTGTACATCTATGAAAGAGAACACAACAAGGGCAACAAGCTCTCTAGAATCTATACCTGCTCTCTATCCAGTTGAAGATATCTAGCAACTGCACCAAATGCAAAATCATCAATGTTCACAAAATTGGATCCTGAAAAGTCTAGGATAGTTCCATCTTCTCTACAAATGCCAACGTGCCCCATGAAAGGTGCCAACCATGAGACAACTGGGAGTGGAATCCAAACTAGACAGCAAGGAAACTTGGCTTTTGTTGGATCAATTTCATCTAGTGGCCACAAATCATACTGAAACCCTGATGCATATCTCAAACGCTCAATGTCAGAGACTTCTTTTACATCCATTGCAGAAACTGTTCCACGTGTCATATGGCTTTGAGCACCTTAATATAGTGAACCAACAATATGTCAAACCACACCCTCTGACATAATGGACCTGTTACATTTCAGTCAAAAGGATCAATTATCGAATCACCAAGAAGACAAGTCTTCCAAAGAAAAACACAGTGCCGTCCAGTCTAAAATTCTTACAGCAGCTTGAGATTGAGAATGATCTATCCAAACTTTCCTAAATTGCAATAACAACAAAATGTCAAAAGCTCACTTCATTGCTCTATCTCAGATGGCATTGGGTAGTGAAGGTTTAGATAAGAAATCAAAATCGAACCAAAATGTTCTTATTTTGTACAAAAAGGTGAAATGCAATCTTCAATCTATAATCACTATAGTCTATGGCAACCATTTAAAACAGGAAATAATGCTCCATGTTGTTTATAAGCTGCACGAATAAGATCTCAAAAACATGATCTCTAATCACAATCAAACAAAGACATTATGAGCTGAAATATCAAAAACAATGCTCTTCATCCTCCACTAAACTAAGCTTGTTTAAGATAGAAATCACTGACATAAAAAGAAGTACTCCATCTGACTAGCTAAGCCAACCTTGTTTTGGATACAATACCCCATCTGACTAGCTAGCAGCATGATGAATTTCAATCATTCAAATAATAATTATCTACAAATGTTGCCAGCATTGTAATTTTCCCACACAAACTTTCATTATCAACAACAACAAAAAATAAATAAATAACTAAATAAAGCCTATGCAAGGAAAGATTCCGATTCTACTCTATCGATGATTAGCAAATCAGAAAACTTTTCATCTACAAAATTATCTAGTTACCAACCAAATGTTCTATCTTTCAGTTCCCTGGAAAAATGACATCGACTCACAACAGAACACGCAAAGAAAAGGGTAAAAAACATATAAAGCTTCGATTTTTACAAGCAACTTAAATACAGCATTCCAAAACAACCAAAACCCAGAAAAATTCTTCACTCAATACAAAAAACCATTCAATGCATTTACAGCAAGAACAGAAAAAAAGAAAGACAATTGATGCATACCGACCAGTAAACAGAGGCGATGTAGAAGAACAACAAAGAGACGAAAGAATCTTGAAATCAAGAATCCAAAAACTCGAAGAAGAAGAAGAAGAAGAAGAAGAAAAGGAAGAGCAGAGAGGGTTGTATGGCGCTACTGGTGGTGATTTTGTTCATGGCGTGTACAGAAGCAGCTGTACAAAGAAAGAAAGGAAGACCGCTTTTAATAGTAGCAGTGAAATTGAAAAATCAAATAATAATAATTAATAATAATTTTTTTTTTTTTGGAAAGAATTAATTAAATTATTGAGAAGATGCATTGAACCAGTCCTGTTTTAGGGTGGCTTCCTTCAGTGGACCTAACTCTCTGTCAGTTTCTGTATCCTTACTCTTTAATTCATTTATTAATTTTTTTTATTTTCAAATTTTTGAAAACAAAAATTACAATTCTTTATAGTTTAATTCTGTCAATTTTTCTTAACAATAATAAACCTTACATGTCTACTGATTATTGTCTTTTTTTCTAACCTTAATTAAATTTAATATAATCAATAACCGTTAAAATGAATTGAATGTAATTTATTTTTATTTATTTAATATCTTGAATTCCAACAACTACGGTTTAATAAAATTTTCAAAAATAATTCAATTTATTTTATGTGAATTAAGTGTTGCCTGCCCTGTCCAATTGGTAAAGAATAAAGTAGCCAATGTGAAATCCGAAGGTAAAAATATTTCATAGAAGGCATGAATCATGAGAATTTCATCTTTTTGCCTTTTTTTTTTTTTTCTTTGAATACATTTGTGATAGGGTTGTACAGAAATCGGTCAAAATGGATTAACTAAACTGTTCGGTTTGATTATATAAAGGTTTTGATTTGTTTTCATTTTCAGTTTTTATAAATATAAAATTCGGTTTCAGTTTTGAAGTAAAAAATTGAAAAAAAAAAATAGACCAAAATATCTACATATATTAGAAAATATTATATAAAATATATTAATTTAGATAAATATGTGTAAATATTAAGATTATAAGTAAAAAATATTTCTAGTTATATTATTAATGAATAAATTTACAAAAAAAATTAAATTAATAAATAAAAATTTTAGAAATTATTTTCAAAAAATAAAATTAATAAATAAGTTAACCGAAGGTTCAGTTTGATTATGATATATACTCGGTTTGATTTCAATTTAAAATTTTATATATTTTCAAATAGTCAAATTCGGTTCGATTTTTGAACTGAAACCGACCGATGCTCAACCTTATTTGTAGGTTCAATGAATTTACAAAAGTTATTTTTTATTAGGCTTGGTCTAATTATTATTAAAATTACCAAATTGGATGGTTGCTTTTTTTTTTTTATCACTTATAAGTTTCTTTTCAATGTTTTTATATTTTTAATATGGAATTTCCATTACTTTTCTTAGCGCTATTACAATTATATAAAATATTTAATTATAATATTAATGATTGTTTATATCAGTTAATAATTATTATTTTCACTTAAATTATATTTTGACTTAAAATTATGGTATATGTAACCATATTAAATTAGTTGTTAAGAATTTTTTATCGTTTTTATGATTTTGATCTAATGGAATTGGATTAATAAAAATTTAATAAATTTTCAGTATCAATAAATTAGATAAAAATATTTAAATATAATTATATAAAAGTAAATGTCAAATAAATTAAAAAAAAAACAGAAAAAAATGAAATTATACCAAAATATATTTAAAATAAGTTAAAATTAATTTGATTTGTAAATGTTCGGTTACGTTTTAGATTATTTGGATCATAAAATTATTATATGATGTGATACATTAAAAAAAATATACAACAATTAATGTTCTTAAAATAGATCAATGAACTTTAATTCAAATGGTAAAGAGGAGGTATTCATAACTAAAAGGTTATAAGTTTAATTATTGGGATATATATATCATGACCCTTATTCATAATGTACAATTGAGGATGATATTTCTCACACTTTATATGTAACTAACATATAGTAATATTAATAATAATAATAGTATATAGATATAATAGATAATGAAATATATAGATATATACATATAGATATAGATATGATATGATATATAATATATATAAAGTGTGTAACCTTATATGATATGCGTCAAAAATATCCTTGAAATAGCATGGTCCACAACCAATGGTGGATGATAGCTAGATTAGGCACAAAAAAATTATCATATGGGATTATGTTGTTTCCTTGATTTGTTGAGCAAGCAACGATGTTGAGAGGAGATGTAGACAAAGAGTCCATATAAATGGTATTTAATAATATCAAGTGATGGCTGGCACAAGGTTGATGGCTGCAAACACATTTGAATCTAGGGATTCGAATCAAGCCAATTCGGTTTATTTATTTTATATTTTTAATTTTTATAAATCAAATTTAATTAAAATTCAGTTTAATTTTATATTTAAAAAATTTAGTTAACTAAAAGAATGATAAAATGGAATGAGCAAGATTTCTGAATGAATCAGACTAAAAAAATTAAAAAGGCTAATTCAATTCAATTTTTTTATTTTTATTTTTATATTTTTAATTTTTATGTTGACTTAATTCAGTTGGATTTATATTTAAAAAATTCAATTAATTCAGTTCCACCAGAAAATTATACCAAAACTGACTGAATGTCAACCCTTAGTTGAATCCAACCTGGTCCATCTATCATCATATCTACATGTATCAACCCATTTCTCCAAACATTTATACTTCTCTATTTGCATTATATAATTAACTTTTTTTTTTTCAAACCTATGAGGTATAAATTAAAAAGTCAAGACAACACCTTAAAAAGTTCCTAAATTTAAATTTAAGTTATAGTGGTGTACATCAAGGTTAAAATCTTTGATTATTACCTCATAGTAAAGTTAACACAATATAATAATAATAATAGTTAATACAATAGATAATTTGATAAATAATATAATATGATATATTGATAATATATAATTGTAATTTTGCTGTTTCAGAACAAAACAACTAGTAAAAAAAATTAACCCATAATTCATAAAAAAGTGGATTGTGTTATTAGGGGCCGCACACAGCTTTTAGCATCCTTTTTCAGTTGTTCATGATGCCTGCCTTGCCAATGCCGTGTTCAAGCATAAAGAAAATGCAGTGTTCAATGGACGAAGAAAGAAAAACCCTTTTTTTTTAATATGTATGTGTACTTGGTAATTTTTAAATGGAGATCATAGATTTTGCTTTAGGCGATGTTAAAAGCTCACCCACCAGGCCACCACCACCTCTCTCTTTTCTGTTGTCTCTCTTTCCTACTATAGTTTTTTTTTTTTCTTCTGTTTATTTACTGATTTTGTGTAATTTTTCAGGTCACTTTTTATAAAAAATAATCCAGTTTTTTTTTTTTTCCATTTCTGTCAACTTTTTTTTTTTTTGCGATTTTGGTCAACTTGAATTTAAATTTAAATATTAAATTTACATAAGTTTTATTCCAAATTTATAATTAGCTTTTGTTGTTATATTAACTATAAAATTATTAGTCACAAATTCAAGAAGAACCCGCAAAAGATTTCAGTTTATACTTAATTTTGAATTTGATGTGTTATACGTATTTAAGTAATTTTATATTCTCGTCGTTAAACCACATATGTATGTATATATATATATATATATATTGAAATTCATAGATGATACCTACATGTGATTTATAGTTAAATTATTAAATATTTATTATGATTGTTTTTTAAAAAATATCAGTATTCACAATTTATTAAACTCTAATTAATCCGATTTAATAACAAAAGCATAAAAGCGATAAAAATTTTATAACAACTAATTTAATACAATTATATACATCACTACTCAAATCTGAAATGTTGCTTTACCCCAGGGATTTCAACTATTGTTGGTAATATTATAGTTTGTTGAAGTTTACTTAACTAGTTTATAGGACTAACTCTAGTTTTTAATTTTAGTTGATTTTTATCTCTGCAATGTTTCTTCACTTGTCATAATATTTTATCGTTTGTTATACATATATATATATATATGAGATGTGATGTTTGATGTTCTTGTGGTGGGCTGAAATGGGGATGTTCTGGTGTGGGATCTCCAGTCCCTAATGGACTCACATGCTCTATTTGTCTAATACTATATCAGCTACCAAATACTTCAAATTAAGAAAAAAGAATTATAGTGCATCAGTAAGAAATTTTTTAAAATGTGTTTTTGATTTTAACCATATAATAATAATTAATTATATTACAAATTGATATTGATAACCATCTATGAGCAATATATTAAGCTATAATCTAATTAGCCCTTCATCGATGAGCTCTGCTCTAGTGGCCAAATGACTCTCAATGACATCTAAGGACCCGATTTCTCGTCTTATCCCCCTCCCCATCGTACAGTGGCCAAAAAAATCAAATTAGCATCCAAGAAACATAATCCCACCTTTAATCTCTGCTCAAAATCCATCTATACAAAAGACCTGTATCTAGGTTTCCACTCTATTGGAAGGACGAAATCACAACACTAAAACTAAAGAAGCTAAGATGTGAAGAGAAGATGGATAAGTTCTAATGTCATTTCACTTGTCAATATGTTCATATTGTGCTTCCACCATATGGAAGAATGTATTACAGTATATAAAAAGCAGCTACATCTAAATAAACCTGTACAGAAGGGGATATAGATATATAACATACTAATAGTTCTATAATAGCCTATGCAAAGTATTTAACAACAGATTAATCTTTAGCAACTAGGAAAGATTTGGATCACCGCAGAATGCGTCTGGCTCAAATGATCTGGCCGAATCATCATTGTAAACCCCAGGTATAGCTCTGTCAATAGCTGCTTCAGATGTAACATAAGAACCCTTTTGAGTTCCATCAATATTGATGAACAGAACAACACATCCAAGCAATAATGTTGCTAGAGTTAGGAGAGTGTACTTCAATCTGCTCAATACAGGCTTAACCTATTTGAGAGATCAAATATAAGGAACCTGAATTAGCCTATATGCATTAATTTCCTTAACTTGATAGGAAGGTATCACTAGTCTCCTAACCTCTGTGAACTAATTTACTTACCGAAAATGAACCCAGAAGTCGATCTCGTGCTAGAACTTCAGCAGTCTTAACCCAAATCTGTAGAGCAAATTCAATTTGTTTCAGAACAAGAATTCAGATGCACATTGTAACTGATAGCTCACTCGACAAATATTTGATTTGTAATGTGTAGGAAACATAGGAAACTGAGAAAAGAGTTGTCCTACATGAAGCTGCTTGGTAAAAAATCTTGAACCAAGCCTACATTTTGAACCCCACAACCTGGCCAGCCAAAATACATGAATCCATTCTGACATTTCTTGAACTTATATGAGATGTCCCAAAACTTGCACAACCCTTTCTTTAGCAATTGTAAATAAATTCTAGTGGAGAGTATTCAACAATCACAGTTGTTTGATGTATATATATACTTTATGGTTTGAACAAAGGAAGATTTTTCCCAGACCGAGGCATCTAACCGTTGAATGCGTGACACTGACAGGGTGTTTAATATTTTGCCAATAAAAATATGACGTATTATATGTGTCATAAATCCAATCCTCGGGTGCAATACACATGGAGTAGGCAAGGGATTTCCTTGAACAATTTGATCAAGTAGTGTCAGACTGGTATGCTTTATGAACTCGTGTATTCAGGCATTACCTTACACAATTCTGTGATGTTACTAACAAATCAAGAATGCATTGAATCAACTGGAAAATCCAAACCAAAACCATTGACTTAAAGTTCTATTAATTTGTTTAGGATGGCATTGTCATTAAAGCTCAAAAACGCCCAAGTAAACCTCTTCATGGAAGTGACAAAAGGTGCATGAAACCGTTCACTGCAAAATTAAATGAGGACAAACATTTTCACGTACCTGACCATCGTACCAGCCTGTCTCTTCGTCTGCAACAAAAAAGAGAGAGAGAGAAAAAAAAAAGTCACCCATCATTGAATTACAGATAAAGGATGCAAGAACAAGACAAGAAACATATGAGAATTTAGAATTACATTCAACCGTGGCACTGAGCAACCGATTGCCAACATAAGCCCAACCCAGATACATTCTGACAACAGCAAGACTAACAATAAGAATTCCGCTTGAAGCAGCTGCAATAATCGGTTTAAATGGCTCAGATTCTGGCCTAACAGAGCCAAACCAGGCAACTGGTAAGCCAACAAAGAGCGCGAAAGAAGCACCAGTAACGAACAAACGAGACCAATATTCCAAGATGCCACCAGTAGCGGAAGAAAAGGGGAAGGAAGCGGAAAGATTCTGATACTCGTTTATGGGTTGTTGTTCTAGTGGAACAGGGCACTCTGTTTCTGATGGAATGTTGCTGCCATTTCTAAATGAAGAGAAGGGTATTTTAGGAGTTGGGCTTTTATGGTGGTGGCGGCGGCTGCAGTGGCGGGAGAATTTTAGGCCATTCAGTGGGAAGATTGGAGAGAGAAAGAAATTGGGTGTGGAAGGGTGAAAAAGGAAGATCGGAGGTGGCTTTGGAGATGGGTAGTCAAGATGTAGAATTGTCATGACCAACTCTTATCTTGCTTTAATTATTTGATTACTCTGTTCTTCTGCAAGGATGAAACTTCTTTTTGCTAATTAAAGGTTTCTGATATTTTTTTGTGGGGCTTTTTATAAGAATAATGTTTCTTTCATCTGTATGGGGTAGTACAGTGGCGAACGATCAATGGCCAGGATCAATATAACTGCTTTCCACCGGATAGAGACAACATGTTGCTTGATTGATGAGAAAAGATGAAGAAATAGAGAATATGGTTGACAATGTTGAAAACCAGGTGTTTGCTCATGAACAAAACAATTTCAATCTATTACTTTTTTTTCGTTGTTTCTTGAGATAGAGTTTGATTGTGCAGTTTTTTCAACAACAATTACAATCCACACTAAAATTCACAGTTAATCATTACAAGATTCAGAATATGTGCAATAATATGCAAGAAAAGCAAAGTATAAAATAAAATAAATATAAACACTTCATAAAAGATAATTCTTCACTTTGTTCTTTTTCGTTTCTTTGAACTTTTTTTCTGTTTCTTTTTCTTTTCTTTTTTTTTTTTTCGTTTTTCTTTTCCACACCTATAGAGATCGCATGTATACAATTCCGGAGTTGGGATTGCTTACCCAAACAAGACCTCCACAGAAGAAGAATAAAATTGAAAAATTATTTTCTTTTTTTTTTTTTCACTTTAGTTTTTCTTTTTCAGGATTTTCTTACAAGAATTAATGATACTAATTATTATGCTACTAGAAGCAACTTTCCAAAGGCATCCTCCACTGCACTTGCGCAGTTTAATTAGGAGGACCTCCACTCTGTTGAGCCAGCAGGCCTGTGCGGAGTCCCCACTTTGAATGAACCCACACTTCCCTGTCCAGTAATGAAAAACTTATGGTTGCTCCAGCTCTTTGAGCTAAGAAACAACTCAAAACTACAGTAGCTCTGATCCCATCACTCTGTTATTTAATACCGTATGTTATGATCTTTCAACACGTAAATGCTGTATGTGACGCAGCCTTGATATAAGTTGTGAAAAAGAGGGTCGCAAGTGAGGTTCCCTGCAAAAGGGATGAAAAAGTTATCATATACTCAAACGTTCCAGATAAAATCATACCAAAAGCCCAAGTCTAGTACTTACATTTGCCAACAATCGTGTATTATCTGGGCGACAGATGGATCAACATCCTCTGGAATTTCAAGACGTTTATTTTGGAATCCTACTGCTCCCACAACTTGCATTGGGTTTAAGCCTTTCCAAGGGATTTGACAGGTGGCCAGCTCCCATAGAATCACGCCAAAACTATAAACGTCACATCTGAAAGGACACAATTCCAATTTTATAAGAAACATGCTTTAGAGAACATTTCAAAAAAAAAAAAAAAAAAACCATCTCAAGCCACAATTATCAGGATCAAGTATGATGAGCATGAGCATTAAGTTCACTTACTTCTCATTTGCTGGTTCATTCCTTAGGACTTCAGGAGCCATCCATTCAGGCTACAGTGCAAACGTAAATTTCTTGCTTGTTATTTGGTTGAAAAGAATAGCACAAGAGAATAATAAGAGAAAACCCGTAAGCTATATATGAATTCTTACCGTTCCAGCAGTAGACTTTGAAGACAGAAAAGTATGATGCTTCAAGCGTGACAATCCAAAATCACAGACCTGCAGAAAGAAGTGTGCAGATTTGTTTGGGAAAATATATCCGTCAGTTCTTCCAGAAAAAGTAAATAAGTCATATTTCATTCCAAAAAAAAAAAAGAGTGGAATTAGGAACTAGTCATGAGAGTCTGAATTTAGAATTATCAACCTTAACAACCCAGTTTTTGTCAACAAGGAGATTTGGAGACTTCAAATCTCGATGAACAATTGGAGGATGGCTTGTGTGCAAGTAATTCATTCCCTTGGCCTGCGAAAGACCATTTTTCTTAATAGAATGTAGGGAAATAGAATCAGCTATACCAAAATAATTAGAGAAAGATATTATCCAACTAGTACCACATCAAGTGCCATTCGCATTCGCCTCTTTTCATCAAGTTGTGGATTGGGACGATGCAGTAACCTATATAAACTCCCTCTGCACATCAATAAATAAGAACATGATAAGAATACAACAAAATACCTTAATTGACTCAATAGCAACTAATTTTCCTTGGAAAATGCACAAACTAGAAGGATAATGAAACACTAAAAATTCTCTTACAATTATCTAAAATTGCATTATTAACTATTAAAATTAAATTTCCTTTAAAATGGTACCATACATTAAAAAATGATTCTTCTTTCTACATGTAGAATATGGAAATACATCAGATTTGACTATTACCAGATATCACAAAAAAATATCAGGTATCAGTAAACATGCAACCATATGAGGACAACCAAAATCAAATTCGTAATGTTTGTCATATAATCCTTGTCATGAGGGACCAAAAGCTTAGAGCAATGCTTTAAAAGATATTAAGTTTATCAAGTGAAAGTTTCAAATTTTTCAGTCATAAAATTCCTTCATTGTAACACAAGATTATTATGTTTAAGGTGTGTGGAACAGAAAGATGACAGATCCACCAGTAGTTCAGAGAGAGATGGAAAAAAAATGACCTGGGTAGAAATTCCGTCAGTATAGACAAGTGTGGAGGGCGAGTAACTGCCCCCATGAATAGAACAACGTTAGGATGTCTTAATCTTAACATGATTTCAGCCTGCATAAAGCAATCAGTGAGAGTTGAATTGAATACTATTATTAAAAAACATGTGATTATGTGACACAACTTTTGTTAATAATGTCATACAAAAGAAGCTAATAATGGGGCTCACTTCACATTTGAACTGAACCAATGCATCTCCAGATAAATCTTGATCCAAAAATTTCTTGACCGCAACTTCCTGTCAAGCAGAACCAATTATATGGCATCAAGAAAAATAGAATGATGCTCTTGCTAATAAATAAACCAATAATTCTGTCCAAAAACTATTGCAGAAGCAATAGTCTAGTCGATAGGTTAAATGTGGCAACCCCGAAACCAATTAATGAGCCTATGTAGAAGATGCTTTGTATCACCATAATCATTATATATATTATCACATCACAAATGGGCCAAAAACTGAGAGTACGATCTATTGCAGTCTGCCTATGGTCAAATAACCATACTTTGTTATAGTATAAAACTTACAGTGCCATTCCAATCTCCATGGTACACCTCCCCGTATGAACCTGCATAACAGGATGTCACATGAGACTGGTTATTGAACATGCACATATGTATTGACACAACTTGCATGTACAAGAATTAAATCAAATATCTGCCTGACAAGAAATAATGAGATGCCAATGGCTAATAAGTTAACTAGATTACCAAATCTCGCTATTAGATTAGGGTGAGATGGGGTACTAAACAAAAGCTTAGAGAGATATGGTAACGTATTGGAAACATGTGTACAGAAAAGGTTGTTTGTTAGCCTTTCTTAATTGATATTATTCAACTTTATTGCGAGCAAGCCTGTCTTGTTTGGCAGATTCTCAACTCACAATCATATGTTTTTATCAATACCATAACAGACAAATGTTAATGAATGACTTAATACAAAGGAATATAGAGCGTATATCTCAGTTTCCCTCCCTTCCTGAATTGGGACTCTTCAAATAAGGTTACGATATAAAACATGGTCAATTAATGAGAAACCGTAATCTCCAACAAACTGGCTAGTGCTTAAAAACAGAAATATAAGTGAAAAGAAATGTAAAGTGACTAGTTAATTAAAATAATTAAACACTGATTGATTTTTTCTTTCATATAAAATGACTAAAACCAGCTAAGATGCACCATGATGTTTGTACTCTTAGTGCAAGTTACTTTTTTCTTGATTACATTCAATCAATCCAACTTTCATGCGCAGTCAAGCAAATTCATTGTAGGTCTGTGTTTTATCCTTTTTGACAAAAAAAAAAAAAAGCGTATGCCTCGAATTGGTCAGCTGCCAAGCTCCTCTTTGCAAACAAGAAAACTAAAATTGATTTTTGCATAATACATCCTTACCACGAAATGTTGAAAGACCAAAAAAAAGGTCTAGAGCTAGATTCCAATTCAGAAACAATGTTATTGCATGAATATCCAACAGTTTTTTTCTTCTTTTTAACAACACGGTTGAATAACTCCATGAAAAAGATTCTTACCAATACCAATACGATCACCAATCTGCAAATCCTCCCATGGAATTTCCCAATCAGCAACCTCCCCTAGCATTGGGTGAATTTTCTCACTATAACCATTGCAAGATATATGCAGACTACTGCTGGATGTTTCAATCAACTTCACAGCAGATTCTTTGCCAGTTTCTATTTCCAAGGGCCTCCGCAGCTTCCCTGGGAAGCACTGGTTATCATCACAGGCTAAGACATCTTCATTTTGAAACTGGCAAGAGTCTGCTGCCAGGGGCAAATAAGGTTCCTGGATATGATTCCCATGCATCACCCTTCCAACCATGAGTAGTGTATTACTAGGAACGGTATCTATACCTGTAGCACCTATCTGCGATTTTGCTTTGATTTTTTTAACAGGTACAAATCCCCCACTTGTACTATCAGAAGGCAAAGACAACTGAGTCTTCAGAAAACTCACTTCCATTTCTCTTTGTTCTTTAGCCAGCCCCTCTGCAGCCCATCCTCCTTTCTCAGGATAACACCTAACATTGTTCAATGGATCCTCTGTGGTCAAGGAAATAAGAGACTGACAATGACATCCTTCATCTGGGCTTACCCCTTTTGTCAAATGAATAGATTCAAGCACCTTGTTTTTGCTCATTACATGCTGATTTGTATCTGAAAACAAATCTGCAGGAGGTGATGCACCACTCTCTGACAGAACAGCATGTAATTTCTGTGCAAATTCAGGATCTTTTGCAGCAGAGATAACATACTTGGAGACATTGTTTACTTTAATGTTTTCTACTGATGATGGGCTTCCAGTACCTAATGAATTTTGATGCAATTTGTGAGATGATGGAAAAAGCTTTGCAAACTCCTGTTCAAATGTCTCAATTTCCTTTTTCTCAACCAGCCTTGTGTGAGCTTCATTTGTTTTAATGCCCAGAAATAAATCCTCCTCTGTCCTTGGTGCGCCAACTTGGTAAACCATATCCACATTAGGTGAAAAGGATAAATCTTTGGCAGTTTCAGCGAGATCAGCAAAGCCCCTCACATCAAATCCAGTGTTTAGGAGATGGCTGCTAGGTAACTCAGCAGGAATCAATGTTCCAGGAGCACCCATCAGATCAATGATGTACTCACTGTATCATGTTAATGCATGAAGCACAGAAGCAAAAAGAAACTTTATCAGAATGAAAGCAAATAATGACGAACATATCAAAGAGAAAAGCAGATCCAAACATTAAGACTAGGAAGAAATAAATACAAGTTGCAGCAAATTAAATATACATACAAATAGTAGATGAATTGACATTTGACCAAGGATGATAATTTGCATCAAATGTCTTGCAAAAGTAAATATCAGATATGAATTTATTTATCAGATTTTTGTATAAAACTGAACTCCAGAATTGTCAACCATGGACTCTGCTGCCACCACAATATATCAGCAAAGATCTCACTAGAAGATATACAGAAACATAGTTGTTAAAATCATATAATTCCCCCCCCCCAAATCTCCTTTCTCTCTCTCTCTCACCATGTACTGCAAATAGCTCAACTGATCAAATCACTGCTGAATTGGGTGAACCAATACAATTCAGCTGACTCAATCAATTCTTTCTTTATCATGTTCATTAAGACTCAAAATTTAATTTCAATTTCATTGTTACATTTGCATCTTCTACTCATATTCCTATTAATTCAATATACCCCCCAAAATATAAGTTTACAATTTTGCATATTTCTAAATGATATGAAATACAAAAAGTATATGTTTTTATATGAAATTAATATGAGATATGCCTTTTAATGTCTGTTTGGGCTATATAAGCTTTCAAATTTTAAGAGAACTGATCATGGCAAGAACTTGGACTTGCATTTCTTAGTTTATGGGCAAGCTTGTTTCTATTTTGATGTCTCTTGTTTGTTTTACATGGAGGTACAGTGTATTTAATTGGTTTGAGAATCTATACTTAATCTTAGAACAATTCTAGATTTAGAAAATAAGGATTCATTTCTTGAGTCACAAATAAGATACACCAACTCAAAATACAGGCCTCATTTGTTCAGTGCCACTTGACCAGAGAATGATGATAAATTTAAAGAAAAAAAAAATCAAGTGACAGACCATTACCTTTCATTATCAATCTTAATCAAATTTATAGCTCCATCGTCAGTGCCAGTATAGTAGCTCCCCTTAACCAGCATGCATGGAAGATTAATCCTATCAGCTAGCACCTAACAGCAGAAGACTAAACCAATTAACTTTGGAAAAAGCTTCAAAAGGCCCAAGAAAATTGTAGAAAAAAAAAAACAATCTCTTGCAAATTGCAAAATCACATTAAGATGACTGAACAGATGACACAGACAGGATGTCTTATTTAAAGTTAAGAGAGCAGATGTTTTGTTAATCAGTCAATTTCACTTATTACCATGAGGTAAAAGAGATCTCACAACCTTAAATAGCAAAGCCCTGTGGCGTGAAAGTCCTACATCAAGACGCCCAAGGGGAATAACGATGGAGTTCAGAGCATTCCTTAACTCATAACTTCTCCTAGTCCAACTTGTTGATATTTCATCAGTATCACCAACTGGACCACCCATTCTATCAACAACAAGATCAGCAAGTTTCTGAATCAAGCCATTTAACAGCATGCCATCACATGCTCGTCTCTCCAGGGACATAACATAAGCTTTTCTCTCGAGCTCTCGCAGTTCTCGATCAACAGAGCGGTTAACCAATACCACTTCATAATCAACATTATCCAAAATGGATATATCTTGCAGATCCACTAATGATGGCATCTTCCCTTGAATGACTGAATTTGAGGAAATGCAAAACACATCGTAAAAGCCATCCACCACCTTGTCATTATAATTTACAACATTATAGCTCTGCATGAAACACATCTAAAAATTAGTGAAAAATTTGATATGTAACAAAAAACATATGCCTGTTCAAAAAAAAAGAAAACAAAACAAAAAAACACATATGCACCTGACAAAAGTAATCTTGTTAGGGAAAGTTCTAAGAGAACTTTCAAATTCATCCTCCATTTTACAATTTTCAATAGGCTGTGGCAGGACAAGGAATGAAACTAAGAGCTTGGGTCCTAGGTTGTTCAACATTTCAAATCCTAGAAATGAAAACCGCCAACCAACTGGCTTCTTTTTGTTTCCCTATTTTTGCATGTTCATGCAGTAGGATGAAAACTTGTCACATAATCTGTGCAGAAATATCTACAAGTGTGCAACCTCTAAAAGCCTAACCTCCTCGCTGACTAAAAGAAATGCAAAATGGATAAATACACAATTACCCTCACATAAGAATTTCATGTCATCTGTCAACGCATGACTCAATTTCCACTCCTATGAATAAGTGAATCCTAGATCATAGATTTTTGTTGGGACAAAATACAAAATGGTTAAGAAGCTACAATTCGAGGGACATGAAGGTAATCAATAAAATTATCCACAAACTCTGTTGAACTCACTTTCCTAACACTAAATGCTTTATTACCACTTTCATTTTTCATATGCATCATCACTCATAAAATGGTGTGAAACAAAGCCCCCACGTGGTAAATCATACAAAATTATAAAAGAATTTACATATTTTAACACACAAAAATAATTTGCAATTCCCTTAAAACTGTTAATATTAATTACTTTCTATAAGTTGTGTTGGCCAAGCCATTCCACTTAGATTCAGGTAAAAAATCTTTCAAACAGAAAAAACATTACAAAGGATATCCATAAAGAAACTTAGAGTCACAATTCTGTAGTAAACAAAGCAGTAATCAACGACAAGATAAATCAAGATTAAGCAGCTTCATAATTGGGCACACTACCAGAGCAGAAAACAGAAAATATATCTTAATTATCTGGTTAACAATTAAAACCTGATGATTAGAAGAAAAAAGATATTCGCATGAGATCCGGAAGTCAAAGGAGAAAAAGAAAACCCTAAATCAATAACCGTAAGCCACTGAAATCAAAAACCTAAAATGAGAGAGATGCGCATATGTTGGAAATCATCTTACCCAATAACGCAGCGAGAGAGATTCATTAACAGCATCGCTAAGAGAAACCGAAGCAACGGGACAACCAAGGCTAATCCGTTTAGCCGCATCGATCTGAGCCGATTCAGGATCCGTATGCGTATTTGGATCCGATACACTAATTGCCAAAGCCAACTGCACCTGAAACTCCTCTTCTAATAAATTAAAATCCACACCACCACTCCTACTACCACCGCCACTCCCATCCACATCCACCGGCGACGGCGACGGAGACAGCGATGGCGATGGAGATGGAGATGATTCAATTGCCGCAATTGAAGAAGACGCTGCAGAGCTAGGGTTAACAACAGGCCGCGTTGCTGCCGCTTCCGTAGCCGTAGCCATCGGCGTCTCCGCCGCTAATCGGTGGTGGTCATTGATTCCACCACCGATATGTAGTTTTCTTAGTAGATGCTTCACCTTCGACATCGATCATTAACGATTCTACTGGAAATTTCTCTCTTCTATTATTATTATTTCTACTGCGCTTAACGTGCGCCTTTTTTTATCTATTTTTATTTTTTTAAAGCACAAGAAGGGGGAAGATTCTCTTATCCTACGCACATAAATTAAATCTTGTTGATTAAGCTAAAGCTACCACTTTAATTAATTTAACCGCTCACCCATTTCTATTTCTTCTTCTTCTTCCCTCCAAGACTACTTCAGCTGCTGCTGCGCTATTTCTATTTGACAGGTCAATGGCGCCTGCCCTTAGTGTTTCTCTGCGTTCGTTCTCATCTTTTTTGCTGTGTGTTTCATTCCATCTTTACCGTCCATGCTTCTCACTTTTCTGAATCCTGCGGTTGTCATTGTGTTGATGATGTAATTAGACTCATAATTAGGCGGTGTCTGAAAAAATAAGAAAATAATTTGCTTTAATTTAATCATTTTTAATTCTTTATTTGAGGTGGATGCATAAGCTACTCACGTACTACGTCTCATAATAAATAATTTTTTTATAAAAATAATATCTATCATTAAAAAATTATATAATTTCATGTTTTAATACTTTTTATATATAATTCTTTGTATAAAAATTAAAATTAATGTTAGTAATTTTAAATATATTATATTAATATAATAATATGTGATATGCCATAAATAAAAGAAAATTATTTATATAAATTTTTTTCAACACGTAAAAGACATTCAAATACCAACGAGCCTTAATTCATGTAGTAAACAGAATTACTCATTATCAAAAGATTATGAATTCAATTATATGGTATGCAAATCATAACTTTTTACCATAATGTACTTCTAAAATGATATCTATCATACAATTTATATATAACTAACATGCAGTAATATTAATAACAATAGTATATATAATAGATATTGATATATATATATAGATATATGATATGTTATATAACATATAAGAAAAAAAAGGAAACGGCACTCTAGCTGTTAACCTATCAATGTCTTTTTTTTTTTCAGCAATTGATTTATCAATGTTTTGAAAAAATTATATAATTAAACTATTCAACTTTCAACATATTTATATAATTTTTTATTTTCATTAATTTTAACAATTGGCTTTAATAACACACCTTATTGGTTGGATAAAATTATCATGAAAAGTTTCTATCTACGTTCGAAATGGATTGAGATATCTATGTAAGTCTTATCTTCATTGAGATATAGGTGAAAAAAATTATCCTACATTATCATATAATGGCTAACTACTTATTATTTTATCCTAAAAAATAAATTTAATGTAATTTTGTTTATCAAATGCTAATAGATTAATTGTTTTAAAAATATTTTAAAATTTACATTAGTATATATATTTTTTTAATTCCTTCTTTATAGTATAATAAATAAGGTGATGGACATTGTAAAGTATGTTATGGGTTTAATCTTTCACTTTTTCTTCATTTTTCAATTGTTATATATATATATATATATATTAGTAGAGGCAATCTATTGACATTAATATTTTGCATTGCAAGTGTTCATTGCATTTATTTTTCTATCTATATGAATTGAGGTGTTAGTATAATTAAAAATAAAAATAAAAACCTTGTAAAAACAAAATTAAGTTTAACAATAAGATAACTCATTATCAGTGTTTTAATTTAAAACAATATAAAATAAATTAAACAACTAAAACATGATAAATCAATATTAATTTGTTAAATAGTTTAGCAGTGGAACTCTTTTTAAATATTTGTAAATGAAAAGTTTAATCAATACTATTGCTAACTTTTTCGTTGGATCCTTAACTCTAAAATAATGTTTGGCCAATGAAGATTATACCGGATGGTATGTGTGGAGGCTATGGTGATGTCATTGCAAACTTTAATGATAATTATAATAATTGTTGTTGGTGTTTTAATGTTAGTATTAGTTTTTAATAGCTATTAGTTATTTTTTTTGTATTGTGACTGTTGTAATCCTCTATCAAGGTTGAAAAAAAAATCTAAAATAATGTTTACTTTTTTATATGTAAAAATTAATCAATAACAAATTAATTATAAAAAGTAATTCATATATGTATGATACATATAAAAGTATTATGCCCCAAAAAATAGATATGCATTTTTTTTTTGGCAACAAAAGATATGTATATTTAATATGTACATCATGTATGCCCCTTATAAGAAGTTAAAGTGTTTATTAACATCCAGTAAAATTAATATGTATCTAACAAATATTAAATTATTAATAAAAAAAACAAACATTAAATTTATGTATAAAATGAAAAATTATTTATTATATATTATTTTCGAAAGAGAGTCAGTGCTTTATATATATATATATATATATATATATATATATATATATATGTAATTTTAAATCTCTAGAACTTTTCATATTTCAATATTTTCTAAAAAAGCTATTGTGTAAATTTTTAAAATTCATAATAATTTTTAAATAAGATATTAAAAATTATATTTGAAATTTTATTATATTCTTGCTATGATATTGCTGTATACATCCTCAGTACTAACCTAATAATATGTGTAACCAAGTTATTTAAATACTAATTTAAAACACTATTATATATATCCCAATATATATGTATAATATTAGATCCTTTATTTAATTATTTTTATTAATAAAAACAACCAAATAAAACTATTATAATAATTTTTAAAGTTTACAGAAATCCATGAATGAGACATGGATATATTGAATGATCTCTTCAGTGGTCGAGACTTGAACAACATTTTGGAAGTGCCTTTGAGTTCTTTTCATCATGATGACTTATGGTATTAGAGCATTGAAAAAGATAGAGAATACTCAGTTAAGAGTGGTTATAGATGTCTACAAAGGGATTATTATCTAAACAAAGACTCCTCTTCTTTTAATTGGTGTTGGAATTTAAAAGTCCATTCGAAAATTAAAAATTTTTTGTGGAAGGCTTTCTCGGGTTGTCTTCCTTATCACGACCCAAACTAGAGGCCATGACAGGCGCTAGAGAATGAAAAATTTTTCGAATCCGAAACTCATAGTAAGCTTTTAAAAAAATTAAAACATACAATAAGTATAATAAAATAAATATAACATAATTAAAATCTCAATTTAATATGATAAAATAAAACTTCTTCATATCATGAAGTGAGTTAATATAATATTCAGATTAAACATCTGAATTAAAATCTCGTACAGCAAAATAAAATAAAACTCACTACTGATATACATTATAACTACTACAGTTTACTAGAGTACTAATAAATAAGTAAGTTGATAATTTACATAATAGGGTCGGGACGGAAGAAATCCGACAGATAGACCTACTGCTGAGGTCTGAAGAAGAAGATTCTCCTATAAAAATATCAACTGGAGGGAGTCAGACCTTATTGAGTGAATTGTTATAATATATATACACGCATTACTAATGTCAAATGCAAACAATCATATGTATATAATAAATATATATACAGGCATGTACACACAGATGCTGAAAATCACTTTATTTCACAATAATGAAAATATAGGTTTTCGAAGGATTAAATAGAACCCTAAATGATTGCAATCTCAATAACAATAAAAATCACTCTAGTCATATTGGCTCACTTAATTCCAAGTAAATTCACTTAATCCAACTGGACAGTAGACTGGCCCCGAGACACTAAGTCAACCGAGTTCCAACAGTCTGATTGTCAGTGTGATTAGCCCTGAGACACTTGGTCAACCGAGCTCTAGCAATCACACTCTCAACCACATCAATCTCAATCATATCAATCATGTGATATTTCCTCAAATAAGTTAGTAATTTAACCCTACAATCTATTAAACCGGTACGTACTCGGTTATATTGTTGCCCGCTAGGAAGCATGTTCTATCAATATCCTTCATTTAAAAATAAAACATACATTCAAGTAAACAAATAATGTATAATGTCATTCATAATAATCAAATAAACCATATATATCCTAGAAATATGCCTAAAATAAACTAAGCATATTTCAAGTTTATATATGTAAAATAAATTCAAATAAATTATGAAATATACTCAAAATAAATCAATAATATACTTAAAAAATAATTTAAATATAAATCAAAAGTAAAACATGCATTTATTTCAAAATATACCAAAAATATACTTAAAATATACTCAAGCATTTAATAAAACAATTATGCAAAATTATACATTTAAAATACAAAATTCTAAAACATGCAACATAAGCGAAATATATATATAGAATAACAACTCACAGGGATGCACTCTACGAGACTGGTCCCATAGGCCTGGTCCGCTAGGCCTTAATCTCGACGTAACTAAACATTAAAAATAATCACGAAAATCAGAATAAATCTAACTTAGACTTCTAGAGACTCGATTTAGAATTACAAAATACAGACAGAAACAGAATTGACCCGATGTCACATTTTACAAAAATTCTATCAAAAATTCGACAGAATCTCCTCTGTAAAACGGACATTTCTCTACTAAAAAGTTGTAATATCCCGATATTTTAAATAATTTTAAACTGCAATGGGATATGCAGTGTTAATAATTTTAATATATATAAATTATTTAATTAGTTTATTATTTATTAAAGTTATCTTTAATTATTTTAAACTTCTTATGTAAAATTTTTCTGAGAATTATATTTTTGGAAAAATTAAAACCTAAATAAATAATTATTAATTATATTAGTCGGTTTTATGTATTTGCATGAGTCCATGCACGATTTTAATTATCGTATTAAAATATATACATATACATGCATATATATATATATACATATTTAATAATTAGGGTTTATTTTAATTTAGTATATATTATATATAATACATTTTTATTAAATTAATATGTATTATATATATGTGTATTTGTATATAAAAATTGGTTTGATATTTTTGACACATGGTGTATAATTATTTTGAATATAATATTAATATATTATAATATTTAAAGTTAAAGTTATATATATATATATATATATATATATATATATATATATATATATATATATATATATATATATATATACAAATATAAAGTTTGCAAAAATTACACCATTGCCATCATCTTCTCCAAATCAACCCGACGCCCCTCACCCACCATGTCCACCGCTGCCAAGCCTTCCCCTTGTTGTCAGAGTGCCTCCCGACCATCGCCTGTAGTCTTCATTTTCGGCAAGTTTTGGCCAATTTCCTCCCTAGAAGCCGAAACTCAAGCTAGCTCCGATCACTATGTTTCTGGCCACCATATTGAACGCCATCGGTCTCTATCTTCTCCTTGAGCTCTGGTGAGTTCATTTTCAAGCTTAGTTTTGTGTGATTTGGTCTAGATTTCTTGCAAAACTGGCTCTACTTTCTGAGTAGAGAGATGTCCGTGTTACAGGGGAGGTTTTGTCGAATATTCGGTAGAATTTTCATAAAACGTGACATCTGGTCAAAACCCTATTCCTTATCTGTGTTCGGTGTTTTAGATCAAGTCTCTAGAATTTCGTTAGATTTATTCTAATTTCGTGCTGTTGTTTATTTGTTTAGTTGCGCTGAGACTGAGGCCTAGTGGACCAGGCCCGTCAGACTAGTCTCGAGGATCTCACAACTGTGAGTTGTTATTTTATATATACGTGTTTTAGGATTGCATGTTTTTAGAAATGTATGTTTAAATTTTATAAAATATGCATAAATGGTTTAATAATTGTTTAGGTATATTTTGGTATATTTTTGGTATATTTTAAATTAAATGAATGTTTTATTATTGAAATATACTTAAAATGTTTTTAAGTGTATATATAATTTATTTATGGTTTATTTTGTATTTAAACTGAATTTGTTTGACATATATATACTCGAAATATACTTGGTTTATTTTTTGTATATTTCTAGTATATATATGGTTTATATTGTTATTTTAGTTAATGTCATGCATCATTTATTTTATGAATGTATGGATTTATTTTAAATGAAGGATATCAATAGAACGTGCTACCTAGTGGGCAGCACTAGGACCGAGTACGTACCAGTATGATGATAGAATTTAGGTTAAATTACTAACCTATTTATGGATTATGATTGGATTGATTTGATTGATGTGTGATGTGATTTAAGAGTGTGATTGCTGGAGCTCGGTTGACCAAGTGTCTCGGGGTTAATCACATTGACAGTCAGACTGCTGGAGCTCAGTTGACTTAGTGTCTTGGGGCCAGTCTACTGTCCAAATAGAATAAGTGAATTCATTTGGAATAAGTGAGCCTGAATGGCTAAAGTGTTGTCTAACACTATTTTGAGGTTACGATCATTTAAGGTTCTATTTGATCCTTCATAAACAAATATTCTCAGTATTATATAAAATGATTTTGCTGCATCTGTGTGTATTTGCCTGTATATATATTTATTATATATACTAATGAATGTGTGCATTGTCATTTAGCTATGCATGTATATATATTATAACAATTCACTTAGTGAGGTCCAACTCCCCTCCATTGATTATTTTTCAGGAGAGTCTTCATCCTCAGACCTCAGTAGCAGACCCTTACGCCGGATTTCTTTTGCCCTAGCTTTACTGTGTAAACTGCTCACTTGATTTTATGTTATATTCTAGACACTGCAGTAGTTGTAGTTAAGTTTGTGGGATGTATGTTTTATATATGTATGAGATTTATATTTTAAAGATTTGAATTGAGAATTGTATTTAAAAGATTTTATATATATGAGATGAGTTTGTATTATTAAATCCGTTAGTGGATTATTGTTACTTATGAGATTTTAATTTCCACTGTAAGATATTTTATTATTATTGCATGCTTTTATATTTTCTGTAAGGCTTGCTACGGGTTCCGGATTCGAAAGAATTCTCGTTCCCTAGCACCGATTATGGCCCCTTATTTTGGGTCGTGACAAAGTTGGTATCAGAGCGGAGTTCTGTGTCAGGGCCTTAGTTGTGTGAGTTGTGGCCCTAGTTTTCAGTGTTATGTTTTCTTTGAAACTACTGCAATGAATTAGGTTCGAGTATGTCTTGATAAGTATTTATTGATTTAGTTTTTTGCGTTAACTTCCATTATCTATTTTGTCTGAATCCTTCTATTTGTCTTTTCAGAATAAGGAGGTGAGCACGTGTCGCTCCACCGGTCGTTGAGGCCGAGGATGATGAGTCCTTTCAGGATGAAGTTTTACCTCCTGAGCCACTAGTTAGATGCAGAGGTCATAGCAGAGGTAGACCTCAAGGATCGATAGGTCGCCGTAGACAGAGAGAGATACAGGATGAGGAGCCTATAGAGTCTGAGTACGAGGATGTTCCTGTACCTCCGGTAGTTCAGCCTGCCTATCAGTAGGTTATGTCTGACCCTAAGGCAGCTCTGTTCTATGCCAGGGTTGGCAAGATTACTTTTGATGGGACATCCGACCCTTTCGACTTTCTGTTTGCGATCGAGACTAGGACTCAGACTGCTCACACAGAGTACCAGTAGATCATGATCGTCGAGCTTTCTGTTGAGGGACAGCCCTAGACCGATTTATTCATATAATCCAGCCGTACATGATGACAATGACCTGGGCTCAGTTTAGAGAGCGATTCATGAGGAGATTTTGTCCAGAGCCACTTCGTATGAGTTACAGACTCTGATTGACCAGTATTTCTTGCGATGACAGATCTGTTGAAGAGTATACCCGAGAGTTCCTCCAGCTTAGTAGATACGCAGAGGATCTTATATGAGATAAGTAGTTCACAGTCACTACCTACGTCACTGGATTGGGTTCTACATTTGCTGGTATGCCTACAGTGGGCCTTACTCTGGAGTCGGTGATTGAGTTGGCCAAGGAGATTGAGCTGAGGCTAGTCAGGCAAGGACCTATACCTGATTATTACCAGTTGGGTGTACAGTCATGTGGATTCCAGGCTACTCCATACTCGAGTTTCTAAATTAGATCGAGTAGTCAGTAGAGAGGTCCAACCCAACAAAGTCAGAGACAGCAGCAGCGGATACATTGAAGCAGTAGACATGGCTGTGGAGGTCAGCGTAGACCATTCAGACTTGGGTTAGGTGCTTTAATTAGCAGCAGTGGCCGTAGTTCTGGATCAGCTGCCAGTGTATGCCATACCTGCGGTAAAGTCCATCAAGGACCATGTTACATGACACCACTGACATGCTTCAGATGTGAGCAGACTAGACATTATACTAGATCGTGTCCTTATTTCGGGTATTAGTAGCCACAGATTCCATGATTTCCTCAGTAATTGATTTCTAGTGCTACACTCATTCCTTTTCAGTTGCCTTCAACCCAGCATCAGAGTTCTACTCAGCTTGTTCCTCAGCAGGGTCGTGGTAGAGGTGTTAAAGGTGGTGCCAGAGGTATTGGCCAGGCTTCTACCAGCCAGCAGGGAGGTCGAGGACAAGCCAAAGTCTTTCATCTCACTCAGTAAGATGCTCAGACATCCAATGCAGTCGTGGCATGTATTATTTCTGTCTGTTACCTAAATGTATGGGTTTTGTTTGATCAGGGGTGCCATGCATTCGTTCATTTCTCCTATTTTTGCTTTCAAGTCTTGTTGGCAAGCTTCGAGGATGGCTTTTCCTTTGTTTGTCGCCACTCCTCTAAGTGATTCTTTGGATACCAATGTTGTTCTTTCTGGTTGTCCAGTTCTTGTTGGAGGTAAAGAATTATCTGTTGATTTGATTTTGTTGAATGTGATGGAGTTCGATGTTATTCTGGGTATGGATTGGTTATCTCAGCACTATGACGTGGTGGATTGTCAGAGTAAAGAGGTGACTTTTAAAATTCCTGGTGAAGAAGAATTTAAGTTTATGGGTGATAGGAGTTCAGCATCAGAATCTCATTTCTGCTATTACGGTTAGGAAGTTTGTCACGACCCAAAACAAGGGCCATGACCGACGCTAGGGAACGAGAATTCTTTTGAATCCAGAACCCGTAGCAAACCTTAAAATAAAATAAAACATACAATAATAATAATAACATAATTAAAATATTGTGTAGCAGAAGTAAAATCATAAATATTAAAATAATGATCCACCAAATGAAATTAAATAAAGCTTCCTCATTCATATATAAATAATTCTTTAATACATACTCCAGTTCAAATCTTTAAAATACATAACTCATACAAATATAATACATAGATCCCAACAACTATATACAACTATTGTAGTGTCTAGATTATAAAATAAAGCTCAGATAAACAGTTTATATAATGAAGTCGGGGTGGAAGAAATCCAGCATATAGGTCTAGTACTGATGTCTAAAGATGATGACTCTCTTGAAAAATAGTCAACGGAGGGAAGTCAAACCTCACTGAGTGAATTGTTATAATATATATACATGTATAACTAAATGGCAATGCACACAGTCAATAGTATATATAATAAATATGTATACAGGCAAATACATACAGATGTAGCAAAATCATTTTTATATATTTTCTGAAAATCACTATTTATGAAGGATCAAATAGAACCCTAAAAAATCACAACCTCAAAACAGTGTTAGACAACACTCTAGCCATACAGGCTCACTTATTCCAAATATATTCACTTGTTCCATTTGGACAGTAGACTGGCCCCGAGACACTAAGTCAACCGAGCTCCAGCAGTTTGACTGTCAGTGTGATTGGCCTCCAGACACTTGGTCAACCGAGCTCCAGCAATCACACTCCCAAATCATATCACACATCAAATAAATCAATATCCACAAATAGGTTAGTAATATAGCCTAAATGCTATCGGCGTACCGGTACGTACTCGATCCTAGTGCTGCCCACTAGGTAGCACGTTCTATTGATATCCCTCATTAATATATAAAACATACATTCATAAATAAATGATGCATGAATTTCAATAAAATAGCAACATAAACCATATATATACTAGAAATATACCAAAATTAAATCAGGTATATTTCGAGTATATATACGTCAAATAAATCTAATATAATTGCAAAATAAACTAGAAATATATTTAAAAACATTTTAAGTATAAATGTTTAATAAAACATGCATAAAATTTAAAGTATATCAAAATATAGTAAAAATATACCAAAAGTAAACCTAAGCAATAATTAAATCATTTATGCATATTTTATCAAAATAAACCATACATTTCTAAAACATATATATATAAAATAACAACTCACTGTTTATTGCGCTCCACGAGATGGGTCCGACGGGCCTGGTCCACTAGGCCTCGGTCTTAACGCAACTAAATAAACAAACGACAACACGGCATTAGAATAAATCTAACGAAAATTCCTAGAAACTTGATCTAGAATACTAGACTCAGAGTTAGAATCAGAATTCGACCGGACATCACGTTTTACGAGAATTCTACCGAAAATTCGACAGAACATCCCCTGTAAAACGGACATCTTTCTACTCAAAGAGTAGAGCCGGTCCTGCAAAGAAAACACACTTCGAAATAAACACAAAACACAACCACAATCCCTTGATCGGACTCCAAACTACAATTCATCGACCAAGGTCCACAATTCACAGAATAATTACAAAAATACCAAAAATGCCCTTTTATAATAAAGATACATTTTACAAATCCAAATTACATAATTAACCTTAAAACATGTTAAAAACCGATAAAAACTCATTTATTTAGAAAAATCGTATATTATATATATAATTTGAAAATAATTTATGAAAAATAGTTTTAATTAGTTAAAAATACTAAATAATTTGTAGAAATCATTTTTATACCTTAAATAACTAGTAAAACCAATTTAGTGTCAAATACCAAAATACCCCTATATATATAAATTCACTAAAATTAATAAAAAATTCACCAAAAATAATATAATTACTCAAAATTAATTTTCTCAATATATAATTCAATAATATCAATAAATATACTCAATTAACCAATTAATTTCAATTAAACACATAATTAACCTAATTTTTCAAAATTACATAAAATTAATAAATTCCAAATAAATATATAAAAATTCACAAAAATTAAAAATAAATTTCTAAAATTCATTTTAACACCTATAATTACCATAAAACACAATTTCATAATTTAATTAATTTATTTTCAAAAATTAGAAAATATTAATAAAATAATCAAAAATACCCAAAAATCAAAATAAATTCCAAAAATTCCAAAAAAATTACCACATGTAGATTGAGCTACAAAGATCAAAGTTTGTGAAGGGAGTTTTCTTTAATCAATCAAATTGAAGTTTTAAAAAAAATTAAGAACCCTAATGGGCCGAAATTGCAAAAATCAAAACCTAGGAAAATCTAGATCATTTTAAGTGAAACAAGCTTGGAATCACACTCACCAAAGCTCAAGGAGAAGATAGAGACTAACGGTGTCAAAAATGGTGGTCGGAATCGCTATGATCGACGGTAAGGAGTTTCGATTTTCGACAATTTCAAGCTTCTCCGACGTCGGAAACGGGTGCTGCTGGCGGCAGAACAGGCTGAGGACAAAGGTGGCACACTGGGAGGCACACCGATGGTGAAGAAATGGTGTGACAGGCGGTGATGAGGGAAGGAAGGCGTCGGGCGTGAGGGAGAAGGATCGAGGGCAATTCTTGTAAATTTGATGAAGTTTAATATATATATAATATATATATATATATATATATATATATATATATATATATATATATTTAATCATTAAAATATACCAATATTATATTCAGAAAAATTATACACCACAATTTAATAAACATATATAAATATACATATATATATACATATATATATCACATATTAATAATAAAAACTATATAATATATACATAATTAAATAATAATAATAATAAACCCTAAAATGTTAATTGCATATATATATGCATGTATATGTATATATGTTAATATGAAAAATATATGCATGCATGAACTCATGCAAATTCACAAAACTATGTAGAATATTTAATATTAAATTATTTATGTTTTAATTTCCCTAAAAATATAATTCCCTAGAAAATTTTACGTAAATATCTTAAAATAATATAAAATAATTAAAATTAGATTTAAACAGATAACAAACTCATAAAATATCATAAATATGTACAAAAATTATTAACACTGCATATCCCGATGCAGTTTAAAATTATTTAAAAACTCGGGATATTACAAAGTTACTGAGGAAGGGTTGTCAGGGATATTTGGCATTGGTCAGGGATACTTTAGTGGAGAAGTTATTACTCACAGATGTTCCTATTGCTTGTAAGTTTCCTGGTGTTTTTCCTGAGGAGTTGCCAGGTTTACTACCTCTCAGAGAGTTTAAGTTCTGTATAGATGTGGTTCCAGGCACTACTCTTATATCTATGCCACCCTACAGAATGAATCCTGTAGAGTTGAAAGAGTTGAAGGAGCAGTTACAAGAGTTGTTGGATAAGGGTTTCATCAGACCCAGTGTTTCTCCTTGGGGTGCGCCAGTCCTATTTGTAAAAAAAAAGGATGGTACCCTGAGACTGTGCATTGACTACAGAGAGCTGAACAAGGTGACAGTGAAGAACAAGTATTCTCTCTCGAGGATAGATGACCTGTTTGATCAACTACAGGGTGCACAGTTCTTTTCTAAGATTGATATGAGGTCGAGTCATCATCAGCTGTAGATCAATGAAGTCGATGTTCCTAAAATGGCATTCTACATTTGATATGGCCATTAGGAGTTTCTAGTGATGTCTTTTGGCTTGACTAACGCACTAGCAGCTTTTATGGACCTGATGAACAAGGTATTCAGACCATATATAGATCAATTTATGGTAGTCTTCATCGATGATATACTGGTGCATTCGAGAAGTATGGAGGAGCATGTATATCACTTGAGGACTGTACTGCAGACATTGAGAGAATAATAACTTTATGTTAAATTCTCAAAGTGTGATTTTTGGATGGAGAGTGTTTCTTTTATTGGACACGTGGGGTCTAAAGAAGGTATCTAGGTGGATCCACAGAAGATTGAGGTAGTGTCTGAGTGGCCTAGATCGACTTCAGTTATAGAGATTCATAGTTTTTTGGGTTTAGTCGGGTACTATAGGAGGTTTGTATAGGATTTTTCTAGAATTATAGCTCTTATGACTCGCTTGACTCAGAAGAATGTAAGATTTAAGTGGTTAGAAGCTTATGAGAATAGTTTCCAGTTGTTGAAGGAGAAGTTGACCACAGCCCCGGTGCTAGCTTTGCCTAATGGTGTGGAAAAGTTCATATTGTATTATGATGCCTCTAGAGTTGGTCTAGGTTATGTGTTGATGCAGAATGGTAGGGTGATAGCCTATGCTTCGAGGCAGTTGAAGAAGCATGAGCAAAACTATCCTACACATGACCTTAAGATGGCTTTAGTGATCTTTGCTCTTAAAATCTGGAGACATTATCTGTATGGGGTGACTTATGAGATTTTTACTGATCACAAGAGCCTTAAAGTATATTTTCTAGCAGAAAGATTTGAATCTGAGGCAGAGGAGATGGTTGGAACTATTGAAAGATTATGATTGTGAGATTTTATATCATCCGGGCAAGGCTAATATAATAGCAGATGCCTTGAGTAGGAAGTTCTCAGGCAATCTTGCTCATATCAGTGTGGAGAGGAGACTGTTGATCCAAGAGTTACATCTGTTAGTGGATCAAGGTCTGATGATGAAGCTTAGTAGATTAAGTGGACTGCTAGCTCAGTTTAAGGTGTGATCTGTACTGAGAGATAGGATTAAGGTAGCTCAGAGCCGAGATCCTATTCTAGAAGAGCTTGCAAAAAATGTTCGAGAAGGGAAGTTCACTGATTTCACACTCGATGATGATGGTGTTTTGTGGATCAATGGTAGATTATGTGTTCCTGATATGGATAATTTAAGAGAATAGATCCTAAAGGAAGCACATTTTATAGCCTACAGGGTACATTTGGGTGTCACTAAGATGTACCATAGTATTAGAGATTTATACTGGTGGGATGGACTCAAGAAGGATGTTATTGAGTATGTTGCTAAGTGCTTAACGTGTCAGCAAGTAAAAGCTAAGCATCAAAAGCCTTCTGGGAAGCTTCAGCCTCTTCCTATTCCTAAGTGGAAGTGGGAAAGGATAGCTATGGATTTTGTGGTTGGTTTACCTCGTTCTAAGGATGGATACGATTCCATCTGGGTGATTGTAGATAGGTTAACTAAGTCTGTATATTTCTTGCCCATGAAAGCCACTTACTCTATAGCTAGATTGGTGAAGCTGTATGTGAAGCATATTGTGTGCCTTCATGGAGTACCTGTGTCCATTGTGTCAGATAGAGGTTCAATGTTTATCTCATATTTTTGGTAAAAGTTACAGGAAGCGATGGGCACTAGGTTGGACTTCAGTATTGTTTTTCATCCTTAGACAGATGGTCAGTCTGAGAGGACAATCCAAACATTGGAAGATATATTGAGAATGTGTGTTTTGTATTTGGGAGGTAGTTGGGATGATCATTTGCCACTCATAGAGTTTGCATATAATAACAGCTACCATAGTAGTATTGGAATGGCACCGTACGAGGCTTTTATAAGGAAGGAAGTGTAGATCCCCTTTAAGTTGGGATAAGATTGGTGAGAGAGCTTTGACTGGACCTGAGATGGTTCAGGATGCTGCAGAGAAGGTCACTATGATCAAGGGTAGATTAGAGACCGCAGTTAGCAGGTAGAAGAGCTATGCGGATCCTAGGCGTAGAGATATGGAATTTTAAGTTGGAGACTTTATTTTCCTGAAGGTGTCTCCGATGAAGGGTGTTATGAGATTTGACAAGAAGGGTAAGTTAACACTGAGATATATAGGACCGTTCGAGATTCTGGAGAAAGTTGGCACTGTTGCATATCGGTTGGCTTTGCCTCCGAGTATGTCTCAAATGCATCCAGTATTTCATATCTCGATGCTGAGGAAGTATGTCTCAGACCCTTCACATGTGTTGCAACACGACAATGTGGAAGTGAATGAAGATCTGACGTTCGTGGAAGAACCTGTGGCGATCATTGACTATCAAGTTTGACAGTTGCGTTCGAAATAGATTCCCATGGTCAAAGTTCTGTGTCGCAGCAACAGAGTAGAGGAGCATACGTGGGAGACTGAAGCTAAGATGCGAGCTTCTTACCCGTATCTCTTCCCTTATTGACTTGTATTCTTCTTTTTCAGGAATTCGGGGACGAATTCTTATAAGGGGGGAAGACTGTAATATTTTGATATTTTAAATAATTTTAAATTGCATCGAGATATGCAGTATTAATAATTTTAATATATATATTGATTATTTAATTAGTTTATTATTTATTAAAGTTATCTTTAATTATTTTAAATTTCTTATGTAAAATTTTTTCGAGAATTATATTTTTTGAAAAATTAAAACCTAAATAAATAATTATTAATTATGTTAGTCAATTTTATGTATTTGCATGAGTCCATGCACAATTTTAATTATCGTATTAAAATATATACATATACATGCATATATATATATATATGTACATATTTAATAATTAGGGTTTATTTTAATTAAGTATATATTATATATAATACATTTTTATTAAATTAATATTATTATATATATGTGTATATGTATATAAAAATTAGTTTGATATTTTTGACATGTGGTGTATAATTATTTTGAATATAATATTAATATATTATAATATTTAAAGTTAAAGTTATATATATATATATATATATATATATATATATACAAATATAAAGTTTGCAAAAATTACATCATTGCCATCATCTTCTCCAAATCAACCCGATGCCCCTCACCCACCATGTCCGCCGCTGCCAAGCCTTCCCTTTTCCGTCAGAGTGCCTCCCGACCACTGCCTGTAGTCTTCATTTTCAGCGAGTTTTGGCCGGTTTCCTCCCTAGAAGCCGAAACTCAAGCTAGCTCCAATCAGTGTGTTTCCGGCCACCATCTTGAACACCACTGGTCTCTATCTTCTCCTTGAGCTCCGATGAGTTCATTTAAAAGCTTAGTTTCTTGTGATTTGGTTTAGATTTCCCTTAGTTCTCAATTTTCATTTTCGGCCTTTATGAGTTCTTAATTTTTTTGAACTTCAATTCTAATGATTCAAGCTAACTTTCTTCACAAAGATTGATCCTAGTAGCTCAATCTACATCCTATAATTTTTGTAGAATTTTTGGAATTTATTTTGATTTTTGTGAATTTTTTATTATTTTATTAATATTTTCTAATTTTCGTAAATTAATTAAATAAATTGTGAAATTGTGATTTATGGTGTTTTTAGGGGTTAAAATGAATTTTAGAATTTAATTTGTAATTTTTGTGATTTTTGTATAATTATTATGAATTTATTTAGTTTAGGTGATTTTAGAAAATTAGGTTAAATGAGCATTTTGTTAAATTTAATGGGTTAATTAAGTATAATTATTGATTTTATTGAATTATATGTTGAGAAATTAATTTTTGAGTAATTGTATAATTTTTAGTGAATTTTTGAATAATTATTGTATATTATGAGAATTTATATATATTAGGGGTATTTTGGTAATTTGATAATAAATTGGTTAAAAATTTAGTTAAATTGGTTTAGTAATTATTTAAGGTATAAAAATGATTTTTACAAATTATTTAGCATTTTTAACTAATTAAAACTATTTTTCAAAAATTATTTTCAAATTATGTATAATATACTATTTTTATAAATAAATGAGTTTTTATTGATTTTTAACATGTTTTTGGGCTAATTATGTAATTTGAATTTATAAGATGAATTTTGGTTAATATTTATGAATTTATCGAGAATTATGGATTTTTAATAATATTTTATTAAAATTAGGATTTTATTATAATTATCGATAAAATAATTATTTTTAGTGTTTAAATACCTAAATTGCTATATTTTGATTATTAAAGGGTATTTTTGGCATTTTAATGTATTATGTGTATATCTCGTAAATTGTGAACCTCGGTCGGTGAAATTGTAGTTTGGGAGTCCGACCGAGGGGTTATGAGATTGTGTATTTTTAAAGTGTGTTTTTTTGTAAGATCGGCTCTACTTTCTGAGTAGAGAGATATCCATATTACAGGGGAGGTTCTGCCGAATTTTCAGTAGAATTTTCATAAAATGTGACATCTGGTCAAAACCCTATTCCTTATCTGTGTCCGGTGTTTTAGATCGAGTCTCCAGAATTTCGTTAGATTTATTCTAATTTCGTGTTGTCGTTTATTTGTTTAGTTGCTCCGAGATCGAGGCCTAGTGGACCAGGCCCGTCAGATCCGTCTCGAGAAACGCACAACCATGAGTTATTATTTTATATATACATGTTTTAGGATTGCATGTTTTTAGAAATGTATATTTAAATTTTATGAAATATGCATAAATGGTTTAATAATTGTTTAGGTATATTTTTGGTATATTTTAAATTAAATGCATGTTTTATTATTGAAATATACTTAAAATGTTTTTAAGTGTATATATAATTTATGTCTAGTTTATTTTGTATTTAAACTGAATTTGTTTGACATATATATACTCGAAATATACTTGGTTTATTTTTGGTATATTTCTAGTATATATATGATTTATATTGTTATTTTAGTTAATGTCATGCATCATTTATTTTATGAATGTATAGATTTATTTTAAATGAAGGATATCAATAGAACGTGCTACCTAGTGGGCAACACTAGAACCGAGTATGTACCGATATGATGATAGAATTTAGGTTAAATTACTAACCTATTTATGAATTATGATTGGATTGATTTGATTGATGTGTGATGTGATTTGAGAGTGTGATTGCTAGAGCTCGATTGACCAAGTGTCTCGGAGCCAATCATATAGACACTCAGACTACTGGAGCTTGGTTGATTTAGTGTCTCGGGACCAGTCTACTGTCCGAATGGAATAAGTGAGCCTGTATGACTAGAGTGTTGTCTAACACTGTTTTGAGGTTGCGATCATTTAGGGTTCCACTTGATCCTTCATAAACAGATATTCTCAGTATTATAAAAAATGATTTTGTTGCATCTGTGTGTATTTGTCTGTATATATATTTATTATATATACTAATGAATATGTGCATTGTCATTTAGCTATGCATGTATATATATTATAATAATTCACTCGGTGAGGTCTGACTTCCCTCCGTTGATTATTTTTCAGGAGAGTTTTCATTCTTAGACCTCAGTAGTAGACCCTTACGCCGGATTTCTTCTGCCCCAGCTTTACTGTGTAAACTGCTCACTTGATTTTATGTTATATTCTAGACACTGCAGAAGTTGTAGTTAAGTTTGTGGGATGTATGTTTTATATATGTACGAGATTTATATTTTAAAGATTTGAATTGAGAGTTGTATTTAAAAGATTTTATATATATGAGATGAGTTTGTATTATTAAATCCGTTGGTGGATTATTGTTACTTATGAGATTTTAATTTTCGCTGCAAGATATTTTATTTATTTTATTATTATTACATGCTTTTATATTTTCTGTAAGGTTTGCTACGGGTTCCAGATTCGAAAGAATTCTTATTTCCTAGCGCCGGTCATGGCCCCCTGTTTTGGGTCGTGATAAAAGTAGAGTCGATCCTACAAAAAAAATACACTTCGAATATAGAAATCTACACAACCCTCGGTTGGGATCCTGAACTACAAAATTTTCCAACCGAGGTCCACAATTCACTACAATTCAAATAATATAATAAAATATATTAAAAATCAATAATTACCATAAATACCCTCAAAATATCAAAATATAGTATATTTAACATTAAAACACCAAAATAATTATTTTCTCAATAATTACTTAAAAACCCTAAATAATAATATAATATTATTAAAATCAAATTTTCTCGATAATTCAATATAATTTAATAAAAACTCACTTTACTAATCCAAATAGCTGAATTAATCTAAATACATATTAAAAATTACTAAAAATTCATTTTATTACAAAAATAGTATATAATATATTATTTGAAAATAACTTTTGAAAATTAGTATTAATTAATTAAAAATAGTAAATAATTTGTAAAAATCATTTTTATACCTCAAATAATATTAAAACCAATTAAACTTAATATTAACTAAAATTATCACCAAATTACAGAATTAACCCTAATTTTCAAAAATTACACATAATATACTAATATTACTCAAAAATTCTACAAAAATTATATAAATACACAAAAATTATTTTCTCAACATATATCTCATTATTATGAACAAAAACATATAATTAACCAATAACTTCTACAAAAATATATTTTTAACCTAATTTTTCAAAATTGACATAAACGTAAAATAATTATAAAAATTACATAAAAATCACAAAAATTATAAGCTCAACTCTAAATTAATAACAATTAATAATATACTAAAAATCACAAATTCATAATTTATTTAATTAATTTACAAAAATTAATAAAATATTTAAAAATTCACAAAATCAAAATAAATTCTAAAAAAAAAAAATGTAGATGTACATGTAGATTGAGCTTCTAGAAACAACATTTGTTAAGAAGGATTAACTGAATCAAACAAAATCAACTTAAAAAAATTGGAAAACCCTAATGTTAAAAAACTAAAAAACAACAAAACTCACAAATGAGGAAGATTGAACTTGAACCAAGCTAGGATTCAACATCCCTGAAGCTCTAGGAGTTGAACGGCACCGAAATCACGTGAAGAGGTGGCCGAAAAATGGTCGACGGTGAGGAAGCTATCCACTGCTGCTGTTGCCATTTTTGCGAAATCGATGACCGGAGAGGGTAGAGGATGCGACACGGTGAAGGCTGAAGGGAGGAGGTTGGCTGTCCGGCGTTAGAACGACGAGAGGCATACCAACGGTGAAGAGATCGGACTTGTGGGAAGAGGGAGCTTGCTAATGTGTTTCTTTTTTTGTTTTGGTTGAATGGGCATATGCATAAATATATGTATATATCATAGTTAATAAATATTATAATATAATATTATATTATAATATTATTTTAACTTTATACATAAAAATTCTCCAACACAAGTATATATATATATATATATATATATACACACAAATAAAATAACCCTAAATAATGCAATTTAATAAAAATAATAATAAAAAAATAATAATGCACTAAATATAATATTATTAAAATAATATCATTCAAAGTAGTAAATTTAAATAGCATAAATTAATTGTCCAAAATAATAAGTTTCGAGATAATATTTATGTAGAAAATTACAATTAAACATAAAATAATAAATACTAACCACAAAGTAATAAAATAATCAAATAAAGTTTTAAATTTTATTAACACTGCATATTTCATTTTAAAATAAAAAAATTTAAAAATTAGGATTATTACATTCCTACCATACAAGAGTTAAGGATGAAGCAGGTTATGGTAGGTGAGTTATGTCCTATGTGCTCTTCTACTGTGGAAACTACCTTTTATAGTTTAGTTAGCTACCAGTTTTCTCGCAAAACACGAGTGATGTCATAATTTGGGGACTTATCCAGTCACGTAGATAATTTACAAGATTGGTGGTTTTTTCTAGTGGCTAGGTTTTCAAGTTTTGGGTTAAATGTAGCAGCAACTATTTTATGGTTCCTTTGGAGAAATCGCATTGATATATTCTCGAATAGTAAGTTAAGAATAGAGGCCTCTCTTCTAAAGGATGTTGTTACTTGTGATGACCAATGGCAGTAGATTCAAGTGATGAAGACTTCTATACCAGTTCCAATAGGTCTCATAGCTCCTATCAAATGGAATAAGCCTCTGTTGGGTTTTTTTTTTTTTTTAAATTTAATGTTAATGCTAGTGTGATGACAGAGTCTACACATATAGGTGTTGGATGTGTGCTCCGAGATTCTGATGGTGTTTGTGTTGCAACTTTTCATGCAGCTAAATCAAGCTTATTTGACTATTTTATGGCAGAAGCACTTACTTTGAAAGAATCTCTTCTTTGGTTAATTAGGAAGATGTTTCAAAGGTGTTAATTGAGTCAGAATTTCAACTATTAGTTAATGTAGTATCAACAAAGTTTAACACTTTCTCTCTGGTGGGTCTTGTTGTTAAAGATTGTAAACTCTTATTGGAAAAACTAAGTGTCAGTCAGTTGTTTTGTGTTAGAAGATCAATGAATGTTGTAGCCCACTTTTTAGCTAAAGCTGTAGCTTTTATGTTTGATCAAAGGGAGTGGAATAATTGTTTCCCTTCCTTCATAGCTGATGTAGTACAAGCTGATTTGATTTAATTCTAGATTTCCTTTTTCAAAATAATAATAATAATAATTGATTAATTTAGTAATTTATTAAAATTATGTAATTAATTATTTAAAAAATATATATATTATATGTAGTTCGTATAACGTATGAATAGACTATTAATTTCTATTATAAATATAAATACAAACAACTAGCAATAGATGGAGAGTTCATTACATTACATAAACGTAAATTAATTGCCAAATTGTAATGCAAGTGAACCTGCAAAACATGGTTATTTTCTTTTTGGTTTACAATATCGGCACTCAAAATTAATTTGAACAATAATTAATTTGATTTCATTTAATTAATAATTAATTTAACATGATTATATATATAATAATTTAAATTTATTGTTTAAATGAGAAAAGCTCGAAAAATAATTATGACTATTTTCTAAATATGTATACATACATATTATAACATGAATTATATTTCCTTCTTGATATTTGAAATAATTCACACTTTCTTTTTTTTATTTGAAAATCAAATTTTTTATCTCTCAATATTTATTCTGTCAACATTTTAATCATTATAATAGGATTCCAATAAATCTATTATATTAAAAAACACTTAAATTCCTTTACTTTATAAAGATAAAACAGTTTAATCTCTCTTTTTAAATATTATAACACAATTCAGTTCCGTAAATTTTATAATTATTTTAAATTTAAATTTTCAATATCAATTAAATTTTTAACACCATATATATCTTTATCAATATATTAAATAAAAAAGTTTCATCAATTTTATTTTATATTAAACTTTGCACTTGATTTAATTAATTTTATAATAACTTTAAAAATTATAATTATTTAAATTGAATGCTAAAATTTGAATAATTTGATTTTTAAAATAAAATTAACTAATTTTATTAAATAGAGAGATTAAACTGTAGGGATTAAATTGTGTATTTTTATAAAATAGAAATATTTAAGTATTTTTTAATATATAAAATTTATCAAAATTCTATTAGAGAAAGTTAAATATTAACAAAATTAAAACTAAATGATAAAAAAATTCAAATTTTAAATAAAAGAAAGAATTTATGAATTAATTCTAATTTTAAAGAAAAAAAGTAATTTGCTTTATATATTGTGTTATATTATATTGTATTGTATATACTTTACATGGCAGCGAGAGGCTTGTGACTAATTTTGAATTGACCTTACCATTTTAGGATTTGCTTTTCATTTTAAATTATCTATCTAACATATGTTTGGACATTAATTTAAATTAATCTTTACTTTATTATGTGAACTATTTTGACCTCACATGTTTTATCAATGGCTTTAGGTACAAAAACCACGTTATTACTAACTACAAAGTTAATCCGCACTTTGCCGTAGGATATTTTTAACACAGAATAAAATACATACCAGTAATTAAATTGTCACGTATTACTTATTAATTATAAATTATTATAATATTTTCATGTTACAAATAAAAAAAGAAAGAGTCTGTTGATCAAATAAATTGCTCGCAAATATAGTGAATCATAGCGCAATTTGAAATTATTCGTTCATCGTGCCGATATTGAAATATGTTTTAAAGAAAATAAGTAAGTAATACTATATTATTGTAAAATAAACAAATAAATATTTTAATCAATTTAAGAAATAAAACATAAAAAACATCCAGCAAATATTTTTGGCGGGTGATTTCTCTGAAAATAATTTGATCTCTATGGAGATTTTTGCACTCCACTTATTTATTTATCACCTCGTTCTTTTGTTTTCTGTTTTTTTTTTTTTTTTTTTTTTTTATTTCAAGTTATATAATTACCTTTATTTTAGAGTGTTTATTTTTCATTAATTACTATTCTTAAGCTATACTCTTTTATCTAAATTTACTATTTAATGTTTAAAATTATAAAACTACATGTATTTGAGTATACATCAATTTTTTTTTGCATTAAAAACTTAGCATAGTCAATTTTTTTTAAAGCACTCTTTACCTTTTAATTTGTTTAGACATTATTAAACTTGCACTAATTATTAAAAAAAAAAAAATCTTTTTTTTACTTTTTATGTATAGATTTTTAATATTATATGCATATTATTTTATTTTTTTTATCATAATTTTTTTACAAAATAATATAAAAATCAAATTACATGATTAAAACATATATTATAAAAATTTAATGAAAATTTATTATATAAAAAATTATAATTGTAATTTTAAGACAAGTGTTAACATATTAATAATAAAAAAGTAAGTGCTATATATTTTTTTTTATAAAATACACTTTTAGCAGTATAATTTAATTAGAGTATTTGTTGGGATATGTTTGATCTAAATTACATGTAAATTAATTTTAGCTCTATTCATTGAATTTATGAATATTTTTATGTGATGAAATATTGTTGAATTTTTAATAATAATTTTTAATTACATAATTTATTTTTAAATTATTTTTTAAAAAATGATGATAAAAGTTAAAAATAAAATTATGTGCATATAATATTTAAAAAAAATATATTCAAAAAATAAAAGATATGTTATTACTATAATTGGTGTAAATTTTACAATTAAGATAAGTTAAAAGTTAAAAATTACTTATAAAAAAAATTGAAAATATTATTAACGCAAAAAGAAAAACTCAATCACAAATAGTTTTAAAATGTTAAATATTAAACAATGTATTCAAAAGAAAAATAAAAAATAATGGTAATTTAATAATTATAATTAATAAAAAAATAAAATTTTTCAATAAATGATAATTATATAATTTATAATTCTAAAAAAAATAAAAATAAAATGCAAAAATCAACACGAGGAGTGCAAAAATCTCCACCAAAATATAGTTGTCATTGTCTGCGCGATTGATTATTGTGGCTCAAATCTCTTAACTTTGACCGCTTGAACAATATGTGAAATCAATTGATCTCTTAACAAATGTGACAAAATACCTATATTAGTATATTGTATTTATTCTAAAATTATAGATTTGTTTTAATTTTTATACAAATCAAGCGAATATGGTTGAAAGTTGAAAAGTTTAGTGGTAAATTTTTTTTAAGAAATTGATAGGTTTAGAGTTTGATCATTCTCTCATTAATTTTTTTATATATATATAATTAATATAGTTAAAATACATTTTTTTTATTTATGTATTTCAATTAATATTAGGCAACTGATCATAATTATTTGACTAAATTTAAATAATTTAGAGAAAAACATAAACGAAATATAGAATTATTAAAGAATTTTTGAGATGGGTAAAAAATAAACTTCAATTTATAATTTTGGGATAGTGAAAGTACAAAACTAAATTATAGAAACATCGATTAATTTATCTTATTATTTATTTAAACTGCAAGTAAAATTATAAGTACATTTTACTTAGCTGTTTGATCGATAATTTAACATAATAAATTTCAATATTCACATTTCAACACATATTTTTTGGGGTTGTTGGTACATGAACACATTTTTTTTGTGCATTAAAAATTCAAAAGAAAATTGAGCAATTGAATACAGAGGGAAATGGAATAGTGGACTTTAGATGCCAAAAGTAGTTTTTATGGCCTTTGGAAATGATTGAGGAATTTCTTATTTGGATAAAGGATAAGATTGTTTTTTGAACAATGATAAAGGATAAGATTTAACCTTTTATAAAATAACACTACATTTGCCTATTTAATCCTAACACTTCTTCTTATAGGTGGCGGTTAGAAAAAGATCAACCATTTTAGCCAAATGAAAAGAAAGAACAAAAGTATATATATATATATATATATATATATATATATATATATATATTGTTGATAAACACTTATAAAAATAAAATTAGCATATCAATATATTGATTTTAAGTGGAATTTGAATTTTTTAAATAAGATTTCGGATTCAAATTTTATGTGAATTTTTCAAAATAATTAGAATCTCTATGATTATTAGACACTAAGGACATTAAATAAAAAAAAATAGCAGAATTCAAAAGTAATATAAAAAACATTTAATTTTATAATTTTGAATTATAAAATTATAAATTTAAATAGTCGCAAGAAAAATATTGAATAAATGTAATTGCCAAAAATTCTTAATTGCTATGCTGAAATGTGGAATGGTCTATTGGGTGGGAAGATTCTTGGAGTGAAGATGTGAAAATTTGACCAACTTTTTATCAATTTTTTATGAAGATCCGGCAATGGATTCGGTTTTGTTAACTTCCAACTGGCCTTTGTATAGCTTTAGCTTGCAAGAAAAATGTGGTTTTTCTTAGTTCAGCTGGAGGATTTTTTTAATAAATTTATGTGAATTTTTCAATTCATTTTATATGTAAATACAATAATATATAAAAATTTATTAAGTAAGAATTATTTTCTTTCCCTCTCTGTATACAAATAATTTAAATATATATATAAATTTATGCCTTTTAATATTATTTCAAAAATATTATAAAGTTAAAACTACATTAATATTATAACTAAATTATCATAAACAATTTCTTTTAAAAAGTACATTTTAACAAAAAAATTTCCCTCATTACTTCAAATCGATATGTAATCTCTTATTTCTTTTCTAATTTTTGTAAAAAATTTTTATTTTTAACTACTACCAATCATCTCTTAGATTTACAGTAATCTTTTATTATTATTTTATTTAATTTCTTTTTTTTTTACATTTAATAGATACAAATTTTAACTAGGTTTAGATCTTTATAAACTCAAGTATCCCTCCCCCGTCAAGTGCATTTTCCATTAAAAGATAAAATCATGGTGTTTGTGGGGCAAAACATACAATACCTCCCAATCACTAAAGACTAAAGACCGAAGGCCAAGTCAAAAAGCTCTATCACAGCAAGATTCATATATTTTATATTAAAAAACTATATATGCATTTTAAATAGGAAAAATTATTGTTAGAAAAAAATAGAAAAAATTACAAATTTGATGTTTAAATGTTTTAGTTTTTTTATTTGAGTGTCTAGTTTTTTTTTATATATATAATTATCTGAACTTTAGGAAGGTATATAAATATAGTGTCTCTGATCAATTTAATGTTGACTAAGTATTCAGTCAAATTAAACGAGACTTACTTTTATTATAGTCATTAACCGTATCATTTATCATATGTGTTGTATAATTTAAAAAATGAAATTATCTTTATTCACTCATCCTTTATGTATGCGGCAAATATAATATTAAAGTTATTTTTATCAATTCATAATATTTAATAAGATAATAAGAGTATTTTTATTATTTAAATAATATAATATATGTAACACATGATATGATTAATAATTAGGATAAAAGTAGATCTAATTTGATATGACTCAGAACCTAATCAACATCAAGTCGGCTAAAGATACTATATCAATATATTTTTTAGCCTTTAGACACTTTTGCTAAAGAAAAAAAAATTAAACATTCAAATAGAAAAAAATGAAATATTTCGACATTAAATTTATTATTAATCTTTTTAACTACTTAAACTCGTATATAAATAAATAAAATCAATATTTTTTGTTTTCATAAAATAATAAATAAATTAAATAAAAAAAAATATTTTTTGAATCAAAATAAAAATATATTTTAAATAACAGATAAATTAAAAAATAATAATAATATAAGCAGATTAGATCCGTCTACCATAATAAATGCTCCAAATATATTCGGTGAACATTGCATCCAATGCAATGTAATGTATGGTCCTCCGTCAGTCCACATATTAATTGATTTTGTTGTCCAAATTTGCAAGTTACACATGCAACGAAACCAATAGCAAACAAGGCAATTGTCAATTGGAAATAAAGAATGAAAGAAAATAGACCATTTTCTTGAAAATAAACCTTTTCCAATTGCTAGGACTGAAGCTGAAGGTCGATAAGATAATTTTGACAAGATAATGATAAAAATTAAAGTTGTAGAAACAATTTGCACAATACAATTCCTTTAAAATACGCAATTAGCAAGTTGTCCATGCGGGAGCAACTTCTACTAGCATTGATTTTTGATTCTTCACTAGATAGCGTATACCATGGAGAAAGTTTTAGTATTCACGATTTTGCTCCAAAAAGAAAAGAATTAGAAGCAACAAGAATCAAGATTTTTCCATATCAAAATTTATGTGAAAAAAAAAACTTGTTTCAATATAATGTTACAAAATTAAGAAAATGTTTAAGATGTTAACGCTGTAGCAATTTTTCAGACTCCCTCCTGGAATCAAATCCTAATTCTCTGTCACCAACATAATATGCCTTTATTCTACCATCTAAAGTTAATCTCTGGATTCAAATCCTAATTTTCTGTCACCAGCATTTCCTAGTTCTCTGTCACCAGCATAATAGGCCTCCGTCCTGCCATTTAAAGTTGATATGCCCGAATCAAATCTTAATTATCCGTCACTATCATAGCATGCCTCTGTCCTACCATCGAAAGTTGATAGGGTAAAAACTTGAATGATCCAAAGCCAGCGCAAAGAAATGTTTAGTTTAAATGTTTAGATGAACTTTTATTACATCCGTCTTTGTGATGTAATAGTAAGTAAGACTCCAAGGCACCGTATAAGGATAATGGCTGTTATGAAATAAAGATGCAAAGAAATAGTAATAATAATAATATACAGCAGTTGTGTTGCAGATAGCAACAATTGCTATTGGAGTTGGAGCAGCTTTATATCCATATACAGTTCAGAAATGAATGTTTCAAGCTGCAATCAGCATATGAATACATGGATAACTTATATACAGAGAGGAAGGAGATGATTTCGACTTTTGTTGTCACGAGGCAACCTTCATGATGTCAAGTAACATAATGGACAAAGATTAAGCACTGGCTGCAGCCTGTTCTTCGACATAATGTGAAGCTGATTGAAGGGTGCAGATGAGGTTGCGGTCACCATACACATTGTCCACACGTCCTACAATAACAGTCCATGGTGAAGTTGTCAGTAAATGAGGAGGTATCAATAGTAACCACTTACAATAAAGAGTAGTTGAAATTGCAGATACAGATATCAGATACAGATATTGAGAAAAGATGGGCAACAAAATGCCATTATGGAAAATAGAGTATTTGAATCATTATGATGTCTTCAAGGTTAAGGGCTCGAAGAAAAAGAAACCAATGGCAAGGATGAAAGATTCAAAAGGGCAAATGTTCCAAATCCTGAAGAATGACAGAAATAAAAGATGCATACCTGTAGTAGGCCAGAATTTGGCATCGCGAAGCCAGGAAGCAGGGAATGCTGCATATTCCCTAGAATATGGTTTTGTCCATGCATCTCCCATGAGCAAAGCTGGTGGATGAGGAGCTCCCTGCATTTTCTCATTTCAGATAATTTCGCTAGGTTTATGAATTGAAAAATAACTGTGTACAGAAATGAATCAATACCATGCCTGTGAAATCCATATTATAAATGCATTTTTAAACTTTAGTTGAAATACTTTTTACTGAAAAAGGATCCAAGCATTAACCTTTATAACATTGTTGTGGATATCAGCTTTTCCTTTCTCGATCTCAGCAATTTCCTCCCTAATGGAGATAAGGGCATCACAATATCTGTCTAACTCAGCCTGGAAAAGAAGTTAAACTTTGATTGAAACTCCATAAGACAGGAGAAATATGAAAAGAGAGGAGATTGAGATTCTCTGCTGCTTTTACCTTGCTTTCACTTTCAGTGGGTTCAATCATAAGTGTGCCTGGAACAGGCCACGACATGGTTGGTCCATGAAATCCATAGTCCATAAGGCGTTTTGCAACATCCTCAGGTTCAATACCAGCAGTGTGCTGTAAAGAAAATGCCTTGTAAATATTCATGATAAATTTTAAAAGGTAATTATCAAAGACAAATACCAAACATATGAACTACCTTAAAGCCCCTCAAGTCTATAATGAACTCATGGGCAGATGTTCCATTGACACCCCGGAAAAGAACAGGGTAGTAATTCTGTTGAGCAAACCCATAGAAGAGACGATTAAAGAAAAGAGAAAACTCACCTACAAGTTAACTTCAACTATGAACTCACAAGTCAACTTCTATTAAAATGTGCAAAGCCAGCAAGGATGTCAAACATATTATGCTATCTAAATGCGATATTTGATTCTTATAAAATACAAAAGAGAAGATGGCCATGAAAAAGTTATAAACCTCCAAACGCTTTGCCATGTAGTTTGCGTTCAAGATGGCGGTCTTAGAAGCATCAGTTAGACCCTGAGATCCCATCATTGCTATATAAGTGTATGATATCGGCAAGATCAATGCAGAGCCCCATGGTGCAGCTGCAATGGTTCCCAGTGGCTGGGCCTTGTCAGGGGCTGGTATACCACCTGTAGATATCTGCAATACCATAAAAGAGAAATTAGAACGAAAAAAAAAAATTGAATAAAAAAAAAAAATCTTACAGTAGCACTGTAGCAGCAGAAAAAGTGACGATTGCACAAGCCATTTCCAACAATATGAATTAAGCTTAATGATCATTTGCTCCAAAACTAGATCCATGATGTTTTAGTAGTAAGCAATGGATTGTTAAACAAATATATAACAAATGGCAATAGTTTCTTAACAGGGATTTATGGTCCCATAGAATTTAAGTATGCAACTGTCCAATCAAAACCAGATTATGCCTATTAAATGATTATCTATAACAAGAATATTTACCACAGGATGTGAAGGTAGAAATGGTGCCAAGTGTTTCTTCACACCAATAGGACCCATGCCTGGACCACCACCCCCATGTGGAATACAGAATGTTTTGTGAAGATTGAGATGGCAAACATCAGCTCCAATGAAACCTGGACTAGTTAAACCCACCTGAAAGGGCCAAAAGTTTTAATTGCAGTGATTATACATTTAACTAAGAAGATAATGCTGATGACATAATAATTCACATTTATGCAAAAAAAGTTTATCAGCCATCAATTATTCAGTTGAATCTATGCTTTCAATTGAGCAAGAATATAAATACACATTAAATGAAGAAAAGCATCAGCAAAAAGAGGAAAATAGGATCAGTATGTGTTTTTGATATTTGTTTGAAATTTCAAATGCAATTTACACAGTAAAAATGGAATGCACAAGTAATCAATTTTAAAATTCTCCACAGCAAAGCCTGATCCGTTTCACAGAATTACTTATAACTTTGCCAAGTGCACCTTTTCCAAATTTGCATAAACTATACCTGTAGTTCTGATGCGCTTGATAACTTCCAAAATATCAATCCTCACCCAGCAGTCAAGTTGAGAAAAAATGCATGTGAATTGAAGCTATTTACATATTTTTAAGACAAATGTTCATATATCTAATAGGACGCTTATGGAATAGGAAAAAATCATGATATGTCAAAGTAAAGAAAGTGATATGAGAAAACAGACCTGAGCATTCATGTTTGCCCCATCCATGTATACTTGACCTCCATTATCATGAATAATCTTACATATCTCATCAATGCCTTCTTCGTATACACCGTGTGTTGAAGGATATGTAACCTAATAATTTAATCAGAATAAGACAATTGATACCACACAGGAAGCTGTCAACCTCCCTTCCACTGAAATTTAATTAGGGCGAGATGAAATCATATGGGAAACAAGATATCTATACCATCAGCGCTGAAAGTCTGTCCCTGTTGGCTTCCGCAGCCTTCCTTAGCTCTTCAATGTTAATGTTTCCCTTGGAATCAGTTCCAACAGCAACAATCTTCATTCCGCACATGGCAGCACTTGCAGGATTTGTCCCATGTGCTGAAACAGGTATAATGCAGACATCGCGATGATGATCTCCTCTCGACTACATATATATGTTGGCCATAGAAAATGTTAGGACATTCTACCAAAGAAATGCTATAGTGAGTTAATGGATTTTCTGGCACATGTCAAATATGAAAGCTACTTTGTTATGATCAGAGGCTGATTTTGCAACACTTTAAGTTGACAAATTGGTATATATGTGGCTATAAATATAGCCTTGTTATGCAAGGCAACATGAGAGCAAAGGAAAGCAAATATGTAGAGCAATGGATGCATTGTAAGAACACTCTGGTGATTTTTTGATGGTATTTAGTGCCTGTTCCTTTGTTAGTGGTGGGTGTTCTTACAATGAACAAGAGTTGGATAAAGCTAGAAGGGGTTGACTTCAGTTTACTATGAATATATTCAGAAAATTCTCTTTTCTTTTAACGAATTATTAAGAGAGGAGGAATTCTCAGAAAACATGAAAGACGTTTTGGTAGGAACCGTGAAAAAAATACTGCTACAACCTATGAGGAAGGAGAGAACTGTTTAGGATTAGACATCACTATACCTTGTGATATGCACGGATAGCCATCAGACCAGCATACTCGCCAGCAGCACCAGCATTGGGTTGCAATGAGAACGAGTCAAAACCAGTGATGGTGCACAATAATTCACCCAAGTTATTGAACATTTCCTAGGAGAACATAAGAATTTAAATGGAGGTCAATTAGACTGTTCATGCACAACATTTCGTCCTATGCAACACATCTCAATTTTCTGCTTCAATGTGATGGAAAGTGCCTACCTGGTATCCCTTAGCCTGTTCAGTAGGAGCGAAAGGGTGAATGTTGGCAAAGTTAGGCCATGTCACTGGCATCATTTCAGTGGTTGCATTCAATTTCATTGTACAAGATCCCAGTGGAATCATACTGTGGCACAAGGAGATATCTTTTGACTGTAACTTATGAATGTACCGAAGCAGCTCATGCTCTGTATGATACCTAATAAAAACCAAAAGAAAATTTATAGCAGCTTCCAAATAAAAATCTTATTAAAATCTTCTGGACAAGAGTTTACATGTTAAAGATTGGGTGGGTTAGGTATGGGCTCTCCCTTGTTAGCTTAGAAGGGATTGCAACCTGAACCTCTGGTGCCAAAGATGCAGCAGAGAATGGAACCTAACATGTACAAGAAAAATATTAGCTTTATGGTAAAAAATCATGACTAACTTCAGCCACCAACGCCATGAGAAATATTTAGTAACACTTACAGGCTTCCCACCAGAAAAAATTTTAAAAAGATTGTCAACATCCTCCAGGGTTGTTGTTTCATCAAAAGCAACGGTGATCTGAAAAGGGAACCATATTCTGAAAACCAAATGACACTAACTTACAGGCAACTAATAGAACAGATAAGATCAAACTTACAGTGTTTGCATCTACAATTCGCAAGTTTATCTCACTTTTGTATGCAACATCAGCTATTGCTTTTGCATTGTCACACTTAACCTTCACAGTGTCAAAGAAGGGAAGGCCCTGGACTTCCACTGTCCCAAGTTTCTTCAGTCCAAGTGCAAATGCTCCGGCAAAACCATGGACCCTTTCAGCAATAGCTTTAAGGCCTTTGGGTCCATGATAGACCGCAAACATAGCAGCCATATTTGCAAGCAATGCCTGAATAGAAGAAAAGATTCCTTTCAACTAAATCAATATAAACTTACTGCATTGTATAGCATAGGGTCTGCTCTATTGGTTGAGGAAAATAAAAGTGAATGTGTTCCTGATAAAATTTTAAGCTAGGTTCAATCAATCACAACATTTGCTGAAAAACATGGCATCTAAAGTGGATTTAAACCAACTTTATGCAAGCAGTCCCAAGTAAATAATACTGGTAATATCTTACTTGAGCAGTGCAGATGTTACTGGTAGCCTTGTCCCTGCGAATATGCTGCTCTCTAGTTTGCATTGCCATACGCAGAGCAGGCTTCCCTGAAGAATCAACACTTACACCAATAATTCTTCCAGGCATCAACCTCTTATACTCTTGTGAGGTAGCCAAGAATGCTGCGTGAGGACCTCCATACCCCATTGGAACACCAAACCTCTGAGCTGATCCAACAACAATATCTGCCCCCAATTCACCAGGAGGCTTCAACATTGTCAAGGCCAACAAATCCGTTGCCATAACAACTTTAACCCCATTAGCATGTGCATTCTTAACAAACTCCTCATAGTCCAAAATTTCACCCTCAGTCCCTGGATACTGAACTAAAACTCCACAGACATCCCCAGATTTGTAATTAATAGCTTTAAGATCCGCAGTAACTACCTTAATATCAAAACCATCAGCTCTAGTCTTACAAATATCGATAGTTTGTGGGTGACAATTATTGGCAATGATAAAAGTTTTTTTCTTTCCTTTTAGAATATTATTACACATAGCCATTGCTTCAGCAGCAGCAGTCCCTTCATCAAGCAATGAAGCATTTGACATAGGTAATCCAGTAAGATCAGTAATCATGGTTTGAAAATTAAGCAAAGATTCCAATCTTCCTTGAGATACCTCAGCTTGGTAAGGAGTATACTGAGTATACCAAGCAGGATTCTCCATTATGTTTCTCAAAATAACAGCTGGAACATGAGTGTTATAATACCCCATCCCTATGTACGACTTAAAAACCTTATTCTTTGATGCTAAATATTGCATATGATCAATCATTTGGCTCTCAGTTAAGCCACCATCAAACTTTGAAAACTTCATTGAATCAATTCTAATAGATTTAGGCACAGTAGCATCTACTAAAGCATCAAGACTACCAAATCCACATACCTCTGCCATTTTGTTCTGCTGTTCTGGTGTAGCAGAGTTATGGCGGCGAGGAAAAGTGTCACTGGGTTTTAAAGACTCAACGCTTATGGATCGAAATTGCGACCCAATACCATAATTACCATAAGCAACAACATTTTTGCCTCCTGGCAAGAACCCTGATCTGGGATTTCCATAAGCAAAAGATGACAACGATGACACATACCTTGAAGGAGTGTACAATACAGGAGAAGAAGAAGAGTTTAACAGAGTCTTCGTAGATGACCCATTGCGGCTATGGTGGCTCTGTGGTTTTGATTGATTAACCAACCGCTTTAAGATTGCCCTGTTAGCCAACTTTCTTGCACGTTCCATTAACGTAATGTACAAAGAACGATAGCAAAACAAAGAAAGATTTGATTTTTTGTTTTCTTTTCTTTTACAAAAGAAAAAGAAATTGATCTTTTTTGGATTGAATGTTAACGAAAGTGAAGCTTTGAGAGCAAAGGGGTTGGAGAAGAAGAAAAAGGAAAAAAAGCAAGTTCAAGAATGGTACTAATTGTGCTCCATAAAATAAGTGGAGAGATGGGTTGGTGATAATATAGTGAATTTTTGTCTCTGTATGAATATTTTTATATAGTGCTAGGTGTGCGTATATATATATATATATATGTGTGTGTGTGTTAAGAAAATATGAAATACATGGCTGCAAGATCTGGTGGTGGTGGGTGGTGAGTGACTAAGCACCTATCAAGAAAAAGACTTTTTCTTTTCTTTTTTTCTTCCTGCAGAATACTACAATCTGCAGGAAAAAAAAGGTTACCAAATCCCAAACCAACAACAACAACAAAAAAAATGAATGGAAGAAATTGATGGAAAGAAGATTGAGCATCAGTGGATCAAAATGCTTCCCATTTCCATTCATTCAGAGACAAAATAAAAATTGAAACAAATTTTCTTGAATGGTGTGAAATCTGAGATTCTTGGGTGGCAGATTCTCTTTCACACCCTGCCTATCTCTCACCACATATAAATACAAAAACAGTTTTAGGCTTTTTTTTTTTTTTTTTAAACAACCTTTTAGCCTCCTACGGTCAGTTATTTGGAGAATTCTAAAGTCACTGTATTTTTATTTTACTTTTATCGCGCTACTACACTAGAGCGTATTAAATTATTACACGATACTAATTATTAATAAAGTAAAATTTTTTTGTATAGAAAGTGAAGTAGCAAAGGGAAACAATGTAATGGGGCGATAAAAGGGGTTCTAGGGATCATATATCCTTCGAGTTCTTAATTTATCCTAAAGATATAGTGGGATAAAAAAAGTATAATATGATCGAATAAGGACGTATGTGAAAGAAAAAATACAATGAAAGACATTTTGATAAATATGAATAAATATTATTATTTATATATTTATCAAGGTATGATGGGTGGAACATTCTGATGTCTTCTCCTATCAACTTTTAAGGTGCTCCTTATGCTCTTTAGGAGGTACCTTCGGTGTAAGCTCTCTACCATCCCGAGGCTTGTGTGCACGTTCGACGACACAACTTTAAGTGAGCTCCCTAATGTGAAGCTAGGTGACGAGCATTGAGTTTAGGAAAGAGAAATTCGGTGTCTCCATAGAGAAGGAGCTCTATGGACACTACAAGGCCGAGGTGCTCGTAGTGCGTGGTTCTCCTAGACTCGAGGTTATAATATGACTTGCACTATGCGCAAGCATATAGGGGAATTCCGAGGCACTATGGGATTGGATTATATCTGGGACTTGTAAAACAAGTATATGACCCTCACGTATGCGAGAGCCATGAGGCTAATGTGGGATTCGGTCATGTGCGGGAACGGTGAGACGAATGCGAGGCTTAAGATAAGAATAATGCTTAGATACATATGCAGGATACAATGCGAGCATGAGCCTCAAACGTATGTGAGAAATAGAGGAACAACGATAGTAGTGAACATGCGAGGTTGGTTAGGTTCGCCAACATTTGACTATAGTTAAAGGACACTTGGTATTAATGCTAAGAGCATGTTCATGAGGCTTGGCTGGCCTAAACTTAGGAAAGTTTAGACTCCACACGGGTTGAATGTCAAGGCTAAATGGAGGACCCGTGACATTTGGTATCAGAGCAAAGAAAACATGCGATGTGGGAAATATTAATGTATATAAGTACCATGTTGTGGATGTAAAAATGAATAATTATGGACCTACAATTATTCATGTAGGCGACTATTTAATCAAACTTATTTTCTGGAAGCGAAATAAGTGTGAGGGATGCGCTTGTTAGTGGCACATCAATGTGTCAAAATCGGTAAATGAAAACTTATGGGAATTAGACGATATTCATCAAAGGAATATCATGAAACATCGAGGCTAGGCAGAAATGTATGTGACAACCTAATAAAATTGGTGTATTCTTCATATTTGTGACTTTTACAAGAAATTATTAAGGCGTAATTTACTTGTGGAGAGCAAGCAAGTGAAGAGACACTTAAGTTTGTTAGGGAGGTCATACATGAGAAATAAAATGCAATCATATAAAGCGAAAAGTGTTTGAGACTTTGGTCAGATATGACACTATAATAGCATCATTGTACTGATGCATATCCTAGAGGGATAATCTATAAGGTTGACAAAAACTCAAAAGAAACTTTAAGTAAAATAAGGGAACAATTGATAAAATTATAGCAAGATTGCTTATTGGCGTAAAAAGTCCAACCATGGTGGGATGAGAAACGTGCTAAACGAGAGGCCAACAGTGCCAATCATAAGATAAAAATATTGATGTTGCAATTGAATAATTTATAAGCGAAAATAAAAAGGGTACAATGTCCCTTAAATTGAGATGCGATGAATGTGATTCAATGCAAGAGATAAAGTGCACTAAAATTCACAATGTGAATAAGGGTTATGACAAAACCCATTACATGTGGCGAAATTGGAAATATTGTTAGTCTTATGAGACTATAAAAAGGGGTGATGCCCTACAATTGAAAATACGAGAATGCACAAAAATGAAGTACAAGAATTAAGATAGATATTTCGATTGATAAATTATAAGAATTATCAAATAGTGGCATGAACTTATAGCGATACGTGATGTGGCTCAAGGGCCAGTGAGGCATTGAGCATGAGTTAGGCTTGAGAAGCCAATGTGATGGAATTTTCATGAGTATTATGACTAAAAGTGGGGGAGTGAAACCCATGCAGCAATGAATGAAATGATAAGTGAAATATGGTGATTTGAGTATGGTTGCGGTAACCACTATTGTGAGTGTGTGAGAATGTGTGAAAAAAAATAATAATAATGAAAGAAAAAAAAAGGAAGAGAAAAAAAATATAAGAGCAAGAGGAAAAGAACATAGAGTGAAAAGAGGAAAAGAAAATAATAAGGGAAAGTGAAAAGAAAGAGAGAAAAAGAAAAGAAAAGAAAAGAAAAGAGTGAGCGGAAACATGTTGTACGAGATGTGTGTTTGATGAGGGCTGCGGTAGCCCTGATTTGTGTTTATTGAGGGCTGCAGTAGCCTTGATTTGTGTTTGCTGAGGGCTACAGTAGCCTTGATTTGTGTTTGTTGAGGGCTGCAGTAGCCTTGATTTGTGTTTGCTAAGGGTTGTGGTAGCATTGATGTGTGTTTGCTAAAGGCTATGGTAGCCTTGCCTTACGTGTTACAAAAGGGTTTGCCAATAGAGCTTGAGGCAGCCTTCAAGAAAATATATATATATGTGTTATGTGCAGGTGAAAGTAAGTGTCGATATAGCTAAACCAAGGAATCACTAAGGGGATGGAATACGAGTGTGATAAATAAAGCGTAATGCTACTGAGGTTTGAAACACTTACAAAAACGTGGTGGCAGATGACTCGGATGACATGCAGCAACTTTCAAGAAGTAAGAAAGGAGATTCATCGAATCAAATTAATTACAGACGGAGGGTTATGGCTTTATAGAGATGGAGATGACATCGTCTCTCAAGGCAAAGGCATAAGCAAGTTGAGCCAAAAATCATAAACTCTTACTACTATTAAGACAAGCAAAAATACTACTCTCGAATGACCCATTGGACCTGAATGTACCAAGACACACTTTAGAAAGATCTTGTAGAGATGTATTATCCTGCAAGTTACTTTTATAAGTGGAATGTACATAATAAAGACCTTAGATATAAATGGGACAAGATATCTACCTTTTGGCATATGAACGATAAAATATAGGAAGGCTCCTATGAAGTAACAAGTGAAGGAGGGAAGAGCATTAAACCAAAGCAAGATGTTGGCTAGTAGATACCCTATCCTAGAAACAAAAGATGTGAGGATTTGGGAAGGTACAAAATAGCAAACTATAAGGGCCAAGAGCGATGAATAATGACATTGTTGAATGAACGCAAGAATAATGTGTAAGTCATATTATGCTCCTTTATAATTCCTTGACAAATATAATAAGCTGTGATGGTTATTTAATTAATGTACAAATATGTGCAAATGGTGAATTCATCTAACATTGAATTTAGTATTAAAAGAGCAAATGAGACATGAGAATTATTTTTCAATATGTACTATTGTTGCTTCTTTATTTTATCTTGTGAGGTACAATTTACACTCGAGATAGGAATAAAGTAATGAAAGCATGGGAAACCATACTGAGAAGTAAAAGCAAGAACCTAAGAGAAGACATTCAAATATAGAGGTGGAGAGCCAAAAATTCACGATGGATGAGAGTAAGAAGTGGTCAAGAGTTGACATAGTTTTAAGAGCATAAACAGGCAGTGCAAGCTGATGAAGATCAAATAGAAAAAGAAATGGAACACCACAAGAGATGAGAACCATGAACTCCTATGGCCAATTGACGAGGGCATCAATTGCTCAAGTGGGGGAGAATGTAATGGGGCAACAAAAGGGGCCCTAGGGGCCATGCACCCTTGGAGTCCTTATCTTATCCTAAGGACATGGTGGGATAAGAAAAGTATAATATGGCCGAGCAAGGACATATGTGAAAGGAAAAGTACAATGAAGGGCATTTTGGTAAATATGAATAAATATTATTATTTATATATTTATCAAGGTGTGATGGGTGGAACATTCTGATGTCTCCTCCTACCAACCTTCAAGGTGCTCCTTATGCTCTTTAGGGGGTACCTTCGGTGTAAGCTCTCCACCATCCCCGACGCTTGTGTGCACGTTCAATAATATAACCTTAAGTGAGCTCCCTAGTGTGAAGCTAGGTGACGGGCATCGAGTTCAGGAAAGAGGAATTCGGTGTCTCCATAGAGAAGGAGCTCTATGGACATTACGAGGCTGAGGTGCTCGTAGTGCATGGTTCTCCTGGACCCGAGGTTACAATATGACTTGCACTATACGCAAGCATATTGGGGAATTCCGAGGCACTATGGGATTGGATTATATCAAGGACTTATGAAACAAGTATATGACCCTCACGTATGCGAGAGCCGTGAGGCTAATGTGGGATTCAGTCATGTGCGGGAATGATGAGGCGAATACGAGGCTTAAAATAAGAATAATGCTTAGATACATATGCAAGATACGATGCAAGCATGAGCCTCAAACGTATGTGAGAAATAGAGGAACAATGATAGTAGTGAACATGCGAGGTTGGTTAGGTTCGCCAACATTCGACTATAGTCAAAGGAAACTTGGTATTAATGCTAAGTGCATGTTCATGAGGCTTGGCTAGCCTAAACTTAGGAAAGTTTAGGCACCACACGGGTTGAATGTTAAGGCTAAATGGAGGACCCGTGACATTAATGTAATAAGGCGACAAAAGGGGCCCTAGGGGCCATGCACCCTTGGAGTCCGTAGCTTATCCTAAGGACATGGTGGGACAAGAAAAGTATAATATGGCCGAGCAAGGACGTATGTGAAAGGAAAAGTACAATGAAGGGCATTTTGGTAAATATAAATAAATATTATTATTTATATATTTATCAAGGTGTGATGGGTGGAACATTCTGATGTCTCCTCTTACCAACCTTCAAGGTGCTCCTTATGCTCTTTAGGGGGTACCTTCGGTGTAAGCTCTCCACCATCCCCAAGGCTTGTGTGCACGTTCGATGACACAACCTTAAGTGAGCTCCCTAGTGTGAAGCTAGGTTATGGGCATCGAGTTCAGAAAGAGGAATTCGGTGTCTCCATAGAGAAGGAGCTCTATGGACACTACGAGGCTGAGGTGCTCGTAGTGCGTGGTTCTCTTGGACCCGAGGTTACAATATGACTTGCGCTATGTGCAAGCATATAAGGGAATTTCGAGGCACTATGGGATTGGATTATATCCGGGACTTATGAAACAAGTATATGACCCACACGTATGCGAGAGCTGTGAGGCTAATGTGAGATTTAGTCATGTGCGGGAATAGTAAGGCGAATGCGAGGCTTAAGATAAGAATAATGCTTGGATACATATACAGGATACGATGCGAGCATGAGCCTCAAATGTATATGAGAAATAGAGGAACAACGATAGTAGTGAACATGCGAGGTTGGTTAGGTTTGCCAACATTCGACTATAGTCGAAGGACACTCGGTATTAATGCTAAGAGCATGTTCATGAGGCTTGGTTGGCCTAAACTTGGGAAAGTTTAGGTGCCACGCGGGTTGAAACATTGACTTTTCTCTTTTTCTCTCTAGTGCTTTTTTTACAACTGTTATTATGGATCAATTTCTGTCCATTTTGTTGGCCAATACCAAAATGGTCACAAATTGGTCTTTCTTTTTTATTTTTATGTTTTTCTACCATGTCTTAACATATATAATAATTTTATTAAACTTAGGGTCTAAACCCTTTTGCTGGGATCCTTTTATTTTCCTTTTGTGTGGATTTTCTGATTTTGAGGCTTCTTTGGATTGTTTATCCTCTAGGATAATGGAATTATAATTTGGTTGGAGTTTAACCAAACATCAAGCGAAGCTTCTATGATGGTGCTGATCTGAGGAAGTTGGCTTTCTGAGTGTGGCTTCTTAGTGGACCTCTGTTTGTGATGTTTTTGGAAAATGGACGAGGAGCATAAGATAATTCTCAAGCAGTGGTTACTAAAGCTTTGTTGTATGGAAATCAATTCAGAGATGTTCTTCCATCAATCTCTTTGATGAGTAGAAGTTCAGCAGATTATGGAAAGTTTCTACTTAGTGCATTCCTTCCTCTAGGTGTGTTTAAAGTCAATGTTTGACACTTGTTTTAATGGACTAGTTGGTTTGGTTTTTATGATAGTAATTTTCAGAGATAATCATCACAAGCTCATCGATAAGTTTCTTTTTAGAAGATCTGATGCTTAAGAGTTATATACATCATTGAGTTGTTTGCAATCAATTTCAAAATACAACTTGCTGAAACCTATAAGATTTAACCATTAGAACTCCAACCAGTAAGGTAGCAGATTGGGTTATAAACTTATAGATTTTCTTTTGCTAAATACATTGTGATCTTGTAACGTTCCTAATGTCTTGGATGCTATATTCTACTTAGATGCCTTAGGGTTTTGAATTAATGACACTTTTGTTCAAAAAAAAAAAAAACTATATGCTACATCTGGTTTTTTTTACACCAAATCAAAAGAATTTTTTAATACTTTGGTTGGAAATAGAAATATCAATTGTTATACTAGTAGAGATTTTTGCACTCTTTCCATTTATAAATATACTTCATTTGAATTCTTTATTAGATATACCAATTTTAACACCTTTCAATCAAAAATTACATTCCTATCAACTTAATAAATATTTGTAAAATATTTCTTTTAATTATTTTATTTTATATTAAATTTCCACTACATGTAATATTTTTAATATTATATTTTACCATTTTATTAAAAAATTTAATAGAAAACTTAAAATTAAAATTAACCACTAATTTTTTTTCCAAATATAAACATTTGAAATGTTAATATAATTAAAAAAATATAAATTGAAATATAACTTTTTTTAATAACATTTTCGCAATATAAGTTGAACATAAAAATAAAATAATAAAACAAAATAATAAAATTATAAATAGCTCTTATTTTCATTCAAGTTATTAATTTTGACTGTGTATATATAATTAAGTTAGAATTGATTGTTGTGGAAAATGCACTTTTCATAATTTAATGAAATAATAAAGTATAATTAGTCAGTAAGAGAGTAGTCAAATGGTAACTCCTCTCCAAGGGCATCATGAGGTACAGGGTTTAATTTCTGTCATTGTCAATTAAGGGAAGAGATGTCCTTGTTGTGCAGTCCATCTATGCTAATATCATATGACCTCCTAATTTATCAAAAAAAAAAATAATTATTTTGAATTAAGGATAACTAAGTCATTTAAACTCCAAATGAAGTTAAAGTTGAGTGTGATTATCAATAGGAGGAGCACGAAAATTCCTACTTATTAAACTTGCACATATATAATACATAATAATATCTATTTTGGGTATAATATACTACATAGTTGAATTTATAATATAAAAAATATATGTCATTTAAAATACATATTATAAATTCAGTTGTATAATACAATATATCCAGTATTAAGAAGAATATTTATGATATTCTGTTGAACATTTATATGATCAAGTGTTAATCCATTCCTATTTTGACATTAACAAACATTTTTGGATCACTAATATTCTTTGTTTAAGTGTGATTATAAGCATAGGTATAATATTACTTTTAATTAAAGCCAAGTTAAAAAGAGTCTTAAAGGGGGGTGAATAGGACTATTAAATAAAAATGAGAAATTAAAAGAATGTTTTGCGAGAATTGAATGGAAGTTGAGAAGGAAGAATGAAGAACATAAAAATTTAAGGAATTCGGATTCAACAACAATCCTACGTCTTCACCTAACTTATCCCTAAGTTAGGATTTTCAGTCACCCATAATCTTATTCACAAGATTGAGATTACACAAGATTTTTATGGCTCACTCTTACAACCTTACAACTTGAGTTTTCAAGACTCACTTAAAAAACCAAATCCCAAGTGTTTTAATGAACAACACTTAAACCAATTCCTTTAGAAACAAATCTCACTTCCCTTTTAATCTATCCCAAGATTTAAGATGAAGAGAAATTCTATATCTAACACATAACCAACTCTCACATAAATTATACAAATAAAGAATTATTTAAGAGAATTTGAGAGCTCAATTGAATGCTTAAAAAATAATGAATGATAAATAAGTTTCTTAACTTTCATTCAACTCTTTGGTGTTTATATAGATAAACACTAAAAAATATAGATGTTGAAGGTGAAAATAATATGTGTAATATCTATATTTTGAATTCAATGTTTATAATTTTGAATTATTGAAAGTGATGCTATCAGACAACTATGCATGGATTGAAACCGTAATTGGCTATTGAAGATATTCGATTTTGTCCACACTTTCTTTATAAAAGTTGTATATATTTGACTTAGATTTTCATATCATTTTAAATCACTTAAATTGGACTTCTATAGCTTAAGATATGTCCAAAATACTAAGAGCTATGCAATCTAAAAGGCAGACTACTGTCAAATAACTATGCACAAGTTGAACTCGTGATTGTATATTGAAGACGTTTGAATTTGCCAAAAATTTTTTCATTAAAGTTGTAGATATTTAATTTAGCTTTCCATATCAATTTCAATCACCTTAATTAGACATTTTTAGCTCAAGATATATTTAAAATACTAAGAGCTCTGCAATTTAAAATGTAGATTACTGTCAAATAGCTATGCACAAGTTGAAGTTGTGATTTTCTATTGGAGAAATTTGAATTTTCCCACACCCTTTTTTCCATAATTGTAGATATTTGACTTTGATTTTCATATCATTTTGAATCACCTCAATTGGGATTCTTTAGCTCAAGATATGTCCAAAATACTAAGAGCTGTACAATTTAAAATGATAGCTGCATACATTGATTTTGACTTAATATTTGCATACCCAAATGAACTCAAATTTTGACAAGTAAGCTTGATTAGAGAGCTTAAGATATCTATTTCAAATGTGAAGAAGATAACTTTCTTATTATAAAGCTCTAAGGATGTCAAAAGTCTCCTTGAATCTCACAGGTTGAATTAGCCCAAGATAATCATACTTTATTTTAACTTCCAATGGAGTCCTAATTTATACACACTTAAACAAACAAATTAAATGCTCAAAATTAAGTTTTTTAAGATCAAAATTAAGATTGATTATTGCTAAGGTCAACAATCTCCCTCTTTTTTATTTTGACAAACTTAATTTGAGTTTGATAAAAAATGATACAAAGTAAAGTGTGTGATAATATTTGTGATAATAATGATGCCAAATGAAATAAAATATATTTCTTTATTTCTCCCCCTACAAATATGGACATGATAAGAAATATAAATTTATAGATTATTCTCCTTGACAAAAAAAATAAAAACATCATAAAATATTGCAAGAGGGATGAAAACATGACATTCTTATGACAAATATATTAAAAATATAAAATATGATAATATGATCATTTAAATAAATGTTAGGCAATGTGAGAAAATAATTTCAAATATATATGCATATAGTGCCACTAAAATGCATTACAAAAATAGTACATATAATAATAATGTTGATATTAGACGTGTTTAATTATCATATGATCATATAGAGTTTAGCTAATTAATCAATCATATAATACTTAGCATATTAAAAAAAATAAACACAAATTATTCATAACATATTTTCCTCTCTTTGTACAAAGGCAAAAGGAAAAGAAAAGATATAAGGAAAAATGAACCTAAAAGGACCAAAATTCCTAAAGGGACCAAAATTCCTATAGGAACAATGCAAATATACACCAAATTTTTGTAAAAATATTCATGCCTTATCAAAGATAATAACAATTCCTAAAAAAATATTCATGTCTTATCAAAGATCAAAACAATTCCTAACAAGATATTTATGCCTTATCCTTATGCATATATAAACACAATAATAAAATGTTATACACATGTATAGTAACAAATAACAAACTCAAATATATTTCTCCCCCTTTGTCAAAAGCAAAAAGAAAATAAAGAGATATGAAAATAAATATACATAAAATCTTTATAAAATCTATTTCATACATAAATAAAGTAAGCAAAATAAGGTCTTTTGTCACATATGATATATGACAAAATTAGTCATACTTATAATGTTAATATGCATACAAAAATTTAAACAAATTTTCTCCCTTTATATCAAATAAAAATATAATATGTCACTAATATAAACTCATTTTTTAAGGGAGTTTTAAAATTAAAAAAGATACACATGTAAAAAAAATTAACTAGATACATATACAAACTCAAATTATTTCTCCTCCTTTGACAAAATGCAAAAGGAAATTTAAAAAGATAAACCAAATATAAGCTGACGACTAAACAAAAATTTTAAGATCAAAATCAAAATATTTAGCAATCAAAGTAATCAATAAGCACAATATGATTTCACATGAAAACAGTTAAACCATCAATTAAACATAAAATCAAGATAAACTAGAACCATTAATCATACCAAGTTTATGCTTAATAAAATTTAATCTATTTTCATTGAGAGGTTTGGTGAAGATATCTGCAAGTTAATTATTTGTATTAAAAAATTCAAGTGATATATCACCAATTTGAATATGATCGTGCAGAAATGATGTCTAATGTCTATATGCTTAGTTCTAGAATACTGAATGAGATTTTTACTAAGGTTGACAACACTTGTATTGTGACATTTGATTGGAATATGATCAAGTTTTACACTATAGTCTAATAACTATTATTTTTGCCACAACACTTATGAACAACGGAGATTTGCTGCAATATATTCAGCTTCAGTAGTGGACAAAACAACTGAAACTTATTTCTTGCTAAACCAAGAAACTAAACATTGTACTAAAAATTGACAAGTTTCAAAAGTATTTTTTCTATCTAGTAAATTACTGGTAAAGTCTGCATCAGAATAACTAATCAAGTCAAAGGATGAACTCCTAGGATACCAAAATCCTAAATGCATTGTACCACAAAGATATTTGAAAATTCTTTTGATAGCATTCAAATGAGACTCTTTAGGACTAGATTGAAATCTAGCACTCAAACAAATAGCAAACATAATATTGGGTCTACTAGTAGTTAAATAAATAAGGGATTCGATCATACATCTAAATCGCTTTTCATCAACCGGTTTGCCATTCTTATCTTTGTTAAGTTTGGTTGTGGTGTTGATTGGAGTTTTACTTATCTTAGCTTCATTTATGCTAAATTTCTTGAGAATGTCTCTTGCATACTTGGTTTGATTGATAAAAATTCTATTTTTGCATTTCTTGATTTGTAGTCCAAGAAAGAATTTGAGTTCACCCATCATATTCAACTTAAATTCTCCTTACATTAAATTAGAGAATTCCTCACACAAGCAATGGTTAGTAGCACCGAATATAATGTCATCAACATATATTTGAATAATTAATAAATCATGCTTATATTTCTTTATGAAAAGAGTTGTATCAACTTTTCCTTTAAAGAAACCTTTCTCTAATAAGAAGTTGCTCAATCTCTTATACCAAGCTCTAGGACTAGAGCTTGGTATAATCTATATAATGCTTTGGAAAGTTTGAATACATGATTTAGAAAATCAAATCTTTCAAACCTGGAGGTTGTTCAACATACACCTATTCTTCAATAAAACCATTTAAAAATGCACTTTTAACATCCATTTGATAAAGTTTTAAATCCATGAATGATACAATGCAAATAGAATCCTAATAACTTCAATCACCCATAATCTTATTCATAAGATTGAGATTGCACAAGAGTTTTATGGCTCACTCTTACAACCTTACAACTTGAGTTTTCAAGGCTCACTCAAAAAACCAAATCCTAAGTGTTTTAATGGATAATACTTAAACCAATTCCTTTAGAAATAAATCTCACTTCCTTTCTAATCTATCCAAAGATATAAGATGAAGAGAAATTATATTTCTAACACACAACCAACTCTCACAAGAGTTATACAAACAAAGAATTATTTAAGAGAATTTGAGAGCTCAATTGGATGCTTGAGAAAGAAAGAATGATAAATAAGTTTCTTAATTTTCATTTAGCTTTTTAGGTGTTTATATAGATAAACACTCAAAAATATAGATATTGGAGGTACAATTAAAGTGTCCAATGTCTATATTTTAAATTTAATATTTATAATTTTGAATTATTGAAGGTGATGCTATCAGATAGTTATGCATGGATTAAAATGGCAATTGGCTATTAAAAACGTTCGATTTTGCCCAAACTTTCTTCATAAAAGTTGTAGATATTTAACTTAGCTTTCCATATCATTTTGAATAACTTAAATTAGACTTTTGTAGCTTAAGATATGTCCAAAATACTAAGAGCTATGTATTCTAAAATGCAGACTACTGTTAGATAGTTATGTACAAATTGAACCTATGATTTTATATTGAAGACGTTTTAATTTGCCCAAAATTTTTTATCAAAGTTTTAGATATTTGCTTAGATTTTTATATCAATTTGAATCACCTTAATTGTACACCTTTAGCTTAAGATATGTCCAAAATACTAAAAGCTATTCAATCTAAAATGTAGACTATTATCGAATAACTATGCACAAGTTGAAGCCATGATTTTATATTGGAGACATTTGAATTTGCTCATATTTTCTTCATAAAAGTTGTAGATATTTGACTTAGCTTTCCATATAATTTTGAATCACCTCAATTGGGCTTTTTTAGCTCAAGATATGTCTAAAATACTAAGAGTTATGCAATCTAAAATGGCAACTGCATACATTGATTTTGACTTAATATTTGCATACCCAAATGAACTTAGATTTTGACAAGCAATCCTAATTCAAAAAGCTTAAAATGTCTATTTCAAATATGAAGAAGATAACTTTCTTATTATAAAGTGCTAAGGATGTCAAAAGCCTCCTTAAATCTCAGAGGTCGAATCAACCTAAGATAATCATACTTCATTTTAACTTCCAATGGAGTCTTAACTTATACGCACTTAAATAAATAAATTAAATGCTCAAAATTAAGTTTTTTAATATCAAAATTAAGATTAATGATTTCTAAGGTCAACACAAGTCAATTAATCGACCTTCCAAACATTCTTAAAGACATTTGAATCACATTTGAAGTCTTTAAAGACCTCTAAACATGTTCCCTTATGCATGGGAAATGAACCAAGTGCAAAGGAGTGCATTTGAAGGCAAAATGGACAAGTTCTCATGAGGTCAGCCTATGCTCATGGTCTACACTCAGGATCCTGAGCAGACCTTGAGCATCCTTTATGATCTTAATGTATTCTTGCCTAAAATGTGAAAGAAGGCTGTCGCGCTCATGGTTTATGGTCAAGATCCTGAGCAGATCTCGAGCATCGCCAATATACATATTTTTGGATTTATTGAAAGAAATAGACATATTTAGAGACATAATCAATGGCTCCAATATGCATATTTTTTTAAGTTTAATCTATATATATGTGCTCTGAAGTTGGGATAACAAGAACAACATATTACATTACTCTTTGATTATCAAAAACTCTCTAAGCATTCATTAAGTTTCATTTTTCTTTCTATCAATATTCAATGGATTGATTAAATTTTGTGAGAGTTGGTTGTATGATAGAAATAATACTTCATCTTCATTTAATTCTTGGGATAGATTAGAAGAGAAGTAAGATTTTTTTCTTGTTGAATTGGTTTAAGTGTTTAACCATTAAAACATTTGAGAATTGGTTTAAGAATGAGCCTAGAAACTTTTATTTGTTTGATTGAAGAGTTAGCCTTAAAAACTCTTAGTTGTAAGGTTGAAGAGTGAGCCTTAATCTCTTGCGTAATCTCAATATTGTGAATAAGATTGTGTGAGACTGAAAATCCTAATTCGGGGATAAGTTAGGTGAAGACGTAAGATTGTTGAAAATCTAAACTCCTTAAATTCTTGTGTTCATTGTTCTTCTTATTATATTATCTTTCAATTTTTGTTCATTCCTTAAATTCATTTGAATTTTCCTAAAATCCTTCATTAACCTTATTTACCCCCCTCCCCTTCTAAGACACTTTCATACACCAATCATTCATCTGTCCATTGTGCAAACTGCTTATTAATATATTATTTATTTATTTTTAATATATTTTATTGATAAAATTTATTTATTAAATAAAATAATAGGAATTATATAGAGTTTACATATATTTAAAAAATAATATACTGAATAATTTTAGATAAAATAAATAGAAATAGTGAAATAAAAGATTGCAAAATGTAATATATTTTCGTAATACAGTAAATTTGCTTACTCCTCTCAATATCTAAATAAATTATGAATATTTTTAACTAATTATAATTGATTATTTTATCATTTGTTTGTAATTTACTATTTGTAGTTGTACATATTATTTATTTATTACCTTTGACAATTTTGCTCTTGTTATATTAACTGTGCATTCATTGAAAATTGTCAACTGAACATAAAAAGAAGGCCTATTTATATAAAGTTATTTTTATAATTTATACTGTTTATTACTTTTCCATCTTTATGCTATTACCGTCATTTGTAGATGAAATTAAAAAAGTGACGATATATAAGAATTTTTTAGGTGATTTTGGAAAGGAAAATTCTAATTTTGAATATTATTGTATTTTTCCTTTTTGATTTAAATCCAATACATCAAAATATATATTTTTCTTTTATAAATTATATTTTAATTTATAAATATAAATATGTCTAACTTATATAAATAAATTAATAATATGAAATTAAAATGTTTGTATTTAAAAGATATGTAAAATGTCTGAAAACGCTCTGAAAGAATTGCTGCCTCCATCAATGGAGGATGACTGTAATACGAAGAAAGTAAAGATCAGGGAAGGTGAATACACTCCGAATGCGATTGGATTGCAAGGAATAATGTCCTTCAAGGACAAACTGATGGTAGATGTTACAATTACCGTCAGTGACATAGATTCCTAACTTTTTGAAATAGAAATTGAAGAAACCGATATGCAGACTAGACAGGAAAACAGAATTCCGGTGATTCAATTGTCAGACCACGTCCATTGTCTTATGGCTTAGTCATTAAGGAAAATGGCGATTGTCCGTTTATTGGGAAGCTTAATTGGATATAAGTTACTATGTACGAAGATTGAAGAACTCTGCCAGATAGTGGATTTAAGGTCATAGATTTTGACAACGATTATTTTTTGGTTAAATTTAAGGATGACAATGATTACTCCACTGCTTTCCTCAAAGGACCTTGGATTGTTTTAGGGCATTACTTTATCGTCCAACCTTGGAATCCCTCCTTCAGCACTAGTGACAATGATCTATCAGCCATTGCAGCATGGATTAGGTTTCCTGGACTACCACTATAATACTATTATAAGAAGGTTTTACATGCAATTGCCTTATCAAAGTTGACTATAACACTGAGGCAGGAGATAGAGGGAAATTCTCTTATATAGCGATTGAACAGGATCTTCGAAAGCCTCTAGAGTCACGAATCTAAATAGATGGTCATATGCAAAGGATTGAGTATGAATTCTTACCCACTATCTGCTATCATTACGGTAGGTATGGGCATGTTAAAGATCTCTGTAGTTTCAAGGAAACAAGTACAGTTCAAGGAACAAGCTCTGACAGAGATGAATAAGAGACTTGTGGTCATAATGAAGCTTCCCTAGCTACTAACAATGATGCTTCTCTCTCGAAGAAAGATGTAAAAGAGTGATGCTGTAAACCCTAAGTGCATGCTTTGATGAAGGGGCGACGAATGACTAAAGTGGCAACCTCCACTATTCAGGCCAAAAAATTTGGTGATATGGGAAAATATTATATTAAGTCTATATTTGGTGCTTTAGCGTAATTAGAGGATAACCTCTTGAAAGCGGCAAATCAAAATAATTATGGCAACTCCTCTAGCACCGAGCCAAGTACTCAACAAATCTTTTATAAAAGGAGTGAAAGAAAAGCTTACAACCTTTTGGAACTAGATCTCATAGACAAGCCCGGTGGGCCTTCCTCAATTAACAATGATTATAGAATTTTTAAAGAAAACCCTGAGTCAGGCTCCATAAGCAGACAATAATAATTAAGGATAGAGGAACCCAACCATAGGATAATACGATGTGTAGATGACGGAGTTTAGCGTGTGTCCAAGATTTTAGCAATTACGACACGATTTAGGCTCAGGGCCTTAGAGAACACATTAACCACTGTCACAAAGACATGGCATGGAGATGAGAAGTCGCCAACCAGGATAATAACTGAGACAAATTGAAAATGTGGTACTCGATTCTCTAAAAGAAAGCTAGCACCACAATCAGGAGATTCTAGATACGGAATACTAACTTCTCTTAGTCTCGTGTTCTTTTAGAATAATTTTATGAATGATTATTTCATCCTCTAATTACATGCAATTTTATTAAACCCTAATTAACATCCATCTAACCCAAAAGGCAACAAGTCAGTAAAATTACAAGTAAAAATGCATCAAAAAGGCAATGCTCGTATGTCTAAACTATGTTAATTTTATTTTATAAGTCACCTAAATCTACATTTTATTTACAAGTGAGAAATGGACTATAGGTGGACCTATATATTTATTAATTAGTGAGCTTAGATCTGTTTATTTAAATTTGTCTAAGGAATGGGTCTAAGTCTATTCAATTTTAAAGGAAAATCAAATTAGTGGGTCTAAGTCTAACTTGATTTTATTTTAAGTGAAATGTGGGCCTAGGTCTATTTATTTTAAAAGAAATGCAATTAAGTGGGCTGAGCTAAGTCTAGACAAGTTTTAATTAACTAAGTGGGCCTAAAATCTAATTAACCCAATGGGCTTAAATTGATTTTAATTGTTTAAAAACCTAAACCATTTTTTAAGCCTATTTATTAAGTCGGTTAGATCTAAACGTGGGCTTGGAGTCCAAAAGGATAAAAACATAAAAAAAAAAGCCCAAAACAAATAAAACACAAAAAATGGATCAAATAAACATTACAATGATTTTCTAAAAAAACCCTAAATTAATTACATGCAAACCCTAATTCAAGCTACTGCCACCATTGATTTTAATTGATTTTTTACCTAATTGAACCTAATTACTAATTAATTTTAAAATACAGAAAATTAAAATTTTACTATTCCTACTATTGGGGCTATTACAAACTACGTACAAAAATTAAATTTAAATGATTATACACCCAGAAATTAAAATAATTACACAGAATACCAAAAATGGAAAAATAATAAAAAATCCTAAATCCTTCTGGAAAACAACACAGGTTCTTCCATGACATTCCATGGACTTTTTGCTCAATTTAAATATAGGCAGTATCCTCCTTAATTCACATGCACATATCAAAATAAAAAAAACAAGTAATCAAATTAGTAATGAAATTAAACAATTAAAAAAGAATAACAGAATAAAAGAAAAATCACAAAAAGAAAATAATAGAAAGAATAAAACATGAAATAGAAAATAATACTGATGATTTAGATGCTGTGCAAATGCTCTTTTTTGACCCCTCAGATTAGGATTTTGATCGTTGAAATTGACTCAGTGTTGATTTGATTCTGGATTGGCACTAAAAAAATCGTTGTAGCGTCTTCATCAAATGAACTGCAAAAATTAGGGTTTTGAAAGAACAAAAGAAATCAAAGTTTAATCTATCTTCCATGTGTGTAAAAAAAAAATCCTCCTAAAGAAAAATCCTTCCAAAGAAAAATCCTCCAAAAAAATCCCCCCACTATGCACGCATGCAGACTCTACTTTTAAATGCAGAGTCTGCACATACTGAACTTCCTCTAAAGGAGAAACAACTCTAAATGATAAGATAGCCTTTTTTTTTTCTTATTTCAAAAATATCTTTTGCGTTTTAAAAAAAACCTTATCAGATAAAATTTGAATTTTCAGCCAATCAAAACACTGAAAAAATCGATAAAAAATAAGAAAAAATACGTGAAAAATAAAAAAAGGGACTTATTGCGCGTCGATACTATGCAATGCCGATCGACATTATATAATGCTGCCAATCCTATATATATATATATTACTTTTAATTACTAAAAGACCCCTGAAAAAATGACTTATTTGCAATCAAACCCTAAAAAAATGTTGCAATTTAGTCCTTAAAGTCTAGAAAATTGACAGCTAAGTTTAATTTTTGAATGAATTGCATCATAGGGGCTTACGTTGTAATTATGCACAATTGCATCCCAAAATTGGGTGCTTACAGTTGCCCCCCTTTGTCGCTGTTTGTTTGAGAAATTACAGTAAAGTAATAGAAGCACACAATTTCGAAAGAAAGAAATTAGGACACTCAATTGTATCCTAAGTGATAGATTAATGCTCAAATTGTTGAGCAAGGTATAGTGTTTGATAAGTCACACTATATTTCTTGTGGAACGTCTAGTGGACTTTGTGTAAATGAGTTTTGCTATATTCCCTATAGGACGTTTAGCAATGATAAATTGAAAACCTACTATAGTTCCTGTGGAACGTCTAACAATGATGAATTTTATTATATTTCCTGTGGGACATCTAATGATGCACACTATATTTCCTGTGGGATGTCTAGTGTAGATGAATTAAAATTTTATTATAGTTCCTGTGGAACGTCTAGCACTGATGAAGTTCGTTATATTCCCTGTGGGACATCTAATGATGTACACTATATTCCCTGTGGGATGTCTAGTGTAATTGAATTGAATTTTGTTATATTCCCTATGGGACGTCTAACAATGCACATTATATTCCCTGTGGGACGTCTAGTGTAATTGAATTAAAAACTTGTTATAGTTCTTGTGGAACATCTAGCAATGAGGAATTTGAAAGTTTATGTCATAACTGCTATGTAGTACATAACATAATGAAGGTTATGACTACTATGCAACACATAACATAATGATTTGAAATTTATATCATAGCTACTGTGCAACATATGAAACCTTTGATTGAAATCATGCATGTAAAATGCAAAAAATGAGTTCTGTAATCTTGTTCTGTATTCTGTACTTGATAAAAAATTTAGAATCACAGATTGATTATGCAGTCTTAATAATTCAATGAATTATTAATTTGATGAATGTCATGATTTGATTAGGAATGTATTCCTAATCCGAATGCAATAATGGACTAAATTGCAAGAAAGAAAAAATAGATAAAAAGTAATTAAATTGGAAGGATTAAAATGGATATTCTCTATTTTATATATTCTTTCCCTTTTGTCGATCACTTCACTTCTCTTCTTGTTCTTTTCTTTTTCTTTTTTTTTAATTGATTTTGATTTTTCTTTTCTTGATTTCTTCACCATTTGTTGTCCGATTTACAATCCGTCTAATCCTATGGCCTCCTCATCACACAGACAATATGAAGGAGTTGAGACTTCAGAATGTTAAAGGATTCTGCCTCTTCTTTTTTCCTCAAAATAATCTGGAACTTCGAGAAGACTCAACTATCTTTCCCTTGACTCATTTACATACCCACAAGTGCAGAGATGTGGGTAATGAGGTAACTTTTCTTGCTCTGTTTATTTCTGCAAAAATATTACCTGTATAATCAGTAATTAGAGTTAGTTTCAGTAATTAGAGTTAGTTTCAGAGTAGAAATTGACATTGACATGTATATTAGTCAGAAATTAATATGAAAATGCATGATAAATTAAAATTAACTCTGAAAATATGAAATTTGACTCCTGGGTTGTTAGAATGGAGGATCGGATGTCTGGAATTTCGGTTAAAATTCTAGATTTCCAATTAGCTGAGTTAATGCCAATCGGCGTAGTAGAATGCCAATCGGCAATCTACATTGCCGATCATTTTTTTTAAAAAGGGCAATTAATTAATTAACTAATCAAATCCTTCAATTTAAATTTTTTGATTAATTAATTAATCTTTCAATTAGTTAATTATTATTTTCTTTTTGAAATTGAAATAGCGTTCGATGAAGTTCACTTGCTGTTTCAATTTAGCTTGGGAATTGTTTCATGGACTGCTGGAGCAGGTGACACGTTTGACTTGGGCTTCCAAATTTAGGCATTTCATTGCTACACTTCCAACTGTTCGAGGCTGGTCTGACTGTTATTCTTTATTTGCTTTAATCGAGTGATAGATGAATACTACCCACACTTTTCATACTCGTGTGGGTGAGCTGACCGTTTCTCTTATGAGTTTCTCTACTATCACCGGGATTGCCTTTAGAGGATCCCCAGTTCTATTTGACATCAACTATTGTAGTCTTCTAGAGCATGCACGGAGTCAGTATGTATGAGATTTGATTGGGTTCGCCCCAGCATTAAAGAATCAGAAGAACGTTATTCTTTCATCATTAGTTGAGGGATTCAAATGCCTTCCTACTTCTACTCCTCGTTAGATTATTCATAAGGTGAGGTGTTTCCTTTTGATAGTATTAGGCATGACCCTCTTTTGTGAGACCGGTCATGAGGTCAGTATTGCTCTGTTGGGTCCTCTTTGTGACTTGGATCGAGTTGCCACATTAGATTGGAGATCTACTGCACTCGCTTATATTAATTACAGATTGGACACTGTCTGTAGAGGTATTGTCACGATGTGTGGCTTTTGGCACGTCTTGTATATTTATTTTCCTTTATTTGATCTTTATAGTTTTGCTCTTCTTTGCCTTTTTCTGATATGTTCTTTTTTTTATCAGATTTGTAGCATAGAGATCGGGCTGATTTGAGGCTTTAACACTATCAGTTCTGATAGGACCTTTCCTCTGATGATGAGATGAGGTTCTTCTTACCTTGCTAGTAATAGGAATACTTTATAGATGTACCATGATCAGTTGAACACTATTAAGTGGCACCTGGTAAAGAAAAAGAAAATGAAATCATTAGTATGTTACATTTTAATAGAGATTAGACTTCATTTACATAAATTACAGATAAACTCTAATTGGTTGGAGGGTGTTGAGGACATTTAGTGATACGATTTCATGGTGACTACAGCTCGCTTAGAGCCTATGAGGATCTTGCTCTTTGGTTATAGCTGTTTGATATGGTATTTAGGGAAGTGAGTGTATCGCTCATCTTCTAGCTCTTCTCAGCATCGCATTCCATCTGATGTCCCTTCCTCTACACTCCGCAGCTCGCATCTTATAGGTTCAGAGCTGAGGGATGCACTATAGGGATATACTACCTCAGATTTCCTTGAGTGTTCTCGACATTATCAGCAGTTTATCCGTGAGAGTCTCTTGGAGCATGTTCCTATTGACGATGATGAGGTAATTTCTCATTATTTTAGCTTATGTTTCTGGAACCTATAAATCACTCCTCTTTACAGTTTAAGGAGGCTCGCTCTCCTGTTGATACGGATGAGGAGACTGAGATTGCTCCAGAGACTGAGGTTGTTCCTGATATTGAGAGCCCTGAGCCTAAACCTAGTCATCATGCTCAGCACATTGGGTCTAGTTGCGATGGGGCCTTTATTGGTGCTACGCTTGGTGATGTCTCTCTTCCAAGCAAGTCTATGTTCTACTGGGCTCCCGCTGTTCAGGCTCTAGTTGTGTAACATATGCAGTTTGGTGATGCCCAACTTCATAGCTTTTATCCACTAGATGCTTCTCATGTGAGTCTGTTTGCTTTATTTCTTGTATGGATCTGTACACTTAACATTGATATTAATAAATTTTACAAAATAGATTCCCCGGACACAGGCAGAGTATCCATGTGGACTTGCCTCATCTTAGAGATGATTTATGATGCAGGTTACAAACAGTTGGCGGGCAAGCGCCCTCACTGAGACAATGCAAATGTATGTATGTTATGCATATGATATGGTGTTTTTTGTGTATGTAGAGCTATTCCATCGGTCTAGAGTGGGAGAATGAGATGCTTCGTTGGCAGCTTGTAGACTTGGGCTTTGATCTGTATAGTGCTAGGACTTCATCTGCTAGATCTCCAGACACTCATCATGATGACCCTACCGGAGGATGGAGCCCATGGCCTAATACCAGAGCTCAAGATAGTGATTTAGAGTTTCTATAATCCTAACTTTCTACATGTCTGTATCTGACTGCTCTCTATTGTACTGCTATTTTTATTCTTGTACTGTCTCAAATACTGTTAGATAGAACTGAAACAATGTTTGCACCTTAATGGATTTTTTTTTTGCCTAAGCCACCCTTTCGGGTTTTCAACTTAGCGAGCTTGCCCTAACTTTTTCCTAAGCTACCCTTTCAAATTTTCAACTTAGCCAGATTGCCCTAACTTTTGCCTAAGCCACCCTTTCGAGTTTTCAACTTAGCAGGCCCCCCCCCTTTTTTTTTAAATAACTAATTAAAAAAAGATAGTTAATGAACATTATCTTTTTTAATTAATTATCCATTTATCTTAATCCTTTTCCAAGACGAATAATATTGGATAGATATATAATTAAAAGAATGGATTATCTTCCCAATTATCTATTTATCTAAATCCTTCTCAGATTCTATCACTTTATCCACATCTTTCTTTGTTAGCAGAATTCTTTTCCCATATGAACTCATCTTCTTTCCCTATATAAGACCATACAAGGGGCATGCTCCTTCATTCTTTATCATGACTCAAGCATCTCTTCAGAAAATAAAGAAATTTCTTAAAAGTCTCAATGGTGATGACTAGAATAAGCTTCAACCTTTCCACATCAAATCCCTGAAATCTCTTCAGCACCTGACTATCGATTATAATATCCTACATGCTGCTTCTACCTTCTGGGATGTCAAGGACCATGTATTCAGGTTTAATAGGCAAGAGCTTTGTCCAATGATTGAATAGTTTGCTGCTATTCTAGGATGCACATTAGACTCGACTGCTATGATAGCCCTTCCTGATTTGGAGATGTAATTTCCTGGCAAATTGGTTATGTTCTTTGATTTGCCCCTAGCTGATATTTACATGTATATGCATAACCTTGGGACCATCAATATTTCTTCTCTAATCACCGTCTGTGGGACTCGGGACAAGAACACTGCTTCTTGGACTAGAATAATTGCTTTCTATTTATATGCTCAATTTTTGCTAGTTTCTCACCATGGTGGTGCCGATATATGCATTGTCAGTATTTTGGAATAGGTAGAGCTTGGAGCTAATCATATGCCAGCTATCCTTGCTGAGACCATCATTGGGCTCGACAGTTTTAAGACTCATAACCGTTTCTCAAGCAGTTTACTTCTTCTTCAGGTGTACAACCAAAAATTTTATTTTTATTTTATTTTTGCCCTAATTTTTGCCTAAGCCGCCCTTTCAGGTTTTCAGCTTAGTAGGCTTTTATTTTATTATTCTTATACCATCTTTTTTTTTTTTAAGATTTGGTTACAGGAAAAGCTGAGCTTGCTTAATATACCCCTTAATCCTTTGACTTATCAACCTCATCAACTACAATCTCATCCTCTGAAAATGAAAGACAAACGTTCTATGGACTAATGGGTTAACTAGTTGAAGAAGATTTTAGATGCTAAGATCACATGGGTTTGCCCTTGGTGGAGATTGAAGTTCATGACTATTAAGCTGTATGATCATTGTGTTCCTATTCCAGGGCTGCACTTCTCTACCTTTTTTACCCCTTTACGCCTTTGTCGTCAATATGGTCACCCTTAGTTCATTGTTACTATTTTGACTGACTTTGAAGGCTTTCTTTTGAGACAAGTTTCTCTGGATAAGATTTGGAGCTTGTGGCCTTATAGAGCCCTTGAACGGAACATACACCTAGATGTTGATGTTGCTACTTATGAAGATTACAAAACTTAGGTTGTTATCCAAAAGACAGAATCACCAGGCTTTGCTAGGTACAAGAGAACTCAAAATTTGTATGATGAGTCACAGAGGAAGAAACAAAGACATTACTAGATAGAATGGTCTCATAGAGCTAGTTTTAGGCTTTCTTATCTTTTGTTATCCCTTCAAGTACTTATGCTTTATAATAAAGAAGGATATGCAAAGTTTAACAAAACTTCAATTTCAATTTCATTCATTAATTAGGGCCAAAATGAGTACACTTAATACATCACATGACATAACTCCTATTATCAGCTAGACATCATGAATTTTCTAACTGAATATTTTTCGCTCATATTTTATTTCCTTAATTTTTGCTTGACTAGCCCTTTATAGGTTATCTAATCAGCAGGACCATTATTTTTTTATTTATTTCCCTAATTTTTGCCTGTCAGCCCTTTGCGGGTTTTCTGAACAATGGGAATGTCCTAACTTTTGCTTGAGTAGCCTTTTTAGGTTTTCTAGCCAGTGGACTTTATTTTCTTTATTATACTTTTATTCATATTTTTACAGGTAGTACTTCTTAAGGCGATCCATATTAACAGGTTCCATAAACTCATTCCCTTCAAAATCTGATATCTTAGCAACTCTTTTAGGTAAGATTGATTTGACCAAGTACGGTCCTTCCCAATTCGGTCTAAATTTACCTCTCGGATTGAACGCCATAGCTCTAGACTGTTTCAACACTATATCTCCAGCTTTGATCTTCCCAGGCTTAACCTTCCTGTTAAATGCCCTTACTATCCTTCTCTGATATCTCTGAGTGTGGAATAAAGCATTCATTCTTTTCTCATTTAGAGATACTAGATGATCATATCTTTTCTGCACCCATTCATTCTCAGTTATTTTAGCCTCTATGACTACTCTCAAGGACTTAATCTCAGTTTCTATAGGTAAAACTGCTTCACAACCATATACCAATGAGAACGGTGTTTAGCCTGTGGCGATTCGAGCTGTAGTCCTATATCCCCATGAGGTAAAATGAAGATATTCAGACCAATCCTTGTAGGTTTTAACCATCTTAAAAAGGATTTTCTTGACATTTTTATTAGCCGCTTCCACTGCTCCATTAGCTTGAGGGCGATAAGGTGAAGATTTATGGTGCTCAATCCCATACTTTTATAACAACTTTGCTGTTTTTGCTTGAAATTAAACCCCATTATCTGTCATAATATGATGTGGAACCCCATATCTGTAAATCAGGCTCTTCTCGATGAATCGTGCCATCTGTTTTGCTTTCACAATGTTGAAAGATTCTGCCTCTACCCATCTCAAAAAGTAATCAATTGCCACCATTATGTATTTATGCCCATTTGATGTTGTCGGTCTTATTTCTCCTATGATATCAATTTCCCATGCTGCAAAAGGCCAAGGGGATGATAAACTATTCAGCACTGTTGGAGCCATGTGACTAAGATTCCCGTGGATCTGACATTAATGGCATTGTCTTACTGTCCTAATACAATCCTTTTCCATAGTCATCCAATAATTCCCTTATTTGAGTATCTTCTTAGCTAGAATTATCCCGTTCATATGAGAACCGCAAGCCCTTGCATGAATCTCTTGCATCACCTCTTCAGCTTCATCCTTTTTGAGACACCTAAGTTGTATCCCGTTTGGCATTCTTTTGTATAATACCCTATCATGACTTGCATAGTTACGTGCAAGAATACGAAGAGCATATCTTTCTTTTGAGGTCACTTCATCTGGATAAATTCTCTTTTCAATGAATCTCTGGACATCATAAAACCAAGGCTTTTTTTTAGGCCCCATTTAAACATTCATAATTTGCTCATCCCCATAACATGATGCTTTAGACTTTATGATCACTAAAGGTTTTATAGCCAACCCAGTTGCACTATCCCACATTGAAGAGAGTGTTACCAGTGCAGCTGCCATCTGATTATCGTCTCTGGATAGATGGATAAAGAGACATTTAGTGAAATTCTTCATTAAGGATTTCAAATAGCAGATATAAGGCTTCAGCTTTTCCTCTTTTACCTCCCATTCTTCATTAGCCTGACTGATGAATAACATTGAATCTCCATAAACTAATAATTTTTCCACTCCAGCTGTCTCAACTCCATAGATACATGCTTCATACTCAGCCATGTTGTTTGTGACCTTGAAATCCAGTTTCTTTGCCATTGGTATGGTTTCTCCTTCTAGTGTAATAAGAATCACTCCCAATCCAGCTCCTTTGTTATTTACAGCTCAATTGAAGTAAATTTTCCACTCCCAGTGCTCTACAACTGCTAAATTCTCATCTGGAAACTCCAAATTCCATTGTTCTTCACCTTTGATCTCATTCTGAGCTAAAAATTCTACTATTGCTCTTTCTTTGATTACCTTTATAGTAATGTACTCTATATAAAATTTAGTTAAGAGTACCAACCGTCGAGACATTTTTCCAGTGAAAGCCGATGCTTGAAATAGATACCTTAAAGGGTCTATTGTTGAAATAGCTTGAACCTTGTAAGATTGAAAATAATGCCTCAATTTCCTTGTAGCCCAAATCACGATCAGACATGTCTTTTCTACTAAATCATATTTTTCTCATATAGCAGAAACTTCTTGCTCAAGTAGTACACTGCATACTCTATTCCATCTGACCCTTCTTGTGCTAACATTGCCCCTATTGCATCCTCTTATAAAGCCAAGTATAAAACCAATGGCTTACCTTGTCTAGGTGGTTTTAGAATAGGTGGATTAACAAGATACTCCTTGATCTTATCGAAAGCTTTCTAACAATCATCATTCCACTTAACCGGCTGATCTTTCTTTAAGAGCTTAAAGATAGGATAACAAATGTTAGTGAGTTTTACGATAAACCTACTAATATACTGTAACTTGCCAAGGAATCCTCTTACTTCTTTCTCCATCTTTGGTGCCGATATTTCCTAGATAGCTTTCACCTTATTCGGATCCACTTCAATTCCTCGGCTGCTCACTATATGTCCTAATATCTTCCCTGAAGTAACCCCAAAAATGCACTTCTTTGGGTTGAGTCTCAGGTTGTACCTCTCAATTCGGGCTAAAAACTTGTCTAAGGCTTCAAAGTGTCCTCCTCTTGTCTCTGATTTGACCATCATGCCATCCACATACACTTCATCCTCCTTATGCATCATATTATGGAAAAGTGCAGTAGCGCCTCTTTGATAAGTTGCACCTGTATTCTTTAGTCCGAAAGGCATCACCTTATAACAATAGGTCCCCCATTCTGTGATGAAAGCTGTCTTAATCTTATCCTTGACTGCCATCATGATTTGGTTGTACCTGAAAAATCCATCCATAAAATAATACAATGCACTTGTTGTAGTGCTATCCACTATTACATCAATGTGAGGTAACGAGAAGTCATACTTTGTACAGGCTTTGTTTAGATCCCTAAAATCTACACACATCCGTACTTTGCCATCTTTCTTAAGAATAGTTACTATGTTTGTTAGTCATTGAGGGTAGTCTACTACTTCTAGGAAGTTAGCCTGTATTTGCTTGGCAATTTCCTCCCTTATCTTTTCTGTCCATTTTGGTCTTAATCTGCGCAATTTCTACTTACGACTTGGTTTCTGGATGAGTTGGAATGTGATGCTCTGCTGTTTCCCTATCCAAACCTAGCACACCTTCATAAGTCTAAGCGAATACTATCTTTTTTTTGTTAATATTCTCTCAAAATTTTTTCTCTCTTCAGGAGTTACATCATGTGATATAGAAATATTCTTTGGATTATCATTTATGCCCATGTTAAATGAATCAAATTGAATTGAATTAATGTCAAACATGCATGACCAATCAAAATTGTAATGCATAGAACTATCAGGATGCACATCACACAAGTAAGCAAAACTAGCATTCATATCATTGACCATAGGAAAAATAAAATCTTCATCCACAAAAAGACCAAATGTTATTTCATTAATTTCTTCATAAAAAACATCAATAAAACTATCACTAATGACAGTAGCTAAGTCCTGGGGTGGTTCCTCCTCAGGTGGCAGACATGCCAGCTCCTCAACAGCATCATCACCCATCCTTTCAGTTACTTGCTTTGTGATTTCCTCTTTATTGCTGGCCACTAGGCTTTGCACAATCTACTCCTTGAAGATCTCAAACCTAGGGACATCCTTTCTAGCCATGTTAATAGATTCTTTAGTGCCCAGATAATACTTGCTCTCCTTTGGCTTGATGAAGTTCTCACTTAGTGGTCCAATCCTTCCCAAGGGCTTATTTCTTTTTGCTTTCTCTTTGTTCTTTGCTCCTCTACTAGCTGATTTTGCCTCAGTATATCCTAAACCCTTCGTATGGTCTTGGGTTTTAATGTTCGAGGGCCTAGGACTTCCTTATTCATTCTTCCTAAGCCCCTGTCCGGGTCGATAATTCATGCTTTCCATCATTTTTACAACCCTGGGATCCATCTCATCAAATATTCCAATAACTTGGAAACCAGGCGGAAAACACACTTACTTCTGTTTATCAATTATGGCTGCCACAGCTGCATTGGTTCTAGTTTCTATTGTCATGACATCTCCTTCATGAGGGAATATTATTTTTTGGTGCACTATTGAAGGTACTCCTCCTAGGGCATGAAACAATGACCTTCCCAACAGCAAGGCATAGGTAACAAGGATGTCCAGTATAGTAAATTCAACAGTTGACTCTACAGGCCCCGTTTTGACCAAAGCCTGAAATGTTCCCTCTATAATCCTGGTACTATCATCGTAAGCTCTGATTATGAGGTTTAAAGCCATTAAGTCATCTACTTTCAGACCCAGATTAGGTAGGATCTTTAGCGAGCATACATTTATAGCTGAACCATCATCCACCATCACAAAGTTGGTTCTCTTCCCTTTTACTTCAGCTGGGATAAGTAATGCCTTGTTATGATTTCTTCCCTCCAAAGGCAAGTCATCATCTGAGAATGTTATCAGCCCATGTTTCTTTTCTGTCACCTTTGCTACCATAGCCTCAAGCGTAGTTGCCATTTTAATGCTCATGTTTGACAAAGCTTTAACCAAAGCCCTTCTATGGCTTCTTGAATGCATCAGTAGTTTCCAAATGCTGACGTTTTCCTTAGCCTTCTTCAGTTGTTTCAGGATCATATCCTCTTTCTGTCCTTCTTTTAATTATGCGTCTTTTGTATCTTTCCTTTCTATAACCCTTTCATTTTCCTTTTCTGCTACTCGGTAATTCCTCCCACTTCTAGTAATATGATTCACATTTAGAGTATCACTCCATACATCGACTCCAGTGGGTTTTTCTTCATCAGAATCATACCAGATGTCCACAGCCCTAACAATCTATTCTCTTTTCTTATTTTTCCAAACTTCCACTATGCATGTTTCTTTTCCTTTTAACTCCCTCAGCTTTTCCATATGTTGACTTAGTAGCTTTTCAACCCTTTCTTGGGCCAATTTTGGGGTTAAGAATTCATCTTCATCAAACTCATCACCCCATCCTGTCAGCACAATATCTTCCATGGGTATGTCAGTAAAAGCGGGTTTAGAGTAGAATACTCTGTAATCAAACTTGCTCGAAGGTTGTCCCAATAGATCTTCAACTCCTCTTAATGACTGCTTGGGAATTTTCGGCTCTTCTTTTACTGGCTTATCATCAAACTCATCTCCCCATCCTGAGGGCTCAGTTGATTCAATAGAGATATTAGAAGAGGGTGGTTTTAAGTAAAATACTCTCTAATCAGACTTGCCTGAGGGATGGCCCAATAAATCTTTTACTCCTCTCTATGGCTATCTAAAAGGTTCTCCATTGGGTATAAGGTTGAGGTCCTCGAAGGAGCACTTCTTCTTTGTTAACCCTTGAGTTGATCATCATAGTGGCTGGTGGTGGAACGTTTTGGTAGTCTAGGAAAGGGTTGTTTCTGGTGTTTGGGTTAGAATTGGATTTCTCAGGGTCGGTGATTTTTCTGGAGTCTATCAAGTTTTGGATTTCATGTTTTAGGCGAATGCAGGTATTTGTGGAATGGCTAGCTATTTAATGAAACTTGTAGTAACTGTTCGAATTATAGCCAGGGAGATTTGGATTCAGGGGTTTGGAAAAGGTTAAGGGTCGAAGTAGGCCTTTTTGGATTAGCCTCTCTAGGACTTTAGAGAGTGGTTAGTTGAAGTTGGAGAACCTTCTAGGTTTCTGAATTACACGCACCTCTACAGCTCGAGTAGTACTTCCTTTTTGTATTCCCCTAGTTGGGTAGTTTTGAGTTCCTATGCCTCTAGTAGTTTTCCTTTTCTCACTCTCAATTTCCTCAGCTTGTAACCCATCATCATACAAATCAATAAAGGTTTTGGGATTCATCATCTATAGCCTCTCGACCAAATTAGGTGACACATTATGAACTATCATTCTAACTTGATCCTTTTCAACAAGCTTGTTTTTCATCATCCCTACTTTATTCATGAAACGAGTTAAGAAATGAGAAAAAGACTCATTTGATTTCTATTTAGTCAACTCTAGATCCCTGATTGACACTTCCAATCGAGTGTTATAATCATATTGCTTTAAGAATGCAGTACATTGTTCCTTTCAGTTAGTTCTAATAGACTTTTTTAACCCATGGTACCAGTTCATAGCCATTCATTCTAGGGACAACATAAACAACCTAGTGACTACCGTTAGAGGTGCTTTTATAGTGCTCATGGTTATTGTGTATTGGCTTAAATGAACTCCAGGGTCTCCTCCTTCATCAAGTTTCTACAGTTGAGGCATTTTGAATTTTTCAAATAGCTTGTCTCCCTCCATTTGCAACATATCATTAAAGTAAAAAGAATATCCTATTCCTTGTCCTCTAATCAACTCTTCCATCTTAGACATTTTTTGAGTCAATGCTAGCATCTACTTGGACTCAAGGTCTTGAACCAATTCAAGTGATTCTCTCTTCACCTTTTCTACCATGTAGTTTTCAATGTCTTCCATTCTCACATCAGTAGCAAGCATATTTCTAGGAGCAGGTTGCCCCCTAGCATTATTAACAGTAGGTGGAGGAGCTACAGCAACAGGTGGAGCTCTTACAGCAGGCGGCTGTTCAACAGTAGCAGCAGGTGGTTGTTCAATAACAGTAGTAGGTGGTTCTCCAACAACAGGTTGTACTAGTCTAGCCAAAGCCTGTCTCAGTTCATCTTGCATCATAGCTCTTATATCATCCATTAAAGCTCCCTTAATGTCCTCCAAGGTCCACATTTCTGGTTGTTGTTCCATTTTAGTCTTTTCAGTCTGAGCTAATTCAACTCTTAGGAATAGTAGATTGATTGGACTCCCCTCTAGTCTCTCCAGTCTGTGAAGAATGCTTTGAGTTATGGACTTTGGACTTAAATCAACTCTGATCAATCTGCCACCTCTTCATCCCCAGACACGAGAAGACCCAGATGAATCTATGATGGCTGCAAAACAAGGTATTAGTATGATGCATGGACTATATGTATGCATATATGCATGATGCATGTGTTTATGCAACAAATAGCAGGCAAGCACTTAGCAAGTAGAAAGTATCAAGAAGCAATCAACAAGCAACATGCAAACATAAGCCTTCCAACCTTATTCCTCCCACACACATATTCAATGGCGAGTTTCTTTTCCTAGGATTTTTGGTGTTGGCCTTCATATTAACAGGGGATATTAAGAGCCGACGCGCATGCCAAATCTCTCTTAAAAGAAAAAACACAAAAGTAGCATTTCTATAGATAAAGGTCTAGCCTAATCCTTGTTAGCCTGAATGAGCTTTAAAGGTATAGTCCTGGGCTCTTATAAATAGAAATACCTCATGGCAATTTAAACAAACAAGCATTTTGGGTAAAGACCCTAGGGGAAGTAACTAAGCCATTATATATGGTTAGGGTCCGGTGAAAAGTTAAGGTTCCCTTAGCAAGATGCTCTCCATTATGGACTTTGAGTTACAAGCCAAGGTCAGAGGGGCCTAACATCCTTTACCAACTCGAGAGAAGATTACCCCCATTAGGGACTTGGGTTACAAACTTTAGTCAAATGAGCCTGGTAATCTCTCTTGAACCGAGTTAAGGCTATGAGTGATGGTTAGCCAATCTACAACTTTATGAAGCTAGTGGAATCATGGAATTATAAACCAACGCCATCGATTTAATAGGGACATGCAGAATGAATGCAAGAATGAACTAATAATCAATAAAACAATTCTAAAGAACACGAGTAGAATCAGTATCTCTTATCCCCAGTGGAGTCGCCACTGTAGATGACGGGGTTTAGTGGGCGTCCAAGATTTTAGCAACCATGACACTGTTTAGGCTCAGGGCCTTAGAGAACACACTAACCACTGTCATAAAGACATGGCGTGGAGATGAGGAGTTGCTACCTAGGGTAATAACTGGGACAAATCAAAAAGGTGGTACTCGATTCTCTAAAAGAAAGCTAGCACCATAACCAGGAGATTCTAGATACGGAATACTAACTTCTCTTAGTCTCATGTTCTTTTAGAATAATTCTATGAATAATTATTTCATCCTCTAATTATATGTAATTTTATTAAACCCTAATTAACATCCATCTAACCCAAAAGGCAACAAGTCAATAAAATTACGTGTAAAAATGCATAAAAAAGGCAATGCCCCTATGTCTAAACTATGTTAATTTGATTTTATAAGTTAGCTAAATCTACATTTTAATTACAAGTGAGAAATGGACTATATAAAACAAATGTCTCTGTACCTATTTATTTTTATGTATGGAGAGACTCTTCAAAGGAATCAATCATGTAAATTAGACATCAAATGCTAAGTGAGAGAAATTTTAAAAATTTACTTCAACAAAAGCCTTAATCTGATCAAGAATTCAAACCCTATAATCCAATTTACAATTTAACATATAGCTAATGCACAGTAACATGTAAATATAAAAGTTAGGAAATCTAAGTTACGGAATACTTACAATCTCCCAAGTGTTTGGTGTAGACCACGTGTATTCTACTATAATGGTTGGCTCTTTAATTCAACTCTTGAATTATCTCTTCAACTCTCCAAAGTGTGAGACCTTTAGCTTGAGACACCAAGCTTCACTATATCTCAATTTTTGCTTTGATCAAGTGAAGTAGCAAGTCCTCTCTCTATAAACCTCTCAAGCTAACCCTCACTTGATCCTTACAAAATGTCTTTAGCTTTTTATACATATGTTTTTTATATTTTTCTTTTTCTTGCCTCTTGTTCCTCTCTCCCATATTTTTCTTCTTTACCATTCATTTTTCTTTTTTATCAATTAATATTAACTAACTCTTAGAGATATATATGACAAGTAATGATTATAGAGATTAATGACACCACCATATGCCACTTGTCATCCTTATCCTTAAAACACTTTTTAGGATATTAATGTGTAGAGAAAAGGAAGCTCCTTGTCACATGGCCCATTATATCACATACATCCACTTGGCATATATATATGTACTAATTTAGGATGATGAAAATTGCATTAAAAATTATGTAGAAAATATATCCAATATAATTCTCTACATTCATTCTCACAATGTCCATGTGATCTCATCTTTAATGTAGTCAAAGTTAACAATTCAAATAAGACAAATTTGACTACATCTATTTAATGGACTTGGGCTTAGTGATTGGGCCAACTCTTAGTCCTAGACTAATCCATCAATCAAATGGGTCTAGATAAGATGCTTGGGCTTTGGATTAATCTTTGGTCCAAAACTCTTTTGGGCCTAGGTCCATACTACATGAGTCATTAATCTAAATCCAATAGAAATAACATATACTTATCATGAAATCTAATTTCAAATAAGGATTTAATTATTAATTTGATTTAGATTAAGCATAAATTAATAATTAAACCCTTCTTTAAAATTAGATTTTATGATATGCTAGAATCATTTTTTTAAGCATAAATCCAATTTCATTAAGCTTAATCAATTGATTAAACTCTTTAATCAATAATTAGATTAATATATAAATAGAGATTTGGTAAAACCTTATAGGTGTGACTTACTAAGTTCATGTTTAATAGGTAATGAGAAGATAATATCAACACTTGATATTATTTGAAACTCTTTCAATTCTAAATATGAAAATCCCAATTATTCACATTTAGTTATCATAAGTTGTGAGTGACCCCTAAGATCGATATCACAACCTAATTAAAAATAAATATATCTATAAATTCACAAGGACCCTTTGGTCATAATTACCGTGCACTAAAATTCCTTCATTAGAAGATCCTGATATAGCCTAAAGTCATAGTATTGTCAAACTCTAATAGCTTTATCACTTAAGCCCATCTTAAGTTCTATTCTTGATAAAACATAACAAATACTAGAAACACTTTCTAGCACTGAAACTCTTTCAGCTTGTGTTATGTCCATCCTAGCCATGAACTTATTTATTAAGAATAAACTTAGACAACTCAGGATCTCATCCCAGTTCACTCTAGGCAATGAATCTTATCTTGGTTGAACACTCATCCTTCCATTTAACTGACTAGAGCCACAACATGCCATATACCCATGTGTGATTAACACAAGTATGTAAGTGTTAACAAACTCTAACCACTCAAATGTGGATAATCGTGTCACCTCAGGTTAAAGGATTATATACACCATTATAACCTAGACAGTGATCATTGAACATAAGTGACTATCCTTACAATCATAAATCTAACATCACTGTTTAATCCACCTATCACATGAGTATCCGCAGGTCTATTCTAATATCTCATATTAAGTAACATAAGACTCACTACCTCTTACTATTAGTATTATATACTAATCAAGGAAAATAGATAGAGGTGATAGTGTAGTTAATATTACCCAAATATTAATTATTTGACTATGAACTATTTATAGAAAATGTACTAAATAAGTTTGTAACTCATATTATCAACTCTTGATAATAAATTTATTTAACATAATGCTAAAGGGAAAAAAGTTAAATAAACAAACTCTTTATTTAAACGAATATTATATTGCCATAAGGATAATTAATAATGTCATTATTAAATACAATAATGGCTCTAGGGCACATTTATGCTAACAACTCTCTCACGTTATCCATTTTGATGTGGCAAAGGGTGTTTAGAAACCTTTTAAAATTGCTAGGTATGGTCTTTTGCTATCCCATCTATTTTTTGTTAACAATTTGATGTTATTTGCTCAAACAGATAATGGTACTCTAGCATAAATCCAGCACATCTTAAAGGCATTTAGAGAGGCTTTAGGATAATTGATCAGTAAGGAAAAATCTATTATTTTCTTTTTTAGCAACACTTCTAAGCCTTGCATAGAGAGGATTGCAACTTCTATTGGCTTTCAAGTTACTAACGACATGGGGAAGTATTTAGGAGTGCTTGTCATTTACCATAAAGTAGGCATCAAAGTGTACCAGCCCTATGTTGATAAATTATTAACTTGTATCTTTAGTTGGGAAAGCTCTAAGCTTTCCTCAGCATGAAGATGAACTCTAGTTACTTTTGTCCATGCTTTAATGCCTTTCTATCTTATTGTAAACAAATCTACTTCCAAAAGGAATTTATAAGCAACTTAATAAGCATTATCAAAGCCTTTTTTAGGGGTCATATACTATAACCTACAAAATTTGCCTTGTTCTTTAGCATGTGGCATGTCAACCTAAAGATCATGGGGGGATTAGGGATCAAATCTTCTTAAGATGTTAATGAATCCATGATTATAAAAATCACTTAGAACATTATAGCTAAGCCTAAAGATCTTTGGTTGCAGCTAATTCATGCCAAATATAAATCAAGATTATTGTGTAATAACTTAGATAAAGGAGGTGCTGGGTCTTTTGTTTGGAATCTTATCAAGAGAGTGTGGCTCATTGTTAAGTAAGCCACGAGTTAGAGTTTAGGCGATGGTATTATGGTTAGATTATGGGAAGATAATTGGGTAGTTATGTCTTCTCCTTTAAGGGATATGGCTACTAGTAACTTTTTGAATAATATTAAAGACCTCAAGGTGTGCCAATTTATGGTTTCACATGGTAATTGGGACTGGGGAAAATTTCAATCATACTTTCGAGCAAATGCTCTTTCTCACATTATAGCTATTAAGCCTCTTGCCAATGTGGATGGAAGTGACATGCCCTATTGGTCGTGTTGTTCTAACAATAGTTTTATAGTAAAGTCCTTACATGAATTGCTATTTATGCATAAGTGAAGTGTTGTGGATAAGAAATGGCAGTTGGCACGGAGTTGGAATGGTCCAAAGTGTGTTAGAATGCTTCTTTACTTTTATTTTTATGGGGCTTTATTGACTAACGGGGAAAGAGTTTTCACCATCTTATGATCAATGCTACTTGCGTGAGGTGTAGGATGGGTGATGAGACCATTATCCATGCTCTCAAAGATTGTCAAGTCTCTGAATCAGTATGGTTCTAACTCCTAAATCCCTCTAATATTTATTGCTTCTTCTGCCTCTCTTTTGATGACTGGCTCTTAGTGAATCTTCAAATGAATTTAGTCATAGGTATGATTATAAATGGGCTTTTGTCTTCGGTATGACCTACTGGACCCTTTGGTGCCATCAAAACCATAAGCTTTTTAAAGATGAGGTTGGTAACTTGCCCAATCCTACTCAACGGATTCTATCTAATGTCCAAGGAACCATTAGAGCTTATAACAACCTTTTAATCATGTTGTGTAAGCATAAGGAATAGAGACTCATCAGTTCGTGGCCTTCTCCCTTGTATTAGGTGAAAGTTAATGTTGATGGTGCAATCAATCACCATCCATATAGAGCTATTGTTGGTGGCCTCATTCGATCTTATGTAGGGCAATGGTTAATTGGGTTCACTACTAATATTGGTTGTTGTAATATTCTTTTTACAAAAGGTTGGGGTATTATTCATGGCCTTAGGCTGGTTTGGGATAATGGGTTTTAGTAGGTAGTTCTAGAAGTGGATAATAAGGAGCTGGTAAATATCCTCAATGGAAATTATGACAGTCCCCTCCAAAATTTTACATTAGTGCAAGAGATCAGGCATCTCATTAATCACTCTTTGAGTGTTCAGATGCAGGATATGTTATGTAAATGAAATAAATGTGTTGATATCCTATCTAAACTAGAATTTTAGGTGAACTTAGGTTGTCAAATTATCCATCAGGCTCCTCATGATGTCTCGAATAAACTCAGGCTTAATGTTTTAAGAGTTACAACTCCTAGGATTTATGCTCTACAGTAGTTTGGGCATATGCCTCTCTTGTAAGGAAAACAAAATGTTTGTGTTTGAGTATTTCTTGACAAAAGGGTAAGTATCATATATATTATAAATATAAAGGCAGTCCTTTTGTGTTGGTAACCAAAATTTTAAACTGACTTTGGAACCTTAATAATAATTAATGTAGATCATTAAATAATTACCTATGCTATAATTATTATAGATTTTTAATTAATTAATTAATTAATCTTTCATATAATAATACTTCCATTAGTCTCTTTTAATAATTTTTTTCTCCTTAAGAATGCACTATGGAATTACCTATTTTGATGCTAAAAAACCTTAACAATTGCCTTTGTCAGCTTTCACTTTTTATAAAGATTGATACAAAAATGTATAAATTAATAATGTGTACAATAATAATATAATTAGAAAAGTAACATTTAAAGATTTGAAAAAAAAAAAGAAAATTTCAAAAAATGGCCTTTTTGACTAGACTTTTTTCTTTATGGTCTAGCCCATTCCATTTTTTCAAAACTATTTTTTGCCTTTTCTTTTTTAGTCTAGCTTCTTTTTAGTTTTCATTTATAGTCTTCTTGCTTCATGACAGAAACATGCCTTTGCACATTCGCCATGCCACGTGCAGTTTCAGGAGAGAAATTTGTCAAGTTTCTAGTTTCTTTAATGGCGATTTCCATATCTTTTGTAACCATTAACACTCTCAATCCAATCTCTTATTCTTCTCATTCTTTGGCCCGTTTTAAACTCAATTACCGATACCACCCATCGATGAGGGCTTATAACACCTCAAATGGACGGTTACTAATTCACTACAGTTTAGATATGGGCTCAACCTCTGAAATGTGTTTTAGTTTGGATTTATGTTTTATACTTTGATTGGTGATCGTTAGTGTCAGTCTTTTGATTTATTTATTTATTTATTTCTTGCTTTTTTTTATAGGATTTTAGGTGTTTGTGAAAATGCCTATATGACATAGTAGTCATTTTCAGTTGAAGTGTTTTCATTATAAGTAATAATGGATGTTGTCGAATCTTTTTAGTTTGGGTTTCAAAGAATTGTTGAAAGATTATTATTTTTTATTACTTTCATAGAATTAAGATGTGGTAGTGGTAAGTGATAATAGTTTTAATAACATAAATTGAAATAATATGAACAGAGAAAAGGAGAAAAATCTGAAGCTTTGTTATTTAAGTTATTTAGGTGACATAAGTGAAGTTATGGGTGTGGTTTTGAAATTTTTTTAGTGGGAATGTAATGGTCATTGTCGTAAAGCAAACTAAAGGATCTATAGTTGTGTGTTTGAATAACTATATAAAGTGAATGAAATTTGTTGCTGTGTTTTGAACTTATGACACAATTGAGCCAACTTGTCTTCATCTCCACTTGGATGTGGAACAAATCATGCCATAAATAAGTAAGTTTGAGCTTTGTTTTTATAGATTGTCTTTTTCTAATCTTGGGTTTAATTTTTGCTTATTTTGGTTTTAATATGTTTTTGCTAATATTGATGTAGACTGTGTGTTTTGCAGCTTAGAGATTGCCCATTATATGGAGCTAACATTAAGAAGTTTAAGGCAACTCGAATATTCAAGCTATTATTGATTGGTTCGTTAAGGGTCATGCTTGAATTAAGAGGTCTCATGTTAATGCAGATAAAAAGGAAGAAGTATGAGAGAATACAATAGTTATATATGAGGATGTGTCTTTAGAGAGAGTGAGTTTGTTATGAGGGTCCAACATGCTATGAGGGTGAGTTTGTTATCCTGCCATTAATAAGCTATTTTTTGTATTCATTTTCCATTTGAAAAGTGTCATTATTAAGTTAACCTTTTAAAGTGAAATGCTCAAACAGGCCTTTTTACGTTGTAAATAAACACTTTACTTCAATAATTATCTGTTATATTTTCTGTTGAATTTATGGAACTTTCATATGATATATTTATTCATTTTTTATTTTTTTTTTGTTATTTTTTATTATTTTTCGATTGTTATTTTATATTGTTTCTATTTTTCAGTGTTATTGCTTTTTGTTGTTTGTATTTTTCAGTGTTGTTGCTTATGTTTTCTATTTTAGTCTAGCATCCTTTTGGATTTCATTTCCAGCCTTTCTCCCTTTAGTGGTTTCTCGTTAAAAAATAATAACTAACACTATTCCTCTAACAGACACAAATAGGTGCATAAGAAAATACACCATAGCAATTGTACATCCACCTTAATCCTACTTTAATCAGCGATGAGGATGAGTTGAGGATGTTTAACCTCAGAAGGAAATATAAAGACAACGTCAATGATAAGATCACATGATAGGAAGTTAACAAAGATAAACTTTGATTTGCTATGACACAGGAGAATGAAGATCATACTCGTGTCAAGATGGGTATTGATGTTGTTGAGAATAACACTAGACATGGGCATGGTGAACTAAAGTTTGTACATGGGAGGAGTGTTAGGAGCGATGACGAAGATGACTTGGCCACAGGTGAAGCCACTGGATAAAAGAGATGAAGCTATTGCTATTCTTATTACTGTCTCATGGGTAAAACATCGAGGGTGTTCATAGAGCAATTTTGGAATCATATGCTCAGCTTCTCATCCAAACGATTAAGGCTAATAATAGCAAATGTCCCTGGGGCATCCAACCTTTTATCCATGATATTCACATGCTTACCCACTCAGAACCACATTTTTTTTTATTATGTTCATATGCAAGCCAATCGTGCTGTTGATTGAGTGGTGAAAAATATCAATGATATTATATATAACCCTCAGTGGTTTGTATACCCACCTGAGGCACTAGCTAAACTCTTGTACCATTAAGTTTTTTTTTTAATTTTTTTTGCCATGTTTATTTTTTAATATAGTTTATATGTTAAAAATAAGTGCATTTGCATAATTATTTATATTCTTACTTTAATGAGTTTAAAGAAAAATAAAAATATCATAAAATATTATTGTTTTTGCATGTAAAATGATTAGTTTTATTATTATTAGTCTTTGCATTTTTTGTATTTTTTAGTGAAATTATTTTTAATTTGATATTGAATTAGAGAGAAGGAATGTACAGGATATATGAGTAAAGGTTGCTTTTGGAAGATTTACTTTTCGATTGTTGCTTTTTGTTACTTCTATTTTCAGTGTTGTTGCTTTTTATTGATTTTATTTTTAGCGTTGTTGCTTTTTTTCAATATTGTTGCTTTTGATTGCTTTCTCTTTTCAGTGTTGTTGATTGTTGCTACTTTTTTTCAATGTTTTTGCTTGTTAATGCTTTTTTTTTCAATATTATTGCTTTTTGTTGCTTCTATTTTTTAGTGTTGTTGCTTTTTTTTCATGTTGTTGGTTTTTTTTTGTGTTATGCTTTTTGTTGCATTTGTTTTTCAGTGTTATTGCTTTTTTTTAGTATTGTTGTTTTTTATTTTTCAATATTGTTGCTTTTTTATATAAAAGTGTCCAATAATATATCTTTTGTTTAATACATGGCCAAGGGTGGAAAATATTTTTAAAATTATTATTATTATGAAAAAGAATAAAATAAGAAATGAAAAATGCAACAACATTATAGAAATTTATGCCCTATATTCACATGAAAACGGCACTTAAAAGTCATCTTTAATCACAATATAAACCAATAAGTTTTGCACCACATTTTTGCCAAGAAAACATTATGCATAATAACTAATGTTGATCAAATGATGTGGTGGGCAATCAAAACAACTAGAAAAAAGGGAAAAAGAAACAAAAATACAATATATCCATAATTTTCAACAATTATCTATTCGCAAGATGAATAATAGAACACGAATATGTCATCTGAGAAAGCACTCAATAAATATGAGGAATAAAAAAAAGTAGAAGGAGATTAGTTCATCTCTAAAATTTTTCACTTTTAGCCATAAGTAGATACTTTATTCAAAAAAATTGTTCAGTTACAACCATTCCATTCCTTTAAAATGGAGCCTGATTGGAATAAACAAAAATAGAATACATACTTTATTTAAATAAATCATTGTCACCATTAGAAATGATGATGGAATGTGTAAGTACCTAATTCCATGATGCAATTGTGTATGCATGCGATGAAAGCCCTTATGATGAAATTAATCGAGAAATTGATCTTTAGTGTCGATATTTCACGATTTAAAGGATTAGATTGTAACATTTTAAAGCATAAATGCAAGAATTATAAGTTTTAGGTTTTAAATTAGAAAAAAATCAAATTTTAAGGATTTTTTTTGGAAATTTGAGTTAGCATGTCAAATGCCAGTCAACATTCAACCAAGTGTTGATTGACATTTGGCCTAATGTCGATTGGCATTTCCTTTTTTTTCTCAAATTCGGTCTTTTTCTTATGTTTAATTAGTTAATTAAACGTAATTAATACATGTGCCCCACATTGTGTTTTTAAAGAAGTCTCCAGACTTAGTTTAAAATAAATCCTATCCTATTTGTGTTTTCAAAAATTAAAATATCATACACGTGTTACGCAAATAAATCCTACATTCGCGCAAAAGAGGTTGGCACCTTGACTTTAAAAGCCGAGGGAGAAGTCTATAGGAGATTATAATGGTCTTTTTCTTCTTCTTTTCTTTTTTGGAGAAAAATTATTAAAAAAAGGTTTGAGATTGATTTTTATTAAAACCAACGAAGATTTTTTTCTTTATTTGTGGAGCCTGTAAAACCTAGTTATTTATAGGAGGCCAAAAATCTCAATTGCTTACTTTTGATTTTTAACCCTAAAAGACTAAATAAAACTGCATTTTATTTTAGTCTAGAGATCGTGAAAGAGTCATTTATAGTCAATTCCAAACGATGAAAATCATAGTCTGAGGGGCCATTTAACTGCATCTGTATAGCATCTTCTACTCTTTTCTTTTCCATTATTTTAATTTGATTTATTTATTCTATTTTCAGTGATTCATTACTGATTAAGTTTTTATTTTTGTTTTGACTGATGTTCTGTGATGCTCTAGAGGGGAGGTTGGAGATATGTGATTTTTTGACAGTAACTATTGAAAAATCCATGGAATGTCATGGACTAAAGTCTGTAAAACTCTCGTAGGATTTAGGACTTTTCTATTTCTCTATGTTATTTTTTCATCTATTGTTTATGGGTTTTAATTGATTTTCTTTTAATTCTCTACACCGTATATTGTGATAGCTCTAATAATGGGGAAATAGTGGAATTCTAATTTTTTTCACTAAAATTGATTAGTAATTAGGGTTTCATTTGGTAAAACCTCATAAAATCAATGATGGCAGTAGTTAATTAGGTTTCATGAAATTGATTTAGGATTTTTTTAGAAAATCATTAAAATGTATGTTTGATCTATTTTTTGTATTTTATTTGTTTTGGGCTTATTTTTTATGTTTCTCTCCTTTTGGGCCCTAAGCCCACAATTAAGTCCAATTCACTTAAAATAGATTTATAAATGGTTTAGGTTAATTAATTAATTAAAACCAATGTGGGCCCATTTTAGGTTAATTAGATTTAGGCCCATTTTAATTAATAAAATCAATTTAGATCTAGCTCAGCCCATTTAATTTTATTGCTTTTGAAATAAATAGACTTAGGCCCATATTTCACCTAAAATAAAATCAAGTTAGACTTAGGCCCACTTATAAAATTCAATTTCTTTAAAAACTTAGATTTAGGCCCATCTTTAGAGATTGAAATAAGTCTATTTAAGCTAACTAATCAAATTGTAGGCCCATCTTTAGTCCATTTCATTTATAAATAAAAGTGTAAATCTAGCTAACTTTCATTAAAATCAACCTAGTTTAGACTTAGGGACGACGAGCTTAAATGCATTTTTTGTATGTGATTTTATTGACTAAATGCCTTAAGGTTAGATGGATGTTCAAATAGGGTTTAATAAAATTGCATGTAATTAGAGAATGAAGTAATAATTTATAAAGTAATTCTAAATGTACACGAGAATAAGAGAAGTTAGTATTCCGTTTCCAGAATCTTCTGGTTGTAGTGCTAACTTTCTTTTAGAGAATCGAGTACCACCTATCAAATTGTTATAGTTATTACCCTGGGTGACGACTCCTCTTCTCCATGCTATGACTATGTGGTATAGCAGTGTGTTCCCTAAGGCCCTGAACCTAAATAGTGTCGTGGTTGCTAAAATCTTAGGCATACGCTAAACTGTGCCATCTACACTGGTGACTCCACTGGGGATAAGAGATATTGATTCTTGCATTCATTCTACATGTCCTTATTAAACTGAGGGCATTGGTTTATGATTCCATGATTCCACTAGCTTTATGGAGTTGTAAATTGGTTAACCATCACTTTTAGCCTTAACTCGGTTCAAGAGAGATTACCGAGCTCATCTGACCAGAGCCTGTAACCTAAGTCCTAAGGGGGGTAATCTTCTCTCAAGTTGGTAAAGGATGTTGGGCCCCTCTAACCTTGGCTTGTAACTCAACGTCCATAATGGAAGGCATCTTGCTAAGGGAACCTTGACCTTTTCACCAAAATCCAACCATATATAATGGCTTAGTTACTTCCCCTAGGATCTACCCAAATTACTAATATGATTTTTTCCATGAGGTATTTCTATCTATAAAAGCCCAGGCTTATACTTTTGAAGCCCACTTGGGCTAATAAAGATTGGGCTAGACCTTTATACGTAGAAATGTTATTTCTATGCTTTATTGCTTTGAGAGAGATTTGACATGCACGTCGGTCCCTGATATCCCCCATTGATATTAAGACCAAGACGAAAAAATCCTAGGATAAAAGACTCACCATTGAACATGTGTGTGAGAGGAATAAGGTTGGAAAGATGTATGTTGTATGCTTAATTAATAGTTGCTACTTGCTGCATAGCACATGCATCATGCATACATGCATTCCATATATTACATTGACACCTTGTTTTGTAGCCATCATAGATTCATCTGGATCTTCTCGTATCCGAGGATGAAAAGGTGGCAGATTAATTAGAGTAGATATAGGCCCTAAGTCAATAGCTCAAAAGATCCTTCAAGAACTAGAGAAGAGTCCTATCAACCCACTTTACCTAGAAGCTGAACTGACTCAGACTAAACAGAGAAAAATGGAATAACAACTAGAGATATGGACCTTAGAGGACATTAAGGGAGCTTTGATGGATGACATGAGAGTTATAATGCAAGATGAACTGAGGCAAGCTTTGGCTAGACTAGTGCAACATGTTATCGTACCACCACATACTATTGTTGTTAAACAAACACCTGCTGTAGGAGCTCCACCTATTGTTGTAGCTCCTCTGCTTGTTGTTGGCACTCCAATTATTGCTAATAATGCTAGGGGGCAACTTATTGCTAGAAAACACCTGTTACTGATGTGAGACTTGAGGACGTCAAGAACTACATAGTAGAAAAGGCAAAGAGGAAGTCACTTAAACTGGTTCATGATCATGAGTCCAAGTTGATGAAAGCACTGACTCAGAAAATGTCCAAAATGGAAGAGTTGATTAGAGGACAAGGAATGGGGTACTCTTTCGACTTTGATGACATGTTACAAATGGAGGGAGATAAGTTGCTTAAAAATTTCAAGATGCCTCAGCTGTAGAAATTTAATAGGAGAGGAGATCCAAGGATTCATTTAAGCCAATATACAATAATCATGAGCACTACTAAGGCACCAATAGTAGTAGTTACTAGGTTGTTTGTACTATCTCTAGAGGGAATGGCTGTAAATTGGTATCATGGGTTGAAAAAATTTATCCGGGCTTATTAGAAGGAATTATATATTGCCTTTTTGAAATAATATAATTATAACACCAAACTTGGAAGTGTCTATCAGAGACTTAGAACTAACAAAGCAGAAACCCAATGAATCCTTCTCTAATTGCCTTACCAGGTTCATGAACAAGGCATGACTAATGAAGAACAAACTAGCTAAGAAGGATTAGGTCAGGATGATAGTCCGTAATGTGTCACCTAATCTGGTCGAGAGATTGCAGATGATAAACCCTAAAACATTCATAGACTTTTTTGATGATGGTTTGCAAGCCAAAAAGATTGAGAGTGAGAAAAAGAGAAATGCTAAAAGCACTGAAGCCCAAAATTACCCAACTGGGGGCAAATAATAAGGAAGCACTAGCCGAGCTGTGGAGGTGCGTGCAGTTCAGCAACCTCAAAGATTCTCTAACTTTAACCAACCACTCTCCAAAGTTCTCAAACGATTAATCCAAAAATGCCTACTTTGACCCTTAACCTTTTCTAAGTCACCAAACCTAAATGTCCCTAGTTTTAATCCTAATAATTATTGCAAATTTCACCAAGCTGTTGGCCATTCCATAAAAAATTGTATCCGCCTAAAACATGAGATCCAAAACCTGATAGATTCTAAAAAAATCATAGACCCTAAAAAGTCCAACTCTAACCCAACTACCAGAAATAATCTTTTCCCATACTATCGAAATATTCCACCACCAGCCACTGTGTTGATCAACTCAGGGGTTAGCAAAGAAGGAGTGATAAACTCCTTTTAAAACCTAAACCCTATAGCTAATAGAGAATCCCTTAGACAGCTATAGAGAGGAGTAAAAGATCTGTTGGGACAACCTTCGGGCAAGTTTGATTATAAAGTATTTTATTCTAAGTCTGCTTCAGTTGATATACCCATTAAAGAAATTGTGCCTATAGGATGGGGTGGTGAGTTTGAAGATGAACCTTTAGCTCTTGAATAGTCTTAAGAAGGAGTTGAAGATCTACTGAACCAACACTTAAGCAAGCTCAATATGGAAGATTTGAAAGGGAAAGAAACATGCGCAATGGAAGTGTGGAAAGATAGGAAAAGAGATTGAATCATTGGAGTTGTTGACATATGGTATGACTCTGATGAAGAAAGCCTAGGTGGATTTGATGTTTAGAGTGACGATCCTATGGTGAATCATGTCACTAAAAGTGGAAAAAAAAATTATAATGCAGTTGAAAAGAAAACTGAGAAAGTTGTAGAAAGAAAAGAAATAGAAGATATAGAAATAGAGGAAGATAAAAAAAAATCTAATTTTGGAATAGTTAAAGAAGGCTAAGGCAAATGTCAGCATTTAGGAACTACTAATGCATTTAAGTAGCCATAAAAGGCAGGTCATCATTTAGGAACTACTATTGGGACCAATGCTGTTGTGGTAGCCATATTGGATAAAAAGAAGCAAATGTGTACAACCCTTGGTTTCCAGATTGCTGGGATATTTAATGGAACTAAAATGGATCCGAGAGTAGCAAAAATAAAGGAGAGTATGAATTACTGGCTTGGGCAAGGGCTACGGAAGAATGAGCAAGGAAGCCCTAATCTCCTAGAGTTCAAAAGTCAAGGCAACACAACTGGTTTGGGTTATGATAAAGAAACAAAGCTGATAAGTAGAAGAGCAAGGAAGAGGTTTAATGCCAAACAAAGGAAGCTTTAAAAGAAAATTGGGCCAATAAGTGAGAATTTCATCAGGCCAAAAGAAGGAAAATACTATTTGGGAGCTAAGGAATTGGTCAATGTTGCTAGAAGAGATGTTCCTGGATTTGAGATCTTTAAGGAGTAGATTATGGAGAACCTAGTGAAAGACAACAAAGAGAAAGTGATGAAGCTGACAGCTGAGAGGATGGATAATGTTGTTGTTGAAGAGTTATTGTGTCTGTCACCTGAAGAGGAGCCACCCCAGGATTTAGCTACTGTCATTAATGATAGCTTTATTAATATTTTTTTATGATGAAACTAATGTAATAACGTCCAGTCTGTTTGAGGATGAAAACTCTATTTTTTCCATAGTTAATGATATGAATGTTGGTTTTGCTTACTTGTGTGATGTGCATCTTAATAGTTCTGTGCATTATAACTTTGATTGTTCATGCATGTTTGACATTAATTTAGTTCAATTTGATTCATTTAACATGGGCACAAATGATAATCCAAAGAACATTTCTATATCACATGAGGTAACTCTTGAAGAGAGGAAAAATTTTGAGAGAATATTGACAAAAAGAAAGGTAGTATTTTCTTGGACTTATGAAGATATGCCAGGTTTAGATAGGAAAATTACAGAGCATCATATTCCTACTATGTAGGCTATGACCAGAGTGGACTGAAAAGCATGCAGTGTATTATCTCAATAAAAAGTTCCTACCATATGAGGAAAAATATGACTTGGTAGAGAAGACATGTTTAATCATAATCTGGGCAATAAGGAAATTGAGGCATTACTTCCAGTCCTATAAAGTCTAAGAAATTTCAAAGATCGATCCCTTAAGGTACTTATTTCAGGCGCCTGCTTTGACTGGAAGGATGTCTCGATAGCTAGTACTTTTGACTGAGTTTGATATAAAATACATTACTATGAAAGTCATCAAGGGAAGGGTAGTAGTATAATTCTTAGCTCAAAATGCGGTCGAAGGTAATAAATAGTGGAACTTAGAGTTTTCATATAAGAACCTGGCAGTCATAGAGCGTCGGGAGTAGAGGCTCTACTTTAATGGGGTTGTAAACAATAAAGGAGCTAGATTAGGAGTAATTCTTGTTACGCTAGAAGGAGAAACCATACCAATGGCCAAGAAATTAAATTTCAAGGTGACGAATAATATGGCAAACTATAAAGCATGAATCTATAGAATTGAAGCAACTCTAGTAGCTGGGGTAAAGGAGTTGCTAGTTTATGGGGATTCAATCTTAGTTATTAGCCAAGCTAATGAAGAATGGGAAGTGAAAGAAGAAAAGCTAAAACCTTACATCTGCTATTTAAAAGCTTTAATGAAGAACTTCAATAAATGTCTCTTTATCCATTTGTCAAGAGACGACAATCAGATGGCAGATGCATTGGTAATACTCTCTTCAATGTAGGATAGTGCGATGGTATTAACTATAAAGCCTTTGGTAATCATGAAATCAAGAGCTCCATGTTATGGGGGAGAGCAGATTATGAGTATTTAAATAAGGTCTAAAGAGAAACTGTGGTTTTATAATATTCAGAGGTTTATCGAAGAAAGGAAGTATCATGATGAAGTGACCTCAAAAGAGAGATATGCTCTTCATGTTCTCACTTGCAACTATGCAAGTTAAGATGGAGTATTGTACAAGAGAATGTTGAGTGGTATGCAGCTTAGATGTCTCAAGAAAGATGAAGCTGAAGAGGTGATGAAAGAGATTCATACTGGAGCTTGTGGTTCTCACATAAACGAGATGATCCTAGTTAAGAAGATACTCAAGCAAGGGTATTATTAGATGAGTATAGAAAAGGATTGTATCAGAATAGTGAGACAATGTCATCAATGTCAAATTTATGGAAATCTTAACCATTTACCTCCTATGGTGCTAAATAATTTATCATTGCTTTAGCCCTTTGCAGCCTGGGGAATTGACATTATAAGAGAAATAAGGCCGATAGCATTGAATAGGCTTAAGTTCATAGTTATGGCAATAGATTACTTCTCTAGATGGATAGAGGCTAAAACCTTTAATGCCATGATAGCAAAACAAATAGCGCGGTTTATTAAGAAAAGCCTTATATGTAGGTACGGGGTTCCATATCACATTGTTACAGATAATGGTGTCCAATTTCAACAAAAACAGAGGAGTTATTATAGAAGTATAGGATCGAACATCATAAGTCTTCACCGTATCGTCCTTAAGCCAATAAAGCGGTAGAAGCAGCTAATAAAGATGTTAAGAAAATCCTCTCTAAAATTATCAAGACTTACAAAGATTGGTATGAGTTTCTTCCTTTTGCTTTATAAGGATATAGGACTATAGCTAGAACTGCCATGGGCCAAACTCCATTCTCCTTAGTGTATGGTTATGAAGCAGTCTTGCTTATAGAAACAAAGATCAAATCCTTGAGAGTTTTCATGGAAGCTAAAACTCTTGAGAGTGAATGGGCATAAAAGAGATATGATCACCTTATATCTCTAGACGAGAAAAGGATGAATGCTTTGTTTCACACTCAGATATATTAGAGGAGAATAACAAGATCATTCAACAAGAAGGTTAAGCCTGGAAAGATAAAAACTGGGGACATGGTGTTAAAACAGTCTAGAGCTATGGTATTTGATATTAGAGAAAAGTTCAAACCAAACTGGCAAGGACCATATTTAGTCAAATTGGTTTCGCCTAAAGGAGCTATAAAGATATCAGATCTAGAAGGAAATGAATTCAAGAGCTTGTTAACTTGGATCACCTTAAGAAATACTACCTGTAAAAAATAAAATAAAAGTAGTATAAAGAAAATAAAGTTTACTGATTAGAAAACCTGAAAAGGCTAGTCAAGCAAAAGTTAGGACATTCTTGTTGTTCAAAAAACTCGTAAAGGGCTAGCAGACAAAAATTAGGGAATAAAAATAAGAGAAATGGTCCCATTGGCTAAAAACCCATAAAGGGCTAGTCAGGTAAAAATTAGGGCAAATAAATTAGTGAGAGAATAATATTCGGTTAGAAAATTCAAAAGGACTAGTTGATAATAAAAGTTATATCATGTGATGTAATAAATGTACTCATTTTAGCCCTAATTAATGAATCATATTGAAATTGAATTTTTGTTTTAGCATTGCATGTTCTATCTTATTTATAATGCATAAATACTAAAAAGGAAAATAGAACATGAAAGCTTAAAATTAGCTTTATGAGACCATTTCCTAGTGATGTCTTTGTTTCTTCTTTTACGACTCGTTATGTAAAGCCTGAGTCCCCTTGTATCTAGAAAATCCTGGTGGCTCTGCCATTTGTGACATAACCCAAGTCCTATATGATTAACAAAAATAGCAAGAAAGCTTAACTCTTCCTATAGTCAAATATATATGAGAAACGAACCAAATAAAATAAAAGCCCGCTAAGTTGAAAACCCGAAAGGGCGGCTTAGGCAAAAGTTAGGGCAAGCCTACTAAGTTAAAAACTTGAAAGGGCAGCTTAAGCAAAAGTTAAGGCATTTTTTTAAAAAAAAAAACCCTCCATTCATTTATCTAAGTTTGATTCAAGGAAGGATAAAATAGTTCAACACAGTACACACGAATAGAGTTCAGAATATGACAGTACAACAGGAACAATCTGAATACAAATAGCCTAGATCAGTCATCCTAAGCTTTAGAATCTAGCCATGAGCTCCATCCTCTGGTGGAATCATCACGATGAAAGGTGTCCGGAGGTCTGACGAAGGAAGTCCCACCACTGTAAGGGTCAATGCTTAAACCTACAAGCTATCGGTGAAGCATCTCGATCTCACGTTCTAGACCACTCGAGTAGCTCTGTACATATAGGAAACACATCATCTGCATTTCATACACAACATACATACATTTGCATCTTCATTTTACATATACTTACCCTCCAACTATCTGTGACCTGCACAGTAAATAACCTCTAAGATGAGGTGAGTCCATGCAAGTACTCTGCCTGTGTCCAAGGAACTTGTTTTGTAAATTTACTAAAATTAGTGTCAAATGTATAGATCATGTAAGGAATAAATCAGAAAGACTCATATGAGAAGCATCTGCTAAAGAAAAGATAGAAAGCTAAGCATCACTATGCATTTGCTTCTCAATTAGAGTCTGAACAATAGGAGCCCAATAGAACATGGACCTATCCATAAGAGAGATATCACTAAGGGTAACGCTCGCAAAAGCACCGTCGCAACTAGTCCCAATATGCTGAGTATGATGTGCAGGGCTAGGTCTAGGCTCAGGTCTCTCAATATTGGGAACAACCTCAATCTCTATAACAATCTCAGTCTCTTCCTCTATCACCTCATTAGCAAGAGAGCGAACCTCCTTAAACTGTAAAAGAATAAGTGATTCATAGATTCTAAAGAAGGAAGCTGAAAGAATAAGAAATTACCTCAACATTGTCAATGGGAATATGCACCAAGAGGCTCTCACGAATGAACTGCTGATAATGTCAAGAATGCTCAAGAAAATCAGAGGCAACATATCCCTGTAGTGCATCTCTCAGCTCTGAACCTGTCAGATATGAGTTACGAAGCATAGAGGAAGGGACATCAGATGGAATGCGATGTTAAGAAGGCCCAGAATTCTAGCGATACACTTGCTCCCCTAAATACCATATCAAATAGCCATATCTAGGGAACAAAACCCTCATGGGCTTAAGGCATATAGCAGCGGCCATGAAATCATATCGCTGGATGTCATCAGCACCCTCCAGCCAATCAGAGTTTATCTGTAATTTAGGTTAATTAAGTTTAACTCACATTAAATTATAAGATACTAATAATTTTATTTATCTTACCAGGTGCCATTCAATGGTGTTCAACTGATCATGATACGTTTGTAAAGTGTTCTTATTGCTAGCAAGGCAAGAAGAACCCCATCTCATCATCAGAGGAAAGCTCCTATTAGAGTTAATAGCACTAAAGCCTCAAATCAACTTGATCTCTGTACTCCAGATCTAAAAGGAAGAGAGCATATTAATAAAAGGCAAAGAAAAGCAAACAATAAAGATTAAAGAAACAAGACATGCCCAAAGCCACACATCATGATAACACCTCTACAGACAGTGTCTAATTTGTAATAAAGGTAAGCGAGTGTAGCAGATCCCTAGTCAAGTGTGGCAACCCAATCCAAGTCACGGAGTGGGCCAAGCAGAGCAATACTAACCTCATGACTGGTCTCACAAAAGAGGGTCATACCCAACAGTATTAGAAGGAGACACCTCGCCTTCTGAGCAATCTAACAAGGAGTGGTGGTAGGAAGGTGTCTTCATCCCTCAACCAATGATGAAAGAAGAACATTCTTCCGATTCTTCCATGTTGGAGTGAACTCGATCAAATCTCACACATACTGACTCCTCACATACTTAGGGAGACTGCAGTATTTGATATCGAAGGAAATGGGAGTCCCTCTGAAAGCAATCCTAATGATCGTGGAAAAACTCATAGGTGAAACAGTCAGCTCGCCTACACGGGTGTGGAAAGTATGGGTAGTGTCCATCCACTACTCAATCAAAAATCAGACTTGCCTTGAGCTAAAGGAAGCGCAATAATGAAATTTCTAAACCCGAAAGCCCATATCAGTTGTGCTATGTTATCCAACAGCTTGTGAAATAATTTTTGGCCTATGTGAAAATAGCTCGTGAATTTCATCAAACGTTGGTTAAATTTCAAAATAATAATTAATTAATTGAAAAATTAACTAATTAATCAAAAATTTGAATTAAAAGAATTGAATAGTTGATTAATTAATTAATCAATTAATCCTTTTCTTTCAAAAAAAATTTGAAAATAAAAAATGCTTATCGATAATGTAGATTGCTAACTGGCAATCTAGAATGTTGATCGGCACTCCACTAAGCTGATCGACATTGTCCAAGCCAATCAAAAATTCAGAAATTCGATCAGAATTCCAAACATTCGATCAGTCATACAAGCTACCCAAAGGCTGAATTTCACATTTTTGGAATTTAATTTTAATTTTATCATGCATTTTTAGTTAATTTCTCATTTAATCTAATTAGCATACATGTTAATTTCTACTCTAAAACTGACTTTGATTACTCATTGTACACGTAATATTTTTATAGAAATAAATAGAAATAGTAAAATATTACCTCATTACCCACATCTTTGCACCAGTGGGTATGTAAATGAGTCAAAGGAAAAATAGTTGAACCCTCTCAAAGTCCAAGATCATTCTGAGGAAAACAAGGAGGTAGAATCCTCTGATTTTATGAAATCTCTGCTCTCTCATATAGTCTGTGTTGCAAGGAGGCCATATGATCTAACGGATTGCAAATCAGACATTAGATGATTAAGAAATCAAGAAATGAAAATCAATGCAAAGAAAGGAAACAAAAAGGAAAGAAAATAAAGAAGAAGAGAGAATGAAATGAGAATGAAATGAGACATGCAAAAAGGAGGGAATATATAAAATGAAAAATATCTAATTTAGTCCATTACTTTTGTTTGCATATGGATCTAAGTTTTCTTGTTGCAATTTGGTCCATAATTGCATTCTAATTAGGAATTCATTCCTAATTAAATCATGACATTCATTTCATCAAATAAATAATTCACTGAATTATTAATCTACAACTAGTCTGTGATTCTAAATTCTTTGTCAAGTACAAATTACAGAACAAAATTACAGAATTCAATTTTGCATTTCTATATACATCATTTCAATCAAATGTCAAAATTCGTTTCATGTTACATAGTAGCTGAAACACAAATTTTCAAAATTATCATGTTATATGCTGCATGATAGTCATAACATGAATTTTAAATTCTATATGTTATATGCTTCAATAGCAGTTATAAAATTATCTTTTTTAGATATTTACCACCAGACACTATACAATAGTTATGGTGATGTCGCCAAACATCCCACAGGGAATATAGCGAATTTTAAATCGCTAGACATTCCACATGAACTATAGCATGTTTTTCATCATTTTTGCTAGATGTCCCACAAGGAATATAACAAGCTTCATTGTATACATTTCTTTAGATGTCCCATAAGAAATATAACGAAATTTAAAGTTCACTAGACGTCCTACAAGGAATATAGTATACATTGTTAAATGTTCCACAGGGAATATAACGAAATTCATCATTGCTAGATGTTCCACAGGAACTATAATATATTTTTAAATCATATATTCATTAAACGTCCTATATGGAATATAATGAAATTCATCATTGCTAGATGTTCCACAGGAACTATAGCATATTTTTAAATCATATGTTCATTAGACATCCTACAAGGAATATAACAAAATTCATCATCGTTAAACATCTCACAAGGAATATAGTGAAACTCATTTGTATAAAGTTCATTAGACGTTCCACAGGAAATATAGTGAAACTTATTAAACATTACATCTTGCTTAAAATTGCATAGTAATTCGAGCATCAATCTGTCAATTAGGATACAATTAAGTGTCCTAATTTCTTTCTATCAAAATTATGTGCTTCTATTGCTTTACCGCAATTTGTCAAGTAAACAGCGACAAAGGGGGGCAACTGTAAGTACCCAATTCTGCAATGCAATTATGCATACGTGCGACGAAAGCTCCTATGATGAAATTAATTAAGAAATTGATCTTTAGTGTTGATATTTCACAATTTAAAGGATTAGATTGTGACATTTTAAAGCTTAAATACAAGAATTATAAGTTTAGGGTTTAAATTGGAAAAAAATCAAGTTTAGGGTTTTTTTGGAAATTTGAGTTGGCACTTCAAATGTCAGTCGGCATTCAGCCAAATGCCGATCGACATTAGATAAATGTCGATCGGCTTTAAACAAATGCCAACCAACATTTCACCTAATTTCAATCGATAATACATTGACTTTTTTTCCTTTTTTTTTCATAAATTCAATTTCTTTCTCGCGTCTGATTAGTTAATTAGACGTAATTAATACACGTGCCTTACTCTATGTGTTTAAAGAAGTCTCCAGTCTTAGTTCAAAATAAATCCTATCCTATCTATGTTTTCAAAAATTAAAATCTCAAATGCGTGCTACGCAACTAAATCCTGCATTCGCGCAAAAGAGGTTGGCTTTCTGACTTTAAAAGTCGAGGGAGAAGTCTATAGGAGAGAAGGTTTTTTAGCGGTCTTCTTATTCTTCTTTTTATTCTTTTTCTTTTTTGGAGAAAAATTATTAAAAAAAGGTTTGAAATTGATTTTTATTAAAAGCAACAAAGATTTTTTTCTTTATTTGTGGAGCCTGTAAAACCTAGTTATTTATAGGTGGTCAAAAATCTCAGTTGCTCACTTTTGATTTTTAACTCTAAAAGACCAAATAAAATTGTGTTCTATTTTAGTCTAGAGATCATGAAAGAGTCATTCAGAGTCAATTCCAAACAGTGAAAATCATAGTTTGAGGGGTCATCTAACTGCATTTGCACAACATCTTCTACTCTTTTCTTTTCTTTTCCTTTATTTTAATTTGATTTCTTTATTTTTTTTACTGATTTATTACTGATTAAGTTTTTTTTTTGTTGATGTTCTGTGATGCTCTAGAGGGGAGGTTGGAGATATGTGATTTTTTGGCAATAGCTATTGAAAAATCCATGGAATGTCATGGATTAAAGTATGTAAAACTCTTGTAGGATTTAGGATTTTTCTATTTCTTTGTGTTAATTGTTCATCTATTGTTTATGGGTTGTAATTGATTTTCTTTTAATTCTCTACACCATAGGTTGTAATAGCCCCAATAGTAGAATTCTAATTTTTTTCACTAATTGGTAAAACCTCATAAAATCAATAATGGTAGTAGTTAACTAGGTTTCATGAAATTGATTTAGGATTTAGGATTTTTTCATGAAATTGTATGTTTGATCTATTTTTTATGTTTTATTTGTTTTGTACTTGTTTTTTTATGTTTCTATTCTTTTGGGCCCCAAGCCCATAATTAGGTTCAATTCACTTAAAATAGGTTTATGAATGGTTTAGGTTAATTAATTAATTAATTAAAACCAATGTAGGCCCATTTTAGGTTAATTAATAATTAATAAAATCAATTTAGATCTAACTCAACCCATTTAATTTTATTACTTTTAAAATAAATAGACTTAGGCCCACATTTCACCTAAAATAAAATTAAGTTAGACTTAGGTCCACTTACAAAATTCAGTTTCTTTAAAAACTTAGATTTAGGCCCATATTTAGAGATTGAAACAAGTAGATTTAAGTTCACTAATCAAAATGTAGGCACACCTTTAATCCATTTCATTTGTAAATAAAAGTGTAAATCTAGCTAACTTTCATTAAAATTAACCTAGTTTAGTGTAATGACCCTTATTTTTTTAATTATTTAAAATTAATTCGAGATATATAGTGTTAATAAAATTCAAAAGTTATATTTATTTATTTTTATTATTTGTGATTAATGATTGTTATTTTATGATAAAACATTTTCTACATAAATATGTATTTTTAGAAGTTTTATTATTTAAATATTAGGGTTAGTATTATTATTCATATAGTATTATTTTAATATTAATATTTTAAGTACATTATTATTATTTTATTTTTATTGATTGACATTATTGTATTATTAAATTACTTCATAAATATTGTTTATATTATTGTTATTTTCAAATGTTATTGTGTGTTATTATTATCATGGTTATTATTTTTATTGTTTAATATTATTAGGAATATTATTTTTATTATTCAATTATTTTAGTAATATTATTAATTTCAATTGTTGTATTATTTTATTGTATTAGTGCATATGTGTGTGTGTCCATGTCATGTGTATATATATATAGAGAAGAAAATGCAGAACCATTTCTTCCTCCCCCACCACTATCCCATTTTCGTCCCTTCACTATGCTTCTTCTTCTTCCTCGCGATATCCAGCCTCTACCAGTGCCACCCAAGCCTTCTTTGAGCCACCATCTTCTTCCCTCTTCTCCCCCATCTTCTCCTTCCTTTGCAACGCCAAAAACATGATAGGAATAGCAGCGACAACAGCTGCGTTGGTGATTGCCAAAAACACTTTGACCGCGAGAGCTCGAGTTCTTCAGCTTGATCGACTCAGTGAGCTATGGGGAAGACGATTTTGAGCTTAGTTGAAATTCAAATTTGTCCGATTGTGAGTTTTCTTTAATTTTTGGTTTTTGTCTAATTTCATTTTTATTTTATTTTTTAACTTGAGTTTGGTTAATTTATGATAAATTACTTTTGAAATATTGATCTATGCATCTTAATCTACACATCCATATTTTTAGTTTATTTTTCTGAGTTTATTTGATTTTTGGTTAATTATTGAATATTTTAATAATTAAAAATGAATTTTTGTTAATTAGATTAATTAATTGTTTTGAATATAAATTTAATTAATTTAGTGTTATTATAGTATGTTAGTAATTATAATGTTGAGAACATAATTTTTGGATATATTATATAATTTTTAGAAATATTTTTGTATTATGGAAATATTGTAATTCTATTTTAGATTTGTATTTTTGTTAAAATATTGGTTAATTATATGTTTTAGATAATATTAGAATATAATATGTTGGTAAAATAATTTTAATGATTTTATATAATTTTTGAGGAAATTATTTGTATTATGCGATTTTTGATAATATAGGTTAATTACGAATTTTTGTTAAAAATATAGTCAAATATTATATTTTAAATAATTTTATGATTATATAGAGTATTAAAATGATTTTTATAAATTATTTACTATTTTTCTCTAATTAATACTAATTTTTGAAAATTATTTTCAAATAATATATTATTTACTATTTTGGTGATAAAATGAATTTTAAACTAATTTTATTATATAATTAAACTATTTATGTAGTTAATTGTGAATTTAACCATTTTAGGTTAATTATTTAAAAATTTGGTTTTTTATTAATATTGTATAATATTTGACATTTCATTAGTTAATTTGTGACAATTTTGGAATATTATGTAAATAATAAATTTATTTATTATTTTGAGCTTAAATGGGTATTTTGTTATTTTTATGATGTTAAATTGTAATTTTAATAATTATTTGCAATTTATGTTAATTTAATTATTTCCAAACCCGAGGTGGTGAGCTTTGTGGTTTTAGAAGTGCATTTTTTTGTGCAGGATCGACCCTACTTTTATAGGAAGATATCCGTTTTACAAAGAAGACTGCCGAATTTTTAGTAGATTTCTCGTAAAACATGACAACCGATCCAAGTCTAATTTTAAAATTTTGACTAAGTTTTTTTATAGTAATCCTAGAAGCGTAAAGTTAGAATATATTGTAATTTATATTATTATTTATTTTCTAGCTACGCTAAGACCAAGGCCTATCGGACCAGACCTATCGAGTCTATCTCGTGGAACGTGAATCAATGAGTTATTATATTATATATATATATACATTGCATTTAAGATGCATGACTTAGGATTTTTCATTTTCATTATATGTTTTAAAAGTAATTTAATTTATAATATGATTTGATATGTTTTCGGTTTATTTTTAGTATATTTCGATATATATGTTTGCATATTTTCAATATACATTCAGTATATCTTTGGTATATTTAGGGTTTATTTTGATATATGCATGTTATATAATTATGTATATTTTTAGTATATTGTTGATATATTTCAAAATAAATGCATGTTATATTTTTTTATTTATACTTAAAATGTTTTTAGTATATTATTGGTTTATATTTGACATATTTTATGGTTGATTTGAATTTATTTAGCATATATATACTTGAAATATACTTAGTTTATGTTAGATATATTTCTAGTATATATATGGTTTATTTTGTTATTATGGATGTTATTTTGTATTATTTATTTTGCCATATGAATGTTTAATTTTTAAATGAAGGATATCAATAGGTAGCACTAAGATTGTGTATGTACCAATGCGATGGATTTTAGGGTTGAATTACTAACTTATTTAAGATGACATTTGATTGATTGATTGATTTGAGATTTGATGTGATTGAGTCGTGTGGTTGCTGGAGCTCGGTTGACCTAGTGTCTCAAGGCTAATCACATTGACAGTCAGACGGTTGGAGCTCGGTTGACTTAATGTCTCGGGGCCAGTCTACTGTCCATAATGAAATAAGTAAATTCATTTAGAATTAAATGAGCATGTATAGCTAGAGAGTTATTATTGATTAAGGTTGCGATTAAATAGGGTTCTATTTAATCCTTTATGTATTAAAATAAACGTTTTCTACATTTATTGCATATATAAAAGTAGAGTTTGGCATTTGTGTGAAATGCGTGTATATGCATATATATAAGAATGTTTGATTGTATATGGTTTAGATTGCATGTATATATATTATAATAATTCACTCAGTGAGGTCTGACACTGCCCCCCCCCCCCTCAATTATTTTTTTCAGGAGATTTTATATTGTCAGACCTTAGTAGTAGAGCTTTTCGCCGGTGTTCTTCCATCCCGGCTATTTTATGTAAATGTATATTTAGACTTGGACTTGTAATCTATAAACTGCAGTAGTAGTTGAGTTATTTGTATCAAAAAGTGTATTTGAATATTGTATGAACATCTTTTATTTATGAAAGGATATTAAGTATTTATATATATATATATATATATATATATAATTTGAAAAAATTTAATTCAAATGTACTTTTTATTTATTTACTGCATGTGCTTTTACTTTTAAGGCTTGCTACGGGTTTTGGATTTGAAAGAATTCTCGTTCCCTAACGCCAGTCATGACTCCTCGGATTGGATCATGACATTTAGATTTAGGGACGACGCGTTTAAATGCATTTTTTGTATGTGATTTTATTGACTAGATGCTTTAGGGTTAGATGGATGTTCAAATAAAGTTTAATAAAATTGTATATAATTAGAGAATGAAGTAATAATATATAAAGTCATTCTAAATGAACACGAAAATAAGAAAAGTTAGTATTCCATTTTCAGAATCTTGGTTGTAGTGCTAACTTTATTTTAGAGAATCGAGTATCACCAATTAAATTGTCTCAGTTATTACCTTGAGTGGCGACTCCTCTTCTCCACACTATGACTATGTGGCATAGTAGTGTGTTCTTTAAGGCTTTAAGCCTAAATAATATAGCGGTTGCTAAAATTTTGGGCGCACGTTAAATTCCGCTATTTACATAATGGTTCTTTTAACACACCATAACATGTTGATCTCTCCGATTTGTTGAATAAATTTATTGCATATATGGTTTTGTAGATCGAGACATTTGAGTTGAAGATGACTGCTATTGTAAAAATATAAAGAAAAAAGCAATAAAAAATGAATGGACAAGCAAAATAAAAGCTTGAACTGATAGCAATTTTTTGAGTTAATTAATTGGAGAAAGAGCTAATCGATTCTTTGAGCAGATTGTCTTTTTTTTTAGATATCAGTATTTGTTTAGGAATCAATAGTTATTTAGAAAATTTTTTTTTAGTTGCATAAGATGAAGTTTACATATGGTATAGATTTGAAAAAAAAAATTCTTAAAGCTATTTTTGAACATATTTTTTTGTCAATGTAATTTTTGATATTATTTTTAATTTTTGGTCTATTTATGAAAAATTTAAAAAAAAATCTTTGATGAAAATTGATCTAAAGTGAAAGAAACTCCTCTCTTATTTTGTTCTTACAAGAAAAGTGTATTTTATCTTTATTTATTAAATATAAAAAAATAAATTATATATCATAATTTCAATTATATAATGTAATGCATCCCCATATATATATATTAATTGAATATTTAATTATCAATATAATACACTGAAATAAATAAAAGTTTATAATTCAATTAGTTAGAGTTTTCATAGTGGTCTTAATTATTAGTAAAAAGTTATGTACATTTTTTAATTAAAATGAATCTACACACTTATTTTTGATAAAAGAAATTAATGAAATTTATAAAATTTTAAGAGTATATTTAACAAAAATAAATAAATTACTCTCTCTTTTTTTTTTTTTTTTATCTTCTCAAAAAAATATTAAATATGAGAATTTTCTCATTTTGATTCTTTTATTTATTTATTTTATTTTTCTTGGTTGGAACTAAAAGTGGGACCAAAGGAGTTAGGTGGAGGGCATAAATGGGAAATTAGCTCATCAAATTTTCTGGCTGTCTCATGAGACATGAATGCACTTCTCCTTGTGGTAGGTATAATTTTGGTATTCCCCATAAAATTTTGACCGTAGGATTCGGAAAAGGATACGGTGGATGGTCAATAAACGGCTGAGATCAACGTATAGTACTAGATTTACTATAGTGAGCAAGTGGAATCTAAGCTAGAATCCAACGTACAGGTGGGAGGGAATCTGTGGCGCTGGGTTTTCAAGCATGGGGCCTCAACTAGGTCTTGGTATTTCTTTATATATATATATATATATAATAATAAATTACTTTTTAATTATTTCAATTTTTATACCAAAAAAAAAAAATTTGTTAAGTCCTTTTTGGGTGATGTTCAGAAAAAAAAAAAGTCCTGTTTGGGATTGTGGTTTAAAATTGTGTTTAGAAACAAAATAATTTTTTTATGAGTCTGAATTCTTAATTCGATATAAATTTATCGAAAAGTACTTATTTTAATTTATAAAAAATAAATAAAATTTTTTATTGGTATAGTTAAAATTAAAATATCAAAAATTGAGTAATTAAATCGTAAATATTTTCCTTATAGTATTAAAAGATTTAAATTCAATTTCATTCCGCGCAAAAGTAAAATTTCTAATTTATTAAAAAATAATTGAAATATAGGTAAACAATGTTAACTGGGTTGATAAATGACTCCCTCATGCATTTGAAATGAAGGGATCATTATATGTGTGTATTTTTTTTTTTTATGAATAATAATAAGTAATTTTTTTATTAATAAAAAAATAATATAACTTAAATATTTGTAAATTATATGATAAAAAATAATTTATTTTTTTCAATTATATGAAATTAATTTTATAAATTAATATTACACAAAATTTAAAACTTACATTTCCTAATATTTTTTGAGAAAGGTGACCACAAAATTTATAGGTCACTGCATGGACCAACGAGTTCTAATAATCTATTTGTTGATCTTTAGAGTCCTTAATTCATAGAAATTAATGCAATATTTATTGTCCCTTTTTTTATTTTCCAAATTTCATAAAAATGTACATACTTCACTCATTTTTCTCCCTTTTTTAGCTTGTTACACTCTTAAATAATATGAATTGGAGTAATAATTTTTAATCTTAGAATGTGTTTTAGTCTTTGTGAAGTCTTCTCTAGAATTTTAGATCGATTTTAATGTTATAGTTTCTGGTAATAAAATATGTTCAATAAAACATTTAATTGGCAGCTTTTAACTGTATAAAAATGGAATACTGAAAAAATTATTAGATGGCTCTTGAATCGTATTAGAAAAATATAAAAGAATAGATATTGATCATTAATTTTTTTTAGTATTTTACTGTTTAAATTCATATTATTTTTTAGTTTTTAAAAATAATTTTTAAATAAATAATATATATTTCTTTATATGGCTGCATATTAATTTATGTACTGTGTGCAAATCTTTCATAAAGAATGAAAATTAATTTCTGTTCAAAAAAAGAAAATAATATAAAGAAGAAGATTTGACTTGTGACTTGTGAGTGGATCTTACCTTGTGCAGTAATGGTGCATAACATAAATAGTAACGAGGATCATATCGACGTCAGATACTCTTTTTTCTTTTGTTTCGTGAACAAATTGCAGTCAGATAGGAAAAGGGCAACAGCGACCATGGGGCATGGAGAATTAAATATGAAAGCCATCAAACATCTTAAAAAAAATTAATATGATAGCAATTTCTCACTCTAGAATGAAATAGTTCTAAATTTTTGCAAAACCTGTACTCCACATGTTTAATTTCTACATTTTCAAGCACAAAATAATGGTTATGCAGCTTAAATGATTAAATTTTAGAGTTCGAAATAGGAGGAAAAGAGATTGGGATATTAAATTTTATTCTCAACTAAATATATATGGATTGTATAGCAATGTATTTTACTATCTATTTTAAGGAGTAAAACAATTAGTACAAGTAATTTAATATTATATATATTACTAATATTTGATAATCATAGCAATAAATATTTAAAAGCAAATTGCCAAAAGTTCCAAGGAATGTTTTACATGATCTATTTAACTATTAATGGGAGACTAAATATAATAGTATTTTTTAACACTAATAGAAAATTTAGAGTTTTTTTTTTATGTAATTACTTGTTTTCAGAAATTGTACTCTTGAATTTAATTTAGAGATTATTTTTTATTTCTTTTTATTGTTGCAATTGGGCAAAAAGTTTGTTCCTTTTTTTTTTCGTTCTAAAAGGGCTAGAGAGGAAAACAATAATGAGTAAAATCAAATTAATCTGAAAAAATAGTTGAATAATTAATCATTTTATTGGGTTTGGATTAGTAAAAGTGTTGAATGTTGGGTTAGTTCATACATACAAATTAATTAGGCTATAGGACAAAATGCATTTGTATGAGTGGCAACGGCCCAAGTTTGCAAAATGACAAGCTTAATGAATGTTTTATTGCAGGCATGGATTGGAATCCAATCATTTACTTCATTTATTTTTAATTGATAAAAAACAGTTTTCAGTTAAATTAAATTTTGAGTTCGAATTTTAGTATTATATAATGATATTAAATTAGTTATTGAAAAATTTTTACAGTTTTTATGATTCTATCTAAACAGCTGAATTAATAAGAGATTAATAAATTTTATATAGCAGTGTTTTTTAAAAAAAAAAAAAAAAAAACTGAAATTTAAACTGGAGATAAAACATATGGCATACAAAGCAGCTTGGTTAAGAACATTTTGAATGTAATCTAATGAAAATGATATATGTGGTGCTTTATAAGACAACACACAATAATATTCCTAGGTCACAACCCTTTGATAATGCCATATTTGCTTGTTTCTACATCACTAACAACAACTGCTTGTCACACACATGACCTTCGATTCCAGTTTCATCATCTATGTCTTGATTTTACACACCATTGAACGATTATTATTTATTATTTTTGTCCTTTTATTTTTAACATTTGCGAACCCTATTGCCACTATATATACCGTGTATAATTTACTGCATTATGATCAAACTGTCTGTCTTCGTAATGTATAATTACTTCCAAGATGAACTCGTGACTATTGTACTATTTATAGATGATCGCTAAATGAGATTTTTCTGTCATGTGTTGAGGCTGCAAATAATTTCATCATCATATATATTGGGGGGTCTAGGTAGCTATCATTTCACCATGATACTACAATCTCAGGTTTTCGACCTGGATCACATATATATGTAAAATATTAATTTGCATAGCATAAAATATAGACCTTAAAGGCCCTGTTAGGTGTAGTGCTTATAATAGTTAATAGCATATAGTGATTATGATAGTTGATACTTAATAAATATAAAGGGTAAAATTTTATTAGTTATTGCTATTTATATGTTAAATAACTATTAAGAGTATAATTTATTTGTAAATATAATTTTATATATTTTTTATAATATCTTTTAATTATGTAAATTATTTAAAAATATATATATATATATAGTAATAAATAATAATTTATTGTCTTTTATTTATTTATTATTACAATAATTAATAGAAACTATTTAAAAATAAATTTTAAAATATAAATACTATTGTATACTTTTTTTAAATATAATTATAAGTATAAATATTATAATTATTTAATTATTAATTATTATTTACAATAATATTTATTTAATTATAAACTATGAAACATTAATTGCATGCATTTAACAAGTGAAGTGATTTGTTTTTAGTTATTTTTAATAAAAGTGAAATAATCTAAATAAAAAATAAATACAAATAAGCTATTAGCTAATCGAAAAAAATTTCAAAATTGAGTTTATCAAATTAACAACTATTTTGAATAAAATCAGTTATCAGATACTGATTAAGAAAACAAAAATCTATCAAAGGCTCCCTAAATTTTTTTTTATTGCACACACCCATATATATAAATTTAGGTTTACCAATAACCATTGTAATTAGTTCACAGAGAGTTGTTTTTATTTAAATTAGATCTTAAATTTTGAATTCAAGTGTATGTAGTCATGTTAAATTAGTTGTTGAAAAAATTTTGAGCTCAACCCTTATGATTATATTAAAATCAAACTAAATTAGTTAAAATATAGGATACCAATAGTTTAGATTAATTTTTTTTTAAGATATTAATAGATTAAAAATTCGATACTTATATCTTTCGCTTCAATTAAAAAAAAAAACTGCAATAGCAATATCTAAAAGAAGAAAAAAAGGTAATAATTGCATACATCAAAGAAAAATTTGGGTCAAACTATTATTGTTACCATCATTTCCATTATTTCGAAGAAATAAATTAGTTAAAATGGAGGATACGATAGTTTAGATTAATTTTTTTTAACACATTAATAGATTAAAGATCCAATACTTATATCTCTCACTCCAATTTAAAAAAAAACTGCAATAGCAATATATAAAAGAAGAAAAAAGGTAATAATTGCAGACATCAAAGAAAAAACTGGGTCAAACTGTTATTGTTACCATAATTTCCATTATTTTGAAGTCAAAAAGTAATTAAGATGAAGCAAATTAATAATTTTTTTTCGTTTAAACACAAATTGTCCTCCGAAAGGTGATAAAAAGTTATTTTAAAAATTTTAAAGTAATTGTATATTTAAAGTTCAAATCTAAAACCTCTAATTAAATTGAAAGAATTTATTACTAACTCATTCATACCCCTTCAGATAGTAAACCAATAATTGTGGATTGCTTAACATTGCAGAAACTAAATAAATTAAGATCCCTCTCACTTGCAATCATCAAGGAACAAAATGATAATCAAGTCATGACAAAACTAAGTATAATATATTAATAATAATATAAAAATTCAACTGTGAATAAAACCACATGATAATTCCATTAGTAGTATTGCTGCTTCTTCAACATCCTGTGGAAGCACTCTTTGAAGAGCAGAATTCTTGCTTAAACTTAATGCAAGATTCTTGAAGCAAATCTTTGTCTTTTGACCCTGATGATGATGTTGATGATGAGGCGGATGATCGTGAGGCTTGCACACTACTTTCTTGCATTGTGCTACATGGCTCGTGCGTGACTTCTTTTCTTTAACCTTGCTCTTTGCCGATGATGTCTCCATGGCAATCGCCGTGCCATTTTCCGCTGCGGCTGCGGCAGCCGCCATGGCACGTCTAGCCTTTCTTTGTCGAATCCCACAGGCATTGCAAAGGGACTGCATCATTAACACCAAATTGCACTATTTTTAACAGTGCCCAGTAATTAAAAAAAAGGTACTAATACACGTATGAACACAATTAGCTAAACTAAGCAAGTCTTGTCTAAAACAAAAGATAAAAATCACCTTAGGGCCACGAGGGCCACTCCTCCAAAGAGGGGTTGTAGTGGTATTGCAATCGGAGCAAACTCTGATATTGCTGTTGCTGTTGCTGTTGCTGCAGGATGAATTTAACTCGGTGTTATTAGCATGATAGTGTTGATGATCCTGAAACTTGAGTGTAAATTTCACCGGCTTAGTATCGGATTCTGAGCAGTTAGAGTTCGTAATTTTTTGCATTATTCTCATCTTTGAGGGCATCCATTTTTCTAATCCATCAGTATCACTTCCTTCGTAATAATCCTTATCATCTCCTTTACATGATGATGAAGACAATTTGTGGGCCTCTATTTTATCATTTACAGATGCCGGAAATGATGATGAATATGAAGAAAAAGGCCTATGATCACTAGATACGCTGTCTGGAATGTGCTCACCAACCTATGATCGAGTCCAAAAAGAAAAAAAAAAAAACATAGAAGGGTAGGTTAGTTAAGTAGATTACGATTGAAAAAGAAAAACATAATCTTTATCTAATTGAATATATACATATACATGCCTACTCAGATACATATACTTATTAACCAAGTAAAAGTTATGGTGATACGGTTGAAAATTAAATTATAAGAGAATTTTTCGAGAATATTAAGATCGAATTAATGAAAAACACTAGGGATATATGCACACACAGATATGCCATGATCATAACAAACACAAAAGTGAAGTGAAATTAAATTCATGTGTACTTTTCTCATCTCGTGATCATAGTGGTGTGATGACTCCCCAATAAATTTGGTTGATCCTCTTTGATCTTGAGTTGGATTAAAGGAAGTAGGACCTGATGATGAGATAGCTGCAGCTACATGATGATGATGATCATAAGGTGACAGGAAAAGTTGCAGGTGCTGATCTTCTTTTAGCTCCACAAATGGAAAAGAAGAGGAAGGTTGGTTCAGATCATATATTACAGGAGTCATGGAGGAATAGAGATAGAGATACCCTGTTGCTATTTCCAGTAAAAGATGGACAGTACTGTATATAATTAAGAAGAGAGAGTAATGAACAGAAGGGCTAAAAGGGGGCTAATTAATGGGGTTAAGGGTCTTATATACTAAAAGGGGGCTAATTAATGGGGTTAAGGGTCTTATGTATAAGGAGGAGAAAAGAGGCCTGAAAGCCATTCACGTGACTTCATGTCAACCAAGACAAACAAGTTAAAAGAGGACAAAGAACAAAGGAGGTGTAGAATGCTACAACTCGATCCGTAGCTATGACAAAAAATCCTATCTGCAGATGCAGTATTTGATCTCTGTAGCGACTACTAGCTCTATATTAATCTATCCCGTGCTCAAAACTCCATAGACAAATATCAAACAGCTAGCATAATATAAGTTGCCCAATTCAGCATTTAAGGTTGATATGCCCTACATATCACATTATCACATGCCTCAATTTGTCTTCAGGGTCGTCCTTCAAAAATCCATTAATGCCTTGCTTTTTGAACTTTTGGTGAACTATATCATCTTTGCATATTAAGAATTATATCCTATGTTTGAAGGTAAGAAGGTAAGAGATTTGAGTATGAATTTTAATTTTAGTTAAATTTTTTATTTGGTAATTATATGGATTTATATTCTCAATGATTTGAAACAAATCGATAATGAATTTAATAGCTAATTTAATGAGGATTTGAAATGATATATAACTAAATGTTATTTGAAATTCTTATATTTTAAATTCAATATTTGAAATTTCAAATTTCAAATTAAATATTTACATTCAAACATAATTTACTGAATTTCAAATCAGGTAAAATCATAAAAATAGTAAAAAAAATTCAACAACTAATTTCATGTGAATACGTATATCACAAGTTAGATTAAAAATATTGTTTAAACGGTAAAAACAGTCTCTTAACTAATATAGTGGTTGTCGGTAATATTATAAGGATTTTTAATAATGCTGTAAAGTTACAATCAGTAAATTATGAACTAAGAGCAAGTTTATAAAATTAATAGCTCATGCCGATAAATATATGAAGGAAACAAAAGAGAGAATGTGATATATATATAATGCATGTAGCGGGTTTGTATGGCACTGTACAATATCTATCAACAATTAATGGAGTTTGGAAGGATAGAGAGGTGGTAATTTAGAGGTTTGTGCAGAGATCGATATGGTGAAGAAGAGATGATTGATGGGCAAGGATCGGTTTGTGCGTGCATACGAAGATGGAACATCATCATTCTTCTTCTCTTCTTATAGCTCTTGTCGAAAAGGCATCAAATTATGCGCTGCTTCTAACCAGCAAAGATAGTGACACCAGCCCCTATTCTTCTCTCTTAATTTCTCTTTTTAGTCCCCACATTATATATATACGTTTTCATCTTTAATCTTTGAAATTTCTTTACCATCTGTAATCTGTTAACTTTCTTTTTCTTTCCTTCTGATTTGTCATTCTGGTTTCTCAGAAAATTAAAGCTCAAATATCAAGATTCAATATACAACAAAGGCTTTGCTTGCATATAAATTTATATATTTAGAGCCATATATATATATATATATATATATATATATATATATATATATATATATATATATTTTTGTGTACACTGTAATGTGACCAAATTTGGCTTTGGGTTATTGCTTCATATGTCTGCTAAAATGAACAATAAAAGATTTTGAAATTTTTTAATTAATAAAAACTCTAACCATCTAAAGACTGTCCTTTTTTTAAAATCAAGTACAGATGAACTTTACAAATCACCGGCAGCAAGTTACATTTAAATTTCGGTATCTTTTCTTTTAGGTAGGGTTTGCTTCGTCCAAGATTCAAACTAGAAAAAAAACAAAAAACAAAAAACAAATTGCAACCTATATACTCTCTCGAAGTAGAGTTTTCTCAGACAGCGTATGTAGCTTATCAAATTCACCGATGGTTAATGCATTCAATTAGAACTTACCTTTTCTTTTTCTAATTCTTGTACCCAATCAAAACTTTTCATCTTTCTTAATAATCGTTGTTTGGATCCTCACTAATAACCCTATAGCATTTTCAAAACTTTTTTCTCTCTCTCTAAACTTGCGTTTTGTTAAATTTTTCTTCTGAAAACCCTGCGTTATTTCCCTTGTTGAATCTTCTTGCAGTAATTGATAGAGTTAGGTGGTGTCTTTATTTCATCACAATCGCTTTCATTATGGACCCATTTGCAAGCCCTGACGATTCTAGGTAATAATGGGGCGTAGAACGTGGGAAGGGGTGATGAGGAGTTTGATGAAGGCAGTTCATTAAATGTTGGTGCTCTAGTGAATTCCTCAATAAGTAACTCTTAAGAACCAGAGACACCTACTCTGATGATAGAAGGCCCAACTTCCAACCCAAACCCATATAACCTTATCATCAATATCCAAACCCCTAGCCCAAATTCCCAAGGACCGGCTCTTACCCAGATAATTAAAGACCTAATAACTGACTCAAACTCAAATAACCCTATCACCTACACCCAAACACAAAGTTCAAGTCCCCAAAGCCCAATAACCCATAATACTACCATAAATCTTATAAAAGAAACCATTAGTCCAAATGAATTCCCCTTACCACCCTTGCCATTAAGCCCAACCTTAACCTTGCTACAACCTAAGAAAAGACACAAATCTTTAGCTGAAGGAGTCCAGCTAAATAAAAAATAAAAGTTAGTTGTATTCGACCTTTTAGTCTCATGCATGTGTCATGTTGCAAAACAGGCTAATAGGGATACTGAAAAAGAGATTGAAGAAGAAAATAAGACTGAGTTTTAAAAAGGTGATAGTGCCATAAGTGCTAATTGGAGAAGAAGGAAATGGAAAAGGGATGCTAGGAATAAAGTGGTGATAATTAAAGAAATCATAGATGATGCTACTATTTCAAATAATAGAGAAGAGACAAACCAAAATGTTGAAGATGATAGTAATATGGCACAGGTGGCTCGCCAAAAGCCACCACGTCAACCATGAGTCTAATAGCATGGAACTGTTAAGGACTTGGACAATCCTTGATAATTCGAGCTCTTAATGAGCTCAAAAGGAAATATAGTCCCTCTATTATTTTCTTAATAGAGTCAAAGACTAGTGTTTTTTGTGAAAAAATACAAAGGAAGATGGGTTTTGAATGCAGTTTTTATGTGGAGCCACATAGTATTACTGGGGGACTCTATTTGTGGTGAAGCATAACATAAATCTCTCTATTCTTTTTGCTAGTCATAATTAGATTCATGTAGAGATCCAGGAGCCTCAAGGTTATTTTGTTACTTTTGTGTATGGTAAGCCTATAACTACTGGAAAAGATAATGTTTGGAATGAGAGAAGTTAAATCCTAGTGTTAATAATGCTTGGCTTTATGTTAGAGATTTTAACTGTGTATTAAAAGCTGAAGAAAAAAAGAGCGGCAAACCGATTGGTAAGCCATCAGCGGATTTTAATTTTTTTGTGCTGAAGAATTATCTCATGGATATGGGATTTAATGGTTATCCATTTACTTGGACTAATAGACAAAAGTTCAAAGCAAATGATCAGTGCATACTTGATAAAGGTTTTAATAACACTATTTAGCTGTGTAAGTTTCCTCATGTGATAGTGACTCATAGTGATTTGATCGGGTTTGATCATAAGCCATTGATTATTTCATTTCAGAAATAGAATGGGTTTCAAAGGAGGATCTTTTGGTGTGAGGCAAAATGGAATGAGATGCAAGGTATTAAAGAAGTTATCATAGACTGTTGGAGGCCTCAGAGCACTCATTAAGGAATCATCAACAAGCTGAATTCTTGTCAAGATCAACTGATTAAATGGATCCAGGTGAATGACTCTCATAACAGAATTGAGAGTTTGAAACGAGAACTAGCTTTGCTTCAAGAACAGGAATTGACTGAAGAATTTATTCTTAAGCAAGAGGAAATTTTATAAAATTTAAGTGAAGCCTAGAGGTTAGAGGAAGAATTTTAGCATCAGAGATCACAGATATAATGGCTACGGCTAGGGACAGAAACACTAAGTTTTTCCATACCACTGCTACTCAACATAAGTAGAAACTTAATCTTAAAGATTAAAAATGAATGGGGTTTTTGGGAAGATCATGAACTAATCATTCAAAGAATTATTGTCAGATATTATAAGCAACTATTTTCTCAATAACCAATAGTTCATACATCATAGGCATTTAGGAGTATTCAGAAGGTGGTGACAAGTGACTTGAATGTTCAACTTACCAAGCCTATTTATATGAAGGAGGTGGAGAAAGCTGTTTTTGAGCTTGATAGTTGTAAAAGCCCTGGTCCTGATGGTTTTCAAGGTATTTTCTATGATTCTCATGGGGAGATAGTGCAGCTTGATGTGTTTAATTTTATGAATGATTTTTGGTTAACTAGAAAATTGCTCTCCTCTATTAATAGAACCTTTATTATTTTGACTCCTAAAGTCAACAACCCGGAGGAAGTCACTCATTTTCGCCTTATACGTCTGTGTAATTTTTTGTATAAAATTATTTCTAAAGTGATCCATTAATCTCAGGGGGTTTTCATTCCTGGAAAAGTAATTTAGGACAACATCCTCATTACTAAAATTATGCTTACTCTTAAAACCTCTAGAGTAAAAAGGAATGTGGGAATAGTGTTAAAGCTAGATATGGAGAAAGCTTATGATAGAGTCCACTGAGGTTTTTTTAAGAGAGTTTTATTTAAAATGGGATTTCATGAGATATGGATGAGGAGAGTGACGTCTTATGTGTCTTCTTTGCAATACTCGATGTTGTTTAATGGTCTACAGTCTTAATGGTTTAAACTTTCTCAGGGTCTCTGACAAGGAGATCCCTTGTCGCCCCATTTGTATCTTTTTATTGCTAACATTTTCTCTAATATGCTAGATGATGCGATTAGGGGAGGTAAACTTAAAGGTTTCAAAATTAATTCTCATTGCCCGTTAGTGTCCTTTAGTCTTTTTGCTGATGACACCATTATTTTTTGCCAAGTTAATATGTTAGAGGCTCATAGACTTAATATTATATTAAAGCAATGTATGTGCACTACTGGACAGAAGATAAATAGGAGTCAGTCCAGTATTATTTTTAGTAGGAAACTTGACAATGGTATAAAAGATAAAATTATGGATGTCTTAGGTATAAGAGAGATAGGGGGTGGTGAAAAATATTTTGGTCTTCCTTCATAAAAGGAAGGTCAAAATTTCAAGCATTCAAATTTTTACTAAATAAAATAATAGATAAGGCCAAGTCTTGGACGTATAATCTTATTTCTTTTGGAGGGAGGGAAGTTATAATAAAATCAATTTTGACTGCTATTCTAACTTATGCATTTTCCTATTTCAGATTTCCAAAAAATGTTATTCAAGCGGTAAATAAATTTTTATGGAAATAGGGGGATCAAGAGAAAGGTCTTTATTGGTGTAAATGGAATGAGTTCGCCATGTCTAAAGTTGCAGAAGGTTATGGGTTTAGGGATTTGGGTTTGTTTAATGTGGCCTTATTGGGAAAGATTGTTTGGAGGGTTCTCAATAGTCGAGAGTCTCTTTTGGCTTTTTAGTGAAGTTAGTTTTTCGTGTGTAGCTTTTTGGTGGAGTTCTATTTGTGATGTACTGGGGAAAAGGGATGAGGATTATCTTGACTTAATTATCATTTTTTGCTAATTTATTTAGAAGAGAAGAAATGATTTCATTTATGCAGGAAAAGATGGAAATTCTTATGAAGTGGTGTCTAAAGCTCTTACATATTGGAATCAACTTTAGGATGCATCTTCATCAAATCCTTTGATGAGTAGAACTTCAGCTACCTCTGGACAAGTTTCTACTTGGTGCACTCCTTCTCTAGGTAAAGTCAAAGTCAATGTTGATGCTAGCTTTGATAAACTAGTAAGTATGACATCTATGGCAGTAGTCATTAGAGATGTTCGTGGTAAGCTTATTAATGGATTCTATTTTAGAAGACCAGTTGCCTTTACATTAGTGGGTGAAGCTCAAGCTATGTTGACTGGTGTGTTAATAGCTAAATGTTGCAGGCTATATAAGATGGTTTTGGATCAGATTGTGAGCAATTAATACAAGCTATCAAGAAGGACAGTGTGGAAGCTCTATGGGAGATTCAAGTGCTTGTCTATGATATTCATACTCTCTTTAGAGGAGAGCATTTCTTTGTTTTTGTCAATCGCAAAGACAACTAATAGAGTAGCTGACTGAATTTCTAAAAATGTAGATTCTCTTTTATTGAATCCATCGTGGTCTTGTAACCCCCCACAAGCCTTAGATGCTTTATTATGTTCTGAAGCCTTTGGGCGTTGAATCAATGAAATATTCTATTAAAAAAAAGATTCAAACTAGAAAGGTATCAAGACACTATGATTACTAACATTGTATGATTTTTTTTTTAACTTTGTATGATACAAAAGAACAAAATATAACAAGATAAAAATCTTTAAGGGAAATTTCAATATTGCCTCCAATAATAGCTTACATTTATTTTTGAATTCTAAAACCTAAGGGTACCGAGGTTTACTTGCATATAAATTTATATGGTTAGAGCCATATATATGTGTGTGTTGCTATCATATGACCAAATTTGGAGATATTATATAAGGGTTTTGAATCATTGCTTAGTTAGAAGAAAAAACCAATTATATTAAAACAAGTATAAAAAAATAAATTGATTAATTAATTAATTATGGGGATTTTTTCATAAATATCCCAAAATAGAAGCAAAACAATAAAATACCCTAAGTTTTTTAAATTTACATGAATGCCCCTTTTTCCAATTTTAATTATGCGCTTACCCCCTTCTTCTCCTTCAGTTAAAAATGCATTCCCCAGCTCAAAAATACTTTCCTCACCCTTCTCCTTCACTTACAAAAACTTTACATAATATCAAAGATTATTTTTTCTCCAAAAAAACCAAATTGAATCCATTCTCTTTTAAAAAAACAAAGATATCATTTTTCAAAAATCCAGAAGTGAACCTTCATTAATCAACTCTGTCTCTCCCACATCAACCACCATTATCAATCTCTTGTTCAAATACTACCACAATTTCAAAAAAAAAAAAAATCCAACACCAAATCACTTCTCACCTCCTTCATCTCCACCAACAGGACTCACCTCAACAGGTTTTTGTTTATGATTTAATCTTTTTTTTTTGGATTTTTTTGCTTTTTATTATATTGTGGAAGAATTTCATGTAATTAATTCGATTTAATTATGAGCAAGCAGTTAAAGTTACATATCAAGGTTTCAATTCTTAACTAATTTATTCCCATTTTTATTATTTCATTAAATTCATTATGCGGATGATTTTTTTTAATTCAATTTTTTTTTAGCATTTCTTACTACTACTCCTGTTAATAAAGACGTTCTTCTATACAAAGTTGTGGTTTTGTGGGTTTCCATTGTAATTGCATTTTTTTCCCTTCTCTACATTGCATATGTTTAAGAAAATGCTTGTGTGAAGTGTTGTGCTGCTAGTCGATAAGTATATTTCAATCTAACATAAGTAGGGTTTTGTAAGAAAACCTCTATAAAACCTTTAGATTCATTGTAGGGTATAGTTTCCTAGTTTGAATTCTTTGCAATCTCTTCTTTCCAAAATATTTATAATAGACTAGTATTTTCCATAATGGTTTTGGTTTCCAAGCTTTGGAATTTTGGAATCTTAATTGGAAGATTGACATATGGCACTAATAATATAAAGATGAAACAAGTTATCTTGAATTTTTCTTATACAACATCATAATTAGAATATGAATTCATTGTAACTTTCTTTTTCATTATCTATGCTTAACTACTATGTATAGAGATTTAATTCTTAAAAATAAGAGAATTTTATGAAGAAGACATCTTGCTTTCCCCTAGTTAACTATACACGTGAAGAGATTCAAATGCCCATTTCAAGATCCTCCACCAATGTAATGTGCAAATGGAATACTTCATATGTTTTTTATCATAAATGTGAGTTTCCACTTTGGAGAAATAAAATAAGGTAGACTGAAAAAAAATCTTAGTGGTTATACTCTTTATTCATCCTAATTTTTCATCTCAAATGGATAAGTGATAATAAGTTTCTATTTACTTGAGCGAGTCAGATAAATGAAGAACTTGAGTATCGGATTGGAATGATGGAAAATTCATTGAACAAGTCTTGAATGATCTTAGATTCTGTTTAAAGTGATGTCATGCAAGTAAACAAAGGAACAAAAGAAGTATCTCTGGAAAGTGAGCAATCTAAATCCTTAATACATTGGATATTATGACAATAGTTAGAGTTGCACAAAAACTAAATGCAGATTTTTCAAAATGTAATCTTTCCAAAATTTTAAAGTTTAGTTTGGTTCAATAATCAACTGAATAATGTATCACAAATCAAATTTTAATATGTGCTTATCCATTATATTTTCAAATCTTTAATAGGCACTATATATTTCCTTTCAAACTTAGATTACTACTCATCAGAAAAAGCTCAAAATTATTAGAAAGATTGATGCATATGACATTCTATGTGTTGAACATTTGAAAATACAATTGATAAGCACACAAATTAACACACTACAATTTTAGAATTTAAATTACTAATTTTAATAAGATTTATCATGTTTTGTATAAATTGTCATGCAATTGAAGGCATAAGGCAAAAGTTGGTTGTCCTTAACAACTAACTTCAGCTAATGGTAACAACATCTTGTGTCCTTTTTATGTTTAATGACTAGCCTACCTATTTGCACATATGTCAATGAATACGAATCTTCTTGAACATGACTAAGTTCCTGAAACCAGATCGAGGGAAAAGAAGACACCAAATTTAGTCTTAATGGGAGCTTGAAATCTATATTTGAATGATTGAGCAAGGATTTATTTCAAGAAAAACTGTAGTAGATTTTCTTGGTTTATAATCAGAAGTAATGTCAAGTTCACTTGAGAAGTTTTGTTAAACGCTTTCATTTTTTATTATTTTATTATATTATCCTATTTTTCTTTATCCATTTTAAGTTGAATCCGATTGATATGTATGCAAAATGTGAACATTTAAAGTTGGTTTTTTATAAATATATAATATTGCAGGACATAACCAAAAATCTCATATATGTTCTTAACAAAAATTAAAATAGAAAAAATGAATTGAAAACCAAAAAATGAATCATAAACCAAAATAATACAAAAAATGAATTGGAAGCAAAAAAATAAAGTATCAGAAACCAAACATAAATGAATCTTTTAACACTTCATCACCATTAACACCATCTTTAACATAACTATTTTAATATTGGAATTAAAATCAACACCCTCAGATAGTTTTTTATCACCCTTAAAAGAAAAACACAAAACAAAGTATCAAAAACCAAACAAAAACCAAAACGATGCAAAAATAATAAAATAAAACATACCCCGATAAAATCCTTTAACTCATCACCACCACCAATAATTTCAACAAACTTTGAATTATAAGCACCATTTTCATAACCAACAACATCTCTTAAATCATAACTAAAAGCACCAAAGCACATCCACCTTTACCTACACTTTTAAAACAAGATCAGAAACTAAAAGTAAACCAAAAAGCAATAAAATTAAATATATACTACCTAATAAAAGAAAGGACTAATACATAAATAGATCCTTCATCTTATAATACGAGATCAAATAGGTCCAAATTGAACTTTTTCAACAAATAAAATCCAAAATTTCTACTTTTAGTACCAAATAAGCCCCATTTGGGTATCATGATAAGTGTGATAATCAAACTCTCAATAAAAATTAATTTTTTAATCCTAATTTATTTAATATTAAAAAAATATTTATAATAGTTTGACTTTTCAAAACCCTTTGTTTAATGTGAAAAGGACGTGGCAAAAGAGAGAGAGAGGGAGTAAAAAATAAAGAGTTTGGTTGATTAATATGGATTTTTTAAATATTTTAAATTTAATTTAGTTTAAAAATATTAACAAAACATTCAGTATAAATTTTCACTCTATTTTCATATAATTTGGATTACACGCACAGAGTTTGAGTCAAAATTTGGTTTATTTGGTACTAAAAGTAGAAGTATTGTTCTATTTGTTGAAAAAATTCAATTTGGACCTATTTGATCATGTGTCACAAGTTGAAGAGACCATTTGTGTATTAGTCCATAAAATAAATCATTTAACTCATTACCACCACCAATAGTTTCAATAAATTTTGAATCATAATCACCCTTTTCACAACCAGTAACATCTCCTAAATCAGAACTAGGAGCACCAAAAGTACATCCACATTTTCCTACACTTTTAAAATAAGATCAGAAACTAAAAGTAAACCAAAAAGTAATAAAATTAAATACATGCTACCTAACAAAAGTAAAATTAAAAACCAAAAAGATACTAAATTAATATAAAAAAATGTACACACCAAATTAGAGTCCTTCAACACTTCATCACCATCAACACCATATTTAACAGAATATCTTTAGTATTAGAATTAAAACCAACATTCCAAGACAATTTCTTATTACCCTTAAAACAAAAACATAAAAAAAAGTATCAGAAACCAAATAGAAATCAAAATGATACAAAAATAATAAAAACAAAACATATCCCAAATAAAAAAATTAAAAAAAAAACATACATCCCTACCCATAAACAAAATACAAAATAAAAAAAACATTCATCCCTACCCATAAACAAAATACAAAATAAAAAAAACATACATCCCTACTCAAACGACAAGCAGCTTTTATAACAGAATCAATAACAATGAAAAGAAAATCAACATCATTAAATACAGTTTCTTCACCCTAAAAATAAAACAACACATCAAAAGTAAAATTAAAAACCAAAACGAAACCAAAAAGATACTAAATTAATATAAAAAAATGTACACACCAAATTAGAGTCCTTTAACACTTCATCACCATCAACACCTTATTTAACAAAATATCTTTAGTATTAGAATTAAAACCAACATTCCAAGACAATTTCTTATTGCCCTTAAAACAAAAACATAAAAAAAAAGTATCGGAAACCAAAACGATACAAAACTAATAAAAAGAAAACATATCCCAAATAAAAAAAAAAAAAAAAATGCATCCCTACCCATAAACAAAATACAAAATAAAAAAAGTTATACATCCCTACTTAAACGACAAGTAGCTTTTATAACAGAATCAATAGCAATGAAAAGAAAATCAACATCATTAAATACAGTTTCTTCACCCTAAAAATAAAACAACACATCAAAAGTAAAATTAGAAACCAAAACGAAACCAAAAAGATACTAAATTAATATAAAAAAAAATGTACACACCAAATTAGAGTCCTTCAACACTTCATCACCATCAACACCATATTTAACAGAATATCTTTAGTATTAGAATTAAAGCCAACATTCCAAGATAATTTCTTATTACCCTTAAAATAAAAACATAAAAAAAAATATCAAAAACCAAACGAAAACCAAAACGATACAAAAATAATAAAAAGAAAACACATCCCAACAAAATCCTTTAACTCATCACCACCACCAACAGTTTCAACAAACTTTGAATCATAAGCACATTTATTACAACCACCAACATCTCTTAAATTAGAACTAGAAGTACAAAAAGCACATCCACCTTTTTCAGTACTTTTGAAACGAGATCATAAACTAAAAGTAAATCAAAAAGCAACAAAATTAAATGCTTGCTACCTAATAAAAAGAAATCCTTCAACTCATCACCACCATCAACAGTTTCAACAAACTCTGAACCATAAACACCTTTTTCACAACTAGCAACATCTCCTAAATCAGAAGTAAAACACTAAAAGCACATCCACCTTTCCTTGCACTTTTAAAACAAGATCAAAAACTAAAAGGAAACCAAAAAGCAACAAAATTAAATACATACTACCTAATAAAAGAATGGAAATGTGGGGTATTGATTCTTATACCTCTTGCATGCTAAGTAAGTACTCTACCATCCGAGTTATACCCATCTTCATCTTCATTTTTTGAAAGATTATTAAGTTAAGTTATGATCTGTTTCGGAATTAGTTCTTCAATTTGAAGTTATAAGGTATTATTTTATATTTTACAAACACATTAGACTACTTGAAATCTTAAAAATATTAAAATTATATTTTTCGTGCTTAAAATATATTGATTTTATTTTAGAATCATTAGAAATTTAAATTATGACTTTATTTTTCTTACCCAAAGTTCTATTATCACTCTTTAGAAATAATTATGTTGGTTCAATTATAATGAATGTCATATCTTTTAGACAATAAAACTTGAATAATCAATTATGTACAAAAAATTTGTTGCATGTGAGATGCTTGTATTTTGGTCATCACATTTTGTGTATTCTTATAACCCACTTGAAGAATTTATGAAATAAAATTCTAAAAAATATATTAGCTAATGCTTCACTAATTAAAAAAAGAGAAAAAATTAAGGAAAATAATTTTTTATAAAAGGAGAAAATAAAAATAAAAAAGAATAAAATGAGAATAAAATAAAAATTTATAAAAAAGAGGAAAAAGAAAAAAAGAAAGAGAAAATAAAAATAAAAAAGAAGAAAACTAGAAGAAGGGAAGGAGAAAATATAAGAAAAAATAATAAAATAAAAATTTATAAAAAGAATAAAAAAAGGAATAAAAATCATTGAAAAATTAATAAAAAATAAAAGAAAAAGGTAGAGAAATAAATAAAAAATCAAAAAGAAAAATATGGGTTTATTTTTTAAAACACAAAAGACATTTTTGTAATTATGATCAGGTAGATTTGTAAAAAATGAAAACTTGAGGTGTTTTTATTAACAACATTTAAAAATGGGGTATTTTTGCAAATGTCTCTTAATTATAAGATATGATTTTCTTAAATTAGGGCACGACGGATTCATTTATTTTCTTTTAGGTTTTTAGATACTTTCTTTTTAATTAGTTGTTCAACTATTATTGAATTAACTTTCCAATTAGATATAATAAGTTGATAGTCTTGGATCACTGTATAACCTTTCACTTTGGATTATTGCTTTATATGTCTACTAAAATGCTTTATATGTCTACTAAAATGAACTGCTATGTTTGGATGCAATGGATTTAAACATGAATTTGGATTTCAATTAAATCTCTTGTTTGAGAACTATATGAATTTGTATTTATGAGAATTTGAAACGAATCCATAATAAATTTAATAGTTAATTTAATGAAAATTTGAAATGACATATAACTATATATTATTTGAAATCCTTATATTTAAAATTTAATATTTGAAATATAAGATTTCAAATCAAAAACTTGCATCCAAATACACTCTAAAAATTTTAAAATCTTTTAATTAATAAAAAGGGTGAGAATTTTCGCACTCTTTTTTTTTTTTTTTTGAAATTTTAGATTACATCATTGCCCTTTATTTAGAATTTTTTTTTTCATTAATTACTATTCCTAAACTATACTCTTTTTAATTTTTTTATCTAAATTTACTATTTAATAAAATTATAAAACTACTGCTACTTGAGCTTACATCAATTTTTTTTTTTTTTTGCATTAAAAAAATTAGCATAGTCAATTTTTTTTATAAGAATTCTTTACTTTTTTAATTTGTTTAGTCAATTATAAAACTTGCACCAATTAAAAACAATAACAATCTTTTTCACTTTTTATTTTTAATGTTTAATTTTATGAACAATTTTTTAATATTATACACATTATTTTTATTTTTATTATAATATTTAATTAAGGTATTTGTTGGAATATATTCGATTTAAATTACATTTAAATTTATTTCAGCTTTATTCATTGAATTTATGAATACTTTTTATATGATAAATTATTGTTGAATTTTATAATGATTTTTTTAATCACATAATTTGATTTTTAAATTATTACTAAAAAATAATGATAAAATAAAAAATAAAATCATGTGCATGTTATATTTAAAAAAACCTTTTCATAAAAAATAAAAAATCTGTTATTTACTATTATAGGTGCAAATTTTACAATTGAAATAAATTAAAATAAAGGAGTACTTATAAAAAAATTGATTATATCATATTTTATTAATGCAAAAAAAAAAAATCAATTGCATGTAATTTTAAAATGTTGAATATCAAACAATGAATTTAGAAGGAAAGTAAAAAAAAGGTAGTTTAGTAGTTGTAATTAATAAAAGAATAAATATTTTCACTCAGATGGTAGTTGCGTAATTTATAATGCTAAAAAAATAAAAATAAAGTGCAAAAATTAATGAATGTAGTGTAAAAATTTTTACCCTAATAAAAATTCTAATAATCTAAAATATTGATAGATTATATAAGAAAAAATCATATTTTTTTTTAAATCAAGTAAAATGAACTTTACAAATCAACAACACCAACTTATATATAAATTTCGGTATCTTTTGTTTTAGGTAGGGTTGGCTTCGTCCAAGATTCAAACTAGAAAGGTGTCAGAGATATGATTACTAACTTTGAAATGATACAAAAGAACAAAATATATACAGAGGTGTTGTCACGATTCATTACAAGATAAAAAATTTTAAGAACAATTTTAATATTGCCTTTAATAATATAATTGATATATTTTTATATTTCTTTTAAAATACAATTTTTTTAAATAATTTTTTTTACAATCTAAAATCTAAAAGTTTTAGAGTGAGTTCGTAATATAAAAATTTAAAAAGTTATATAATTTTTTTAAAAATTTAATTAAAAAATATCTTAAAAATATTATTAATTTTATCATGTTGAAAAATTTTACATTGAAAAGGTATAAATGAATAAAGTGGTTAATAAGTGATGTAGATTGAATCTTAATATAAATCAATTGATTTTATGTTAGATGAGCTTAACCCTATTTATAAATTCACATATATATATATGAGTCAACACTCTCTCAAATCCGTGAACGTGTTAACATATCACAATTTATTAAATAGGACGCTAGATAATTCATTTTTCATAATCTATGGGCGCCTAAAAAAAATCCAAGTTATTTATTTAAGTGAAATTAATTTTGTTGTCACTTAAATTAACAAATGTTAATTAATGATGTTGGTTTTAAATGCCAAAAAAATATCAAAATAATATTTTAAGTAAATTTTATGTATTAAATTATTCACCTATTAATGTTTTAAAATGAGTTATATTATTAATCTATTAAACATTCGACAAATTTTTCTCTCATTGGATTTAAATTAATAATCTCATATTAGTATAAATATTATGTTAATTTAATTTTAGCAAACTTTAAGAAAATCAGATCGAACTAACTCGATTTTTTAAAAAATATTAGCATGATGAATGAATATTAATTAGATAATCAATTATTCTCTTATACTATAAAATAAGCATGTTGTTATCAATGTTAAATGAAAGAATTAATGGAATACTCATTTTATTCAGGCCAAATTATCCTTTCTATTAAAATTCGAATTCTCATTGGTCTTAGAAAGATTCACTATCCCCTTCTCTTGTCAAGTTCCTTTTTGAATCGCATGAAAATTTAACAAATTAATTAAAATGAAGAGAAAAAAAGACACTTAATTAAAGAGTACTAATTATTTAACACTTAAAACACAAAATAATTATATGATATGTGTTAATTGTTTAGTGAAAAGAAATTAGAATATTGAAAGGAAAAATCTATTATTCTTATTCATATTGCCAATTTATATATATACATTAGATTCCTAATTAAGAAAGGAAAACTATTCCTAAAATTAGATTCCTAAATAAGGAAGGAAAACTATTTCTAAAATATATACAAGAAGGAAGGAAAACTATTACTAAAATTAGATTTCTAAATAATGAAGGAAAACTATTCCTAAAATATATACAAGAAACCTTCTCAAACACGTACATCTCCTAATACCCCCTTCAAGTTGGAGCATGAATAATTAAAATGCCCAACTTGCAGTAAAAAAAATCAAACTTGTCCTTCCCCAAAGCTTTCGTTAATATATCAGCAAGTTGAACTGAAGTATTCACATATTTAGTCATAAGATTTCCGAGCTTATCTCATTACGAATAAAATGACAATCAACTTCAATGTGCTTCGTATGTTCATGATAGATTGGATTAGTAACTATGTGCATGGCTGCCTAATTATCACAGTAGAGACACATAGGCCCTGAATGATCAACACCAAGAGAAGACAGCAAACTCTTCAACCATTTCAGTTCACAAGCTGTTGTAGTCATAGACCTGTACTCAGCCTCAGTGGAGGAATGAGAGACCGTATGTTGTTTCTTAGTTTTCCAGGAAATGGGAGAACTACCCAAGAAAATAAAATAACCTGTCAAAAGATCTTCGTGTGAGTGGGAAACTAGCCCAATTAGAGTCACAATAACTATACAATTTCATATCACAATCAGAACGGAGAAATATCCCTTGACTTGGACTCCCTTTCAAATAACGAACAACACGCAAGGCTGCCTCCCAATGTGTCTGCTTTGGCTGTAGCATAAATTGTGCAAGGGTATGAACACAATAAAATAATTCAGGTTGAGTTATAGTCAAGTAATTAAGGCATCCCACCAACTGCCTATACTTGGCCAGATCCTTCAAATCAATACCAGTTGTAAGAGCCAGTTTATGATTCTATTCAAGAGGTGTATTAACTGGTTTAGCCCCTAACAAACCAGTTTCATAGATAATATCCAGCACATATTTTCTTTGGCACAAGTGAACACCGTCAGAATTCCAAGCCACCTCTATTCCTAGGAAATATTTTAATTTTTCCAAGTCTTTCGTATGAAAACATTGGTTCAAATAATCCTTGAAACGTTGAACACCTACATCATCATTACTAGAAATAATAAGATCATCAACATATACTAGGATATTCAACTGAACATTCCCATCTTTAAAAACAAATAAGGAATAATCAAAGCTTGATTATACGAACCCATATGTTTTTAAAGATTCTGCTAATCTAGCAAACCAACACCTATAAGCCTGCCACAAGCCATAGAGAGATTTTTGAAGTTTACATACCTTGCCTGAAGAGGGAGAAGCAAAACCCGGTGGCATTTGCATGTAAACTTCCTCCTTCAAATTACCATGAAGAAAGGCATTTTGTACATCCATTTAGTGCAAACTCCAGTTCTTCGCAACCACAACAATAATAAAAGTGCACACAGTAACCATTTTTTTTGTGGGAGCAAAAGTTCCATAATAGTTGATTCCTTCCACCTGATTATTTTCAAGAATCACCAATCTAGCTTTACATCATTCAATGCTTCCATCAGAGTTATATTTAATTTTATAAACCCATTTACTACCGATTGCTTTCTTTCCAAGTGGTAAGTCCACCATTATCCATGTGTCATTATCCTTAAGAGCCTGAATTTCTTTTCTCATTGCTTCTCTCCATCGATCTTCTTTTACTGCTTCACTATATGAGTTGGGTTCATGTCCTGCAGTTATACTAGCCAAAAAGGAACGATGTTGTAAAAAAAACTTATCATAATTCACATAGTGAGAAATAAAAAAGCGAGTACCTAAGAAATTTGATTGGAATGATGAGTGTGCTGAGGGGCTTAACTTCAAGGTATTTGTCATATAATCTTTTAGCCGTATAGAAGGAATTTTAACTCGTTGTCCCTTTCCTAGATTTTTTGTGGAGGCAACAATGTCGACCTCATCATTATTCTCCATGTTTCTCCCATCGCAATCTTTCTCAATTTTGCTACCCTTCCTATCAACCCATTCTTCTTCATTATCACTATCTAATTCCTCACCATCATTAATGCAATTCTGATCTCCTTTTTCCTTTAAATCACCAATGGAAACATCTTTATCAGCATAAGGGAAGTTAGTTTTAACAAATACTACATCCCTGGAGATAAAATATTCACAAGTTTCCAAATCATATAGTTTCCACCCTTTCTGTCTAAAAGGATAAGCAACAAATATACATTTTTGACTTCGACTAGCAAATTTATCCCTATCTCAATTCAAATGATGACTATAACATAGGCACCCAAAAATATGAATATTCATATATGATGGCTATTGTCCAAATAAAATTTCATAGGGAGTTTTACCATTTAAAAGTGTCGATGGTGTTCTATTAATTAAATAACCTGCTGTCAGCACACATTCACCCCAAAATTCAATGGGCAACTGTGCTTGAAATCGTAAAGCTCGAGCAATATTCAGAATATGACGGTGCTTCCTTTCCACCCATCCATTTTTTTGGGGAGTCCCAACACATGAGGTTTGGTGCAAAATACCATTATCAACAAAATATTCTTTCAAACACATAAATTCACTACCATTGTCACTTCTAACAATTTTCACATCTTTCTTAAATTGTCTTTGGATCATTGCTATAAATCTCCTAAGAGCAGGACCTACTTTATTTTTTCCATTCAACAAATATATCCAAATAGCACAAAAACAATCATCCACAATAGTAAAAAAATAAATTGCACCACAAGAAGAAGGCACTTTATAAGGTCTCCATAGATCGCAATGTATTAAATCAAAACATTCTTTGGCTTTATTATTACTAAAACAAAAAATTTCTCTTGCCTGCTTAGCACAAAAACAAATATCACAGGTCTTATCATTATTATTATTAAAACCAATTACTCCACGAATCAATTCTAACACCTTGTAAGATGGATGACCCATTCGTTTATGCCAAAGCTGAGCAGATGCAACACCATCTATTTTGTAAGCATGAGCTGAAGTTCCTTCTTTGAGAAAGTAAAGCCCCTCACACTCCTCACCCGCTCTAATCACATTCCTCGTACTTCGGTCTTGTATAACACAAAATTTATCAGTAAGCTGAATAACTGACTTTAAATCTCTAAAAAGTTGTGATACAGATATCAAATTGCATTTTAGTTTGGGCACAAAAAGAACATGTTGCAACTTTAAATCTCCTCCAAGGGAAATTTTCCCTTTTTTCAATGCCATGGTCGTCACTCCATTAGGTAACCTAACTGGACATGGTACAATGTCTCTTGCATCACTCATAAATGCATACACACTAGTCATATGATTAAAAGCTCCTGAATCAATAATCCAAGGCAAAATTCCATGCTTACCCATCAACCTGTCATTTGTTCTAGCATTTTGAGAATTTAGTAATCCAAGCAATTTGGTCCATTGCTCATCACTCAAACCGACAATACCTTTTCTGTTTTCATCGGTTACTATACCTCTCCCACCATTAGAACCAAAAGCTTCAGTTACATTTGCTCTCTGATTTACTACACTACGTTTATGTCCTCCGCCTTGTCCGGATGCAGCTATACGTAGCCTGTTACCCTACCATTCTAGGTAACCAATAAGCTAAAAATAAGAATCCGCATTGTGTCCTTCTCGTTTGCAATTTGGGCATATCAAAATTTTTCCCTTCGAGTCCCCCCTTGAATTTCGACCTCCTGTTTGCATTGTAAAGCTCATCGGATTCCCTCTTTCACTTGAGTCATAGTTTGCACCCTTTCCTGTTGTACGACCATAGCATATGCACGGTTCAAGTTTGGCAGCGATTTTGTAGTTAGGATATTGGAACGAACTGTTCCATATCCTTCTTCATCCAGCCCCATCAAAAATTGATAAACCCTTTCATCTTCACGCTTCTTTTCCAAGTCAACCGTAAGATTACATTTGCAACCCATACAAGTACATACAAGTATTTTGTCATAATTGTTTAACTCATCCCAAATCATCTTGAGCCTATCGTAATAAGCAACAATAGCTTGCCCATTCTGTTTATAGTTTGCTAGATCTGATCATAATTGCTGCACTCAAGGTCCATTCCCAATAGAGAATCGCTCTCTAATATCATCCCACAAATCCTTCACGATCCCCACATGTGAGATAGTTGAACGAAGTTTGGGTTCAATGGTGTTAAACACCCAAGACACTAGCATAGAATTAACTGTCCACCAATCTTCAAATTCTGATTCATCCTCAGCTGGTTGTCTAATTGTTCCATCAATAAATTCATATTTCTTCTTAGCATGAAGTGCAGTCCATATAGCCCATGTCCATTCATCATAATTCTCTCCTCTCAGCTGAACTTGGGTAATAATGTTACCTGGATTATCATTCGAGGTGAGTGTATAAGGATTCGAATGTTTCTTCTCTATTCCAGATTTTTCTCCTTCTTTTGATGGATCAACCATTGCTCTAATACCATGAAAATAAACTAGAATATTGAAAGGAAAATCCTATTATTCTTATTTACATTGCTAGTTTATATATATACATTAGATTCTTAATTAAAAAAGAAAAACTATTCCTAAAATTAGACTCCTAACTAAGGAAGGAAAACTATTTCTAAAATATATACAAAAAATTTTTCAAACACGTATATCTCCTAATATTTAGTGATAATATTATATAGGAATAAGTAAATTTTATCGAAAAATGTAAATTAAGAAAAATTTTATCTTATTCTAAGATGTATTACATTCGATGGTTAAATTAATAACGTATAATTTAATTATTTAATATTTTATTGATAAAAATGACATATGCATCTACGCATCACAAATCCAACCATTGAATAATATACGGAGAATAAATAAAAGATATAGGTAAAGGTGAAGCATTAGTGAACCACAAGAACCCTTAATTTATCACCATCCAATTACAAGTAAATGTTGCTATGTGATTTGCTATCACATAGATAACGTTCGATCGAGAGTTTTGGATGGATGCGCAAATTTATAAGATGAAGAGAGATGCTACGTATCACCCATATATATCAGTCACTCTCTACTGCCTTTCAAATTTGCACATATAAATTTGAAGATTATTTTATGTGATGAGTCTGATAGTCGATAGAGACTTTTGCAGATATAACATGAAACAAAATGTGTACTAAAATGCTTGCGCTTTCCTAATACTTACATTTAATCTATTCACAAATCATCACATTTGTGTGTATAATAAAATAAACACTTTTCTCAATTTTTATTAAAAAATATATGTTTTTAATTCAACACTTAATAAAATTTATTTATTTCAAATTAATTGAGAGTTCAAACAATTTGAATATTGATAGACTATACAAATATGATAGAAATTAATTTTATAAATTAATGATAATAGATTTTAAACTCGACATCTCATGATACGAATAGAGTAACCATTAAACCATTACATGATCGGTAAAAATTGTCCTTTTAAATGAGTAAAAAATACATTTATGCTCATTTTATATAATAATATTATTATTATGGACTATTTTGAATAAATTTTACAAATATAAATAAAAACTTAATAATATATCAGATTTAGAACATTAAATTATATAGAAATATTATTCCAAAAATTTATATACAAAATGAACTATAAACACAAGGGCCAAGAACCTTCAAAACAACAAATAAAAATTAAGAATAAAAACTTTTCAACATGAAATTATTCATTAATAGAATGATGCCAAGAGGAAAATAAATATTTATTTTGTATTAAATTTGTATTTTAACTTTTCAACTGCGCCATTAAGCAATTTTTTGTCAAAGCTTAAATGGGCTTTGTGGCCCCATCTTCTCTGATAGTTAAAAATACAAGGCTCACTTACGGAGCCCAAAATTTGCCTTTTGTTTTTGCTCCCTCCAATTGAAGGGGGGGAAAAAAAGCCATAGTAAATGTGGGGCATTTTTTATTGTTCCAAAAATTAGAGGCATAATCACAAATAGCCGTTGGAATAGTTGGCATAAACTATTATCTTTTAAGTAATATTTTGCATTTAAGTTATAATATGTGTAATTACATTAAATTAAATTAGTTGTTAAAAATTTTTATTACTCTTATAATGTTTACAATCACATTAAATTTTAATTTAACAGTTGAATAAAAAAATTTATTCATTAATTATTGTGTAGTTTTAAAAATTAAAACGATGAATAAAATTTAAAATTCAACTACTAAAATTAAATTTTGGATCAATTATCAGTTTACTATTTATATTAATGAATAATATTTTTTTTGGAAATATATTTCATTTGATTGTAAAGTTTTTAAAATTTTAAAAAATTAAAAATTATCATATAGGTTTAAAAAGTTTTAAAACTTTACAATTAGTTTATATATATATATATATATATATATATATATATATATATATATATATATATATATTATCAATTTTATTTATTTATTAACCGTTAAATTTTTTTTAATTTTATAAGACTTAATTATATTATCAAAGTTCAGTTTGATCTAATTTTATAAAGAAAAAGTTCTAATTTGACTCAAACAAAGAAAAGATTCAATGTCAAATTAGGGTAAAATATAGATGTGCAATTTATACCTTGGCCAATAATATTTACTAATATTGTTGTTCAAAAAAAATATATATATATTTACTAAAAGTGGAGGAAATTACAAGACCCAATTATGGCAGGGGCAATTGATAGAGGGCAGTGATAGACGAATTCAGTATTATGCGACAGGTGAATTCAGTAACATAAAATTTTTGTATTAAAATTACTGGTTTGGCCCATTAACAGGGGGCAATTAAAATGAAATGAGGAGCAAAAAGGGTCGCACAGACTATTCTCTTTTGTAAGGGCTCATAAGTAACCATCATAGTCTGTATTTTTTTTAGTTTTCAGAATCTAGTTGGTTCTAGGCTTTGTTTCTAGTTGGTGTGTTTTAGAAATTTAATCTTTCTTTCGGCCGCAGTCTTTGTATTGAATTCATATTAGATGGAGAGAGTTTACATATTACTTGAAAGTGGCTGCCTTCTTCATAGCAGACTCAAATGTCAAGAAACTACATAGAAATATTTTTTATTTTACTCTTCTCTTCACTATCTTATGTCCTGCTTATATTGCCATAGGACTTTATTTTAGCAATGAAATGATTTAATTGACCAAACAAATTTTAATCCCCATAATGGTACTGTTTTTATGGCTTCTCACGGCAAGATTCATTAACGGTATGACAATTTTTTATACTATATGATTAGAGACCATAAAAGTTCTGTCTATTAAAGAAGGCATGAATGGAGACTGCTTTCTTATTATAAATGAATGGACAAATTCATTATGAAGCTAATGAAATTTGACATTTTATTTTATTGAGCCCTTCAATTTTTATTGTGTTTTATTAAGTTCTCAATCATTTATTTTTGTGTAAATAAATGATAAATTAGATTGAAGTAATGAAATTGTTAAATAAATTCTGTTTACTCTGCAACAATTGTGATGTTGATGGTAAATTTTAACAGTGAATGTGTCATTAGAATTATCAATTGAAACAAAAAACCTCCATAGATATTTTTTTCTTCCATCTTACTCTCACCCTTTTTATCTTATTTTTCACAAAACGTATCTCTAATCCTTTCATAACGGCATATTTAGTAATAACGAACTTAAATTGTTGCATAATTTTTTTACTTCAGTTTTATTTGTCCTTAATCTATATGGAAATAAAAGATTGATGGCTTAATAAAATACAATAAAAGTTAAAGGGTTTCATAAAATAAAAAGTGTCAAATTTCAGGAGTTTAATTATTGGTTATTCCTAAATGAATCCTAAAACCAAAGCTGGAAGACAAAAAATAAGAACATCGACTATGGTCATACTCAATACTCATATATATATATATTTTGTCAAAGTAGGAATTCATTCAATCGAAGAACACCAAATACAATATAGAGGTCCTGAAAGGACAAATGACAAAATGTAACTACAATTACATAGTTCATGGCCATTGGGGCTGTTATGAAGGAGCCACATGTCAGTTAAGGGTGAACTTTACTATACCAACGCAAATTCAACAGCTGACTACGACCGATAGATTGAGATAAAACTAAACAAATGAATAAAAGGAACCTAAACCTAAGAAAAGCAAATAAATCAAGCAAGCAGACTTGCAAAACCATTTGGAGACAAACAAAAAAGAGTATGCTAGCAACTAATTCCCAAAGGGTAAATCGAAGGAACAGGCGTCTCCTACTGGGATTGTAGTTGAACCTCTATCTAAATCAAGGCGCACTTGAGAAGACTTGTTGGTTTGAAATGCTGAGGCTTTTGCCGAGATTGGCTTTTGATTAGACCTTGCCAACTCATTTAATTTGAATTTCCTAGTCTGTTGCCTTCTGGTGTAGGGTTTAATGTGCAATTCTTTTATCATCTTGGGCCCCAGAAGCACCTCCTTAGTTAGAGGGCCAACTACAAAAATGTCTTCAGGTCTAGCCTTTTTTTCCTTTTGGTGATTCACAGTCTTTCTTTATTAACTCAATATTGCTTTCCTTCAAGTATTCGATGTCTTCTTCAAAAGATATTTCCTCAAAGCTAACTGCTACCTTTCCCTTCTTAGCTTCGACTGTATTTGGCTACTTATACCCAAGACTGTCTGATTCTCTCTTTTACTTAATTGATTTGGCTTTGTCAGCTCCACCATTTCCTATTTCCCATTTTGTTACGGCGTTAATCTTCTCACTTACCTCATTGGTGATAGTTAGAGCTTTACACTTTGGTGAAGGTATCTCAAGCTGCCTTTCTAGTATTGCTTCTCCTTTACCATTTTTGCAACTAGTCTTGTCACTTTCTGCAATTTGCCCCCAGAGAAACTGCTTTTCTCTATTGTTTCCTAGGTAATGTCTATGAACCGAGGACCATCCATAGCCAACATTTTCATTCCAATATGGATTCCAGCTAGGAGCTGCTTTCTTCACCAACAATGCCAGAATCCATGGACCATAAGCCATGTTGTTATGCACTCAGTGGTTCCCCTCCTCCTTCATGGTTACCACATGACATATTGATGAGTTGTGGTCAAAGAATCCACACCAATAGCAGATAAATGGTAACCGCTCACACTGAAACATAATTTTTTAGTTCTTATTATCCCTGCGATTCCAAAAACCCTGAGGAAGTGATCTCCTCAAATCAACCACTCATATGCACAACATGGTGATGGTGATAATGGTGGTCCTAAAACCTAAAAGATTATTATTATTGATTAGGTTAGGACTATCCCCAGCTATTAAATAGAGTGGACTAAATCTCCATTGACAGCAACAGTAGAAAAAGGGTTGCATTGTAACAGTTAGCTGCTTTTGCAACCACTCCACTCTCTTTTTGGGACTTAACCACAATTACTTGTGGGTTCAACAATCATGTCTTATTATTACTTTGTGTTTTCTTCTCTCTCTTTTATAACCAGCAGTAGCAATGACAAATTAAGAACGAGAAGTTGATGAGAGGTTAAATTAAAAATATATCAAGTAGCTTTTTTAGGGTGTAAGATATTTTTTGAAATAATTCATTTCAGTTTGGTAACTACTTGTTTCAAAAACTTCTAACATAAAAAAACTAAGTCACGTAATGAAAGTCTAAAGTAAAAAGGATAAACATTACAAACTGTTGAATCGCACAGATTGATCGTCTAGTAGTCTTATACAACCTATTGATTTGTACACAAATATTAAGAAATAGATATTTAAGAATTCGTTGATTCACAAGAATACTGAATTTGAGAAAATAATAATTCTGAATAATCAATTTTTAACAAAAACTCCCTCACATAGCCCTAAGGCTTACATATTTATTGGATGGCACAAACCTACCAACCTTAACCCTAATTTTAATTAGGAAATAAAATAAAAGACAATTCTAATTAAGGTGGAAAATCGAATCCTTAACAATATAGAAAAGTTAAATTCTAAGAAAAAAAATCAAATAATAATAATAATAATAAAGTATATATGTTGTCCATTATTCTGCAAACTCATTCAAAGGATTGTTGCTTCGCATCATTTCCTCTAGAGTAAAGAAAATTCGTCCTCGAATTTTGCCTAAATATTGTAAAACAAACTTGCTCACAAATGCATAGAACATCATAGATCCACCATCACCATTAACTTGTAATTCCTTTAAAATATAAATTAAAGGAACACAAAAGTAAAGAATTTCATCAATGCCAATAAAATCAATATATTCAACGCGTTCGACTAACTTTGGCATATTATATTCACGTCTAGGATGATCCTCCATCTCAATCCCTAAAATCCTTAGAATTCTGATACCTTTCAACTAAGTCAATTGTTGTATCACCACCTTCTAACAATTCATTAAATTCTTTATCACCCTTATCCTCTTCATCAAATATTGGCTAATCTCCAATAATTGCATCTTCATCCTCACCATTATCAGTATTATAAAACAAGGTATCTTTATAATACTCTTCTTTTCCTCTTCGTCACTAACCTCTCCATCAGAATTACCCATAAAATTATTGTTATTTCATGGGGTTGGATTGTTTTTATTCCGATTGGCCAAAAGAGCAACCATCCTTTCAGTCATATGTTCCATCATCTATTCAAATCACTCCATCGTTTGTTCAACTCACTCAAATCACTGCTCGATCCATTGATCCATCTCACGCTCATAAACTTCTTCCATGCATTATTGTCTCCCATATGCCCTTTTTTTTATAACCCTAGGAGCAAACGTTGCTATGATACCAACTGACGTAGCGAAAGCCCAGAGTAAAAAGGATAAATGTTGCAGGTCATTGAATCGCGCACGATTGACCTTCTAGCTACATTCTACAACCTGCGTACAAATACCAAGAAATAAACATCCAAAAATTCATTGATTCACAAGAATACCAAATTTGGAAAAATAATAATTCTGAATAATTAATTCAACAAAAACTCCCTCACATGGCCTTAAGGCTTATATATTTATAGGGTGATACAAACCTACTAACCCTAATGTTACGACCCAAACTAGGAGTCATGACCAGCGCTAGGGAACGGGAATTCTTTCGAATCCGAAACCCGTAGCAAGCCTTAGAAAATAAAATCATGCAATAATTAAATAAAAGTACGATCGAATTAAAAATTTTCTGAATCAATATATAAAATAAATACTTCAAATCCTTTTATAAATGAATACATATTCGTACAATGTTCAAATACAAATTCTCAAAGTATTTAATATCCAAACAAAATAATACACTTCCAATATAATAACACTACTACTGCAGTTTCTAGAATACAATTCAAAGTTCAGAATATACATTTGCATAAAATAGCCGGGACAGAAGAACACCAGCGAGGAACTCTATAACTAAGGTCTGACGATATGGGATCTCCTGAAAAAAATAATTAAGGGGGGTCATACCTCACTGAGTGAATTATTATACTATATATACATGCAAACTAAACCATAATAATCAGGCATTTATATATATATATATATATATACACACATTTCACATGAATGTCAAACTCTGCTTTTATAAATATACAGAATGTAGGAAAACGTTTAATTAAATTCATGAAGGATCCATAGAACCCAAATAATAACAACCTCATCATCACTCTAGCCATGCAGGCTCACTTGATTCCAAATAGAACACTTATTCCAATCTGGACAACAGACTGGCCCCGAGACACTAAGTCGACCAAGCTCCAGCAGTCTGACTGTCAGTGTGATTGGCCCCGAGACACTTGGTCAACCGAGCTCCAGCAATCACACTTTCTATCACCTCACATCTCAATCAACCCAATAGATCATTCAATTTACTTATGGACAGTAGACTGGCCCCAAGACACTAAGTCAACCGAGCTTCAGCAGTCTGACTGTCAATGTGATTGGCCCCGCAATCACACTATCTAACATACCATTAATCTTAGTCAAATCAATTAAATAAATTATAATCACCCAATTTTAACTCTCACTCAATTCTTATCTATCGTACCGGTACGTACACGGTGCTAGTGTTGCCCACTATGAAGCACGTTCTATTGATATCCTTCACTTAGAATAAATCATTCATTCGAAAAATAATTAATGTAGAACAATATTCATAATAGTAAAACCAACCATACATATATATATATATATATATACCTAAAATATACCTAGTATATTTCAGGTATATATATATATGTGTGTCAAATAAAATATGAAATAAACTAAAGATAAATCATTAATATAGTTAAAAACAATTTAAATGAGTAACAATAATATAACATGCATTTTCTTAAAAAATATACTTAAATATACAAAAGATATACTCTAAGTACACAAATCATTTAATAAAACATTTATGTATAAATATTCATTTAAATATGTGTTTGTGTTTAACATATATTCACAAATATACTAAAAATGAACCTAATTATCTAGCATGCATATATCAAAAATAAACCCTAAATATACCACTAATGTGTTAGGTTTAATTTAATAATAAAACATGTATTTATTTGGAAATAAATAAAAAATATACCAAAAATAAACTTAAAAATAATTTAAGTGTAGGTTTATAATTTAACATGCAATTATTTAAGAATAAATCTAAAATCTACTGAAACTATACCTAAAGTATACTAATCATTTAATAAAATAATTATGTCTAAGTGTACATTTTAAAACATGTGTATATTACTCAAATGTATTAAACCTAAACCTAATTGTTTAATGTGCATATATCAAACTAACATGCATAATTATTTAATATGCATATATATAAAAAATGCAACCCTAGATATACCAAAAATATTATAATTTAAATCACTTTTAAAACATACAATGAAAATGAAAAACTCTAAATAATGCACCTTATATGCAGTGCATATATATACAGTATAATAACTCACATGTTAGCGCTCCACGAGACAAACTCAGTGGGTCTGATCTGTTAGGCATCGGTCTCGACGTAGCTAGACAAACAAATGACAACATGAAATCAGAATAAATTTAACGAAAATTCTAAAGACTCGATCTAGAATTTTAGACACAGAATTATAATAGGAATGTAATCGGATATCACGTTTTACGAGAATTCTACCGAAAATCCGACAGAACTTCCCCTATAAAACGGACATCTCTCTATTCAAAGAGTAGAGCCGGTCCTGCAAGGAAAACACACTTCGGAATAACACCAAATTCACAACCATAATCCTTTGGTCGGACTCCAAACTACAATTCACCGACCGAGGTTCATAATTCACAGAATAATTATAAAATACCAAAAATGCCCTTATATAATAAAAATACATTTTATAAATTTAAATTACGTAATTAACCCTAAAACATACTAAAAATCAATAAAAACCCATTTATTTAGAAAAATAGTATATTATATATAATTTAAAAATAATTTACGAAAAATAGTTTTAATTAGTTAAAAATACTAAAAATTTGCAGAAATAATTTTTATACCCTAAGTAACTATTAAAATCAATTTAATTACATTTTTAGCCAATTTAGTGTAAAATTACCAAAATACCCCTATATATATAAATTTACTAAAATAAATCCAAAAATTCACCAAAAATAATATAATTACTCAAAATTAATTTTCTCAACATATATTTCCATAATATCAATAAATATACTCAATTAACCAATTTATTTCAATTTAACACACAATTAACCCTATTTTTCAAAATTACATAAACTTAATAAATTTCAAATAAATATATAAAAATTCACAAAAATTACAAATAAATTTCTATAATTCATTTCAACTCCTATAATCACCATAAAACATAATTTCATAATTTAATTAATTAATTTTCGAAAATTAGAAAATAATAATAAAATAATCAAAAATTCACAAAAATTAAAATAAATTCTAAAAATTCTAAAAAAATTACATCATGTAGATTAAGCTTCCAGTAACAAAGTTTGTGAAGGAATTTTTCATGAATCAACCAAATTGAAGCTAAAAAAAATTTGAAACCCAAAATGACTGATTTAAAGAAATTGAAACCTAAGCAATTCTAGACCAAATCAAGTGAAAAAAGCTTGGAATCACACTCACCATAGCTGAAGGAGAAGATAGAGACCGACGACATCAAATTTGGTGGCCGGAAAGTGCTTGATCGGAGTTAAGTCGATTTTTGACTTCTTGATGAAAATCCGGCCAAATAACGCCGGAAAAGAGTGTTTCGGGTAGTGAAAATGGCTGGAGGTGGAGGAGGAAGGCTGAGGGGCATAGTAACAGCAAGAAAATCGGCTTGAAAGTGGCTGGAAATGGTGGAAATGGCATTGGGAAGAAGAAGATGTAGGGAGGGGTAAAACTGTAATTTCTATAAACTTTTGTTTTTTGATTAAAATTTATGTATATATGTATATATATATGTCCATCTTATATTATAATAATATATATGTTCCCACACACAAATAATACTCACCACACAAATATTTTAATATATTTAATAATTTATACACTTAAAATTAATTAATTAATTAATACAAAAATTAAATAATAAAATTAAGGAAATTAATTAAGCTCTAATTAATTTAAATAAGTACACATATATACAATTTATTTTAGTACTTTAAAATTATATATGAGTTTATGCAAATTCATAAAACTAGTCAAAATAAATAATATTAAATTATTTACGTGTCAATTTTTTCGAAAATACAATTTTTAAAATTTTTTTACGTAAAGTACTTAAAATAATATAAAATAATTAAAATTAGCTTTAAACAAATAACAACTCTTAAAATATAATAAATATATATATAAATTATTAACACTGCATATCTCGATACAGTATAAAAATATTTAAAAAAAACTCGGGATATTACACCTAACCCTAATTTTAATTAGAAAATAAAATAAAGATAATTTTAACTAAGATAGGAAATCAAATTCCTAACAATATAGGAAAGTTAAATTCTAATAATAAAAATTAAATAATAATAATAATAATAATAAATTATATATGTTATCCATTATTCTACAAACTTATTCAAAAACTTATTGCTCCACATCACTAAGTGTGAATTTGTTTGGTAAGAAATAAGTGTGAAAATCAAAAGTAGAATGGAGCATTTTAATTTTTAATGTTTAATTGGCTAAAATTTAGTATGAAAATGAGAATGTCTCCATTAATAAGAATCGTCATCCCCTTGTAATTTTAAGGATTGATTTTTAATTTTTTTTAAAATTAAATTAAACCAATTATACATTGGTCGAAGCTAAAGAAATTGGAAAGTTTGAGCCGTGCAAAATAGCATTGTCTTAAAGGATCATAGCCTAGGTGGTGCAATTCTCCGGAACATAATGGAAACATAATGGAACAGACCCTTTCATTATATTCCTATTGTATATTGAGAGTTAGAATCTACAAAATTAAAGGGAAATTTAGAACTGAAACTTTAATTTGACCTCTTTTTATATCTTCACTTATTCGCTTTTTTTTTTTCACACTTATTTAAATATTTTTTATATTTATATTTTCTTTCTTTCTTTTTTTTTTTTTCATTTTTACAGTATTTTTATTTATTTTATTTTTATTTATTTATTATTATTATTATTATTACTACTACCACTACTATTATTATTCTTATTTTTTATATTATTTCAACAATTAATAATTCATGCAACACAAAGCAATTTGTTTTTTATTTTAATTTTTTTGTTAATATTACATTTCCATTTTATAAAATTAAAATATATATGCACTTATAAGCGAAAAATTCTTTTTAGTTTTTGATTTTTTTTTTTTTCTGATAGATGAAACCTTTGTGATGCTAATCATATCAAACATATAAGGTAATGTTAACGGCCCACATTACATTTAGAGGGAAAAATGTTGTATTTATCAAATTTGTACACAATGCAATTAATAATTCAAAGCTCAGATTTATGTTTTATAACATATATAAAGTTAACGAAATCTTTCGCAGCTTCCCTTTAAAATTTGTGGAAATAAGAGCACAAAGCAACAATATTTCATTGATGAAACTTATAACAATTGATTTAAATTGAGATTTTAGAATTTTAAAGCCGTAGGTTCAATTTTTTGTGGAGTCAAATTAAAGATTGTCAACTGCAGGGTTGTTGGGATTTATTTGTGCAGTGTCTCATTCTAAGTAATAGGTACACCGTAAATGCATTATGTCAAATTTAATATTTAAAATATTATTAAATTTCAAATTAAATGTCTGTATGAAACACTTTCTAATACTATTATTCAAACACGTGCTGATAATGTTCAAAATTAGTGACTTGCTCTTCTTCATGTTTTGAAAGTTTTTTGCGAGCGACAATTATGATGTAGAGCCATGAATATCATGCCTTGGTTGTGAGCTTTTAATGCCAAGTGGCCCAATACTTCAATAAAATCCAATGGTTAAGCTGGCAATTGTCCATTTTAGCATAAAGACACAAATTAAGCCTCGGGACGAATGTATGATACTACAATTTTAGTTGGACGTTCGGACACGCACATTTGCCATCTCAATTAAGCTTTGTATTGTTCAAATGTGAATTTTGCATGACCCATCTTCAATCCAATGCTTTTATTATTATTAGTAATTTGGTCATTAATAATATAATTATGAAAAAAGACATGTCAAATATATCAAATTTACGAATGTATTTTCATATTATTTTAAGTTAAAAAATTAGATTATGAATATTTTGACACGTAATTAACATGGGATATAAGAAAAAAAATTAAGAGGATGATAGAGTATTAAATGGACACGTATTTAACATGCGACATTAGAAAAATCTGAAAGGATTATGAAGTATTCAAGTTCAAATTGATATTTTCTAACTCAATTTTAAAGGCAAAAAAAAAAAAAAAAACTTTTTTCTATTGATTTTTCAAGAATCAAATAGACTATTTGATCCAAGAAGACAATATACCAAAGCTCTAGCATTAGACTAGAGGACCAAAAACATACACTAATTAAGCATTACTTCCCCCCACATGAATTGACGTCTACTCCTAAATCCTATTTAATCCTACACTACACAACCTTTTGGTGGCTAATAATTGTACGGAAACTGTAATTAGGAGTTGGGACCCCATTTAATCTGCAGTGGGCTCCATCCCATAACTTGTTCCAGCCACTCATCACCGAACTCAACTTCATCACAGCCGTCCATCTCCATCATCATCATGTCTCTCTCCTGTGCAAACATCTCCTCTTCTTCCTCGTCGCAGTCCTCCTCCAGCAACGCCACATCATCACTCAGCTCCGTGCTCTCCCTACCTGCGCTCCCGAACACTCCTCCGGCGAACTCTACTCCAGCCATCACCGACGATGCTGAGTCCGACACCGATGCACCGCAGCTTTCGCTGCTCTTCCCGCTCTCAACAAAAACCTTAGCTGATAATGACATCGACGGTAATAGAGAAGGAGGCCGTACCGCCAGAGAGTGAGGTTCCTTAGTCACCGCTACAGTTGATTCCGTCGCTTCGCTGCATGTTGATGCTGCCGGAGACGTGATCTCCTTGTATAATTCTTGCATTACTTCTTCTATCATCTCCTCGTCGATGGCAAACTCGGTTTCGACGTCAGCTTCAGTCAGAAACTCTGGAAAACACCGGGAAATGACGTCATTTTCCAGCGGATGAGAAGAAGATACTTCCATTTCTAGAGAGAGAAAGAAAGAGCGAGAGAGCGCTGCAATGTTTAGAGACAGCAGAACCAGAGTAACGCTTATGTAAAGAAGCAGAAGAGGAGCTTCTGAAAGGGAAGTTACACGCTGGCATGACAATATTGCCACGCCGTAACGTTAGGTACAGATTCGATGACGTGGCAAGCTTTTTTGAAGTAACTGATGAATAGCTGACGGATACAGTACAGCCAAAAAATTTGTTTGTATTGAGTTTTTGGTAAAGGGAGTGGGGATAAGTCTTGGGTGCTACTCAAGTGTACAGCCTTAGGTGTTAATCACCGTTGGTTATTCTAAGAACTCAGTTTTATGATAATCATACGGGAGAAAAAAATTGTAGATGGCTTGATTGGGTGTGAAATTTAAATTAAAAGTACATTTAAAAATTTATATTATCTAGGTGAATCCAAATAATAAGTTTTTATTTTCTTAAATAACATATCATTATATAAATCCTTTAAGTTTATCATATTTAAACTTAAAAATATTTGAAACTCTTGAATAGGGAAATATTAAATAAAGAAAATATTATATTTATAGTTTATTAATACTTTATATTTTAAAAAATATAATATACACACATATGTTATAAATTTGACTGTTGAAATATTATAAGATAGACTAAGTTTTTTTTTTTTTCATTTTAAAGTAAAAAACAAAAACACATTGCATCGGTAATTGCAAATAGGTAAATTTACAGTTATATCGCCAGAGTCCTTTAAATTTACAGGTATACCTCTGGTTTTTATTTATTTATTTATCTATTCATGAAAGAAGATTATACTCTTTTTATGAGATTATATAATTTAGATATCAATAGATTATACTCTTTTTTTTAATTAATGACTATGATATTTAAATTTTATATTTCATAATTGCCTTGATGGAAAAAAAATAATCATTTTTTTTTATCTTGAAGAATAAATAATTACTTAAGAATTAAGAATTTGACCTTCTAAAGACATAGCTAGTATTACAGTTTAAAGAAATGCTTTTTTGGAAGAAATTTAATTATCTCTAAAATCCTTTTTTTTTTTGCCCGTAAGTAGTATTTTCCATATAGGAATACTATCTAGATTTTATATTTTAGTTCCAATGAACTATATTTAATTAAGTAAATGAGTGGTGGTCTTTAAATTTCACATTGATTATGAATTGCACCTTTATTTGAGTTATATGAGCTAATATCTTTACAAAGTTGTTATATATTGCGGAGGATTATATAATGTTCATAACCTAATGTATTTTGTATGGTTCAACAAAAAATTAATTTAATAATAAAATATTTATTTCAAACTTGTTTAATTATACTTTCAATGTCTTTATTATTTAAAAAAATTAAAAATTTAAATTTTTACATTTTTAAAATAAGTTAAAAAAATAAAATACGTCTGACTTTTTTTAATCCTATGGAGCTAGAAAATATTTCATTTTTTATATAATGTTTTCAACTATACAAATAAATTATAATGGTATTATTGAATATGGAATGTATATTGTTACTTTACTCAATAAGTGATCTATTATTATTTTCTCCAAAATTATCATAAAATATATAATTTAAGTTCTAACATTATTAATTTATAAAATTAATTTCATTATTATGAATTACTCGTCTAACCCTACTACCATAATACCCTTGCTTCTAAAATAATGAGGGTAGGAGTCCTATAATGCGAATAACAAAAGTCGTATTAACTCAATCATTCAAGAATTATACACATAATGTTTTTGGAAATCAATAATTTTACTAATCTCATATGCTCTTCATTAGTAAAGTAGGACCCTGTTGCGTAATTGCTTACATTATTTGTTTCCATCCTTTTTTAAGTGGTAAGTGTGGACACTTTCAATTTGATCGTATCATAATAAAAGTCCAATGATGAAAAAGTATGAGTTTGGAATATAATAGAAGTCCGAAAATTCTCAAAAATATATTCAAAAGCCCAAATACCAAATCCAAGCTCAAAACACTAAACTTAAACCCAAAACACTAAACTCAAGCCCAAACCATAAGTTAAAGCCTAAGTTTATCACCTTTTAGCCCGTTAGGCCGGTGAGACGTTGACTATCAAAAAGGCAGTGTCTCTTCACACCCACCAATTACTATATTAAATGTTATTAATGGCAGCAGTTAGGGCTGACCTGCCCCTGACTTGAGGAGTTTTTAGACGTCAAAAAAAAAGAGAGAGAGGGGCATAGGGAATGGTGAAGAGAATGTGAGAGTGGTTTTGGTGGCAATTGGGAAATAAGAAAGGGGAGAGGCTTAAAAGGAAAAAAGGAAAGAGAAAGAGAGGACTTTTTGGAATTTTTTGGGACATAAGGGACTTTTGAGAACGTTCCTGGAGAAAAAAAAAACACAGAGAGAAAAAAAAAGGGAAAAGAGAGAAGAGAGAAGAAGAAGAAGAAGAAAGAGGGCTCCTTTGCATTCCAAGCACTCAAGTTGATCAATACAGCTCTAAGGGCTCAGTTAGGTGCATCAAGTTTTGCCCAAATTAGTGAGGCTCCCTATTTTTAAACTTCCAAGTTCTTTATTTCATCAAAACTTTGTTTTTTACTTTTTTTACTTTCCCCTTTGAGTTAGATTGCTTACATAGGGTCATATGTGAAGCATGATTGCTTGAAATCTTGAGTATTGATCGTTGATCTTAGTGTATTTGTATCTATTTTTGTTTATCTACATGAACACTTGAGTTTCTTAGAGTTTAAGAAATGTAATACATTTTTGTCTCTGTTGAAGAGACGACACCTCTATGTGCTGAGGTGATTTGAGATCGCTTTCTGGTCAGGAGGCAATGCCTCTTTGAAAAGACTTCACCACTTTGTTAGAATCCTACACCATTCTACTTTGATTTTAATGATTATTTGATACATTTTTACATATTTTTGTGTTTGTTTTATTATATATGTTGAGTTTATGCTTAGACAATATCATTTAATATTGTTATTAAATGATGATTATTGTGCTATTCATGATACTATTTTGTGATATTATTTCTCTCTTCTATGATTATTATTTAAATATTATTTTGTGAATAATGTCGTTGCCTTGTGAGATGGAATCAACTTATATTTTTTGCAGGGATTATTTGGTAATGTTTAATTATCAAATAATTATTCTATTAACTAGTTTTTGAGAGGTTTTATTTGTAATTAACTATTTTGCTTTTGGTTTATATATAATTTATTTTCAATTTATTCTACATTTTCTTTATACAAAATGTTATAATCCTTAATTATTTTCCCTTATTTATTCAGAATGTATAATTGTAAAATTTTATAATTATTTATTTTATTTATGATATATATCGGGCTATAAGTATGAAATGAGATTAATGTATAAATTTGGACAAAAATATAAAATTGAAAACAATTGCAATTGACGTTAAAATAAGAAAATAATTTAATAATCAAAGGTAATAAAATACGAAACACATACGGAGGCCAATCGCAAGATTGAATAAGCATTTCAAAAGTCAATACCCAATTTTCAAACTCGTTATCTGATAACGGTTTTTAAGAATTTCCGTAAAATCCAATTGTTAAACAGTGTGTTCTAACTTTTATCTTGGTGACGATTTCATCTCCATTTTGAACCTTAAACTCATTTTTTATTTTTTAATAAGCTTTGAACTCATACAGTACCGTGATCATCAAATATTTGGACGCACGTCCGACTTCACCACAGTAGGCTATTAGCAAAAGCAGTGGACTGTACAAAATCAAAATACAACATTTGATGGACAAGATTAATTTAGTGGGTCCTCTTATATAGCTAAACGGTCAAAACATATAATATGAAAGTTGAGGGTACCGGTTCAAATTCCTACTTATTCTTGCTATCTCCACCCAAAGTTGCATGAAAACAGCCACCAAGTCGGAAAAAAAAAAAGAATAAAAGAATAAAAGAAAAGAAAAAGAGATTCATTTAAGTGCATTACTACCACCAAGGAAATTAAACATAATCCAACTTCACATACACATAACATAAGTTCTTACAACATTTTGTACTATCTTTATTAAATTTTGTGCTTACAAGCAGACCATTTGAAATTGAATGAAAGAGCTCACCGGCAGGATTCAATGATATTTGTGCTTCCTCTAGAAAGACTTGTGAGAGAACCAGAACATTCATATAAAAAACTGAATCAGAGATGACCATGGAACACCAACCAAAAAAACAAAAAAGGCAGCTAACAGCTTTAAGACATTGTTCAATAAGATTGTAATAGAGTGCCAGACATCCAACAAGATACATTCTTTCCCCCTTATATTTATAAACAGGATATTTCCTGCAAGTACTAGAATACAACATGCAAGAATATGATTTCCAGTCCGTCGAGATCCAAATGCCCCAATAAATAAATTTTCTTGGGATCAAAATTGCCATTTTAATCCTCAAGAAGGGTCATCGGGGTTGCTCCAATAGATATACTCTATATAACACCCTGAATCAATTCCCTTGTGATCAAATTGGCTTCACTGGTATTTGATCTTGTGTTGATACCTGATATATTTAGTTACAGTTACACTTAAATATGATGTGAAGCATTCTACCACAGAAGGCCAGAGCCACAGTTCTTCCAATAGCAGCTTCAACAGTTCAGATGATTTACCATCAGATAGGGGATCTACAACATTGCTGCTTTGCAGTGTCAACATAACTAAAAATGCATGTTGATCCTAAACTGGAAATTATCTATCATCGGCTGGCAAAGTGGGGCTTTTGGAGCACATACCAATTTTGTGAAGCTCTTTCATCCGGAATGCTGGATTGCACAGACCTAATAATTTTTCATTAATTCAGTAATCAGTATGGATTTTGCTACTGACCTTACAGAACAATGTTATGATTTCTTTAGTCACGTTATTTATCACTAAATGGTTCACTATTTTCAGCAATTAAAAAAATGAAAAAACAGTACAAAAATGGTACAATTTTAATGTGGCTATTTTGCATATGATTGCTCAAGAAGCCAAGATATGCAAAAGAAAGTTCCATAAGTTCACATATGATTTGCTCAAGAAGCCAATATAAGCAAAGGAAAGTTCCATAAGTTTGTGTATGACTAGAAATACAGAATACTAAGGAAACAAGAACAGTAGAACCCAGCACACATGCAATTAGGCGTGGTATAGATGCACTACCAACCTTTGTTTGTACTTCTCTCAATAGATGAAATGTACAACATCATTAAAAAAGAGGTGCACTACCTGAACATTTAGGAATATCCCAAACCGCTATAGATGTTGGTGTGCATCGTGGATCACATATTGCACGGTTATCTTCATGGTGTACATTCATAGCAAGCATCCATGAACCAATAGAGACATCCTCATTGTTGAACATCCTCAAACTGAAAGCCAAAAATTGCATCTATATATCAAAAGAAAAATGGTCTGTTTGGAGGGAAGCTTCTAAACAGATGAAATAATAGAGGAATCACAATGATAAGAAAAAAAAAAGTAAACAAAACATATACTAAATGTGAACATATTTGCAATTTGATTTAAATGCTATTTTATTCATCAGCATAACTGCTATTTCATCTTATTCGAAATTATGATGAAGCAGACAGAGAATTGCATTCTGAGCGTTTGCTATTTCATGCAAATTTTCCTTCTTAAAGATCTAGTTTCTTAGTGATAAGCAGATAATGGCCTTAAGAATATCAAGGAATGAGCACAATGACATATCTGGCAAGACCAACTACTGGTGACATTCCTATCATATACCATTATAGCACTCCACTTGAAAAGTTTTGAAAAGAACCTCACCAAATCTTGATAGTAGGCATCGAAACAATATTTAACAGCTAACCATAGAGACATCAACAACTATGATGATTTTTTATGACCATTGTAGGTAATACCTTGAACTGTGAAATAGTATCTTGAACAGAAAATCCCAAAATCTAATTGCAGTTGGAGTTATAGTCATAAATATGAGCTACCTATCAAATATCTATCCGCTGCAATTCAACATCAAACTTTTGAGGGCTCCGATAAAATTAATTGAGTGAACTGCCATAAAAGCTAACAACTAAAACATGATTTGGCAAGTATTACTTTCATGACAATGCATAAACAATCGCAACACAAAACAAGAAAAAGAAATTTGCAAAAGAAAAAGATCTTTAAGTAAAGAAAGACCTGTTATTTCTAGAAACTGCCAGTGAAGCCACAACCTCCGCAGAAAGAACATATATAGGTCCATAAGCATGCAAAAAATACTCACTTCCAAGCAGATGTCCAGATTTTTCATACCTAAAATTTTGCACTGGTGAGTTCTACTGTGTTCTGCTAGATATTCATTACATGGCCAGTAAGGCACATAACAAGGAACTATACAGGAGTTAAACACAAATGTAACAAACAACATTTGTATACCACTTCAATTTAGGGTCAGTGATAACCGGTCCTTTCTTCATGCATCCAATGTAAGTGAATGAATGACTTCTTTCCTTAGCAAGAAGAGTAGAAAGTCTGTCTAAAAAGAGTAAAAACATAAACGTCAATAGCAATTTATCTAACTAATACCAAATACTTTGCATTGTTTCATATACCTGGGCGCAAATAGATGTCATCATCAGCTTTGACATAATAATCTGCTTCAAAAAGATTATAGGCTGCCTTGAAATAGGCCAATCTAGAAACAAGAGAAATGAAATGTAATCTATTCTCAGAGAAGCTATCAAGAGAATCGATAAGATGAGACCTCTGTGCAAAGGGTATGATCTTACATACGTTTTGTGGGGAAGCCTCATATATTCCTCCTCAATATTAATCAGCATAAAATCTCTGTATTTTTCAATCTCTCTATCAAGTTGTGCCATCTTTTTTGCATCTTTTGATCTCCCTATCACAAACCTGAATGCTAAACCAGTAGCCTGCTCTAACCTACCGAAACAAAAGGCACAAACAGCAGTAATACGCAAATTATATTGTGCAAGGCTCATATATTTCATTGAAAAAAGATCAAGTTTTTAAGACCTTCCAATTAGAAGATCTCCTGAAGAGCTAAAATTAGTAATTCATCATATGATCCTTTTGCAAAATCCTATTGAATCAATCGCCAATCGAACTCTATAATTAACCAGAAAAAAAAAAAAAAAAAAAAAAAAGCAAGCATCTTTGATAGTGCAGAAATTGTTAAAATTTGACAAATACCTCAAAAGCCCATCCGGGTCAGAAGGGAACCAGGTGCTTCTAAGGGCAGCTCTCCGGTCACCGGAATCAAACCCAGTTTGAATTCCAACAAAACCAAGAAGCTTAGGCCGATCATTTATCACTCCATTATTATTATTATTATCAATGTCACGATGAGAAACCGAGCTTGAGTAGAAAGCCCGGAAGGTATCTTCGGATCCACCGCAACGGAAAAGGGGTAAGGTACGGGTCCGTCGGATGGTGGAGATAGCGAAAATGGTGCCCGAAATGCCGATAAGAAGAGAAAAAACCGAAAAGATAATGAAAGGCAGGGAGTGGCGATGAGAGCGCTGAGGGATAAAAGTGGGTTTTTCGGGCTTAAAAGCTTTAGAATTTGAGGTGGGAAGAGAAGGAGAAGAAGACGACGACGAGTGGCGGTGAGAGAAGAGTGGCATTTGATTAGCAGCGGAAAAGAGGTGATGTGATGATGGGTTTGGTTTCCGCTTGAGACACTCCTTGTTTCAGCGTGATTTTTCAGGCAGCGTGCAAACTCGAAATCGCAATGTAGCCAGCTACCCTTTTTTTAAATAAAATGTAGCTTAGCTGCTTCGCTATATATACAATACTTGCACATTGTTGTTAATTTTTATTTTTTATTTTTTTAAAATAATCATTTAAGAGAATTATAATGACTTTTTTTAATTTTGAAAAATATGTTTTTGTTTTTTTAGAAATAATGGAAATAACAATTAAAAACCATAAACATTAAAAAAAATGATTAATATAAAATATTATCTTAATTGTTATTTTTTTAATTTTAATTAAAATTATTTAAGTAGAAAGTCAAGTTATAATGCCATTTTTACCTTAAACATAAATATATTTATTAGAGAAGTTTTTTCTATAATTTTATTTTTTTGTGTTATATATAATATAAGGTATGTAAAATGCAAACACCTCAATGAGCGTGGGTTAATCCATCATTTTCAAGATGTATTTAAGGTGAGAGACGCGTCATCCTAAGCTCAAGGAAGGTGAGCTCCATATCCTACTAGACAAGAGCATTCCCTTCTTTCGTTCTCTTGATTTCTTTTTTCTTATTGCATGTTTAAGAAATCTGAATGACAAAATTAATTTCAAACAGTTAATTAATTAAAGCAACTATTAAGTTTAGTTAAAATTATACCATTAATGAATACGACTGCAAACTGTAGTAAAATAGGAAAAGAAAAACACAAAAACAAAAACATATGTATGTAATTTCATTGATAAAACAAGAAATGTATAGTGATGGGCATTATAATTCTTTCCTAATCCAACTGTATTAATCAGAATCACTGAACTTAAAATCGAATTGGAGTCACTGAAATCTAGATACAGGTTTTTTCAGACAAAAAAAGGGGCAATGAACACCTAATGCATCCAGAACTAAATCTGCCTCAAAGACTTTTGTCTTTGTCCCCATCTCAAACACAATAATAAAAGCAATAAAAGAAGCAACACAATTACACCAATCACCAATTTTCGAATAACTTTAGCTTCTAATTTCATTATCATCTGTCCCCAACAAGAATCAGGGGGGAAAAATTCCTTTCTTTGTTTCTTTCTGTATGTCTTTGCTCTGCTGAACACAATCAAAAAACTGGTTCATTTCTAAGCATATCAAGAAGAAACTCAAAGCATGCAAAAGAAACAAACAAACCAAAAAGAATCAATTAAGCCCAGATAGCAAGTGTAGACATCATTCCAGCACCAAGGAAGAGCATGAAATAAGACACAACTTGAAGTCTAAAATTGCAACTCATCCTTTTACTTAGAAAATCAGCAGCTATCAAATCCACTAAAGCCATGTAAACAAGAATTCCAGCTGATAACGAATCCAAGATGCCTTCAGCAATTAGTGCTCCTCGGCTATGCGGGTTATAGAACGTAGCAATGGCTGTTCCAATCCCAATTCCAGTAGGTGTTGTAATGGCGAAAAAACATGCCATTAAAGTTGCTGATAAAGTCTTGAACTGTGCTTGGGAGATGCATCCTCCCAGCGCAAATCCTTCAAAGAACTGATGAAATGATAATGCTGCTATTAAGGGTCTTATGGTACATGGACTTTCTGAAACTCCAAGTGATAGCCCAATAATGACAGAATGTGACACTATCCCAAGTTCCAATACCTGCCAAAAATGAATACAACTATACATGTCAGACTAAAAAACCAAAACATATCTGATCCTACATTAGCAGAGCTTAAGCTCACAGTGATCGTATATATTTTTTGACATATCCTTCAATCAATGAGCTACTACTAGTGCCATTACTATTATTAGTTGAAAATTTGCTATTTGTGAATGACACCCACTTGAGATTAGTTGTTAGCATTGGAAGCAAAAATCCAGGCGTGTGTTAACCACAACACAAACCTATCTCCGTACACCCGCAGTAACTAACTACCCAATGAACATGGACAATGCAGTGAACGAGAACAAACCTGAGAAACGACCACGTGCCTTGCACCACTCTCCTCATCACCATTTCCAAACCCGTGCCCGTGCCCGTGCCCGTGCCCGTGACTCTGTCCGTGCTCGTAATCCTTCGCGTGCCCGTCACACGCATCCTGCCCGTGAGGGTGGCTGTGCCTATGATGAGCAGCGTGCGCATGCATCCCAACAATATGCATCCCACCGCCTTCTTCTTCCCCAAACACCTTCCCATTCGGTCCATTTCCGTCCTTCTCCTCCACAAACGGTACTATACCCGAATCCACACCTGAATCTACCGCACCTACCCGAACTTGCTCTTCGCTCGCCCGGTTCACACCTTGCTTTCTCTCGTAATATTGGGTTCCCACAAAATCCACGAGCAGAGTTAACAGTGCAGCCATCATAGCGAAAAAACCCGGGAATGGAAACTTGGACCACGGGTATTCGGGTAAGCAAGGATTAGATAAGGCCTCCGACCCACCCGATAACATGTGAACAAAACCTGTCGCAAGAATCACTCCCGCGGCGAATGCCTTTGCAGCAACAAACAGACTGCCATCTGTACGGAGGAAACGGCGGTGCTTCCCGATGAGAGGAATAGCAACGCCAGCTATTCCCGCCAGGAGAATTGATGCTATAGCGACGATTTTGAGGACCAGTGCAGCAGCGTCGTCGCGACAAGCATCGAGTTCGGTTGAATTGCAACTCTTGGACATGGATTCAAACAACGATGCTGTGAAAAGAAATAAACAATACAAAAAGATTCAGCACATTCAGCAATATTCATAAATTGAAGTGAATTGGGTAGACTCAAACAAAACCAGAATCAAATTACCAGTAAAAGACAGAGTCTGTGATCTTAAACGATCAAGGGTAGGCAACTCCAAGAAATCCTATAATCAAAATAAAAAAAGAACCCATAAATCATAAACCCAAAAAGATTAAAATTTTACACCAAAAATAAAGAAAGTAAGGAGGGAGAGAAACTAACGAACCTCGAAGACTAACATAGGAATTGAATAAAAGAGACAGGGGCTTTTATAAGCATATAAAGAAAAGAAAGGGATGACGACGGGTGGGGTGGGTTTTAATGCCTTACAGTACACACAGTGATCAAGAAGTAGCAGGAAATCGCAATCGTATGTATTTATACACAAAAAGTTGAAGATGTGATAATACCAAGAATTGAAATGAAAGAGGAGAAAAACAGAAATAATGTCGTTATGGTGCGCACATCCACACAGTAGGAAGAACACAGAGAAAGGAGCAGCAATAAGCAATAGATTAAATTCGATTAGACTAGATGTGATTTTTTTTTTTTAAAGAAAAAATAAATTATTTGGTTGGTGTTAAGGAGGAGGAAGAGGAGGGGGAGGTGATAGTGTCGACATAGGTGACGAGTGGAAGAGCAACAGAAGGAGGCTTGGCTTTTACAGTTTGTAGTTTTAGCAAGGAATGAGCGCGATAATGTCGACACTTTTTCTCTATATCCCCTTTTGGGGTTACATCTGTGCACATGATGACATTCTCATCTTTTCCGTCTAACTGTATCCCCTGTCCACTTTTTCCCTTTTTATTTTTATTTTTTTGCCTTTCTCTTTCTGTCATTTTCTTTTCTAATTTTTTTTTTATAAAAAAAAAAATCAAAATGCAAAATAGCATCTCCAACTTACCATTTCTTCTTTTACTTTTTATTTTTATGAGAAAAAATTAGTAATTATTTATATATTTTCTTTTTTTAATAAAAGTTTTATGTTATACGATAATTAGATTTTTTTTTAATTGTATAGCTTCATAATATCATAAAAATATAATTTTTTATTAATTAACTAACTTTCATAAAAGTTTCAAATATAAGAAATAAAGTTAATTAAAAAAAATGAAAATATAACATCCAAACACAATATAGAACTTTGATGTAATTTATAGTTACTTTAATTTTTATACAGTAAATATTATTTTATTAATAATCATCATTAAATATTCAATACACTTTTCATTCAACAGTGATAAAATAAAATCATATTAGAATTTCTCTAGAACCTTTAATGTACTAAATTTTAGAAAAAACTTTCAAAATATTTTAGAGCTGTAATTAAAAAAATTAATTTTAATCTGGAAACTTATTTTCTATTTAGATACCCATTTCACCTTAAATATACATATATTTCTTTAATTTTTTCTAAATAAAAAATAATTTTAAAATAGATTTAATATTTTCAACTAAATAAAATAATTTATAAATACATTATTAATTGCTAGTAATAAATAATTTTTCAATGTTCATAAATTATGATTGTAGAATGACATGAAAATTAATTGATATTTGAGTTATACAAGAGTTTTGTACTTGATATTATATCAATTTTTTATGTTTTAGAAATATTTTTTCTGAAGATGAATTATTACTAGTCGTAAAAATATATATTTTACATTGAACTTGATTTATATTTATAAGTTAATTTCTATAATTTTTTATATTTATGAATTGATCCAATGTTTTTAATATTTACAAATTAATTTTGGAGTTCTGTTTTCTATATTTCTTACAAATGCCAATTCTCTGTCCATTTTTCATTTTGTATTTTCCGTGCTGTGCTTTATAAAAAATATAACTAAATACTGGAGCTTTTATTTTAATATTTCAAAATAAAAACAATTTGAAATTGTAATTGCTTTTTTAATTTCTAGTGAGAAATTAAGTTTTTTTTTTAATTATACAAAACACACACTAATTTACAAAAATTAAGTTTTTGTAAAAAATTTATTGCCAGCAAGAAAATTGTTTAACTGTAATTTTTTTCTAACAACTTTTAAGATATAAAGTTTAAATAATATTACCATCCATATATGAAATTATATAATAGGAACGCTGCCCCTATTATCTCTTTATTGAATTTTATGGTAAATAGAAATAGTTATTTGTATAATATTGGTGGTAATAATAATAATAATAATAATAAAGTTGATTTGCCAAAAAAAAAAACAAAGTTGCCTTTTATCATTTCCTATGATTGCGTGTGAAAATGGTTTTAAAAAAAATGATTCCGTGTAAAAAATGTTCTAATTTTTTTTTTTTTTGACGAAAGGGAGGAGTTAAAAAAGGAAGCGAGGAAGGGGATTTGAATTCTGTGGATGGAATAGTCTTTTAACTATTCCGACCATCCTTGCTAGGCTGGCTGGGAAAACATGTGCTACTTGGCAACAAGGAGGATAATAATTGGCATAGTCCAATTTTCAATTGCCATCGTCATTTGCTTAGGAGAATGAATCCCAAGGCTACCCTTTGATGTTGAATTCCTCTATTTTTTTTTCTAACAACAATAAGATAGGATTTTATTGATCCAATATACACAAGTAATTTAACTTAACAAAATTTACTTTTATAAACATAAAAATAAACATGATAACACGTAATTTTCATAATAAATGACCTTTAGATGATAAAAATACATAATTTTTTTTTATGAAATTCTTCATGAGTTTTAAATTTGCAGAGGATAACACGAGGTTCAAATCATTCGTTGAAAATCACTATCTAAACATATAAGATCATGTGAAAAAATAAAACAGCATAACAAATCTCATATTCATTTTCAAGCACCATACTTTCCAAACAAAGCAAAACCAATGCAGCAGAAGGAGCCGAACAACAACAACAGCTTTTGAAAATTATTTCATGTAAGGATGAACATAATACTATAATGATCTTTTGGATATTACCAAAATATCATCAAATTACTATTAATATTAGGCTAAATACCTAATTTCACTCCTATATTTTACCATTTCGATTTATTACATTTCTCAATTTTTATTTTTTTTCATTATACGTATATACTTTTATTTTATATCTCTATCACATATTAATTTAATTTTTTTTATTCTATTGAACATATAAGTTGCCAGCATGGACATGTAAAAATATTGAACTTGTGTGTGATATAGGCACAAAAACATTGGATTTATGTATAATATAAATACAAAATAAAAGTTTATACATATAATGAAAAAAAATAAAATTGAGGGGTGCAAGTTGAATTTTTTTAACTCATATTTGGCTTATTTATGCATAAAAGACAATAAATTTGGTATCTTGAATGACTTAATGGCCAAAAAAACCATCTAAAAACCAGTTACTTTACAGGAAAAAGGAAGATGAACAGTACATGTTTGAGAGAAAAAAATGAACAGTAAACAACGAAGGGACTAGAAGTTGGATTTGTTAATTCCTCTACATTTAGTAACATACCAATTTGTTAGAAAAATTATAATTCAGCGTATTTTACAAGATACCTATAAATTTTTACCAATTAATATAATACATTAATTTAAGTATAAAAATAAAATTAGTTTGATTTATTATTAAATAAAAATTATATCATCACATTTTTGTTTATAAACTTTTATATTAAAATATAAAATTAAGTGTTTATATAATTGTATATAAAAGAAAAGATATAATATCAACGAAATGATAATTTTAAAGTGATATAACAAATATATTAAATTTTAATTTTATTAAAATATTTAATCCCAACATCGATTATTTATAAAGATTAAGTAACCTTTCCTAGCTTTGCTGGTTATCTTCTGTTTCTTAATGAAACTTAATATTTCCAAAAAAAAAAAGTAACCTTATACACAATTGAATATTTTCATCTATTAGTTTGAACTTTTAGATTGAATAAATTTTCAGTTAATGCATTTTCAACCATTCTTATTATATGTTTGTTCTCGCCCTATTTCTTAAATTACTCACATATTTACTTGCTATTAAAAAAAAATTAAGCACCAAATTATTATAATTAAAAATGTTTGGATACCGACAACTTAATTATCCCATTTGATAATAATAATAGCCAACTTGCAAAAAAGATCAAATATACTTTAAAAAAAAAAAAAACTTAAATGTACTAAGTGTTGTGTAAGCTTAGTTTCTGCATGTAGCATGCCTTCATGTCCATGATGTTTGAGCTTGTAAGAATAGTAAATAAAAAGGCATTAGAACGATTTCAAAAAAAAAAAAAAAGCAGCATTAGAGCTAGTTGCAAAGTTGACGATGCGATCGGCTTCTATCAACTTCTTACCAAACAATCATTGTCATGAGGAAATGAAGTTTTCCATTTTCAACTTTCATTTGCTTGTGGTATGCAACATGCATGTTGGTATGACAATATATGTCATCATCTCAACTCTTTATATTTTTACAATAAAAAATTCTTATTCACTCCACATTTTGATCAATAGATCAATGATAAAAAATATGAAATACTATATAATATAATTCTAATTCAATCTTGAGTTACAATCAATGAATTGGGCTCATAGCTACCCTTTCTTGACCAAACAGGCTCTTGACACTTCAGGGTGGAGTTGGGCTCTTCTTGACACATATATTATAGACTTCTAGCGCCCAAGAAAATATCATGTCCTAAAGCTGCAGAACACTTGAAAATGAATGTTTGCTGAACAAAACAATATAACCCATTCTCAGGCTAATCAATGCTGTAGGAGCCCATGCCATGAATGCTGATTGTAGAATATCATTTTAAGCAATAGAAAGAGTGGAACTCAAAGATAACATGGCAAGAAAAAATAGTCTGAATTTTTCTTTTAATGAAAAATTCTTATTATTGGATATATTATATTTAATGATTGATATATAATATATGTGTTAAATTTTATCTGATTAAATATAAAATAGAAAAAATTACAATTACTCTTGAGATTTATTCTAATTCACTAATTCATCCATAATTTTTTTAAAGTCAATTAAATGCTCAATCAGTTTTGATTTTATTAGTTATTTTTTCCCTCCGTTAAGTTTACAATAAAAATATTAAATCTAGTGGAGTATTTAGTTAGTTATAAGAAAAAATAGTTAATAAAATCAAATATGATAAATTATTAGTTAACTTTTGAAAATATAAGAACGAATTAGTAAGTTTATTTAAATTTCAACAGTCGGTAGCCCATAGATGATCGAAGTCCAAAAACAAAGGATTCTTAGACTGCTTCCGATGGCTACTGACTCGAAAGAGCCGGCTTAGACTCAACCGACGTTGGCTCTATACCGTCAGGTCAGGTATATATTGACGCTTAACCGATTATTCATTATTTTCCACTGGGCGAGAAGTGGACCTAAGCCACCTACCCACTCATCAATCACGTTCTTAACTCAGAAACTTAAGAGTTGGTATGATCGGCTCTTATTCATTTCCTCCCTTTGATTGAAAATGTGGGCCATTAAAGTGATTATAATTTTTTCTATAAAAATATCAAAAATTCATATCACAAAATTTTCCAAGCTATATAAGGTGTCGACATTAGCTTGAATGTACGGAGTTGGCAAATTTGTTTTGGGATTGTATTCTAAAATGACGGTGGTTTGGTGGAACAAGAAAATTCAGCGTTATAGTACAATTAAATTGGGATGTTCATGTGCGCCATGACCTTACTTTAGCTTGGAATACAACACCTATGATGGTGAACCAAAGGGAATAGCCATAAAGACCAAAGAAGCAAAGACAACCATTATCCTTAAATTTAAATAAATCCAATATATGCATTATCAAAAATACGCATTTTTTTTATTAAAAATATACTAATTATTTAATATTTTTATGGTGATATTTTGAATATGGGGCAATGGTTCTCAATTAGCTAAATAAAAGTAGAAAACCTAAACCTCAACTTGCACTTTAATTAGTTGGAATGCTAAATCAATAAAAAATTGAGTATTTAATTAAAATGATAAAATATTAAAATTTAGTAGTACTTAGGTGAATTTTATATGGTTTGATTTTTCAAATCATTAAAGTCAAAATGATTATTCCCTATATTTCTAAATAATCGCCGTTTAAAGATTCTTCGCATAAATTAATGAATGTATTTAATGTATGTATAAAATACTATACTATCTTTATATTAATTTTCTTAGTTAATTATTCTATTTTATAGTCCCAAAAAGAGTATACCTATTCAATTAATTCTCCTTTTTTTTAAAAAAAAAAGAAGTTATCCAATTTTTTTCTGCCAAAAACAGTATATGCGCTAAAATATTTGAAGAACAGACTACTCCAAAAACATTTGCTGTTCTCTTTGATTCTCATCTTGATCAAGCGGGAGGAAATAGATTTGAATGTGGTAACAAATGACTATACAGATAATTTAAAAAGCTAATTACAACACATGCCAAAGTCATCGAATGCCTCTTGGTGAAATAGATTTGAATGTAGAAATTCTAAATTCACCAAAGTCCCCAATTGATTTGCCGGATCTCAATATCGTGACACCATTCTTTTTTTCCTTTTCATATGAATCTAATGCTACTGTGGACTGACGGATGCACTTTTTATGTGAGCTTGATGGTATGAATTGGCTTATGAACATGGGTAAATGATATCCATGGCATGCTTAAATTCATCTTTGAGAAGGCATTCTTTACTCTTTTTTCCCTTCTGACATTGGTCCTATGAACTTGCATAATCTGATTTATTTTTCTTCGAGAAAGCTGACAAACAAGAATGTGGAGTATTGGTTTTAAAATCGGATTACCTTACTACATTAGTAAACACATGCTTCAACTAATCAATTTTCCTTTTTTAGAATGAACATCAAGTTCCTGTAATAGAAAAAAAAATGACGATGGAGGATCATTAGTTAATGGATCAGCAAAGGGTAGCAACTTCGAGTGCCAGAAATTTTTTTAATAATAGTGATTGCTACGAGCATACTACTAAGTTGTTATAAACATTGTGAGTGCCTATCATTCAGATGAGTAAAATTTAATCCTAATTGTTTATAGCACAATATATATCTATTTAGCATTTTTTTGTCAAGCAACTTTCTATAAGAATGATACTTTTATTGATAATTTCTTCAGTCTCTTTACGATTTAGCAGACTTGGATAGATGAGTATATTGTTTACAATAATACAGATATATGCTTGGCATTTAACAAGTAATGCCTGATCACATGGTTGGAAAGATTCTTATCTGTTTTCATTTCTTGGTCTCTCAATCATTTGACAAAATGTTGTCCAATTAACTTTTCTTAAACAGAACTAATAAGAGAGTATATATATATATATATATACAATTGTTCAACTGATTAGGTAACATGTCATTTGCTTGATTTTTAATAGAAGCAGTGAAGTACCTTTTGATTCTTGTGCTTTCCTTCCATAGAGTCCTAAGAGTTCTCACATGATTTTCTAACAAAAGTTGGCATAATTATGTCTGCATTGGCTATGGCCTTTGCATGTATCACAATTCCAAATAAGATTATGGCGGCAACCATATCTTATTTTTACCTTTACCTCTTCTAAGTAAATGGCAAATAAAAATGTGAGATTATCACAAATCCAAGTAAGAGCATTTATGCTGTGAAAATAGCAAGCCATATGGACCCCATGGATGGCCTAATCTGCATTTCTATGCCTTTTGTTTATACTCAGAGATTATGTTTTATGATGACATCGTTTAGTTATTTATTTATTTATTTTGTATTTCATTACTATGGAGGTGCAAACAGATATTAAGGCAGATCTTGTCCTGTCTGATTATCTTACTATTTGAACTAGAGATTTCTTTTGGCTAGTTTAATTATTTGCATTCCTTACTAGGATAATTTGAGTCCTTCAGATTTTACCTTTTAGTTATATCGTTCTAGTTATAGGGGCACATGTTATTTTGTAAGCATTCTTGGCAGTTTTAGGCTTGACTATGGTCAATTTGTAAATTATATTATATTGATCAACAAATTATTATATACATTTTTTTCAAATAGATGAAATTGTCGATGGAGGCAATGAAAATTTAGAGTCATCATCAACACATAATCACATAAAATATGTGATTTTAAGTGATAAAAAGTGCAAAGCTATATATAATATGCTACAACGAAAGAGTATTGATGGAAAATTGAAAAAGTGGCAACAATGGAGGTGGCTTTATCATTTTTTGTTTCCCTACGCATTGTTTAGCGAATTTGGAAGCAAGTAAGGGATATTGAAACTAGTGATATATCTTATAAGAAGACAAAAAATTATGGTCGTAAGAGAATCCAAATTGATAACGATAAAATCTGAAAAATTCCATTACACAAACGGACAACTCTTAGGAATTTATCTTTAGAAATCAATATAGGCATGCCCACATTTTAAGACATATGCAATTTGGAAATATCCGATGACACTTGAATGCTATCAAGCCTTTTCTAAAGGAAGAAAATAAAAGATCGCGATTGCAATATTGCCTCTCAATGCTTGATGCAAGTAGCATGCCACATGATTCAATTTTCAAAGGTATGTATAATGTGGTTCACATTGATGAAAAATGGTTTTACATGATGAAAAAAATAGAAAAATACCACTTGTTATCCAATGAAGAAGATCCATTGCATGCTTGTAAAAGTAAAAATTTCATTGGAAAAGTCATGTTTTTAGTAAGTGTAGTGTTGTGTTCAAAACCCATAAGCGCGCGGATTGTGAATTGTAGTATAAAAAATAAAATTCCCACAAGAATTGAATATTTAATAATAATATTTCAACTTATGTTCCTAGCTAGCAAATCAATAAAGTAATTAAGAAAATCAAAATATAAATTGAAACAACTTAAATTAAAAGAAAATCAAATGATAAAAACATAGAGCTTAGGTTTAGTTTCACTATTCCAATCAGATTATGAACACTTAATTATTAAACATTTTGATTTCTGTTAAGGGTAATTGTTCTAAAATATCTAAAGACTCTCTTAGGTTCAAATAAGCATGGTAAGATTAAAGTTTAACCTATTATTATAACCCAAGTTTTTAAATTTTTTTTAATATAAAATAGGATATGCAGTGTTAATAATTTTGAAACTATATTTGATTATTTTACTATTTGTGAATTATTATCGTTATTATTTTATATTTAATTAATATATTTTCTGTAAATATGCGTCATTAAATTATTATTTCGGGAAATAGTATTTTATTAAACTTTTAATTTAGAGCATTTATATTTTAATATTATTGTTTTAATGAATTATATTATTGACCTAAATTTCCATGAATAATACATTATTTTTGCATGCATGATTAATATTAGGGTTAATAATTAAATTGTGTATAAATTATACTTTTATTATGTGTATACATTGTGTTTTAATTGTGTTATATATATGTGTGTGTGTATATATATATATATATATATATTATATATATATATATATATATATATATATATATAGATTTATATATTTATGCATGTGTAATAATTGTGTGATGTGTGTTTTTGTAGAATTATATATTAAAGTTTATTAAATATTATAATATAAAGTTATAATAATATATATAAATATATATATATATATATATATATATATATATATATATATATATATATATATATATATATATACACTTAAACATAAAATATCAAAACCTTCCCCTACCTCTCTTCTTCATCCCGAAACCCATCCTCACCATTGCCCTCACCACTGCAACTCCGACCGACTACTATCGGTGTGCCTCCCGGACGTCCATCTCCTCCTCCAGCAGCTCCGCTTCCTCCAATCACCCTCTCCGGCGCCGGCAGCAGCTGAAGAACCCGTTTGGCCGAAAGTTGGTTCTTACATTGTTCCTCACCATTCCGACCACCAAAATTGATGATTCTAGTGTCGTTGGACTCCTGAGACTCCTTAGAAAATGATTCCAATTCCTTTTGTCTGAAAATTCGATTTGGTAAGGTTTTAAGCTAGTTTCCATTTTCGGCCATTTTTGGTTCTTGATTTTTTCGAACTTCATTCGTTGTGATTCAAGATTAATTCCTTCACAAATATTGTTTCCCTTAGCTTAATCTACCTATGGGAATTTTTTTGTAATTTTTGGAATTTATTTTGATTTTTGTGAATTTTTTATTATTTTATAATTTTCGTAAATTAATTAAATAAATTGTGAAATTGTAATTTTACTGTTTTTGGTAGTAGAAATTAATTTTAGAATTTAATTTATAATTTTTGTGTAATTTTTATAATTTTATTTAGTTTATGTCAATTTTGGAAATTTAGGTTAAATATATATTTTGTTAGTAATTATTGGTTAATTAGGTGTATTTGTTAATTTTATTTAATTATATGTTGAGAAAATAATTTTAGAGTATTTATATAAATTTTTATTGAATTTTTTAGTATTTTTAGTATATTATGTGAATTTTTATATACTAAGGGTATTTTGGTAATTTGATAGTAATTTTGGTTAAATATTAAATTTAATTGGTTTTAATAATTATTTGAGGTATAAAAATTATTTTTACAAATTATTTTCTAATTTTAACTAATTAATACTATTTTTCAAAAATTATTTTCAAATTATATATAAAATACTATTTTTGTAAATAAATGGATTTTTAGTAATTTTTAATATGTTTTTGGTCTAATTAAGTAATTTAGATTTTTAAAATGAATTTTTATTAATATTTTTGAATTTATCGAGAAATATTGATTTTAATAATATTACACTAATATTAGGGTTTTTAAGTAATTATTGGTAAAATAATTACTTTTGGTGTTTTTAACGTTTAAATTGCTATATTTTAATACTAAAGGGCAATTTTGGTATTTATCAAATTTTTGATATATTTTGTATATTTTTTTGTGAATTGTGAACCTCGGTTGGTAGAATTTGTAGTTTGGGATCCCGACCGAGGGTTGTGTGAATTTTGTACTCGAAGTGTGTTTTTTTGCAGAACCAACTCTACTTTTTAAGTAGAGAGATGTCCGTTTTACAAAGGAGATTCTACCGAATTTTTGATAGAATTCTCGTAAAACATGACATTCGGTTAAATTCCAATTATCTGTTTATGTTTAGAAGCCTAGATCAAGTCTCTAGAAATTAAGTTAGAATTATTATAATTTCGTGTTATTATTTTATTGTTAGTTGCGCCAAGATCGAGGTCTAGTGGACCAAGCCTATTGGACTTGTCTCGAGGAGCACACAATATTGAATTATTATAATGTATATGCATTGCTTAGGTTGCATGTTTTAGACTTCTATGTTTTAAATATAAATTTTTGCATAATTGTCTATTTAAATGTTTAAGTATATTTTTGGTATATTATGAAATAAATGCATGTTTTCTTTTTTAATTAAATCTAGCTTGTTTTCAAATATATTATTGGGTTAATTTAATATATTCAATGATTTAATTGAGTTGATTATACGTATATATACCTGAAATATACTTAGTTTATTCTAGGTATATTTATGGTATATTTGTTTATTTTAAATATCATTATGCATCATTTATTTTTCTGAATGTATGTTTTAATATAAATGAAGGATATCGATAGAACGTGCTTTCTAGTGGACAGCACTAGAACCAAGTACATACCGATGCGATAGATGATAGGTTGAATTACTAACTTATTTATGAAAATTATGACTTGATTGATTTGATTGATGTGAGATGTGATTGAGAGTGTGATAGCTAGAGCTCGGTTGACCAAGTATCTCAGGGTCAATCACACTGACAGTCAGACTACTGGAGCTCGGTCGACTTAGTGTCTCGGGGTCAGTGTATTGTCCATATGGATTAAGTGAATTTACTTGGATTTAAGTAAGCCTTTATGGCTAGAGTATTTTTTATTGATATTTGAGGTTGCGATAACATAGGGTTCTATTTGATCCTTCATAAACTGATGGTTTTCATTATAAAAATGATTTTTCTTTGCATCTGTGTGTATTTGCCTATATATATATATTTATTATATATATACCTTTAAGTGTTGGCATTTTTCATTTAGCTATGCGTGTATATATATTATAATAATTCACTCAGTGAGGTCTAACTCCCCTCCGTTGATATTTTTACAAGAGAGTTTTCATCTTTACACCTCAGTAGTAGACCTGTATGTTGGATTTCTTTCGCTCCGACTCTATTATGTAAATCGCTTATTTGAGTTTTGTTTTGTACTCTAGGCACTGCAGTAGTGGTTATATTTAAATCTGTTATGGGTTGTATTTATAATTATACTTGTATGAGATTTTAAATTCAGAGTGTTACTCTGAAGATTTATACTTAAAGATTCTATTTATGATATGAGATGTGACTTTATGTTTTTAAAGGAAGTTGAGAATTTATTTTATTATTTGAGATTTAATTTTCGCTGAATAATATTTTATTTATTTTACTTTATTGCATGCTTTTATTTTAAGGCTTGCTACGGGTTTCGAATTTGAAAGAATTCTCATTCCCTAACGTCGGTCATCACCCCCTGTTTTGGGTCATGACAAAGTTAGTATCAGAGCGGAGTTTTGTGTCAGGGCCTTAGTTGTGTGAGTTGTGGCCCTAATTTTTGGTGTTGTGTTTTCTTTTAAAACTACTGCAGTTAATTAGGTTTGAGTATGTCTTGATAAGTATTCCTTGATTTATTTTTTTGTGTTATCCTCTATTTTCTTTTTTATCTGAATCCTTATGTTTATTCTTTTCAAAATAAGGAGGCGAGCGCGTGTCGCTCCACCGGTCTTTGAGGCCGAGGATGATGAGTCCTTTCAGGATGACATTTTACCTTCTAAGCCGCCAGTTAGGCACAGAGGTCATGGCAGAGGTAGACCTCGAGGAGCGATAGGTCGCTATAGACAGAGAGAGCTACGGGATGAGGAACCTATAGAGCCAAAGTACGAGGATATTTCTGTACCTCCAGTTGCACCATCTGTTCAGTTTGGGTATCAGCAGGGTATGTCTGATCTTGAGGTAACTCTATTCTATGCTAGAGTCGGCAGGATCACCTTTGATGGGATGTCTAATCCATTAGGTTTTCTATATGCGATCGAGATAAGGACTCGGACTGCTCACACCGAGTACCAGCGGATCATGATAGTCGAGTTTTTTGTTAAGGGACCAACCTTGGACTAGTTTATTCAGATGATCCAGCCGTATATGATGACGATGACTTAGGCTCAATTCAGAGAGCGATTCATGAGGAGATTCTGCCTAAAGCCACTTCACATGAGTTTACAGACTCCGGTTGACCAGCATTTCCTGATGGGATTAGATTTATTGAGGACTACACTAGAGAGTTCCTTTAGCTTGGCAGATATGCAGAGGATCTTATACGAGACTAGTACTTCGCAGTCACTACTTACATTACTGGTTTGGGTTCTGCATTTGCTGGTATGCCTACAACGGGCCTTACTCTGGAGTCAGTGATTGAGTTGGCCAAAAAGATTAAGCTGAGGCTAGTCAGGCAAGGAGCTATGCTTGATTATTACCAGCTGGGTGTTCAGTCAGGTGGCTTCCAGACTACTCTGTATCAAGTTTTTAGATTGGATCGAGTAGTCAACAGAGGGGTCCATCCCAGTAGACTCAGAGACACAACAATGGGTACATCAGAGCAGTAGACATGGCCGTGGAGGTCAGCGTAGACCGTTCAAACTTTAGGTCAGGTGCTTCGAGCAGCAGCAGTGGTCGTAGTTCTGGGTTCAGCTGCTAGTGTATGTTAGACCTGCGATAAACTCTATCAAGGATCGTGTTATATGACACTGCTGACGTGTTTTAGTTGCACACAGACGAGACATTTTGCCAGATCGTGTCCCCTATTATGGGTATCAACAGTCGTAAATTTCGCGACTTCCTCAGCAGTCAATTGCTAGTGCTGCACCCATTCCTTTTTAGTTATCTCCAACCCAGTATCAGAGTTCTACTCAAATTATTCCTCAGCAGGGTCTGGTAAAGGTACTAAAGGAGGTGCTAGAGGTGTTGGTCAGGCTTCTACCAGCCAGTAGGGAGGTCGAGGATAGGCCAGAGTCTTCCATCTCACTTAGCGAGATGCTCAGGCATCTAATGCAGTCATGGCAGGTATTATTTTTGTCTGTTACCTGGATGCATGGGTTCTGTTTGATCTCGGTGCCACACATTCTTTCGTTTCCCCTGTATTTTGCTTCCAAGTCTTGTTGGTAAGCTTCGAGGATGGCTTTCTCTTTGTTTGTTGCCACTCCTCTAAGTGATTCTTTGGACATCGATGTTGTTCTTTCTAGTTATCCAGTTCTTGTCAAAGGTAGAGAATTATCTGATGATTTGATTCTATTGAATGTAATGGAATTCGATGTTATTCTAAGTATGGATTGGTTATCTCAGCACTATGCCATAGTAGATTGTCAGAGTCAAGAGGTGACTTTCAGGATTCCTGGTGAAGAAGAATTTAAGTTTGTGGGTGATAAGAGTTTAGCACCTCAGAATCTCATCTCTGTTATTACGGCTAGGAAGTTGTTAAGGAAGGGTTATTAGGAATATTTAGCATTAGTCAGGGACACTTCAGTGGAGAAGTTATCACGAATAAGTGTTCCTATTGCCTATGAGTTTCCTGGTGTTTTTCCTAAGGAGTTACCAGGTTTACCACCTTATAGAGAGATTGAGTTCTGTATAGATGTGGTTTCAGGTACTACCCCTATTTTTATGCCCACCCTACAGAATGGCTCCTGTAGAGTTGAAAGAGTTGAAGGAGCAGTACAAGAGTTGCTAGATAAGGGTTTCATTAGACCCCAGTGTTTCTCCTTGGGGTGCACTAGTCCTGTTTGTGAAGAAGAATGATGGTACCCTGAGACTGTGCATTGATAACAGAGAGCTAAACAAGGTGACAGTGAAGAACAAGTATCATATTCCAAGGATAGATGACTTGTTTGATAAGCTTTAGGGTGCACAGTTCTTTTCTAAGATTGATTTGAGGTCGAGTTATCATCAGTTGCGGATCAGTAAAGTCGATATTCCTAAAATGGTATTCCGCACTCGATATGGCCATTATGTGTTTCTGGTGATGTCCTTTTGGCTTGACTAACACACCAACAGATTTTATGGACTTGATGAACAGGGTATTCAGACCATATGTGGATCAGTTTATGGTAGACTTCATCGATGATATACTGGTGTATTCGAGGAGTATGGAGGAGCATGTATATCACTTGAGGACTGTACTATAGACACTGAGAGAATATCAGCTTTATGCTAAATGCTCAAAGTGTGATTTCTGGATGGAGAGTGTTGCTTTCTTAGACACGTAGTATCTAAAGAAAGTACCCAGGTTGATCCACAGAAGATTGAGGCAGTGTCTGAGTGGCCTAAATCAACTTCAGTTATAGAGATTTATAATTTTCTGGGTTTAGCGAGGTACTATAGGAGGTTTGTGTAGGATTTTTCTAAAATTACAGCTCCTATGACTCGCTTAACTCAGAAGAATGTAAGGTTTGAGTGGTCAGAAGCTTGTGAGAATAATTTTCAATTATTGAAGGAGAAGTTGACCACAACTCCACTTTTGGCTTTGCCTAATGGAGTGGACAAGTTCACAGTGTATTATGATGCCTCTAGAGTTGGGCCTAGGTTGTGTGTTGATGCAGAATGGTAGGGTGATAGCCTATGCTTTGAGGCAGTTTAAGAAGCATGAATAGAACTATCGTACTTATGACTTAGAGATGGCTACAGTGATCTGTGCTCTCAAGATCTGGAGATATTATCTATACGGTGTGACTTGTGAGATTTTTACTGATCATAAGAGCCTTAAGTACATTTTCCAACAGAGAGATCTGAATTTGAGGCAGAGGAGATGGTTGGAACTATTGAAAGATTATGACTGTCAGATTTTATATCACCCAGGCAAGGCTAATATAGTAGCAGATGCCCTGAGTAGGAAGTCCTCAAGTAGTCTCGCTTACATCAGTGTAAAGTGAAGACCGTTGATCCAAGAGTTGCATCTATTAGTGGATCAAGGTCTAATGATGAAAGTGAGTAGATCAGATGGACTGCTAGCTCACTTTAAGGTTGTACTAAGAGATAGGATTAAGGTAGCTCAGAGTCAAGATCCTATTCTAGAAGAGTTTGCAGAGAATGTCTGAGCAGGGAAGTTCACTGATTTCACACTTGATGATTATGGTATTTTATGGATCAGTGGTAGATTATGTGTTCTTCATGTGGATAACTTGAGAGAAGAGATCCTTGAGGAAGCACATTCTACAGGCTTATAGCGTACATCTGGGTGTTACTAAGATGTACCACAGTATCAAAGACTTATATAGGTGGGATGGATTGAAGAAGGATGTCGCTGATTATGTTGCTAAGTGCTTGATGTATCAGTAAGTGAAAACTAAGCATTAGAAGCCTTCTGGGAAGCTTTAGCCTCTTCTTATTCTTGAGTGGAAGTGGGAAAGGATAGCTATAGATTTTGTGGTTGGTTTACCTCATTCTAAGGATGGATACGATTCCATCTGGGTGATTATGGATAGGTTAACCAAGTTTGTACATTTCTTGCCTGTGAAAGCCACTTATTCTATAGCTAGACTGGCAAAGTTTTATGTGAAGCATATTGTGTGCCTTCATGGAGTGCCTATGTCCATTGTGTCAGATAGAGGTTCAGTGTTTACCTCTCATTTTTGGCAAAAGTTACAGGAAGCGATGGGCACTAGGTTGGACTTCAGTACTGCTTTTCATCCTCAGACAGATGGTCAGTCTGAGAGGATGATCTAGACACTGAAAGATATATTGAGGATATGTGTTTTGGATTTTGGGAGGTAGCTGGATGATCATTTGCCACTCGTAGAGTTTGCGTATAATAACAGCTACCATAGCAGTATTGGAATGGCACCATATGAGGCTTTGTACGGAAGGAAGTATAGATCTTCTCTGAGTTGGGATGAGATTAGTGAGAGAGCTTTGACTGGACCTGAGATGGTTCAGGATGCTGCAAAGAAAGTTATTGTGATCAGGAGCAGATTAGAGACTACAATTAGTAGGCAAAAGACCTATGCCGATCCTAGGCGCAGAGATGTGGAGTTCCAGGTAGGAGACTTTATTTTTTCTAAAGGTGTCTCCGATGAAGGGTGTTATGAGATTTGGTAGGAAAGGTAAGCTAGCACCGAGATATATAAGACCGTTTGAGATCCTGAAGAGAGCTGGCAACCTGTTGTATATTGGTTGGCTCTGCCTCCGAGTATGTCTCAAGTGCATCCGGTGTTTCATATCTCTATGCTGAGGAAGTATGTCTCAGACCCTTCACACTTGTTGCAGCCCAACAATGTTGAAGTAAATAAAGACTTGACGTTCATAGAAGAACCTGTTGCGATAGTTGACTATCAAGTTTGACAGTTACGTTCAAAGTAGATTCTGATGGTCAAAGTGTTTGTGGCGCAGCAAGCAGAGTAGAAGGAGCATACCTGGGAGACTGAAGCCGAAATGCATGCTTCTTACCCATATCTCTTTCCTCCTTGATTTTGTATTTCTTATTCTTTTCTTGGAATTCGGGGATAAATTCTTGCAAGGGGGGGAGACTGTTATAACCCGAGTTTTTAAATTTTTTAATATAAAATAGGATAGGCAGTGTTAATAATTTTAAAACTATATTTGATTATTTACTATTTATGAATTATTATCGTTATTATTTTATGTTTAATTAATATATTTTACGTAAATATACGTCATTAAATTATTATTTCGGGAAATATTATTTTATTAAACTTTTAATTTAGAGCATTTATATTTTAATATTATTATTTTAATGAATTATATTATTGACCTAAATTTCCATGAATGATACATTATTTTTGCATGCATGATTAATATTAGGGTTAATAATTAAATTGTGTATAACTTATACTTTTTATTATGTGTATATATTTGGTGTTTTAATTCTGTTATATATATGTGTGTGTGTGTGTATATATATATATATATGTATGTATATATACAAGAACATAAAATATCAAAACCTTCCCCTACCTCTCTTTTTCATCCCGAAACCCACCCTCACCACTGCAACTCCAATCGACTACTGTTGGTGTGCCTCCCGGACGTCCCCTCCTCCTCCAGCAGCTCCGCCGCCTCAAGTCACCCTCTCCGACGTCTGCAGCAGCTGAAGAACCAGTTTGGGCCGAAAGTTAGTTCTTCCATTGTTCCTCACCATTCCGGCCACCAAAATCAATGATTCCAGTGCTGTAGGACTCTGAGACTCCCTAAAGAATGATTCCAAGCTTCCTTTTGTCTGAAAATTCGATTTGGTAAGGTTTTAAGCTAGTTTCTATTTTCGGCCATTTTTGGTTCTTGATTTTTTTGAACTTCATTCTTTGTGATTCAAGCTCAATTCCTTCACAAATATTGTTTCCCTTAGTTTAATCTACCTCTGGGATTTTTTGTGTAATTTTTGGAATTTATTTTGATTTTTGTGAATTTTTTATTATTTTTTATTATTATTTTATAATTTTCATAAATTAATTAAATAAATTTTGAAATTGTGATTTTTAGTGTTTTTGGGTGGTAGAAATTAATTTTAGAATTTAATTTATAATTTTTGTGATTTTTGTGTAATTTTTATAATTTTATTTAATTTATGTCAATTTTGGAAATTTAGGTTAAATATATATTTTGTTAGTAATTATTGGTTAATTAGGTGTATTTGTTGATTTTATTGAATAATGTTGAGAAAATAATTTTCGAGTATTTATATAATTTTTATTGAATTTTTGAGTATTTTTAGTATATTATGTGAATTTTTATATACTTAGGGTATTTTGGTAATTTGATAGTAATTTTGGTTAAATATAAATTAATTAGTTTTACTAATTATTTGAGGTATAAAAATGATTTTTACAAATTATTTTCTAATTTTAACAAATTAATATTATTTTTCAAAAATTATTTTTAAATTATATATAAAATACTATTTTTGTAAATAAATGGATTTTTAGTAATTTTTAATATGTTTTTTGGACTATTTAAGTAATTTATATTTTTAAAATGAATTTTTATTAATATTTTTAAATTTATCGAGAAATATTGATTTTAATAATATTATATTAATATTAGGGTTTTTTAAGTAATTATCGGTAAAATAATTACTTTTGGTGTTTTTAACGTTTAAATTACTATATTTTAATACTAAAACGGAAATTTTGGTATTTATCAAATTTTTGATATAGTTTG